>JAKZAN010000007.1:4611686-5811686 GCA_023053545.1 Lepidurus packardi
GGATTAGGGCCCCTCTCGGTTTACCCCTACAGCACCACACAGTGGGGACAACGGAGGTTCCTATGGTATGTTTGCGTCGCAACAAGCGAGATTACAAGTCCATAAAAGTTTTTTGTATCCCTGAGTAGTATCTCTCTTGAAGATCCATATCTCTGAGGCATTGTATGGCAAGCATGGTGCAGTTTAGTACTGCGAGGCGGTAATTCTAGAAATGAACTCGCTGCCTCGTGGCCGAGAGAGAGGGAGTTAGGGGACGCGAAAGTGAGACAGACGGAGAGTTAGTAAAGGAAACACGACATTACTGCAGCTGGTAGCTTTATCCTGGCGCGTAGCATATAGTCGTTTAATGAGTCTATTTTCTATTTGTTTGTTTTTTATGTTGAGCTTCTGTTTCGCTTTCCCTTTGGGATTCCTTGCTCATCCCTGTTTCATTATACGTATTGCTTTTCGTTTGCTTGCTTCGTCAAGCTGGCCCGGGCCTTCGTCTCTTGCGACGACCGGCAACGACTCTTGATTTGCTTGTCGTCCCTTTGATTTCCTATTTTGTCGCTCCATTTCCTGGCTGTGTTCATTCGCGAGTGAAATCCAGAGTATGCGACCTGAAGGTGAACGTCGATTTCCCCTAGGTCGCACATGCTTGGGTAGATTTAAGCTCATAGCTAGTAAATTGTCGGCTGTAATAGCGTAGCGGTCGTGGCTGCCGACTTGATGATGATGTTGGATCAGATTAACACCCAGCCAGTCTTCCTTAACGACCCTCATAATTTCTTAGCTACCAGTCGGAGCTATTAACTCTACGGTTTCACTAACATTTCTTTATAGCCTAAGGAGTCTGCAGGGTATACGGAGTCTACAGTCCGACATAAATAAAACAAAAAAGATCTGGAGATGACGAAGTACCCCACAACAAAAAAGTATTCCATGTTTTTAATGATATTCGTGACGGGTACCGGGTACACAATCTATGATGTGCTGCGACTAGGGGTGGAAAGAGTTATTTGTCCGGAAGGCAAGTGACGCCTTGGAGCTGCAGAAATGGCTTCCGTTTCCCTCGTTGGGGTGTAGAAAATGGGATGGGATTGAAGATTTGAATTGCTGTAAATCTTGTCGCATTTTGGTGCTAGACCGGGCGGTTTGCATTACGATATGGCATGCGCTATTCCACCTTACTACTCCCGAAACTCTCGCTTGCCAAAAACAGATTAGATGAGCCAAAAGGAAAACGACTGAGTGAACACATCCAGGGAAGAGAAAAGGGCGTTTTGAAAACTTTCATTCTTTCCATACCAACCCTTTTGGGGTAATTCGCCTTTTGGCGTTATCTTCCTGTTGGCAGTAGTCCTAGGCAGTTGCTTACAGAGGACGCTGTAATTTTTTTTTTTATATTTTGTACTAAGCCTTCGAGCAAAACAAGGATCGCGGCGAGAGATAGCAAGTACCCCGAGGCGACGTACGCCGGAATGGAAAACCTACTTACGGCCTAAGTTAAAGGTTCTACTTGCAAATTTCTTCCAGTGCGCTAGGGGAGAAGTCTGAGAGACCCCTTCCGGCGACCCCTGTTAGCCTGGGGCTACGTCCAGCATAAGTTAGTAGCCTTTGATCGCTGAGTGGTCCAAAAGGTGAAAGGCTAGAACAGCTTCTCATTATACACCACGTCAAGCTGTTTAATAGAAATCTGGTCGAATGTTGAAAAGGAAGGCGTTCGAAGAGTCAAAGCAAGAAGACCGTGAAAAAAATAAGAACCGACAAATGAGATGCCCCATTTTTCTTTGTAGCTTTACTACCACATTGAAAGCTAATATTAGCCCTTTAGGCTCGACTCCCTTTCTTTTTTTATCCTTTTATCTTCTCCTTTTTTCTTTCTATTCTTCTTCTCCTTCGCCTTTATTATGTTGCGTGCTCGAATTTTTATGGAAACGGAACAAAAAGCTAATCTTTGTTGGGACCGGCCCGTAGCGATTTTGTTTTTTCAAGGCTTTTTATGTCTCTTTGGTGGTGCACGAGACAGGCAAATATGGTGATTTAGTGGTCCTCCGTGAAGAATTTCGATCCTGCTTTACAAATGGAAAAATCCGTGACTGCCGACTGCCGGTTCCAAAGCACACCAAAATCTATGGCTGGGGAATGGAGGGCGAAGTGGAAGCAGCATGTGTTTGCGGGGTATACGCAGCAGAAATGGGACTAAGAAAAGAAGGAAAGAAGGCTAGAGGGCCAAGTTCTTTAAGTTCTGGCCGCTTGATTCCTCCATTAGTGGAAGCGGAACGGACTCGTTGGAAGAACAGAGAGGAACAGTTCTTAACGGCGAAAAGAGAGTCGACTTGAAAAGAGAGAAAAAAATAGAAAAGGGACGTTGCCAAGTAGCTCCTGTCTGCTTTGTCACCCTAAAGTTGGATCACTGAAGCGTCTCGCTTTTAAAAAGTGTGCTCCAAGTGGGTTCAGCCTCTCTGGAATACCTCGAGTATTTGGACAAGCTTTTCGGGAGGAAAACTCGTTCGGTTTGCTTCGTCGTTTTTGCTTCTTGTTGTCTATTTTCTACTCACCTTCTTCTGCCTCTGGCAGCTGTGAGCGATATTGTTGCAGCACTAGCACCAAACCTTCTGCCGATGCTGATGCCGTTGTCTCTTGTCGGGATAAAAGCTTTCTCGCTGATGAGCTGTTGCTGGCTGGGAGTCATTTACAGCTGCCTGGCGATGACTAAGATCCCCACAAAAGATATGCCCAAAGAATCTGTGCTCCGAATGGTTTATTAAAGTCTGAGAACTTTTATTTTAGACATTTTTCCAGCGTGTCTGTTCTCTTTCTTCGCCTTCCATCCAGATAATGATAATCGCCTTTTGGGGGCGACTAGCAGACAGTTTGTCGCTTTCCCGGGTTGTCATTAAGAGATAAACATCTTGTGAAAGACTAACTAGTACAAACGAACGACAGGGAAACAGCTCCAGGCTAAAAGAAAGATAGAATGAGTGAACTATGTTGTTTTATTTGTATGGATACGGGCTGTAAGTCGCTTTCCTAAAGCGGATCAGCTCATTTGCCCGTAAGGCGTGGCTAGAGGCGGCTCTCACAACGATCTTAGCAGTATTGCGTTTATACCTCGCTTTGGATACGGCCCAGAGGGGTGGCGGGGGAACCGCGCGAGGACAGGAAGGGGACGCAGCATACACCGCTCCGGGTTGCCTAAGGCTCTCTGACGGAGGCAAGAGAGGGGAAAGGGGCCAGCTCTCACGAGTGTGACGTCAAAAACAGTTCTAATATTGGGGTCGGTTTTCTTGCCCTATACGCTATACCCCACCGTGATAGCTGATAGCAAAGTTCTCGCATACGGACTGAACCAGGTGCTCTTCTGGGCTTTGTGCCCGTGAGAAGAAGATAAATGGAGTTAGCATGCCGACTCACGTGATTGAATAAAGTTCTTAAAGCCGCTTAAAATCGTGCCCTCGGGGCAGAAAATGTTGCCTTGTAAAGAATAAACCCCCCTTTCTTCCTTCCTTGAAGATTACAGAGACCCTTTTTAGGAATCGGCGTCCTTGGTTCTTAAAAGGTTATACCACCCTTTTAACCCTTGACAGGAAAGCGGGGCAAATTGAGTTAGCAAAGAGTCTTATTTGCTTTGGCGGGGCTTCCAGGGATGGCCAACTTTCATCTTCGTGGCACAGCAAGTCCGATTAGCCTGGAATCACTCAAGTAGCCTACGGCTAGACGCGAGTTGTAGGGGCTCTGCGAGTTTTTGGCTTTCGATTGGGCTGCAGCCCTGCGGCAACCGACGAGAAAAGAAAGAATAGAAAGGTTATTTCGACAGAAAAGAATCCTTGTAATCAATCTGTTAGGTCGTGGAATAAGAATCCTTTTTTTTAGTATTATTATTTTGTTTCTCGGGAAATGAAGAAACGGTTTCCATGACGAGCTTTGAAGTTTCATGCGGCAGAATGCCGAAGCATTACTTTTTTTTTTGGAAGCTTCCGACAGGTATTGACTGAGAAACGTTCAAAAGACCATGACGACCTTCTGTTTTGAAGAACAAGGCTTGGAGTTTAGGGCTTTCGCTAATTCCTACTTTTCTCTTAACTTCGTCTGCTACTTTTGCCCGAGCTTGCACTTCCTGCTGCAGCAGAATCGAATCAAGGCTCATCCTCTTTTATGTTGGTACCCTTTTTTCACACCCTAACTTATAGAACGGTGTTAACTTGGAAACCTCGCCAAGCCTTTATCGGCTTCCGCAACTGAGAACTTTTTTTAGACAGCATTGGCTGCCTCCAATATCTGATTTATGCGACCCAAGACGCAAATTTAAGAGTGGAGATCTATAAATGGAAAGCACAGCAGAAAAGATTGTTGCTGACGGCTATAATATATATATATGTTTTTTTTTCTCTGGGATCGCTTTCTTTTGATGTTAGTTTCGGGACTTGTTTGGCGCCTCTTCTTCGTCATGTGCCCGCCTGTCACCGACTACGGTGTCTAAAAGATTCATACCCCTTTGACGCCGCGGAACTTCGCACCCTCTCCGGACTTCGTAGCCCGCAGCGGAGTCTTCCATCATGACATTACAAGAAGTGCTGCCACTGCTGCTTCTCCTAGCAGGTAGGAAAAATGACCCTTCATCATTTCCGCTAACGGCGGTAGAGCCATAGGCAATGTCTTATAGAGCTGCGAAAGAAATGGTGCTTGCCTCGGGGCACAAAGAAAAGAGACGTAGCACTAAATCTGTCAGACACGTCTATACTGATAGATCAGAGCTTGCCACCGGGCGAGTCTAGTCAGTATTGAGAGTTCTGGGTTTAAGAAGTGACGGCCGCGAAGAAGAAAAAAAAGTAGAAAGGGTGGTCGGGCCGCATTAAGGCTTAGCGAATCATCCGTCAAAAGCAGGTCAGGACCATTACCCGGCTTCTCGCTCCGCTTTTCAATTGGGCCCGTAATTCGACCCTTTTATGAGATTCATACTTCCAAGC
This sequence comes from Lepidurus packardi, assembly GCA_023053545.1. NCBI lineage: Eukaryota > Metazoa > Arthropoda > Branchiopoda > Notostraca > Triopsidae > Lepidurus > Lepidurus packardi. The sequence goes on from JAKZAN010000007.1 coordinate 4,616,636, forward strand.
CGGGGACAAGATAGCCCCCTTTAGGGCAATAATATCATAGTAAGGGAAAACATATTTCCTTCCTTTTTTCTAGCTGGGAAGAAATATTGACGGCGTTGGTCTTTTCTCTGATGAGATGGAAGGTTTCAGTGCAGTCGGACAGCCCTGGCGTCCAACTTTTGGGTTCCCAAAGGCTATATTGCTAGTCCCCTTAACTGCGTCCCTATCTAGGAGTTAGATGGCTCGGGGGGTAAGCGCACAAGCGTCAGGCATGACCCGCCACACATATCAGAAGAAATGCCAACGAGCCGCCAAGTTGCCTTTGCGGTGCTTTGCGGTCAATGAAGCTGCCATCGCATCCAAGAACTTTTTTGATTGGACTAGGACAACTCACAAAATCATTAAAAATCTGTCATTGTCAGAGGACTTGATGCCATCACCATGCCTGGTGAGCTACGTACAAAGAAAAGGGTGGCCCTAGGGAACCATTCTGCTAACCCGTCAAGTATTTTTTGTTGCTGCCCAACGGGCCTGTAAGAAGGACTGGGAGAATCACCCCGAAGCCGAGCAATAGAAGAGAATTGGAAAGGGTCATGACGTGGGTGAGGGATTACAAGCCTGAGGAGACGAGACTTTGCTCGGAATTTTAAGACACCACACACTAGGACTGATAGGAGTCGATGGGTACCGTAGAAAAAACGACGGACAATTTAGCAAATCAACTTGACTACTGCCGTTACTTTTGTATCAGTATGCAACTCAAGTTTCTTCGTTTTTTGTGTGCTCGATCTGTGGCGATGGGTTGGGTGCTAGGCATGGGAATGGCGAGCGAAGACCGCGACTACGATGAGAGTGAAAAGGAAGCACCGGGGGTCTACTTGGAACAAGAGAGATTCACTACTGCACCCGTCTTGCCCATGGGAAAAGAATTGGTCGACGCCTTGGGACTGGGCCCTACCTTCGACCCGTCGACTGCCCGCGAGGTGACCGTCTTGGTAGGCAAGACCGCCTACTTGCACTGTCGTGTTCGTAATCTAGGCAACCGAACGGTAACGTCCCTTTTCTTCGCTCTTTGTCAAACTGCATGCCTTGTCTGTTGTATTTTTTCTTTTGGTTGTTGATTTAACTCGTTGGCCTGGGCAAGTGTGGATTATTGATGGAACACCCTCAACGACAGGTGTCGTGGGTTCGGCACCGGGACGTGCATATTCTGACCGTAGGTCGGTACACGTATACCTCGGATCAGAGATTCATAGCTCTTCATCACCGTCACAGCGATGATTGGACTCTGCAAATCAAATACAGCCAGCCGCGAGACTCGGGTCTTTACGAATGTCAAGTGTCCACTCAACCGCACCGGAGCCTCTTCGTTAACCTCCACGTCATCGGTAAGCACCGCGCTCGCGATCGTCATTATGTACGCCTTATTTCCTAGATCGTTATGTGTCATTGTTCCTGGGCTGATGTTCACTTCTGTGTGAGTGTGAATGAGCGAGCGACCAAGACAGAGAGAAAGAGAGAGAGAGAGGATGGTCATCCTTTTTTAGTTTCGATTGTACCAATTTTTTGTGTTTGGACGGTTTCGACAAAGAGGAGACTACAGTTAAGCCACTACGCCCCTGGGAGGAACTCCTGCAAGCAGTAATGACGGAGGGTGACTCTCGTGCTTCATTCAGTCGACGCAGACCTCGTTAGTTTTCATTTCTGCTTTTTATGACATCGTATCTTTAACTTTCTTGTCTGTGTCTAAAACTCCTTTCATATTTCTACTCCAACGAGAAGGACCCATAACTTTGCGTTATCACTTGTACGCATGAAGTCTGAGTTTAACATTAACGACATGTCTCATTTTAACCCCGTCCAGTTGGCACTGGTCATTAACAGCAAGACGCTTCACTTGACTTAACTCTCTACGAGCCAAATGATAACGCATGAATTAGTTACTGGCTCGCAACGCATCCTTTCGCTAACAATAATTGGGTGGCGGACGTGCCGAGCTAAAGTGAAGGAACATGAAAACAAATCTTCTCATTCTGATATAGTTCCCCGAGCGACGATTTTGGGTGGCCCAGACGTGCACGTGGATCAGGGGAGCCGGATCAACTTGACGTGTGTCATACAACACAGTCCTGAGCCGCCAGCTTATGTTTTTTGGTACCATCATGACCAGGTCAGCAACTTGTAGACGCATGTGTACAATATTCGCAGTTTTTTCTGAACAACCTCCTTCAATTTTTGGGTATCCATTGACACGCAAGAAACTTGTCTCTGTCCTTCCCCTTTGTCTCGGATTTCTTTGTCACATCCGAAAAACCAAGTACGTGCTTCTTTTGCAGGTATTGAGCCATGATTCAGCCCGAGGTGGAATCAGTATTGTCACGGAAAAAGGGCAAATCACGAGCAGCTCGTTGCTAATCCAGTCGGCTAGGTTGACTGATTCCGGCAAATACTCCTGTTCGCCTTCAAATGCCGATGTCGCCAGTGTCACCGTTCACGTCCTTAACGGTAATTCGTAGTCTCTTATGTTTCTTCTTACGCTTTGCATGTATACGAGCTGTGGCTTAGTTGTATAATCCTGCTTATGCCCTAGTCCTTGTTTATTTAAGCCTTCACCGTGTCTTTGTTAAGATGTTGTTGTTAGTGTTCGTGCTCAGAAGTAAGACAACACTTCCGAATTCCTCCAGTTCCTTTCTTTTTTGTTTTACTCGTTTATTTGTTGGTTCTATGGCATACATCGCATTAATGAAATACATACAAATTTTCGTTGCGCTAATACATTTACAACTGCCTGTGACATTTCAGGCGAACGTCCCGCCGCCATGCAAAGTGGAGCCATGGTAAATTCTAGGATGGACGTGCTCTCGGTACTCCTCGTGCTCCTAAGTCTGGCCAGCTTCATGACGTGACTCACTCCGATTTCGCATCCAGTTTCCCTCTACCGAAAAAGAAATTGCAGCTGTGAAAGGAGTGAGACATCAGCAGTTGAGAATTAAGTGTATATAATGATGTTACTGGATCACAGACTACTATTCGGATTTGTTCTACGCCCTTGGAACGTCATGGACTTGGGGAGCTCCTTGAAGAGGAGGTTGAAAAGGTTTAATATCTCTAGTCTCCCGATATCCCCCTTCTAAATCAGAGGAATGAGGAGACGGCGTTGACACAAAAGATGATAACTTCTTACGGAATACTCGACTGGAGATTGGAAGTATTATACCTTCAGGAAAGATCTAACAAACCACAGAACTACGTTTGACTGAGCCCCCATCATGATTACACTCTTGAGCAACTCACCTTCCTTCAGGCATCACTTGTAATCCACCATTGTACTTCTTGTTCTATGCCGGAATTATAGGGAACCCCCTTCCCTCTAAGGAGTATGTGTACTTCCGATTTTGAACTATTCATCAATTGTTACGAGTTTCGAGCGAACGTTGTGAATGCTGCTTAGGAAGCAGAACCGGGTCTGATTGTGTACCGTGTATACCATTATTTCGCCCTGCACGCCACCAGATTCATTATTGTTACGAATTATGATTATTTGGAACGATTTCAATGATGGGAGCTATCATACAAACCCTGAACCTCCTTTTTTATTTTCAAGGGAAGCAAAAGAGAAAAATCCCTATTCCGTGGCTACTACTTCAGAGCGCAAAGGGTGGCTGTTGTTATAGGACAAAACCCTTGAAAATTATTTGATGATACGGGTGGGCCCACTGATGTAAGGGTTTCTTTGTCACTACGTTAAGAGTTAAGTTCGACACGCCCGCCTCAAACTTTTGGAGGAAAACCAAGCAGAAATGTGTCTCCCGGTAGTGTATAGGGTGTGGGTTGTGGGGAAGTTTGGGGGGTGTGCAGTTGGGCCGGGAAAGAAATATTTTGTCATTGGTATCTTCCGCAATAAAAGCGGTTTTCATTGCTGCCTCCGCGTCAACTTGGCAGGAGTACCACGCCCCAGCTTGTGGATTCCATCGGCTTGGAGCATTTCAGGAAGATCAGAATGTCACCCGCCTGCGGCGCCTCGGCTGGTATCTGAGAGGAACCCTTGTTCTACTGCCTCCGCGAAGTCTTGGGGGGAACGGAATGACTGCGTTAGACGAGACGCGAGACTGTATAGCAAACATTTAAACTAATAGGATATTTTGCATTAATTCGATTTAGGAATGAGGGGGGAAGAAACCCGTGGAACGAAACAGCGTGGCCATAAAAACACCCGAGTGAGAAACTCGGGAGTTGACTTGGCTGTTTTGGACGCGGAAGAATAAGACCCCTACACGTACCCCTCATGATTAACTCGTCGTTAAGTGCCAAGTTCTCCATTCCCAGTTTTATTCTGACACAAGAGCTTATTCGCTTGAATACATCCGGACGAACTAAAGTCATCTTCTTGCCTTCCATTTATATTTAACAAATAGTCGCTACATTCCTTCACTCAAGTCCAAGAATACCAATGAGGCAGTATCGCCTGCGTTCAGACACGCAGGCATCGCTTTTTTCTGTCTTGGCACTGAATGACTACGGGGGCACCACGAAGACTTGCAAGAAATACCGCTGCAGCATTGCATGTCTTCGTCAAGGCTATGTCGGTTGTTCCTGATCGGTCGCATATGTAGCCTGAAACCAAGAAAGTCATGCTTTCGTTTAATAGCTTGGAGAAAGTCTTTCGAACGTTTTAAGGCGGGTATGGTAAAACTGGAGGTAAAAAAAACTGTTAGGTAGCCAGGGGGTAAGGTCCCCTGAGGCTAGCAAATGTCACCGGGAAATAGGATGGGTCATGACCACAATCGCACTGCGAAATCGGCATAAGAAGGGAACCAGACTAATCCTTTTTGCTCCCCGTCACTCTCTCGTTTCCTTCCCCCTCTTCCCAGTCCTAGCCTGAAGTTTTAAGTGCAGTGCTATAAAACCCCTTCAGCGAGCACAAGCCAGTCAAGAAATTGCGAAGATGGCTTTGTTTTTAGGCGCTGCTCGTAGGTTTAGAACTCCGATTATTCCCATGGGGCGTAACATGCTAATGACTGACGGTGCGTGTTACCCTGTCCGTCCATCCATTCGTTTTTGCTGAATGCGAAAACTTTAGATGTTCAGATGCTTCAATGAGGTTCTTTAATGGCATTTAGCTCAACGACTTGCTCTCTGTTAACAATGTTTACTTTGAAGCCACTTGCCTAGGGCTGCGATACAGACTCGTTGATTGCGCCGGGCAACAAAATCTCAAGTTTGGCTCCGTGCCGGCGCTCGTCGCGCGCCCAAGATACAGTAAAAGGCGTACGAAGATGTTAAAAACAAATAGAAATAAAAGACGCTTCGCTCACAGAGCAAAACAAACGGAAGGGAAGGAAATCAAGGAATTGGACAAGGAACAGGTTGTAATGCATATTTAAATAGTATCTCTTCCTTCTAAGGGACAGCGTTAAGAGCACAAGAATCATACGACAGAACAAGGAGGGCTTCTGAGGAAAAGCTACCCTTGGGTATCGCTCTAGAGAGTAATGCTTATGTGGTGCTTTTTCTTTCTTTTTTGTGTGACGCTGGACAGGACGAACTGACAGTTTGCTGTCTCACCTTTTCTATACTCGCTGGAGATTAAGGGAAAACACTGCTGTTAGATCACTAGATCTTGGTGGCATTGCGCGGTAAATGCATCAGTGGTTGCCGCAGGCTAAACCGTCTTTGTGGCTGTTAGCCATTGAGGCTTTTCCGCGGTCAGCTTGTTTTGGAGGTTTTGTTTACGACTGGAGGGCGATCAGACGGACGGATACCACGTCTCGCTGGTTTTTATGGCCTTGGCAGGGCACAAAACGAATGCAGCCAGGTTTACGCTTTCTTGACTTGAAAGCACGACAGTTAGCCGCGTGTACACACACTAAGGAAGAAATTGAAAAAATGTGGCGGCCCTCAATTCAAAAAGAAAATTGGTACCACCTTATGTGTGGTGCAGCAGCTTGCCGTCGCCATTCCTTCTGTCTAAAATATCAGACTGGTCTTTTAGAACTGCACTCCGATCCGCCCCAGTTAAGAAAGCGTTCACCAAACTGCTACCATGCTTTTTTGTTGCGAGGACAGAGGGAAACTTCTCTTAAGAGCTAACTTCTGGACGGACTAGAAAGAGGAAAATACGGCCGTGAAAACTATAATAGTCTGCGAGTCCATTCGGCTGCTGCTGTCTGTCCGTCCGTCCGTCTTCCGTGCAAGTCGAATTCGTTGAGCGTCATTTGTCTTGGACGTAGTAACGGGCGGCAGCAAATTACTGCCCGTGCCTCGTCGCCTAGCCAGTTGTGTGGTATAAGGTGTCTGACAGAACGGGTTCTTTCGTTTTAGGTTTAAGGGTTCAAAAAATCCGGAAGGCTGTCTATGTGCTATTTTTATTTCTCTGCTACGTGTTTCCATTTGAAGTTACTTTGCAGTTTATACAAGAAGCAGAAGGGTAATTTTATTTACCTTCTTAGGCGCGGGGCACCAATCTTTGAATGGATTGGTCCATCTCCCAAATGAAGCGACTCGACGACCAAAAGAAGCAAATATCTCCTTTCTCTATCTCTGGTTGTTGGTATTAAAAGGCGCTTCGTGACAAAAGCTCATTGTGACAAAGGAACTCCTACGAAACGAGCACTCGCCAAGGATTTGTGAAACTGGCAACAGGGGCAATCGAAAAAGGAGATGGACTCCTTCACTCCCATCCGAAATGTAAACTTTTCGAACCTAAATTCGAACTCCACGAAAGACAAAGACTTTTTTTTGTGTACCATCGAAGTACTTGAGTTCGTTCGTAAATTCGAGAAGTTTCAGTTTCGCTGATCGAAACTCTGGATTCCATGTCCCAATTGGAACCGTTCTGCCTTCCAAAGTCGGTCTGTCTTCTACAGCGACTTCGTATTACTTCAATTGAAGAGCTTCGACAACTCGTAATTAAAGCCTTGTTTATTTTTTACTTTTTTAAGAGCAAAGGAAAAGGGAAGGGAGAGATCTCGTATCGGAAAAAGAATGTCTTTCACTCGGCTGGGTCGGAATTCATCCAGAAAAAAAGAAAAAGACAATAAAGAAAATGGAAACCGAAAGGAAAATGATGGCCTTAATTTTTTGTTTCCTTATGGAATCTGTTTTGTCGCAGCGCGCATTATCAGAGAAACTCGCGAAGCGTCTTTAGCGATTTCATGCTTCCCTGGAGTGGAAATTTCAAAGCAGTAACCCTAGCTAGCAGCTTCAATAATGGTTTGGAGAACAGGGGGGCGAATACTTTTAGCACTTTCAGGCTAAAACTGTGGCAGACTGGAAAGGAGGTCTTGCGTCCGCTATAAGCATTAGTCTTACGAATCCATGAGAAACCTTCGGGCTTTACCAATATACTGGCGAGATCGTTTACCGGTCACTTTCCTCACATAAAATAATACGAAATATCACCTCCGATGATAGGAATCGGAATCCCATGCCAAGAAAGACAAAGTCCCTAGTAAATGCTGCTGGCACCCTAAATGATTCTGACATTTTAAAATTGCCTTGAATTATGACCACAAAATGTATTTCTTTACTGAAAGGTCTATAGGTAAACTAGAAACATAGGTCAATATAGGAAAAAAAAGGTTTATTGTCATCGGTGAATCAGTGAATCAGTACTAATTCACGCGCGGTAAATCTCTAAGATCGCTATTCATAAGCACAATATCCCACGCCAGTAATGGGTTCAACACGGTATCCACGGCGTAGTAAACGACAGCGTTGTTCCTCCAGACGTGGTGAGGCCGCAGTGGAATTGTTCACCGTAGCATCCGACCACAGACGTTCAGCAATGACGCAAGCTCGGGGCCATGTTCGCGGGATCAAGTTAACCGAGTCCACGTACTCGCCCCACATACACGCCTCTCCTCCGATTACTAATGCCTTCTGAGTTTCGGTGCCGTTAAAATTAAGCGGCTCCACTTCATAGAAGTCCATCCAATCCAATCCATAATTGATGTAATTGAGGTACCAAGGGGATGAAAGCAACGTTCGGTACCCCAAACGCGTCACCTATGCAATAAGACGAGTGTTTAACAAATAGTAACTGCTTTCCAAGCTTTATTCCAAAGTTCAGTCGGTTTCAGGTACGGTATTTCGCTAGATTTGCCTGGTGAAAGTACTCACTTAGCTTCTTTTGCAAGAGCACTCTCTCTTTACTTTCAAATGCCGGTGGCTGAAGGGCATACAAGTTACGTGCTAAGAAATTCCGGAGAAGCTTTCATAAGGATGACAGATATTTGCATGCAGACGGTGTCAGTGTGTACACTGAACAGACAAGCTCCGCAAGCTGAAGCGGAATTGTTCAACCAAGTAGCTTGGAAAACGAAAAGCCTTTGGCTCGTCTGGGAGAGATCTAAAGAAAGTCTTTCGCCTTGTACTTTGGAGGTGACGGAGTACATGGACCTCACCAGGCTCAGGGTCGGAATGTGTGTATGTGTAAGTGTAAGCTAGTAGAGGTAACAAGGTGGTGGGTGGGGTGTGTCATATAACGGAGTAATCAATTATGCATGCAAGGTTTTCCGGTAACGAGCCAAAGGTAGCTTGTACGGCACCCCCGAAGAAAAACTATGTTTAGGAAGGGCGTCAGGGGATGAAGCAACGAAATAAGAAAAACCTGGACGCGTTTTTCTCCTCATTCTTCTTGTTCGCTTATAGCGGAACAATACTAAAGGATGTTAGGATGGTCCACTTTCGTTAGAGGGTGCAAAAATAAGACGTCGGACATATGGCTGCCACGATGGGAAGCAAAAAGTCATATGAAACAGCGCTGCGGGAGCAGTAAGAAAAAAACGACTTTTTCCACTCCATAACGATAAAGGGAGGGACGCTACAACTTATTTAGAACTTATATCATTTTCCCTTTCGGCCGCCTTGAATCACAACAGACAAAAAAAGAAAAGACACGAAAAAGAATAAAGATGCGAGCATGTTAACTGAGGCTTAGTGGGTATCTAAAAACGAGAAAAATATGTAATGAGCCTAGCCAGAGAGCCTCTTTAGTGGAAATATAGTTTTTTCTTCCCTTGTGGAATCGAAAGTACCAAACTATTTCTGTAGTAAAGCTCTTAACCTAAGCTTTCTTTCGCTCCTTGTAAGGAAAGCATACAAATAAACAAAAAATAAATGAACTTCAATAAAGCTCCACTGGTTTCTTCTTTGAACTCCAGAAGTCCAGAAAACGTATCAAAACTTTCACATGACTGTACATTTGGCCCTCTGCGTTCTTGGCGAATATCTGCACGATTTGCATCGTTTTTCTTAATGAAAGCAAACACTTACAAATAGTACTATTTTTTGCCGAAGAGAGCATCACTACATTAATAATTCAGTCCTTAGAACGGAAATATTGCAAGACAAGTGGAACATGTGCCGTTCGGTAACTGAAAGAATCATTAGACCTTTATGGTTGGAGCTCCTCATGAGATGTTATGAACTCTTTGTCCAGGGCCAAATGACACAGACATCGAATACTTTGGATCTTTTAGGATCTTGATGAATAGAATGCATCAGTAGGAAATAACACAGTTAAAAAACTAGGGTTACATAACATTAGTTCCATACGCCTTTGAAATGAATTACACTATCTAGAACAAACGTGGAAGGTTACTTACGCGTTCCAATTCCGCCTCAAAAGTACCCTTCCAGACGTGAACCACGGTATCGGACTTGAGCGTGACATTGTTGTCGATCACTTCTTGCCAGACCACATAGGAGGTGTTTAATGTACCCATAATATCCAACAACTTCTGCATGTATAATTGCTCCAGTCGAGAATAATCCTCACCAAAACCTTGTTCGGCCATAAATTCCTGAAGAACAGGATTACTCGCCCTACATTGTAAGAAAGAAAGAAAAAAGTAAAGCAATATAATACCGTCAACTTGGAAATGCCTGAAAACAAACAACAACCTAAACTTAGATGAGCTTAAGGATGAAAAAGCTAAAGCCCAAGAAGAAACGGAACACCAGACGTAGTAAGACACAGTCGCAAGTCAGTATCACAGCAAGGGAGGAAAACTTTTATGAAAAGTGTCACGGGAGGGGAAAAAAGTATACAAAATATTCTACCAAACGAAAAAAGCAGGGAGATCAAAATGCAAACCTTGAGTCAACGCCGTATAACTGGCTTTTCCTATATTTTTTTTCTTTTCTTGATGTTTAAAACGTACTTTATAAGAGCCAGAAGAGCACGACGTCGAAACACCAACTGAAACAGATTTTACCAAGCCAGTCAAGCAAAGGAGAAAAAAAGGCATGTAGAACGAGAAAAATTCTTTCATTTATTTATATTTATTTTACCAGCAAGTAAAATCGACTTCGTCGCCGCCAAGATGCACGTAGCGCTCCGGGAAGGTGTCGACAACTTCGGTAAAGAATTGGCGCAAAAAAGTATAAGTTGAGTTGCTTAGAGGATCGATGGGTCCGAAGGTTCCATCGGGGTTTCCATCTTTACCATAGCAGGACGTCAATAGCCCAGGAACTCCTAAGCCCCAGGATTGCGTGTGTCCTGATAAGAAACAATAAAGCATAGAAGAAGCTGTATGATTACATCGCGTTCATCTTCAACGTGAGGAAGACAAATCAACCGGATTCTCCCACTCCTGTACCTCCCCTTATTTACGTTTTATAGATAATTAGCACTAGACAAACAAGATCTTGTAACAGAAATACAGGAAACAACACGTTTCTAGCATTATATAGATAATGATTAGCTTACCAGGAGTATCGAATTCGCCCATGACACGAATTCCGCGGATACGGGCGTACTCTATAACTTCTCGGATATCCTCACGTGTGTAGACATGAGTGTAACGATTATACGCGCCCATGGTGCTATTAAGACATTGGTATTGCACGTTATGAGTATACTTATATATATATACGTTTTCCCCAAGTTGGGATACGGACACACTTAGTAGCACTAGTGAGTTTTATGTGTGTGTATACCTCATGGCAGGAAAACGGGCACTTTCGTACGGGAAAGCAGGGTCATCAACGATGTGCCAATGGAAAACGTTATATTTATTTTGGGCCATCAAATCCAAAGATTCTTTGAGGACATCCATGGATAGGAAATGACGGGATGAGTCAAGTAGCAAGCCACGATGTGAAAAGCGTGGCCAATCAGTTAGTAAAGTTGAGTTCACTTGATACTGCAAACATTAAAGAAAAAAGGCAACGACCCCGGTAACACTTTTGAATCAACAGGCTGTTATGCTAATCATCAATTCTTGGTTGGAAAAAAAGGAAATTACCGCGATTCCTGCTGGTGAAGCATAGACGAGTTGACTAAAGGATTCCAAGCCTCGCAGAATACCCCATATGCTTTGACTAACAAGGAGCCCTTCCAGAGGTCGATCTTCGCTATCGATCTTAATTTCATCTAGAAATGGCACCCGAGAGACAAATTTTGTGTGTTATTTTTTGCTCACTCCTCTTTTCCCCCTATTTTTTGTCTGGCTTTTCATTTTAATCGAAAGAATCTTACAATGTTCATCCATGTCGAGAACAGGCCAAGACTCGCAGTTCTGCAGCAAATTGACTTGCAAAACATCCAAATAACCCCGAAATTCCTCAGCGGATTTCCAAGCTTTGACGTTTTTTATGGATTTCGGCATGTCGACTGTTTGTGCTCCAAAAATAATGCCATAATATCGTTTTAAAGCTGCTTCCAAAATATCGCAAGTTTTGCCTACAGTCTGTTGGTCACAGTCATATTCAAATTATTACACAATACGTGATTTGAGTACAAGTTACCCCACAAAGTAAAGCAATAAACTAGTCCCTTACTTGAAATTGAAAAGTTGACGGACGTATAACCATGAATTTCGAGCTCGTGACTTGCTGCTGAGGTTTCGGCCATACTTCTCCTTGAGTTGGACGGACCCATGGCCCAGCTCCTTTCGGTAAATCGAATGGAAATCGCTGTAAATTCTTTAGAACTGGTTCCCCATCAAGAGATTGCCTCGCTAGAATAAGCGGTAGGCTCACGCAGAGCACCACCAGGAGCCTCGGTAACATCCCCGACCTGACCAATGAGCACGTGTATATTTATTTATAATGTATACTAGTGTACAGTACTTTTCTACTACTAGTATACAGTATATGTTCGTTATTCTACTACTCTCACTCGACTATCGACACTAACACAGCAGAATTCCCTAAAGATACATTTGTAACCATTGGTACATTGACCTTTCACTTAATCTTGACTGACCTCTTAGTCCAGATCTAATATCATGCATCTTACGAAATGCTGTGGTCACGTGCAGTACAAAAGAAAGCAAACTTACGTTTGTGCAAATAGCCATAGCCTTATTTTATCCTTGTTAACTACCGACTGCCTCTTCCAGAAAGCAAAGCTTGGAGATAATCTTCCAAGACGTTATTTTTTACTCCCCAATTCCCTTTCATTACTTAGCTTGCTAGCGACGACGGCAGCAGTTTTTATCACAAAGCGTATCAGAAATGTGATTAGAGCTGGAGGCACGGCGTAGAGCGACGACACAAGAACACAAGTTCCAAGTAGGAAAAGGACACTAGTTTGAAGTCATGCAAATAACTTATCAATCAAACTGCTGTTGTAAAAGCGATACCCCGAGTTTCCTAAGACGTCTTAGATAAAGCGAGAAACTTGGAAGGACCCACGAAAAGTTTAGATCGCAGGTGAACTTAAGTGGCTAGAAAGCTAGAAACTTCCCCATAAGAAAGTTCCGATCTTTCAAAGGCGTTTGCTTAAAGGAACACACTGTATTGAATGTCTACAATTTACTTATGTCTTCTAAGGTCTGTTCTAAATTTATCGGAGGAGGAGGCGCAGGTTGGGGAACAATCTTGCTTTTGTTTCCTGCTCTTTTCTTTCCCAGGGACTGTTTGCTGCCCAACTGATCCCTGACTTCCCCTAATCGTTGATCTAAGGCTTCCACGTGATCGCGGCTGATTGGTTTAGCTTTTTTCAGGTTCAGCTACTCACAAAGAGAAGACCGTGAAAATATAAGCCGATTTATTCGGAATACAAAAGAAAATAGATACAAGACTATACTTTTTTGAGTTTGACTTGGACAGCTTGCGCTTTTCCTCTAGAATTAGAGGCTATGCCTGTAGCCACCCGAAATATAGCCGCATTCTTCTGGTTGGGTTTGGTTTGCGCTTTGCCCTTCTGTTTTCCCATTTTCGGGTTAATTCCAGTCTTAAGGGCCTTCTTTTCTAGCTCTCACTACGTGTCTCTTGTTTTCACCACAATGCTCCCAAATGCCAATGTTCCCACCAGCTCAGGCTAAAGCGGAAAAACTATCTAGAAGTAAAGAACCACCAAAAGAAAAGAAAAGAACAAAACCAACAGGCGAGTTCATTCATTATTGCCTACGCTTTATAACATATAATTAAAAACGCTTTATTTACGGTTGTCGGTTGTACAATTCTAACTTTTCCTTCTCTTTAGACCTCCAGCTAAAGCGCTCCATAATTAATTTACAGTCTGGCGGTCTCAGTGCAGCTTGCATTTTCGCAGGCATAATTTATCTATCATTAGCGTCATGCACATGTATCACGACGAAAAAGGCTAAGTACAAAAGGCAAAGTACAGGCTGAAAGAAAAATGTATACCTGAAGTCTTGTATGTTCTAAGCTTGCAATTTTCACGTTACACAGGTAAGAAACTTTCCGTGCTTGTTTTTGTTTAATATTACTCAAGAGTTTACCACGCTTTCTCTTCAGCTCAATGATGCTGAACGCCATCTGTTAGAATGTGCCTGAATCTAACAGTGGGAAACAGAAATCCGTGAATAAAAGCCGTGGCATTTCATTCAATGACGGAAAATAATGCGATTTGCTCTACTCTACCGTCAGACAGAGAAAGATTTGAGGTATACGAATAAGGGTGTAAGTCGAAAAACGAGAGACTTGAGCTAGTTCGGCTACCTTTTTTTTATTTTTGTTCCTCAATATGAATTTTTTTACAGGGTGGTTGCTCCTCGCAGTCTGCCTTATCAGTGGCGGCCAGTACCGGCACAGACACGTCTTCTCTTAAGCAAGTGGGATTTACAAGCGTGTTGCTATTACTATTAGTTTCTACCTTAAGAACTTGGCAAGGCAGGGTAAAAGAAAGACACCACATTTCCTTGTTAGGGGCGACATCCCGAACGTTATGTAAATCAAGAACTTGTTTTTCTAAGCTGCAGCCTAAAATGGATTCCGCTTGCCGGAGAACAGGAATTCCATTTTCTCTGGGTGGGCAAAAGGCGTACACATGGATTTGAATCGATGGAGTGGATAACTTTGTGTGGTCTAGGTCAGCCAAAAGACCTACAAAGGCGTCGAGGAAAGTGACGGCTAAAGCTGGCAAATTCATAGTGACGTGACATACAACGTCCGGTGCCGGAGTCAGGCTGAGCAAATGGCGGCGGACGTCCTCACGAATGAAACTCCGTCCGTCTTTATTGAAAACCTGAACAAGAGAGTCTACTTTGTTGCGCTTCACGTTTTCCCGGAGCCAAAGCACGGCATCAGGATTCAAATCGTTGGCCAGGACTTGGCACCGACCAAGTTTAGCGATAGGAATGGCGAACGGACCGATGCCTGCACAAACGTCGTAAAGCACTTGACGAGACCCCACTTTTTTGATGATACGCTCGTGTTCCGTTGAGAGCCGCGGGTTCCAGTAAACGCGTGCGAAATCGAAACGGAAATGGCAGCCGTTTTCTTTCACTTCCGCCACGGTGTCATCAGACTTGCCCGCCAAAACTTCCATACTAAAATGACGGAAGGTGGAATCGATGGTGTTACTCTTGTTAACAACCAGCCGGATGTCTTTGATCTTATCAAGGTAAACTTGTCCAATGAGATGACGGTAGGGAAATAGGTGATCCCGTAGATTTAAATGAATGATGTGTCCCACGCGGGAGAAACTAGCGCAGCCTTCCTGGTCGGCAGGCAAAACAGCCCTCAGAATTTCCTCGGCTTTCCAGTTGTCGTACGTTAGGGTGACAGGTTCTAAATGGAGTTCTTCTTTTGTTACAAGCGTGGGATCCATGCTAGTTATGAATTGCCGATCCTCTGCTGGCAGAGCAGATAAAGTTTTGACCAGCAACGGGTTCAAGAAGGCACGTTTATATTTTATTTTCTCGTCAGCTATTTCTTCTTCTATCCATTCGCTGATGGGTTTCAGTTTTTCTAACTTGAGAATGTATTTCCGCAGAACTTTCATGGCCTGGTTAATGTCGACAGACTCCGGTACTTTGACGAAAGGGATTTGCACTTGCTTGCGAAAAGCCTCGCGCTGCAACTCAGTCATTCCGCAAACTTCCTTCGGTGGGCTAAGCAACTCTGTATTCATAATTCTTGTTAAGTCTTTCAGTCGCAAGTTCCAGATTCCTTTCCGGAAAAAATATTGACGTGCATAAACTTTCGAGATAGATTGCCTTGTAGACGAAAGTAATTTTCCTTTACTTAGCAAGGGGCTTAAGAAATATGCGCGCTCAAACATGTACTTGTTGACTTCTGCTTTCAATCTAAATATAAAATAATATTAAATAATAACCCAGACTCCAAAGAAACGATTACTGAACCTTCAAGCTTAATTTTTCCAACCTCCAGTTTTTAAAAGTAGCGCTACAATGACGTCGCTGGAATGGCTGCTCAATGTTGACTTACGATAAGCCCCGCCTACTACAAATGACAAAATTAAACTTGGCAAATTCATCAGTGTTGCGAAACTGGGAAAGTTAAACTAAACACATTTACTTAAATAAATATTATTAGAGCTTGCCCTCACTCCTTCCGGAATGAAAAGCGTGTCAGACGATTTTGAAGAAACACGTGGTTTAACTAAAGTAACAAAAGATGTACTTTTCATGTAGATGTAGTTGTAGTAAACTACCGGTAGTAGAAGTGAATTCTTATTTCTTGAATGATAATAGCTCTTACTTTCCTTTAACTATGACCTAGTTAGCCCTTTAGGTGGCCTTGGTTAAACACTTAATTCAAGCGTATCAACTTTGTATTGTACAGGGAAGGATAGGGGGAAAGACAGATGGGTTGACAAAAAAGCGGGGATTACAAAGCTCGTAACCTTGGAGTCTGTGGTGCCTTGTGGAACTAGTGTATTTCCAAGCGAGTTTCAGAAGAGTCTCCACCATTGGAGGAAAGTGTAGAGAGGACGGTCGTCATTGGAAGCTAGCTAGCGCGCGAAAATCCCCAGTATAAATCCTGGCGCGGAACTTCTGTTTAGAGCGCCTTGTTCTCTGTTCTTTCCGAGGTGTTTTCAACCCAATCTCCCGTTGGATTTCACAGACAGTGGACGTATTTCGTGACATTTCTGGAGCTTTTATTGTGAATAACGTAATTAATAATCTTCTGTAGTGAACAATGTCTCTCACGCAAACGTTGTCAACCCTCACGGTTTTCGACAAGGTGAACCAGGTAATTTTATCTATAGCTTTCATTATAATGATAACAAGCATATAACATTCTTAGACCATATTTATGCAACTCAGATAATTTATGCATCTTCTTCACTCAGGAACTTAATGGACTTCAGAATGGAAAACTGCCATTGGGCCAGTTATCTGCCAATACAGACATTGTCAAGGTCGCTCTGAAAACTGAAGTGAAAACTGCCATGCCAAAACAGAAAGATGAAGACGAGCCTTTGTTACGAGAAAATCCAAACCGATTTGTGTTGTTCCCGATCAAGTACCATGATATTTGGCAAATGTACAAGAAAGCTGAAGCTTCTTTCTGGACTGCCGAAGAAGTAGACCTGTCAAAGGTAAAATGGGAATTTATTTGGTAGAGAACAAAGGAAACAAAAGCTAACTAACTTTACGTGAATGTCTTATGCAGGACATGAATGATTGGGAGAAGTTAAAGCCTGACGAAAAGCACTTCATAACTCACGTTCTAGCGTTTTTTGCTGCTTCAGATGGCATAGTCAATGAAAACTTGGTGGAGCGTTTCGCCCAAGAAGTCCAAGTTCCTGAAGCCCGCTGTTTTTATGGTTTCCAGATCGCAATGGAAAACATTCATTCCGAGATGTACTCCTTGTTAATTGACACCTACGTCCGATCCCCAGAGGAGAAACTGCAACTGTTTCGAGCCATTGAAACCCTACCTTGCGTCAAAAAGAAGGCTGACTGGGCTTTTAAATGGATATCCGATTCGACGGCCGGTTATGCCGAGCGAGTAGTAGCCTTTGCAGCCGTGGAAGGCATTTTCTTTTCCGGATCCTTTGCCTCAATTTTTTGGCTTAAAAAGAGAGGCCTGATGCCTGGTCTGACCTTCTCTAACGAGCTAATATCACGCGACGAAGGCTTGCATTGCGATTTTGCTTGTCTAATGTATAAACACATGGTACGTAGACCTACCGTGGCTCGCGTTATGCAGATTATTCGCGACGCTGTAGCGATTGAGCAAGAATTCCTCACAGAGGCGTTGCCGGTTGCCATGCTGGGCATGAATTGTGATTTAATGAAGAAGTACATAGAATTTGTAGCAGATCGACTCTTGGTCGAACTCCAGTGTCCTAAAATCTACAACGCTGAGAATCCTTTTGATTTCATGGAAAACATTTCCTTAGAAGGCAAGACGAATTTTTTCGAAAAAAAGGTTGGAGAGTATCAAAAGAGCGGAGTTATGGCCAGCAGAGAAAGTCAGGTTTTCACCCTAGACGCTGAATTTTAGAATGATTAGACGTATTAACATTGAAAGGGCCCATTATTTGCTTTGTATAAAATTAAATAAAATTTCATTTTAAGTTTGAGACTTCGCAAGCTACCTGAAACTAATTTGCGTCTTGCGTTCAGTTTTTTTTTTGTTTTTCGTCCTTGTCCACATGCAGTCGAATATATTCTAGTTTGGCTGAAAAAATATAACAGGAAATCTCCGTTTATAAGAACCTCGATGACCCTGCTTCCGACGTAGACTTTCTTTGGTCTTGTCTCCGCCCACCTTGGCTCTTTCTTTGGCTTCCTTTCCGCTTGCCGTATCCATACACCTTCATCCTTCCCTTTTCCTCTTTCTGCTCAGCGTTCGCAAACAAGATGGCTGCCCTTCCTTGACATATCTTTGCTGTGTTGCTCTTTGTCCATACTTACGGTGCCATATCCACAGTTTATAAATACTTGTAATAAAATTTATTAGTGTGCTATCATTCCCCACGGATTCAAGGATTGTTGAAGCTGAAATTGGACTGAACCGTAGAAAACATAACTGCTCTCATGGATCCTCATTTGACAGGCCTACACCAGCTATCAGGTAATGCAAAGAACTATTCGTTAATTTATTCTGGGCGTAATTTGTATGCTTTTATAGTTTCTGTCTAGGCAATTTACTTTAACCTTTAGTACAGTATTATTTCAGCTTACACTCGTGAACCTGTGAGGCTATGACCGGGAATGTCTTGGCTTGTTTTGTTTTTTCGCTTAGAAGTTCACAAGTTGGCTGCACTGCACTTTAGCCTCATTTTATAAAATTTCCTTTGCGTTTAGCATAATTTCGTTCTTGATGGATCATTATTTCGTCGGAGGGTAGATTGCTTAGCTATAGCTTTGAAAGACAAAGTTGAAGCGTATTAGCCTCAAAGTTGAGCAGAGGCGCGGATTATTGCTTCACAGAACCAGATTTTAAGCTATTGTTGCACTTGGGTGCCATACATTTGTAAATGATCTACAATTTTAATTTCCTTCTTCTAAAATTAAGGAAGGGCTTAAACTTTAAAAACAGGCTCAGGCCAGAAGACAAAGGACTTGAAAAGGGGGCTAACGAGTGAACTGGACCTTGATTGCGCTGATCGTGATATGCCGAGGGCAGCAAAGCACGAAGATTTCAATCTACTTGCTAGTCTTGTTGAAGCTTTTCCATACACACTTCTGCGTCTTCTTTCGCCTTCTTTGTAGTGCCTTCTTATTTGACTTTCATTGCATTCTACCAACCTTCGCTGAATTATGCTTATTTGCATTATTCATTATCTCGACTGGAATGGAGCGCTCTACTACTTTGCTTGCCCCAAAAATGACCGCCAAACCTACCTAATTAATCATGATCTTCACGTTTTCTGTAGGGTCGGATACGCGCCACTTGCAGAAGCGAAGAAACGACTCACTCGGGTAAGTTGCGTTTTATTTTCGTCTTAGCTCTTGTTCATTCCTTTTACTTATCATCAAGAAATATTAAAAAAGAAAACTTCCCGGTCGGGACACTGTTGCCATGGTGTATAAATGTGGTAAACCAGTACACTGCCTTTTATTTTATTATTTTTCGCAAGTGGAAATCCCCCTTTGCACGTCATTTCACGATTCCGTTCCCTCCACGTGTTCATTTTATTTATTTGTGAGCCAATACGTTTTAGTTCAAGGGGCCTCGTAGGGTGTCTCACAAATGATTCTCCCGTTTTAGGTTCAATACAATTTTATTATTAAACAAAACTGCATGCCCTTGGGCATGCAAAACCTTGGGCAAACGTAAAGCTTTAAGAAAGGCTCGAGTTCCATTATGGTTTGGAGGGAAATGGTGAGGCTTCTGATATTGCGCAGCTCTTAATGTCGACAGGTTTCAGATCCAATATGAAGAGCTTAATCGTCATAGTTCTTTGAACGTTAATATTATCTGTCGATCTTACGTGAACGACCAAGTTTGGGAATGCCTTCGTAAAGCGACATGGGTTCTAAATAGTTTCGCTACCGTAATGCAGTGTGAGCTAGCAACTCATTTCATCGAAACCGTATTTGTGTTACGTGATACGTTTACACAAAAACCTTGTGTTTTAGTGAAGTAAATTGTTGCAATTTCTGTGCAGATCCGACGACGAAGACGGAGCCAGTTCGAAATTTGGCAGGATGGATGACGAAAGCATGCAAGACAAGGAGCGCTTTGCCAGGTAATAAAACTTTGAGCTTTGGGGAAATAAAAGAGGGGGGAAAAAGCCAAATTGGCGCACTTGGTGTGTTTTTGTGAAATAATGAACGTTTTCTCAAGTACTCGGCACTTTTTTACGGCCTTGGAAAACCTAATTACTTCCTGTTCATGCACTTTTTTGTAATTTTCTGTTGCTACTAGTACAATGGACACTGTCCTGCTGTTTTTTATGTCCATTTTTTGGTCTTTCTTTCTCTCTTCTATGACCACGCCCACTTTTCCCTTTGGCCAGCAGCCGACCTGCCCAACACATTTTGTGAGTACACTTAACCCCCACACCCCGCCCTCTGACCTAGGCAAGCTTTGAAACCAAATGGGTTAAGTCTGGAGGGATGGGAAAGCTTTAGTCTTCATTTTATTTTTATTTATTATTTTTTTATTTTTTTTATTTTTTTTTTTACAAGTGGTTTTTCTTAAGGGTAAAATTTCTTGAACTGATTTTCTCACTCGGGTTTTCACAAGGAAGGGGCTTTAGAATTACGCCGACTTTTACTTTCTGGGGTTTAATTTGTGTTCGTCATTAACAAAGGAGGGTGCTTTTGTTTGCAAAAATATCCCTCCTGAGCCTGAAATTGGATTTGGTTTGATTGATGAAGGATTGGTAGGGAGAACCATTGCGAGATTGAACGTCGACGGAGGAATAAGATGACGGCTTATATCACGGAATTGTCGGATATGGTTCCCACTTGCTCCGCCTTAGCCCGTAAACCTGACAAGCTTACGATTCTTCGCATGGCAGTCGCACATATGAAAGCCTTACGAGGTAAGTCTCCAATAAGAACTTACCAATTTTCTTATAAAAAAAAATTGACGGATTTTTCTTTCTCTTTTTTTTTGCTTATGAATGGGCTTAGGTTCGACAACGCCAGGCACTGATGGATCGTACAAGCCTTCCTTCCTGACGGATCAAGAATTGAAACATTTGATTCTGGAATCAGCAGATGGTTTTCTCTTTGTGGTGGCTTGCGATACAGGCCGCATTATTTACGTGTCGGACTCTGTAACGCCTGTCTTGAACCACGGCCAGGTAAAACTTGTTTAGTTTTGACAAGAGTAACAAGAAATTATAATTTATTTATTTTTTAGAGCGACTGGTTTGGCTCGTGTATGTATGATTTCGTTCATCCCGAAGATCTAGACAAGGTTCGAGAGCAATTATCTACCCAGGAGCCCCAGAATTCCGGCAGGATATTGGATCTCAAAACCGGTACCGTCAAAAAGGAAGGGCACCAATGTAAGGAACTACTTTTGCAAGCAAAATGCTTGTAAATTTTATTCATAACAATTCTTTTGGGTTTCTGTAGCTTCAATGCGGTTGTGTATGGGCTCCAGACGTGGTTTCATCTGTCGTTTGCAAATTGGCTCGGTCACCTCTGATCCTTTGTCTGGTTCTCACTCGCTGATTCACCGTTTACGCCAAAGGCACAGTTTAGGAGCAGCCCGTGATGGCCGCCATTACGCTGTGGTTCACTGTACGGGCTACATAAAGAATTGGCCACCTTCTGGTTAGCTTTCTCATTTTTATTACCTTCAAACTGTGCTAACATAAAAAAAATCTGCGTGTGAACACTATTAGGCGTTCCCCTGGATCGTGGACCTGATGACGATCCGTCACATTCTGGTTCACATTGTTGCCTGGTTGCCATTGGTAGGTTACAAGTGACGTCCACGCCTAGTAGTGGTGACTTGGCCAACACCGCGGCCGCCGCGGAATTTGTTTCACGTCATAATCCAGAAGGGAAATTCTCCTTTGTTGATCAGCGAGTAATGGCACTCTTAAATTACGCACCGTCTGAGTTATTGAGTCAGTGCTTCTTTGACTATTGTCATCCTGAAGATCAAAGTCACGTCAAAGACAGTTTCGAGCAAGGTAAGCTAGTTACCTTTCTTCTTTTTCAAAGGATCTTCCAACATGTGTTTATTTATTTTTTGCAAGAACAGTATTGAAATTAAAGGGACAAGTCATGTCAGTCATGTATCGATTCCGATCGAAATCCCGCGAATGGTTGTGGTTGCGGACCTCCGCTTTTGCGTTCCTTAATCCTTATACAGATGATGTTGAGTACATTGTCTGTACCCACACAGCTGCCAAGTAAGTCAATTTTAGTGTATTTCAAGTTTATGCAAGATATATAAGCTCACTTTCCCCTGCCCATCAGATCTATGCACCATGGAGGGGAAGCTACAGCTACCTCTGAAGCTGGGACAGTTTCCAATGCTGTACCTGGCTCCGCGAATCCTGATATGATTTATGGCACGCCTTCCAGCGCCCCAGGCTTGGATTATAGTTTGCAGAGATCACGGGACATGTACCAACCTCTTATGAACACCCACATGACAGGAGGTAAAATAGATTCTTCACAACGGATATTTTTCAAAGAAAAAAAGATTCAAAATATTTTTCAAAGAAAAAAAGATTCAAAATATTTTTCGAAGAAAAAAAAGATTCAAAATATTTTTCAACGAAAAAAATGTTCAAAATATTTTTAAAAGTAAAATTCAATATTTTTCAAAGAACAAAATTTTAAATTCCAGATGTACAAGTTCGGCCCGGTAGTAGTTCGCAGCAAGTTTATGCAGGTTATGAAGCAGGTGGCGCCACTACAGCTTCTCCAATGGCGTACCATAGTCCGCAAGGCGTTCCTACCGATGCCAATACCCCTGTAGTGCATCCGCGCATGGGCAACAAGCAAACACCTAGCCCAACTCCTAGTGCAGGGGCAGTGGCTGCTGCTGCCGCGGCCGCGTGGGGAGCTACGCATTTGCGGCAACCAGGAGCTGCAGAAGCGTACGCGTCGTACGAAGGCATCAGCCCAGCGCGTTCGCCAGGTGGAGGGGCGGGGCCTACCTATACACAGTTGAGTGGCAGCAATGGTGCCAGAGCAGGACCTTACCCTAGCCACGCCCAGGGTCATCCGACACCCGGCATGTGGCATTGGCAAACACCCCCACAAGACCCCAGCCCCTCTCCGTCCCATGCCCACCCTCATTCAGGTGGCGCCACCGGTCAACCAGGTCACGCTCCCCATCCGCATCCCCATCAAGGGGGTGCGGAGCTGTCGGAAATGCTGCAAATGCTTGATCCCGCGGCGGGAAATGCTTTTGAGGACTTGAACATGTTCACTTCCAACTTTGAGTGAATTTTTTTTAACTCCAAACATTTCCCAGGTAGTTTTTGTACTTTTTTTTCCCTTTCCTTATTTAAGATGAGCTAGAATTTGCAATCTGTCATCTTCTGTTTTCTGTTTTCCCGTAAGAGAAAGAGTCTCCCTTATAAAGTAAGTTTAACGTTGGTCTTGTTTTAGGAAATAAGTATCCACTTTTTGGAGTACCTTTTTTGGAACTATCATGGTTCACTTTTGTTAAATACTGTTTTTTTTTGTTTTTTTTTGAGATTTTTTTTCTGGGATGCACAAGAAGTTGACAATCCTCTACTTCGTTTCCTGTTCCAACGCTGCCGCCCAGTGAGATAAGTGGGTACTTTTTTCTGGGCTAAAAACGACAACCAAATTGATTGACGTATAATGAAACCATGAGATTATTTGTTGTGTAAAGAACTAAGAAGACGGCTACGTGGTGTGTGAATAATCGTTTTTGCTGGTATGGTTTTAATGTTCAAACAACGGAGTATTTATATGGGTGTTTCACCAAACTACGTCCACGACCTCTTGTTTTCGTTTCTTACTCCGTTTTTGTAATAACGTAGCCGGAGTGCACTGTCTCGTAGGCCTTTTTCACTTGTATTGGAATTTAATGGTAAATGTGAGTTAATAGTAAAATTTCCATACCATTCCGTTAAAACGCTTCTTAGCATGCGAGTTTTTAAAAAAGGCAATCCAAGGCAGAATGAAAAAAGGGAGAAGTCTTGAGCATAAGAAAATTGGTTTTACAGTTCTTTTCTCTTAAGGGGGTAATTTTTGGATTGGGGTGGGGGGTGTGGAAGGAGGCAGGGAGCAAGGTAATATTTCAGAAAAACAAGGATACGAAATATCGCTTGGATGATTGTAAGGAGGGTGTAATTATCATAAAATTTGGGCGAAAAAATTTTGGTTGGATAATTTTGTTTTTAATTTTGATATGTCCCGTTAGGTAATTAGCGCCTGCCATGGCCCAACAGGCGTAAGATAAAATCTCTGAGAGGGTCGTAGTACGCACGGCGAAGCAACAACAGTTCGGGCCATTGTCGAACGCTAAACACCCACAAAGTGTCCCATTCAAAGATGCCAACCAGGAGTAAACCGAAGGAAGCTAAGACGACTCCAAAAATTACGAAGAAAAGGCGAAAGGGACGGAAAGGGGGGAAAGTCGGCCGACGAGAGTTGTGCGAATGGAGTTGCATATGCGTTAAGTTGGCTTTATCAGCGGCCAGTCGTTGCGCAAGGGGATCGTTAGCTGGAAGGGCCAGCGGGCGGGCTGATCCGCGGGTATGGGCATGAGGATGCCGTGCAGGAGGATGTCGAGCTAAGCTAGGGCTCAAGTGCAGCATTTTGCGAGGGTGACGCCGCTTCATGCCGACCGAAGAAGGCGGGGTCAACTCGGAAGTCGTACCACTCATGCGACTGTGACTTCGGCGTTGAGCCTGGCGCGGACTATGGTTGTAGTAATCCGCACGGTAGCCCGAACCGTAGTCGTGATGAGGCGCCAAACTTTCATTGTAGCCATAGAAATCGACTTCGAGTTCGTGGCTAGGGGGACCGAAGTGGTCAATGAAAGAATTTGCCAAATCAGATTCGGCTTGACTGCCACTGGACGACTGGTCGAATGAGTCACGGTAGTCAATACCAGTGTCTCCACTGGGACCGAAGGTGGCTGAGGATGTGCGAGTACTCAAGGAAGAGCCGTCTTCAGTCAATTTGCAACGGAGTTCGGCCACTTCCGATTTGAGTTCTTCTTCAATGTCAGTGTCGTCCGCTGAATTGTTTTTGGCGCTGTTGTCGTCAGGTACGTTTTCAATCATGGATTGGTTCCGCGGCAATACTAAAAAATATAATATTACGTCAGTATTTTAAAGGACCTTTTATGGGAAAATGCTTCAGAAATGGTACAAGATTACTCTGGTTAACTTACCGTCTTCGTGATTATTTGAAGTTACTGGTACACTGAATGACCTCCTCGATAAATGTGGTGCTCTTCTTGCATTTGCCTGAATGTTTAATGGTAGGTAGAAAGTTAGACAAAGGCAGTACCTCTTATATTAATAAGCAAGAACAGTGAAAACATGTCGTTATACCTGTCGGACCCAATCCTCAGACAGTTCACGCTCCACACGACCTGAGTATCTGACTTTGGACCCACGGGAGAAAAAGCTTCCGCCAGTGACAACAGTGGGAATTTCTGAAGAGGAACTTAACCTGTACGCTTTATGATTAGACAGTTTTAGTGCTGTCGTGCATAGTAATTACGTGAAAAAAAGCCGTTGCTCCACCGCACTTCGCCATAAGAGCCTGCAAGCAGTGGCGTTGGCACATTTGAAACCTACAGTGTGTTTTTTCTATGGATTAAACAAAACAAACAGGAATTAGGGCAAATAGTTAAATTGTAAGACATGAAACTTAAAAGTATTACTTTGGTTCTTGCATCCTGAAACAAGTCCCAGGGTTAAGCATTGAAAGGAGGACAAGGTAATCATATCTGTTTCTTCGCGTACTTCCGCATTATATTTTTTGAAAAACTTAAATTCCGATCTGTTTTGGTTCTTCGAAACCAAGTGGGTTGCTTACCTCCGCAATGGCCAGATGGACGATGAACATTTTCCCTTCATAATTGAGCTTTGACACCTCGTTCCAGCGAAAGTGATGGGTTTTTCGCCCATTCTGGAATGTTAGCACGCCGCTGTAATTGGCTCCTAAGTAGAGCTGAACTCCCCTGGCATCCTACAATGTCATTTAGCCTTCAGTCTTCCAGCTTGGACTCATTAATTAATTAGATCAATTGATAGAGAGGTTGTATCGATTGTATGTGCCTTTACTTTCACCGGGTGGGGATCGATTCCGAAAGTATCCAGCAGGCATGCTCTCCGTGAAAACGCCATTTCGGCCTGTGCTGGGCTTAGGTTGGATACGCCCCCGGAATCAGCCTGATGCAAGGACAGGACTTCGGCCTCTAAGCGCTCTGTCAACTGCAATACTGGTCGTAAGGCTGTGATGTATCCCGGAGGGTGTCGCTCGGCGTCATAGTCACCCAACTCCACTAACAAGACCATAACATAAGTATTGGTTTTGCTTTTTTTTGAGGCTGGGCAGGGTTAGAGGCAGGGGAAATATTACCTTGCGCTCCTAAAGCAACAAGCATGGCCATTTCATTGCCCGGTCCGGGACTGTAGAGCCGCCCATGCTGCAAATCGCGTTTTAATTGGAGATACAGCAGGGAGCGCGTTTCTTCTCGCAGTCTTTGAGGTTCGGGCGGGTAAAACTTGACCCGAAAGCAGACGACAATAGGACTCATATCTGTAGCAGATCAAAAGCTTAAGTTCAACCCCCAGTTTGAGAAAGAGAAGAATAGTGTTACGTACCTCTGACTTGCTTCATTATTGATTTTGTCAAGTCCATCCATCGCTAAACCCAGTAAACGGCGCGCAGAAAGTATCAGTTACCCCACCATTAGGATTTGGAAGAGCGAAGAACAGACAAGAAAAGAAGTGATATACTTACTCGATGCTTTCGGTGATCGACATAGCGAAGGCCGAAATAGTCCTTCTCCTCGACGTTCAGCTCACGGCAGACAAAATCCAATAAGAACTGGGCTTTGTGGCGCGGCTAGAGAAAAGGAAAACGGAGCAAAAAACAAGACCAAATGATTCCGCAAGAGACGGAGAAAGGAATTAAAGCGTAAAAGTCAACGAAACAATATTAGTGGCATTGTAAAGAGCTTAGTGAGGGAAACTCGTATAAGCATGCATGCGTGTGCCATTGTATGGAATGCTTGGAAGCTGAGAGAGAGGAAATGAAGGCTTCTTTGCTATATAGACGCTAGATAACACAGGCCGGCGAAAGCGTATAGGGTGTGGAGTCGCTGGAGCCCAGTAGAGCCACGCAAAAATCAATACGCAACCGCAACGGCACTATTTCTGCTTTGGTTAAAACACACTCTCAATTCAATTACACATGAGGAAAACTTTTATCTTTTCTTTTTAACTAATATCAGCCAACTAACCAAAGGATACAAGTAAACTATTACATAAAACCGCTAAGGTTCAATGGATGTTCAATTTTTGTTCTAACCTGAAATTCGCATTCGAGAACTTCGTTATCATCCAGCAACCGTATCGTGCATTTGTGCTCGGAGTTCACGTCACTTTTGCTACCTAATCGCAACATGCCTTGAGCAGAACTCCCTTAAAATTCGCTACGGCGCTACCACACAGACAATAAAAAATGGTCTTCAAGCACTAAAATGGGTTCGAGTTTTTTGTCTATGCTAAATAACCACTGTCATAAAAAAAGGAAAATGGCAAAGAACGGTTCCCTTTTTTAAAGGAAACTTAAAAACGTGAACGGGTTAAAGACCCAACTTGTGCCTCCAGGTTCAACTAGACGGCTCCACCAACGTCTAGCTGCGTTGGCATTCGGAGCTGCAATGTAGTGACACGCCCACGCTTGCGCTGGCGCTACATGGGTACACGCCCAATCCATGCGCTCTCGCTCGTGGTGAAAAATTCCCCACTCTTCCTGGTAGGATTGCTTCATTGTATCATTAACAGGAGCATCTCGACATAGATTCTCAAAACAGGCAAATTTTTCAATCTATTTCAATTATAAAAACAAACACCTTATCACGTTTTCTAAAGGACACTATTCCTTATGGCAAGATGTAGTCTAAAACGGTCTTTTATAGCTTTTTATTTCATTTTTTTCTTTGGCTTCGGTTCTTTCGTAAGATTGGCGAATCTGGTCATTGGCGAATTGTGTTTTTTTGCTAGCGCGGCGCTCTTTGGCGAGGAAAGGTAAAAAAAGGTCCTTGTGTTGTAGGCCCTTCTTGGGTCTGACCGCTGTCACCAAATATGTCTCGCAAAAAAAAATAGGGACCGTAGCGAATGAATTGCAAGCCGCCCAATCCAGTTTTGCGAGGATTGCGAGGATTTAGCCAACCCTTCCCCAGGCTAAAAGTTAAGTCTTAAAGATGCGCGCAACCCACGGTAGAATCTAAACGTTCCCTTCACAGCTAGTACATTACCAAAGTGGATTTTCAGTTCTGTGTGTCTGGAGAGAAGTGCTCCAGAAGAGTTAGCTATCGAGTGGTTATAGAGTTATTTATTTATCGAAGGGTTAGTTATCGAGTAGGTGTCTACGAGGTTCGCCTTTGGAAAAAAATCCACAAAAACTACATACAAGACATTTGCGAAGATTCGTTCCTCATCTAGCGTGAATTTCACGTATACAACAGCGCCGCAGTTGAGCATTGCAAGCAAGTGGGCGATAAAGGCTGCACTTGTCCCGCGGGGCCGGAGCGCACTACTCGTTGAGAGCGTGAAGCGTGGACTTTGCTTTCCATCTATCTTGGCCCCGGACACAGACATACATATACTCCTCACGCCACGTATACCCACGGAGTCCGTTCGGCACCGCAGTTACGAGCGTGAATCGACGGCCGTGAGTTGGGAGAGTCGTGTGATAGTGCTCAAAGGCAACGGCCAAACTCTTAATCCCGCGCGCTGTGTAATACCAGACTCTGACTTTTAACGGTGCGGAAATTGGCTTAGATCATAATAAGGAAGAAAGTTCGCTCTCCTTCGCTTGTTATTCGAGACATGTATTCCTCGTCGGCTTCATCCATGGCTGCACCTACAAGTGTGGTGGTTTTGGACCGTGGCAACAATACGACTTGTACTATTAACCTACATGGTAATAATTTCCCATTTTAACGTGGCAATGTGATAACCGTTAACAATTTTAGCTCCCGAGTTTCTCTCGGAATTTTCTATATATATTCTGGGCTTTTTTTTCTAAGTTTTTCTCTTTCCTCCAGCGCGCTTTTTTAAGATATCGAGGCCAGCGTTTTTTTATGAATAGCCCGCCATGTGGGGCAAAAGCAAGGCGACAGGCTGCGTCCGCTGCGCGGCGCCGAAGGCAGAAGCTTTTTTACGTCTGTTTTTATTTTCTAGATTTCGCTTTTATTTTCGGGGCGGCGCGCTCAGCGCTCACTCTCTCTCACTCGCACACACAGCGCGACGTCAGCATCGATTGCCAGTTTTTTCCAGTATCGATATGCCAGCGCGGCGCGCCCTGCGAGTCCTTAATTTTTTTAGCATAACTTCTAGTATGTGAAAGCGTGAATTCCTCGCGTGCTTTAAAGCTATTCAACACGTTTCCAGCGTTTTTGATACGATTGGACGGCGCGCAGTTTGCTTCACCTTGATTCTTTTTTTTTTACAAAATTTATACATACATAAAAAATGACTCGTCAAAGTTTAGGGTATCAGCATAGCGATGAACATTTCTTGTCTTGTCTGTCGCTCTAGCCATCAGTCCGTCTTTTCTCTCTCGCTTTTGGATCCGATGCAAGTTGGAAGAGCGTTTTTGTACGGACATGATGGCATGGAAATTTGATGGCTTATTTTTTCCCCTTTCCTGCTTCGTCGTCATAGTTTTTTTTTGTTCTTTCTTGAGAACGATTAATTCAAAAAAGTGGTTACAGGAGAAAAACAAAAAACACAGGCCCCTGGCGACCAGTGGGTTTTACTTCGCTCTATCCCGAAAGCTTCTCTGTCCAGTTTTTTTCACTGTCTGCTTTGGCTGTACTGTGACGGCAAGAGAAGGGTTCCTCCTTTCCTGTTTTTTCAACTTGTGGAGATCCCTAACTCTATTTCTTCCCGATACAAAAAACGGGAGAAAAGGTTTCTAATTTTTTGCCTTCGACGAGGACGGTCGGGCTCGGGAATCTTGCTAGTCGAGAGAAAGAAACTGAGGCGTCGCTTCTGCTTCTTTGGGTTTTAACCGTGGCGTCCGTCTATCGTTTTCGACTTTTTCTTAGCTTTCTTATGTCCAGGCGCTTGCTCTTTATCCATGTCTCGCTAGCATTTTAATGCCATGTGAACCCTCTGCCATGTCTTCTTTTAAGTCATTTTTTTAGCTCCTCCCCTCCTTACTTGCGCGGCGCCAAAAAAATGAAAAAGTACCGTCCCCCTTTCATACTCTTTTCTTCCTTCGTTTGGGTCACAGTCACAAAGGAGGAGGGTTCCGAAAAAATTAAACGTCCAACCCTCTTTCTCATAACTGAGGATCGACGACCGTTGCAGAGTTTACAGAGTGCGCTGCTGGCTTAACGCAAGAGCTGCCGAAACAGCAGCAGCTACGGCTATGCTGTCTGGCTGCTAGTTTTTGCGCTCTGCGAGTACAAAAACACGCCCCTGGAAACGCTCCAGGGACCACGATAGATAGGAGCATATAAAGGCAAAATTGTGAGCTAAGGTGGCCCCCATGCTGCATTGTGCTTGAGATATAGTCATAAGTTGTTTCTTTGGGGGGAGGGATCGCAAGTAATTTTTTGCACTAATTTTTTGGGTTAACTCTTATTGTCCGCGCAGGCGCTACCGTTGTCTCATGGAGAGTCAATAACCAGGAACAGCTTTTTGTCAGGTAAGAAACTTGGATTCCTCTTGGATATGTTAAGCTTCAAAGAACTTTTGCATTGTCCTTGGCTATAGCGTTTTTTATTTCTTTTTAACTCGCTATTACTAATACAATGATGCCATTATGTAGTGTGCTAATTTCGATTCTTTTCTTCTAGCAAACAAGCAGTGTTCGATGGAAAGAAGGCCATTCGCGGAGGAATTCCTTTCGTATTCCGTAAGTAGTGAGATACAATTGAAGGAGTTTTTATGGACCTTTTTATGTCCAGTAAAAAAATCGAAAAAAGTGTTGAGATACTCGACGGCGAAAGAATAGTATCATATTTCATACCGGAGTTGTCGCCTTGAACGGAAAGAGAAAGTATCGGCCATAAATTTAGTCAGGTGTGAGGTGGAAAAGGCGAGAACAACAAGCGGATTGTACTTGTGGTTCTATGGTTACGTTACGGTCTACTTAACAATTATGACGCCATAGGCGCGTTTGAGATTATAACGATTAATGGGCTTACTTTATCTACTCGCAGCACAATTTGGGTCATGGAATTACGGTCCTCAACACGGATTTGCTCGTATAGTTCGCTGGCAATTAGAAAAAGGACCGGATCGATTGCCATCAGGGGATGTGGAAGCGCTGTTCACACTTCATGACAATGCAGTCACACGGGCAACGTGGAATTATGCGTTCCGTTTGTCGTATCGCCTAATCTTACGCGAGAAGGAGTTGCACTTTCATGTCGGCGTCTACAATCCGTCCAAAGATACAACATTCAGTTTCCATTTGCTGTTACACACGTATTTCAAAGTGCCTGACGTTCGCCGTTGTCAAATTACTGGCCTGCATGGTTGTACTTTCATCGATAAGGTTTGCTTTGCTCAAGATGAATTTGTCTAGTAATTACTCAAGTAATTTATCGCTGTTGCTAGACACGAGATGGTGCCGTTTACCAAGAAGGACGGGATGTCGTAACCATAGGCGAATATACTGACCGTGTTTATCAACACACGCCACAGGAACACATTATTACCAATGTGGTATCCGGCCGCAAGATGCGACTGCAGAAATACAATTTCCCTGATACGGGTAAGGTCAACAGGAAAAGTCTGTAACCGGTCTTAAAACTTAAAAGTCTTCAAATGTAGTGATATGGAATCCGTGGGTGGAAAAGGCAAGGGAGATCCCGGATTTTGGGGACGACGAATTTCCTAACATGGTTTGCGTAGAATCTGGTCACGTGACAGCTCCAGTAATTCTGTTGCCCGGAACTGCGTTTGAAGCATCTCAAGTCTTACAGGTTATGTAAGAAGTACAAGATACTGTATCCTCAGAATTAAGTTTCTTAATCAACGTGAAAATAAGTAAGCCTCCTTATGGGACTTTTTTTTACCCACCTTTCCACTCAAAACTCCCCTGTTTGGTAGTAAACAATTCAAACGGCTAGGTTTTGAGGGAAAGGGTGGAGGAAAAGTTCTTTTCCTTATCTGGTATACGTTAGGTTTTAAGTAATTTTTTTTAACCCTTTGGATGTTTTTTTTACATAAATTAATTAAAACACACCATGCTCTTTTTCATTACTATGCGGGTAGGCCTTTTTACATTGTGACGAAGGGCGTGTAAACTTGCGCTTTTTTGTTTCCTGAATAGTTTTTTTTGCCCAGCTAAGAATGAAAAGGTAGGATGCACATGATATGATTTGATGAGAATAATGCTGTGTAATTGAAGTTTTTGGGGTTGCTTTTTAATTGCAAAAACTTGAAAGCAACGAAGCACATTTTGCTCATGGGATTTATACCATACGTTAAGCCACGCCCAGCGTGTGGCATAACGTTCCTTGTTGGAGATTTTCGCTGTTGCTTTTCGACAAAAGGGAATGTTTTGCTAGCTATGTGTTGGTTTCGTGATAACATCTTTCGTAGGTTATTTTGTATTATTTTATGGTAGGTAACAGAATATTATTATTCGGTTTTTTATCATGTTGTCCTTCATCTCTCCCTTTCCTAAAAATTCCAATTCTTTCCCAAGAATTTAAAAGGATTGCATCACAAACGTAAGACAAATAGAACGTTTTGTTGGATAGATGCTCTCAGTGTATTGTTGCAGCTCCAATCAACACAGAGGTATAGGTTCATATTCATATATAGAAAACGCGGAGACAGCAGGATCCCAAGCCAGTGTCATAAAGTGAAGAATGGTAAGTTCGTAAAAAAAATTGCGCCAAAAATGCCCAGTGAAATTATCTTTCAACCTTAACTGCTGCTACCAGCGCCAGAAGCTGAAGCTTTCATCGCCTGCTTCTGCCTTAAGGCGTCAGCATCCCTGATGAAAACATCCGTACAATGATACCGATGATATCATATGAATATATGAATGATACATTACCTCTGTTTCCGCTGCTCCAGGGTCAAGCCTTTGTTACCATCTTTGTCAGCAGCTGATTTCTTCTTTTGCTCTTCAACTTGCTTCTTAGCAGACTTAGCACGAGCTAAGTCGCGTTGGTTACCGCCTATTAAAATAAAAAGGTTTAGATGAGGGTCGTTTTCGTAGAGCTCTCTGGATACGCTGCACACCACCACCCTGCACCCAACCAGCATCGTAGTTTTAGAACAAATTTCTTATACAAATGGCTTTGGTGGGTGTCATTTTAGTATACAAATTCACATTTTGATTCCTTGATACTTACGTGTCATTTTGCTGACAAGGAATTGGAAGAAAAATATCGAAATAAAAGATCCCCTCGACGCGAACAACTACAATAGACTCCGCTTTCTTTTATTGTTTTTCGTTCACTGCGTACTGACCAAAACCAGGAGACGTGGCACACTGAGCACCCAACAGATTTCTATTCGGATAAAACTTATTGCAGCGCTACAAGCGTCGAGCGGATAAACTTCTAAAGTTTTTTCTTTTTTCAAATAAAAATAAGCGACGTAGGCTTTCGCCTATTGTCCTATCTTGCATTCTTTGGTTCTATATTCATTCGTACAATTCAGTTTAGTTTGGAACACAACAGGGAATGGAGATGAACGTTTTTGCCAAAAATAGAGTTGGTACAAAAGCTGATTAGTTTCAAGGACTTGCTACCATAACGATAGTCGCTACCGGGACAGCAGCGACTATCGATAGTCGCTACTGGGTCCTTGTTGTTTATTTACATTATGAATTCTGGGGTTCTCGGCGAAATGTAAACTGGGTGAACGGGTGTTAAGAAGTATATGCAAAATTGCACATTATAAAAATGGCAGATGCTTGGGAAGAGATTCAAGCAATTAAATCAAAGAGAATAAACTTGAAAGAGCGTTTGCAAAAGAGGCGGAAAGAAGTCGGGGATATTCTGGCCGCTGGACGGAGTTCGGAAGGTTTAGATTGCTTTTCGCTTACGCACAATTAAAGAATTATTTTTAATAATTTCATATTAGATCCTTCTGTCAGTAAAGCAGTCGGAGGCGATCCTGTGATGCCGGGAAGTGTACCGATAAAAGACACAGCACTGCCGAATGTGACAGCAAAGGGCGTAGAATTACAAGTCCTGCAAATCCTGATCTCTGCCACCTTGTCATTTCCTTCGACTTCCAAACATATTGCAAGGCTAGCTGGCGCTTCATTAAAGGAAGAAATTGGACATTCGGTTTTGGTCAACTTGCTCCAGAAGTTTGCTGCTCGGGAACTAATAAGGTAGGTCCGGAATTACTTCTGTTATTTAATTACTGTTGTTAACACTATTCCAGTGTTGTCGATTCCGCAAAAGAAGGAGAGGTAGTCCTGGAAGTTGTTAGTGCCGATCACACTCGTCTGGTAGCCTTAGCCCATGACATTGAAACCCAGAATCAGACAACATCAGGTCAGCGCTTTACTGGGAGCAATGATGGTCCAGAGCCTGCCAAAAGAACTAAAGGTTTGTTTACTTAAATATCTATCTATCTATCTATCTATCTATCTATCTATCTATATATATATATATCTATCTATATATCTATCTATATCTATATATATATATATATATATATATATATATATATATATATATATATATATATATATATATATAGAGAGAGAGAGAGAGAGAGAGAGAGAGAGAGAGAGAGAGAGAGAGAGAGAGAGAGAGAGAGAGAGAGAGAGAGAGAGAGAGAGAGAGAGAGAGAGAGAGTATTTTTATTATTAGAGTATTATTATTTATTTATTGCACAATGCGTAATTTCTGTAATTATTCCACTTTTCTTAGTTTCTACTGAGGATGAAGGCAAGGAGGAAAAGAAAGAACAAAGGGATGATGTTATGAGTTTGTTGTCCTTGCCATCCGCTAAGGAAAAGTTGCATAAAAAAGTTGGAGAGGAAATTCTAGAGTTACTTAGTAAGCCGACTGCCAAGGAACGATCTCTCGCAGAACGTTTCCGCTCCCAGGGAGGTTCGTTTTCCAGAAATAGCTTCGATAGACTTTGTCATAATTCTGTATTTAGGTGCCCAAGTTCGTGAATTCTGCCCACAAGCTACCCGAGAAGAATGTTTAAAAATACGGGGCGATGGCCAGTGCAAAAAGCTACATTTTCGCAAAATTTTACAATCTCATACTGATGAAGCACTGGGTGACTGCTCTTTTCTCAACACTTGTTTCCACATGGATACTTGCAAGTCTGTTCATTTATATTCTTTGATTACATTATGACTGTATGTGTCCTACCTAACTTTTACTAGGTATGTTCATTATGAAGTTGACTCATTTATTCCAGAAGAACAAGACAAAGACTTTTCCAAAGACAAGGACGATCCAGCGTCTTCCGCCAATAAAACCGCATTAGTGGAAAATAAGCCAGTAATCCTTTTCCCACCCCAGTGGATTCAGTGCGACATACGAGTCCTAGATATGTCTATCTTGGGAACTGAAGGTATTTTTTTATTGTTATTGTTTCTTAAAATTTTGTGTTAATTTTTTTTTTTAAGCTAAGTTTAGTGTTATCATGGCAGATCCTCCGTGGGATATCCACATGGAGTTACCCTATGGCACAATGTCGGATGACGAAATGAGGCAGTTAAACATTCCCGCTTTGCAGGATGAGGGACTCTTCTTCTTATGGGTTACAGGTGAGCGTGTTACTGTAAAGGCAGGTTCACTGTAAACATAACTGTAAAGGCTTAACCAATTAACAATTCTAGTGCGAGCTATGGAGTTAGGTAGAGAGTGTTTGCAATTATGGGGCTATGAACGTGTCGACGAAATTATTTGGGTAAAAACAAACCAGTTACAACGTATCATTCGTACTGGTCGAACAGGCCACTGGCTGAACCATGGTAAAACAACAAAAAAGCCGTATAGTTTTGATTTAATTTTGATTCTGTGCAACCCTATCTTTAGGTAAAGAGCATTGTTTGGTTGGCATGAAAGGCAATCCCGCTAACCTCAACCGAGGTCTGGATTGCGATGTAATCGTAGCCGAAGTTCGTGCAACTTCACACAAACCTGATGAAATCTATGGTATCATTGAGCGATTATCGCCTGGCACCCGGAAAATAGAACTTTTCGGGCGTCCTCATAACGTACAGCCGAACTGGTAAGATCCGGGTTTAATTAGGTTAATTGGGCTCACCTCAAAAGTTTGCTCTCCTTCCTTTCTCGATTGGTAGGATCACACTAGGAAATCAATTAGAAGGCGTACATCTTCTAGATCCGGAGATTGCACGGGCATTCAAGAAAAGGTATCCTGATGGCATCGTTTCCTCATCTCGGAGTTAGTTTTTTCATATTTTTTTATAACTTTTTAGAGGAAATCGTGGACAAAATACATGTTGAATCTTAAATTATAGCGCCGTAAGTTTTCGTTAAGGATTTTTTTTAGCGATCTTTCCTGCATAGTTATCCTTTTAATTAATTTAAATTGTGCTTTGCATTGGTAATAGCTCTACCCAGTTTTTTTACTTAAAACGAGCGTCCCTGGTGCAATATAATCGGCAACGTGCGTAGGAAACTGTCAGCTTTAGGTAAGAACTCGCTTTTGTTAATTACAAATAAATCAAATTCAGGTCAATTGCGTATCAGCGCTTGTTGGACTTCCCTTTAGCGCAGCTTCTGATCCCGATCGAGATGAAGCCTCTTTATTTTCATTTCCTGTGGCATTCCGCTTAAACATGGGTAGTGTACTCACACCAGGTTGCGTAGGCATGGCGCTGAAAGGACCACAAGACATCAAAAGAGTCGCATTTCATCTACCATGCTTATTGATTAGACCCTTCACCTTGGCCTCCCCTAAGGCATTATTTTATTTGAAAAGGGACCTCTCGCTAGCCAGGATCCGGATCGAGACTAGTTTCACGTGCTCGAAGCGTGGAGCTGAGAAATCGATATGTACTCCCCACATCCCTCAATAAGGCAATTAGCGTTATTTTAACCGATGGCACATTTTATAGAATTTAGATATTTAATTCAGTAAAAAATGCGATGGAAAATTTTGTATAAACCTATAAAAAATATTTATAAGAGTTCAGTTGTTTCCATTTCTTGATAGAAATTTGGACCAAGACGTTTACTATCGATATCGACGTCATGTAAACTGGTTTCTGTTCTTTGTGTGCGGGAGCAGAAGCTCGCAGCGCTCCATGCAGCTTTGCTTTTGAGAGGCGTAAACAACACATCGTTCCGGGCCATTGTCCTTCACCGTCGCCCCTTGGATCGTAGTGCTGTGATCCTGTCTTCGTTTCATGTGTGGAACTTTTTGTATTGCGTATTTACTGACAGTATTTTGCACGTGAACTCCGAAGTGAAGGGGCGCGGTAAGAAGAAAGGCAGGCTCGTCTGATTTTCCGATTAATTCCAGATAACAGATTTAACTTTCCGTAATAACTCATCACCACACACCAGTAAGAGCTGCCCTAGTCAAAGCAACGAGAAAAGTGCACTGATTCTACAAATTGGAGTCTTTTAGTAACAGAAAAGGTTAGTTGAATTTTGGTTAATCGTATCGTTAAGTCCTTTGGTAATTGCTAGGCATTCGAAGTACCGTATCTTATACACGCCTCCTTGAAGTAGGTCAAGCTGAGCGAGGCTGAACTCGTTTGACCTATTATACTGGTGGAAATTGTTGCAGAGGTAGAGAACAAGAAAGTTGGCCTTGAGTCTTCGTTAAAAATGTATGAATTGCTGAAGGCGAATGAGGACTTCGTGTTTCTGTTTTGTTACGATTTTCACGGTAACAAACATGTTGTTTTTATTGCTGAGATGTTTTCTGTCGGTATAGCACTATAGGATCTTCTGAAGATGTGTCAAATTCCCATAATGAATGGGAAAGTAAACAATCTTCTAAAGTTAACAGCCAGATAACTATTAAGCGTAAGTGTGTATTTAGATTATGCACGTGATCGGAGGCTGAAAGGAAATAGAATTCCCTTATCTCGGCTTTTTGTGTTGCTATGATGTCATCCAATTTGATAAGGGGAATTTAGTATCTAAAGAATTGTGTAACGTTGACGCAGTTGCACTAACCTATTTCCATTTCCATAGGATGCCATTCAAGAGAATTTTACGGAAATTGCAAGGCAAGAAAAAGAGTTCCGAGTCTATAAATAGTGAAGAAACGCCAGCACCGGTAGTTTCCTCGCCTACATTCGTCATCAAAGCACGAGCCTCATCCTTAACTTCAGCTTCACCTACCAGACTTCACACACCACATTCATCCATAGGATTTGCCATACCAGAAATCATCGAACAGCCCAAAGATTTGGTACCTCTTCCGCATTCGCGCGTTACATGCCCGATATGCTTTTGTGAACCTACCGACCACAGCTGGCGTACTTTACAAGAATGCGGATGTCGGTTTTGTGAAGATGTAATTTAAAAACAAAACCGTAAAACTTAGAATAACTACTACTCATGTCTTTTGTTATTTCCCATAATGGTAGTGCATTGCCTCGTATACGCGATTATGTATCCGGGAAGGCAGCGTTGCCTTGACTTGTCCCAGTGGTGCATGCCTGTCATCTGGTCATGTAACGGCTGCAGAAGTACAAGAATTGGTCGAGCCGCCTATCCTGCAGCTTTATCTTAGACTTAAAGTCAATCAAGGTAAGAGTTTTGTTTAGAATACCTTGCATTCTTATGAATGGTCATGTTGTTCGCCTTTCAGAGGTTACCGCAGATCCGACTAAATGCTGGTGCCCACGGCCAGGCTGTGAAACTATTTGTGACGTTCCAGTTCCTCAACCTAAGCCTCATAAAAGTTCATGGTTGCCCAAATTCCCGTCTAGACCAATACGCGTCCCAGTGGCATGCCCAACATGCAAATTTATTTTCTGCAACCAGTGCCTTTTGCCCTGGCATGCAGTCAGCCCCTGTGCAAGACGTCACCCAGTACCCCATGCCAGCTTCCCAACAGAAACTTGGCTTTTGGCTAGCATGAACGGAAGCAAAGAGGAGGAGGATTTGGAAGAACTTTCCAATCGTATCAAAGCTTGTCCGTTCTGCCATGTTCTCATCGAGCGTGATGAAGGATGCGCCCAAATGTTATGCAGACATTGCAAACATGTTTTCTGTTGGCATTGTCTAGCCTCTTTGGACGTAAGTCATGATTTTAAAAAAAAAAATTTTGTTACTATTGTCGTGTTGTTACAATAATATGTATTATTATGTCTTACGTAGGACGACTTTTTGCTCAGGCATTATGATCGTGGTCCCTGTCAAGAACGATTGGGACACACCCGAATTACAGTAGCCCTCCATCGGGTCCAGGTTTTAGCAGTATTTTTCGGTATGGGTATTCTGTTTTTGGCCGCGTCTCCGATTT
The DNA here is from genome assembly GCA_023053545.1 of Lepidurus packardi. NCBI lineage: Eukaryota > Metazoa > Arthropoda > Branchiopoda > Notostraca > Triopsidae > Lepidurus > Lepidurus packardi. The sequence continues at coordinate 4,655,853 of JAKZAN010000007.1, forward strand.
TGATTTTGGCTTCGCCTGCCTTACTATGTATCAGTTGTCGCAATCGTGTCAACGCTAATAGGGGCAATGGTACTTCGCGCTTTACGTAATGAGGCAAAATAACGGTTAATCAGGGTTATTCAATCGTTTTAAGACGTTTCGTTTATTTTTCGAAAAAGTAAACAGAAAGCTCGTCGAAGGTTATGCAAGTCTAGGGATGTAAATGTTGTGACGTGGGGTTTAGCACTGCCGTATTAGTGCATCTTGTAACAGTTTCAGTACAATCAAGTCAAAACGTTATGGTGTCTGTTTCATTAGCCATACGCGTTGGAATGCTTTCCTTTAAAGGATCTTGGACAGATTGGATGATGGTTGGTCAGAATTCACAGTTCAGGATCGATTTATAACTTTCACTGATGTGTATTTAAGATAAGTATTCCATTGAATAATTATTTGTTTTAAAGCTAACAACTAATATTTTAGCTAAAACGATGAAGAAGATACTCCAAGTAACAACGACTGGACGTGACTGGCAGTTAAGTTTACGGTCCATAGCAACCATAAGTTGTCATGAAAAAATTGTACTGTATTTGTGAGCTTTTACTAAAAACAACTTAAAACCAACGTACGGCCTTGTTATTTTTTTAATGATTTTGACTCCAAAACCAAAAATTAAGTACGGATTTTTTATTAATCTTTAAATACTTACAAAAAAATCAACATAATAATGCAAACTTCTAGAGAATTGCTAAAGGTGAACTGTCCTATTTTTATAAATCGAGTAAAAAGATCACTTTCCATGGACAATGTATACCAGATTAGTTCACATGATGTATACCATTTATATACCATTCAATGGACATTGAATATATACGTATGACAGAGTGGTTCCGTACCTGCATGCCACCTTGCTCCATGTAATATTCTTATAGATGTATTCAGCAAAGCTTAAACATAAGGTCATGACCGCGCGTATAACACGCACGAGTGACAACAAAGAAGTCGTCGGTTCGATTCCCGGTCGTGGCACTTTATTTCGTCGAAAAAACGAAATATTAAATAACTTCCTCACCCTGTACCTTACACCTTCCCGGCAAGGTTTCTATTCCCATATTCGTAATTGTGATGCTTTGGCATTAGGAGCTCGAATATATCGGGGATAGGGAACCCAGCAGGGGAGTTGGGAACAGGGAAAGGGGCGAGGCCCTCAATTTTTGACGATTTCTGAAGGGGACCCCCTTGATACAGCATTATTCCTTATGGAAAAAAGCCCAGAAAACGCTCCTCCAGAGCAAAAAGAGGCCACGCCCCTTTCTTGGTCCAATCCACCAATGGGATTCGTCCATTTGGTGACCACGCCCCTTTTTGGCGATTTTCTTGAAAAGTCACCAAAAAATATTTTGAAAATTCGCTTATTTTTTTAACAATTGCGAATCGCACAACAAAAATATATATTTTTTGGAAACTACATTTTGCGGGTAACGTTCCGATCCATGATCAGTTCCGTTCCAAGATCAGTTCCGATCCAGGATCGGTTCAGTTCCGAGTTTGGTACATCAAATAAGTCAATAAGCAATTTCGGCCAAACCCCTTTTTAGCGGATTTTTTGAAAAACCACGCCTTAATTTTTACAATTTTCGCTTTTATTGCAAAAATTACAAATCGTTCAACAAGCAAGGGCATCTGTATAAACTAGATTTTGCAGGGAACGCTTTGGTACAACAAATAAGGACTTTCAGGCACAAGCAAAACATCTCATTTGCATAATTTTAGAATTACGGGCCCACACTTGCATCCCTCCGGTTCCTTTTAAAGGGGGAGTAAGGTTTCAAAATGAAAAAATATATGTTATAGAAGAGACCAAACTACATGTTCTGGCTGAAGAACCCCTATGTCAATTATGCATATTAACCGAGTAATTAATTATTTAGCGGGTTTAGCCCCGCCCCTTTCCGCCAAAATTCAAATTTTCCTATCCTTATAACATTGGCGGACAGTTGGCCGGAGGCCTAGCGACTTTACCTATGAACGCATTGAAAATCGATCCCGGTTCTCATAGGGACCGTACCGTGACCTTTCTTTTGAATGCTTAAGCAGTTTTTTACGCGCTTTGGTTACTTCACAAACTTAATCACAAAAAACCACTTTTTCTTCGCGCCACGACGGGAACGTTCCGTTCTGTGGCTCAACGAACGTCAACGCCGCGAGCGTGGAGCTCACAACCTGTGTCAGGATAGCCTGCCGGACTAACATATTGGGGAGAGCTAGGCTAAGAAGCCTTGGAACGCGTGTTATCCAAAGTCGTTATCACTATCACTATCGTTATCACTCATTTTAATTCAAAGCTTATGAAGACACAAACTAATAAACTAAACAAGCGAATAGTCAGCACGTATACAAGACCACGCTTTGGAATGTCGACTTTGGATAACACGCGTTCCAAGGCTTCTTAGCCTAGCTCTCCCCAATATGTTAGTCCGGCAGGCTATCCTGACACAGGTTGTGAGCTCCACGCTCGCGGCGTTGACGTTCGTTGAGCCACAGAACGGAACGTTCCCGTCGTGGCGCGAAGAAAAAGTGGTTTTTTGTGATTAAGTTTGTGAAGTAACCAAAGCGCGTAAAAAACTGCTTAAGCATTCAAAAGAAAGGTCACGGTACGGTCCCTATGAGAACCGGGATCGATTTTCAATGCGTTCATAGGTAAAGTCGCTAGGCCTCCGGCCAACTGTCCGCCAATGTTATAAGGATAGGAAAATTTGAATTTTGGCGGAAAGGGGCGGGGCTAAAACCGCTAAATAATTAATTACTCGGTTAATATGCATAATTGACATAGGGGTTCTTCAGCCAGAACATGTAGTTTGGTCTCTTCTATAACATATATTTTTTCATTTTGAAACCTTACTCCCCCTTTAAGTCTTCCAGCTGGCGACGCGATTGGTAAAACGTTGCTGTAGTTCTTCGTAGTAAACTTTGTAGTCAACTTCGTAGTGAACTTTGTAGTCAACTATGGAATTCACTCTGTAGTCACCTTTGTAGTTTTATTTGTAGTTAACTTCATAGTGAACTTCGTAGTTGACTTTATAGTCGCATTTCTAGTCGACTGTGTAGTCAACTTTGTAGTCAACTTTGTAGTCGACTTTGTAGTTAACTTTCAAACTTAAAACCTTTCTATACAAATCCGCTCAAACATTCCATAATGCCTGGGCAGGCATTATGGATTGAGATTTGAGTTTGAGATTATGGAAAGTTTATCTTTAAATATACAAAGCAGAAATTTTATGATTTCAATCTTTGCAAAAAAAGAAAAAAAAATGGCTATTCCATGTGTCGACACTATGAATTTCTTTTAAACTTTTTACTGTACTATTAATTGGATATCACAAATATAAATTACATACCACTGAAATAAACACCTATCAGTCCGCGTTGTTACTCCCTTCCTCGGCCGAAAGCTCAGGGCTACTAGGGTTTGCTCTTACAGCTTCGTACCACTGATTGGCCAGATGGCTCATTTGCATGCGACAGTCCTTGAGTTCTTGCTTAGAAAAGCGATGCGTGAATAAGGGAACCAAATAACGCACATCAAATCTTGTAAAACCGCTTAGGCGATGGTTGCTTATACTGATATCGATTTCTTCTTCCGTCATTTCCGATAATGGCTCTGACTCAACAGGCTTATCCTTTAAGGATGGAGAGGAGAGGTTAAAGCTCTTTCTGCTAACTTAAGCTTTGTTTGAAATTACCATTTTCTGGGTCTTACTCAGGGATACTCCTTTGGATTTCCTTCTCCTAATTCGAGTTTTCGCCCGTGTTTTTTTTGTCTCCAGGAACTATGCCCGACAACACAATTATGATGTATAATATTACAAGGCAATGCCATTTACTTTCAACAAAGGCATAGTTGATCCTCCCAAGACAAGGATAGTAAAAAGCACGATCACAAGGGTTGTTGTTACTATGACTCTCCTCTTCTCCATCTCAAACTCCAAATGGAGGGATAATGCATAAGCAATTGCACCACGTAAGCCTAACAGGTGGCTAAGATTATTAATTTCGAGACAATAATATTTACCGCTAAACCACATGATGAACATCATCCTGCTGTTGATCTTGTGCTCTCTGAAACGGTTTAACATCGACGATAATGGATAAATGTTAAATGCGCGACCTATCAAACAAAGCACAATGCTCCAAATAACAAGGGCAGGCTCTAATTTGTGGGGAAAACTAAATATTCCAAGCCCCAGGTAGGCAAACACGCACGTTTCTACAATTACAAAAAAATATTCCCCGCGTTAAAAACTTGATTACAATTTTTTTTAACTAGTCTATTTTACCGGCTGCAAACGAGACGGTTCGCATCGTTTGCTGCATAGTGATTTGGGTTATCGGTGATAAATTATAATGGGTATAATGCGACATGACAATACCGCAGAACAGAATAGCCATGATTCCTAAACATTCCAATTACTGAGCAAAAAGGATAAATTCCCGAACTTATTTGTACCTGACAAGTGCAGGCCCTCGGCCAAAGCATAAGGGGTATACGTAAATACCAACATCATGCCGAATTCCAAGGACGGGTTTTTCCGGAGATGCACATATTTCAAGAAGTGGTCTGGAGTTAAGGATTGAATCGTAAAACTCACGTTTTGCTTAGAAAAACGTTTCTATAAAAGGATATTAATGCACTTGTGAGCGCAAAGACCACTCCAATTGAGGCCGATGCGAAAAACATGACGCAAAAGCGGTTGATAACATGTACTGCTGCCTGCCCAGGAGACAGAGGGCCGAGGTTGGGATTGCCGAGTTCCAACACAGTGCTATATACATTTCAATTAAGGTACCGCCCCGAAAAAGCAACTTTTTATTCCGGCTTACCTAGTCAAAACAATGGACACTGCGTCGTTCATTATACTTTCGCCAAAAACGAGCATGTTCAAAACTGGATCGACGTCTAAAGCCTGGAATATAGCTAGCGTTGCGACTGGATCGACGGCGGAAATTAAAGATCCAAAGGCAAAACTTTCAACGAAACTAAGGGGGTAAGCTATCCCAGCCTGTAAAAAGTACTAAGTTTATTAATAATGTTTTTACTAGTCAAAGAATGTTACCAAGCCTAGGAAGTAAACTCCTCCCCCCACAATTAAGGCAGATATCACAGTTCCTAATACAGCAAAAACCATGATAGAGCCAATGTTTTGAAAAAAGTTTCCCTAAAAACAAAGGCGTAATAAGTTTTCGACCTTGGGCGGTCTTTAAATAAATTTTACTTTATGAAGATTGTAGCCAGACTCGAAAATAATGGGCGGCAAGAGAATAAGAAAGAAAACTGTGGGGGAAAAAGCTTCTTCCTTTTCCCAGTTGGCAATTTTCTGGTACGACATCATTTTCAAAAACAGACCCGCAAGAGCACCTGGGATCTTATAATGTGACTATAACTATTTTAAAAGAGATGAAGTTGTCATACCAATAACGATGACTGCCACACTCTCTGGAACGTAATGGAATTTAAAATGCAGCATTGTGTGGATTAACAAAATACAAAGTCCTAGGAAACAAATAAAACTAGATTACTTTCACTTTATTTTTCTCGGATCGTTCAAGAAGCTAAGGTCTCTTTTATTACCTAAGAGGCAGAGAACTAGAAATATAGCCATGGAACTGTGGTGCTCCTCTTCTGCAGCTCCCTTTTCGGGTAAAGAAACCTCTCCTTCAGCAACGACCAAGGTAGCAGGGGTAGTATTTTGAATAGGCCTAGACAAATCATGTTATTAAACATGATTTAATTAAAAATTAATTTATTAATTAAATTATAAATCATGTACATCTTACATGGCATGGTCAAAATTTCCAGTAGAAGGCAAGGTGGATGAATTATTAGACGAAAAAGGGCTACTATTTGCAGGATGACTAGATGTGGCTTGGTTTTCGCTATCTGAAACATCTTTGGCAAAAACCGTAGCAGTGGCCGCAAAAAGACATACTTTAAACATTAACCGTAGTCGGAACGATGTCATATTCGTATTTGCGAACGGTTTAGTCTGACTCCTTGTGTTTGTGTTGGAAACCTAACAAAACAGTATGATCAAATAAGGAGCTCTTCTTTCGAGAACTATGGTATTAAATTAGCATAGTACTTGCTATAGGTCCCACAATATCATTTGTGATCACTATCGTTTACACGAGCTAGTTTCTTCAGCATTTACATTCCATTCCCTTGGTTGGTAAACATGATCACGCGAAAATCTATCACTACTCTCTAGTGGAGTAGTGGAGAAAGATGCGCATCCCACTATTCCCACTGTGAAAAGCGCCATCTGTGGTTGTGACAGAAATTAACTAGAATCATTGAATTTAACCCCTTTTGTAGCCCGTAACATAAGAATCGAGTAAAAACTTCTCTGGAAGGATTTACTAGAGACATTTTTAGCACCAGCGACCCATTAGAGGTTTTAAATAACAACGAACTTTAGTCGTAGATATTTTGGATTTCAGTCACGAGTTCACGAATGCTAGCTATAAAAGAGACTATTACTACGCTTTATTTCAGTGATTATTAGCGGCAATAGCTAAAGTGCGAAATTGCACATTTTTGAATGCTTTTATGAGATCCTAGAGATGAAAGGAAAATAGATCGAAGAGGCACTAAAAAAGGGCTAGCATCGATAAAAGGAAAGTGATAATTGTTTGACAAGCTAAGACCAGAAAGATCATGTACTGTTTGTGTAATAATTTTCTTGTGAATAGGGAAAATAGCTGGAAAGGAACGCTTCTTCCATTAGTGATAGAATTTTTTTCATGCAATCAAGTAGAGGAACCGCGAGTTCAGAATTTTTTCACTGTAATTCTCTCGTTGTCTGCAATAGAAAGATGACATATTAAACTTTATTCACAGTTACACAATATACAGCAGCCATTCCTTTCATTTCTTGTAACATAAAACATCGGCAAGAGTTAAGTTGAGAAACAGGCAAAAAAAATCAGAAAAAATAGGCCAGGGAAAGGGATGGGAAGAGGCGCTGCGGGAATACGACAAATCTCGGATGTTTCCAGTAGAAATAATATCAGTCCCTAACAATTTAAAAGTATGTGATGCATTAGCAAACAAAATGAGCTGCTGGTTTTCTTTTATCCAAACAAACTGAGATTCTAGTAAAGCCAACTACATAAAGTTTGCACTGCATATACAAGTGGACAAATGGGAGACAGGTGGGAATAGAAGGGTAAAATGCTAGAAAATGTACAAAAAAGGACCATAAGAAATGCGATTTGCTCCAGTTGCTGAAGAGTCACAACCAAAATCTATGGCAAAAAGGACAACCAGTTGCTCTCTGTTTCACTCCACTTCTGTTTGCGTATTAACAAAGTCCACTGGCCATGGCACACGGTTCGACTAATGCAAAACGCAAAACCGTCAGGGGAAAAAAGTCGTCAGGTTCTGTTTTTGTAACCCCTCTCGAAGGATTCGAGACATGGGGTAAGAAAAATAAAAAAGAAACGAGCATGGTCAGAAAAATTTCCACATTCAGACTATCAAAAAGTAAAACCATTCGCCTTTTTCAGTTATGCTCTTCTCAGAGATTTTTTTTCTAGACCGGGGGAAGAAATATTTGTGCAATGCTAAATTGCTTTAGCAGCAACGCTTGAACTTTAAATGAAAGTCAAAATTCTGAAATGGTTGGACAGCGTGAACCAATAAAATTAATAAAAATAAGAGAGTAAACAGATTCAGAAAAATTAGCTTCGGGATGGTGAAGAGGGAGGGGAGCGGGATCTTTGTGAAACTAATTGGCGTACGCATGAACACATGGAACCTGAACATGGTCTTTCAGGCCTGACAACAATTGCGTCCGCTATTTTTTTATAGGGCAAAATATCCTAAAATGGGAGCCATTGATTAGCCTCTGTCACAAAAAAATGCCCACCATTCGAAAGTCCCATACCACGCCTGACTGTTTTCTTTCGCATTTCTACAAAACAAATTTTTAAAAAAATGACAACGTAGCCTTGAGAAGTTGGCATAATCAAATTTTTGCACCGAATCAAAAGTTGCCTTGTTGTCAGCTGAAAAGATAGGGCGGCCATAAAAAAAACGACACACACCAACACTGATTTTCTCTTTATCCGTTTTTTCTTCTTTTACAATTCATATAAAGTTGTCACTTCTTAATTTCTTTTTTTCTGTCCTTTCTTTTCCTTCACTGGACAGGGTCCGGTACGGTTCAAATTATGGCTTCCATTAATTCCAAGCAGTATTCACCTTTCAATCTTGTGGCGATCGACGCTTTTTCTCACATGTGTTATTTTTCTTTTTTTTTGCTTTATTTTATTCATTCAGGTGACTTGTGCGGCGTGAAACATGCAGGCTGGGACGGGGAATTCAGGAGCAGGCTAAAAACGAGGTTTTGTTTTGACAAGAAATTGGAGGGGCTGGTTTTTGTTAAAGTTTGCTTCATCCTTACATGTTGCAGGCTTAGAGCCTTCCATCACAATAGCTCGTACTGCCGAAGATGCATACGCTGAATAATGTCGCGGCAGTCGTTGAACACACGTCGAATGTTCTCGGTATCCACCGCACATGTAAAATGGGGGTAGCAGTAATGTTTTCCATCGCCCGATGCAGTACTGATACGCTAACACACAAAAAATACAAATAAGATATGGAACCCAACCTTTTTAATGTACAGTAGATGCCGCTTATTGTGATCACGTTTGTCAAGTGAATATTGATTCTATTAAGCGACGATTCTAATACCGAGAATAGGAAATATACAATTGAATGCTACGATTAATCGGCGCGTGAAACGAACTGGCTTGTTTAAGCCAAAGAAACAAAGCATCGTCTACTTTTTGACACTTCCCCACCCGTTTCCTTTTCTAGATTCATTACACCCACTATTGTTCATTTCGTAACGCTTTTTCAACAATTTTTATAGAGATGATTGAGGAATTCCTAACTTAACGGCCGCTTCCCTTGTGGCAAATCTTTTAAATTTAACTTGTCATAAGTTTCAGTAAGCCGCGACTTCTCTTTTACATTTAAATGAACTATTTTATCGTTCGTCGCCATTTTTATGTAATCACTCGTCTAACTACAAGTAACACTGTGCCTTTGAAGCCTACTCCTACGCTTAGGTAGGGTTCTCCACACGATCCCTGCTAATTTTATCCCTTCTAATTTTCCCCGTCAATTAAAGGAACTGGTAATTCAATAGAATAAACTGATCATTTAATTGACTGGGGAATTTAGAAGGAATTTCCGTCTACGCGTAGTAGTAGTAGGCTAGAAACGACAGGATTGGCCAAAACGTCGTAAAAGCAATCTCACTGGTCAATATGCAAAGTCTATGTAGCATCAGTACTGTACATGTGAAGATTCCTTTGAAACTGATTCTAATATCCGAAAGTGTGATTCTAAATACTGATAAAAAATACTATGATTTTTTGAATTATTTATAATTTTATCCTTTAAAATTCGATTCCATAAAGCGACAGATTGTAATAATCAGTGATCAATAAGCGGCATCTACTGTATAAAATAACATTCCCTGTGTTTTATAATATAATTTTAAGTTGCTAGTAGGATTATATCCTTACCAAGAACTCATCTCGTATAAAATACTTGGCTCGCACCACTTCGGCCTCCTCGCCGGGTTCGGCTGCGGCATCAAGGGGTGTGGCATAGCGACTGAAGTCAGGAAAATATTCCTCTAACCGGGACTTGTTGGCTCGCACCTTCTCCGCCAACAGATCTTGTTTGTTCAGGAATAAAATCACAGAGATAGTGCGCAGCCACCTGTACAAGAAACAAGGCCTAATATTAGTCCCGACCCTTTTCCAAGCTATAAAATCAATACTACAAGAGGATTTACGCTCTATAATGAAAACAGGCAATGAAGACAAGGCGTACCTGTTGTTCCATATAGATTTGAACAAGTCCAACGATTCTCTTAACCTGTTCTGACTGGGATCCTCCCTGAGGACCATGTTGTAGGAGGAGCAAGCAGTGACAAAGATAATGGCCGTCACATCATTAAAGCATTGGATCCATTTACGACGCTCGTCTCTTTGACCGCCCACATCAAACATACTATACAAAAAAGTAAAAAAAAATAAATTAGTGCCACTTGAAAAAGAAACGCAGATAAATAGGTATACTTGGCTTTTACTTACTGAAAATTTACTTTGTCTACTTGGAAACGAGTTTCGAAGATGCCCGACGTTAACACACGACACCGAAGGATATCCTAAAGACACAAGTTCGTTGTCACTGGAAATTGGGTTACCTGTTATCACTCAAAATACCGACAACAGTGTCCCAATATTTTTTTAGAAAAAAATTATAATCTTTCTGGTATTACGATTATCCATGGCACCGTATTGCGGCAATCAACAAACCACTAACATGTGTCTCATTTCCCAATATGTTGATGCGGGTTCCCAAGGAAAATTCTCGTGGTTTATGATGATTGCTTTTATTGAGCATGCAAAATTTAAAATCGGGGGCAAGGCAATTTACCTGCTCTGTGGGCGTATAGACTGGCTGCTTCACTATGTGAACTCGGTCGAGGAAACTAGAACCATCATAAAAGTAAAACGCATTAGCAACAAACTTGTGACAACGGGCGACGCTCTTGGTTTCAACTAACATGTACTATTTATTCTCTTTTTCCTTTTTTTTCTATTTCTCTTTTTAAATGGTTGATTTCATCACGAAGAGAAAGTTGAACATAACCTTATGCCTTAGCATGGTGGGTGCTTAAAACCATTAGTGATCCCATGATCCTCCCGAATATTCAAGTTCCGTTTTTACCCTTTGCTTCCAATCGATGTCGGAAGAGGAAGTAAAAGCAAGGGATAGAAAAAGAAAAGGGACGGGGGTGGAGGCACCCAGGGCGGAGATTGCGGCAAGAAAAGGCGGGTGCATCAAGTCTGCTGCAGACTACAGCAAAGCAAAAGGTAACTTGGTTGCCATGACGATTTCCCCGACGTGAATGCATGTGAGTAAGGGTGGGCGTTGAGCACAAAGAGGGAGGTTACACGTGTGTTGGGCGACTTTATCACCACCTGAAGATCCTTTACACCAGATCGTAAAAAAGCACACAAAAAAGAACAGGGAAATTGGGAACGGGAAGGATGAAAAGAAAATTGGATCAGCTATTTTTAGCCTTTACTAAAAATTGTCCTTTCTTTTCTTGGTTAAATCTTTGCGCATCAGCTAGGACCCCAAGACTTCCCAAGAACTTGAACAAAGGCACTTGCAAGGAACATACGTTGCAAGTTGAGGTAGGTCTTACGGCTGGGGATTGTCCAGCAAACACCAAACTAACGCCAAAAAGAAAATGAAAAAGTATTTTCCCCTCATACGCTGTATGTAACACAAGCCTCAACGTTGCCAAGGACAGCGACTGAATATGCTCCACGGTTTTGATACAAGAATCAAAGTCGGGTTGGCAGCCAATTGATAGCCTCTTAATGGATACGGACGGGCACTTCTTAACATTGTTGGCGCTAAAATTTCTGAGTTGAGATTCTTTACATCGGTGCGGCGTTTTTCTTGAGCCAAATACAGAAAACTGAATAAGGTATTTAAAAAAAAAATACAAAATAAATCTTTCCCTTTCGTCCTGACCTGGCATTTCACCTTCGCATTTAAGTTAAGTGCATCGGCTGTGCCAATTTAGCATGAGAGGTTCCAGGAAACCTTCAATAGCTTGAAACAGAACCGATAGAAAATAAACCCTTCAGTATTTTACACAGTCTACAAGGGCAAGTCGCGACGCCACGATTCCAAGCACAGCACAGCACAAAGAAAAAGAAAATTCCACTTACTATTTGGCGCAATCTATCAATTGGTATTCGTTCGAACGCTCAAAGCACGCCTGAACTCCCCGGTCTTTCCATAACACCTCTGTGTGCTCATAGAACTCCTAGAAAGCAAATAATTCCCAAAAGTATAATATAGTTATTAAATATAATAAAAAAGTAAAGAATAAAATATAATTCCAAAATATAACATATCCTCCCTTTCCCTACCTTCCTCCTCCCTGTAAATTGACTGGCAAAAGGCTGTTACCTACCGCAGTTACTATTTAGAAAATAATAAAAATATAATATAATAATACAAAATAATAATAAAATACAATATAATTCCAAAATACAGTTTGCAAAATTTTAATTAAGAGCAAAATGACTTATGATCACTGTGGTAGTGTTTTTCAATGATGTATGAGATTCACACAAGTAAGTAGTTGTGTTCAACATACACCGATGGTAAAAAAAGTAAAAATTTTCCCAATAGCATACAGCAAGTTGCCAAGGCAATATCTTTACATATTTGGGGTTTATTTCAAACCCACGGCCCCTCAGATACTGCGAGTGACGTTATGCGTGAGACAAGGTGGCTTTTATCGCGTAGCGCGTAGGTAAGCTTCATGTTATGTTTCATTTATAGCAGGCCAGTTCAATGTAATTTTTTCGTTCTTCTTTACCGTCACCAATAGTTTTGTCAAGTTTTACGCCTCACCTAGTTTAATCTCATCCACCAGCGTCTAGCAAAGGTAAAAGGTACTTACAGGTGGGTAATCAAAGTCAGGCTGAGAGGCAACATCCTGGATGTAATCGACTCGAAACTGATTGGCAGGATTCTCCAGACTCACAGGCGGTGTCAAAGTGCTCATTGCTCCTGTGATCGTCTATGACAAACGGAGCATCATTACTATCTCACCAAGTCAACTTCTGACTGCAAAACCATCAATAGACGTCAAAGGTATTTACCAGAATTGCGTCGCGTATATTCTTCTTTATGTCTTCAATTTTCAGTTTCTTTTCTCTGCAACACAAAAAAGATTTTTTTTTTTATATTTTACGAAAGAATCCACCTAAAAATCACGTGACATTATTGATATAGACCCCTCCATTGCCCCTAATCTCCCATAAACACGCGTTTCGATTATTGACTTCCGTAAAACAAGGGTTTTCCATGTCTTTTACCCCACCTACGCTTTTCCTAACCCAAATGGTTCGACCCAGACAACACAAGCGACTAAAAATGAAAATAATAATAAAAATAATTAAATTTTCGACATTAATTTGGGCTCTATTTCTGTTGGAGAGCCTGGGCAGAGTGCGAAACTATCGGCAGAATAAACCTAAATTTGAACGCTTCAAATAATTCCTGTCGATTTATTCAAGTTCCATTCATCCTCCCGCCTGCTATCTTAATATCCCACCCCTCTTGCCTCCTTTTGGAACATGGATCCAACCCACTTGCAGGACGCCTCGGATCGATGAACGAAACCAAGGCGCGAGGCTTGGAATGGAGCACTAAAGGCCAAGCAAAACCAGGCGTATAGCGAACGTCATAAACTAAGAAAAAATCTTAAGAATGGACGGTGGTTAAATTAAAAAAGATAACAAACTTAACCCCATTAGCTCAAACAATTTCAAAAGAATAAGCCCACACATTCCTTTTTCGGAATTAGTCCAGACCCGATGTTGCTTAATGACAGTTTTAGCAGCCTCAACACGTCTTTGTGGCCTTGGCGAAATTCTGCGACCCACGTAGGATCAAATACAGTCTTTAGGCTTATTAATAAATCGTACACATGTCAAAAACATGAAAACGCCTGCGCTAGTAAAATGGCTAATAAAGGAGGGCAACAGCGCAATTCATCTTGCATGCTTCGTTTCTTCTCACCCACCCCCCATGAGCTATATATACACACAGAACTTGAAAAAATAAAAGTTAAGAATATACGTTAAAACCGATCCAACTTATCGAATCCAACTTACTCTTCGCTAAATCCATCCACGTGTAGGATTCGCATTTGTTTGACTATAGTACTTTTCCCAGATTCTCCAGCACCTAGCAAATAAATTGAGAAATTAATAATAGCCAAGGGGAAGGAAAAGAGAAGAGGCAAAAAAAAAAAAACTTTATGTATACGAAAGGCGAATCTTCATGACAAATAAGGGAACAGGAAACTTATGAATGGCACTTGAGTTGAGCAGGTGCAAAACTAAAATAAACAGGAAAAACATGGACAGATAGTTTTTTGGGGCAAAGACATATGGGTTCAAGGTCAATTTTATGAAAAATAACACACAAGAACGCAATTGTTCACAGTTAATCATTAACTTTATAGGCAGAAGCAGCAAATAGGTAATATATAACGGTATACACAGTGTGTATACAGATATAAGTTTGAAAAAGTTGATTGACTGCGTCAGAGTCATCTTCAAGGAGTGAACATATTTAGACAAGTTTTACCTAGTAGGAGTAACCGGTGTGTTGCTCTGTAGACTTGCTTATCTCTCTGAATTTGCTGATTAATCTTCTTGTTAGCTTCTTTACGCCGTTTGCTTTCTTCGGCCTCCGATTTGGAGCCGGCTCTTCCAAAACAACCCATGACATCGGGCCAGGTCCACCGTCGACCAGGCTGGGCCCCGTCCACAATACTTCCTATTTTCAAATCCAGGGCTTCACCAAGTTTGCTTAGCACAGATTATAAGCAAATATGAATAAACGTAGACTTATTATGACTCCACTCATGAAGCAATAAGAAAACTATTCCTATGGTATAGTAATCTAAACTTGTATCCCAAAAGCAATAATTAACCTAATAAGTTAGGTGTCACTGAAAGAAGCGCCGTAGCCCCAGGCCCCGTCTCGTCCTTTGACACGGACACGGCACGCATTATAAAATAACAATGGCGGCATTATTCCGTATCTTCAACATAATTCACCACTTGTCCGTATTCTGTCGGCACTTTTTCACAGGTTCCATTATCCAAACTAGCAAGATTCAGGGGAACAAAATGGGACCAGACAGCAAATACACGGGCGTAGTAAGGGTTGGCCGTAAGCCGCCATGGAACACAGACCCAACCCAAAATTTGGCAGGCCTTCCCGACACGGACGGAACAAGAGATCCGATTCCTACGCTGGGTTATCGGACTCACGCTAGGTTGCAGCATTGTCTGGATCAGGATCTAGTTTGGGTGGGCAATGTGAAAAAGCTTACCACATGTCCGATATTCTGACGAAAATGGTATTAACCAATTGTTCTTTATCGACATCTTTGAAAAATTAGCTTGTATGGGGTTTACTTTATGGTGTAGCGCAATACGAAAATCAGGAAAACTATTCCACCGTTTGGCATTGCCTTCTTGAATTCGCGCTTGATATTAACAAGCGGTTGTATGGAAGGTGGAATGATTTCTTGAGACGTTCTTCATTGCCCTAGGCCATGGGTTGAATCTTGTAGAACGGCATTTTCTCCCATGTGGAGGTTGAGGACGATTGCTCAATAACTGTGGTCAAGATTAACAATTGCTGTACAACGTGGGCCCCAAATATATCACCCTCAAAGCAAAAATACATGCAAGTCACTTGACAAAGAGATCCCCCATATCTAGCATAAAATTGGACCAAAGATTTACCTTCAGACAAGGTATAGAAGAGCTTAAAAGAAGATGATAAAAAGACTACAGATAAGCTAGGCGGACCTGCGATGAGGTCAAAAGTAGAATACGGCTCAATGGGCTATAGCGTGGAGCGCAAATCCTCAAAAGCAAATCTTACAAAATTAAGGAATAAAAATAGCTGTAGAACAGGTGAAGCTCGGATCATAAACTACTTGCCGGGAATGGAAACGCTAGAAATTAAGAGAACCTGATGGACATCAATTAAATTCTTAGAACTTTCGTGACGACAAATAGACTATTCAACAACGCGGGAAATTTGCAAAGACGATAAGTCGCTTCTATCTTCGGATATGTTTCAAAGAATCGGGTCTGCTAGGCTTGGCCTTGCCACACGAAAACCCTAGTTAAACACTACATAGTCCCTGGGATAAAATCTTAGAACTTACGGCATTCCCAAAACCATTGGTTCCTCACTTCAAATTCCCAACAGGAACAGTTGCGGAATCCGTCCTGAATCCACGATCAGAAGTCAGTGTGAAAATTAAAGAGTACATTAAAAGAGATGTGAACGAAGCGGGTTGTGTATAGCGTTCCAGCGGATTCCAAGCCACACCAGTATTCTTGGGACAGAAAGTGCTAATAAATTGGCAAAAGAAGCAAGTACCAATGGGCTTTCTGTAGGCATGTCGGGACAAACAGAGATGGCTAAACCTAAACTAAATCCAAGGAAATGTTGCGAGAGAAGTGTTGCTACTGTAAAATGCAAGCTATAGTCCGAAAACCCGATATTTATGTACGATATTTTTGGCCAAGTCTCGCAATGGTTTAATTCAAACAAAAGAGAATAAGTTGTAATGATCGCAAGCATAAGAACGGAATAAGGACGTCTCTATTGTCACATATATACTACACCTACAACCGAAAGCCTAGAATATAATGTTCAGAATACAGATTAACAGAGTCAATCGCCAAGTTTTTAACGTAAAGTCGTAACTCATACAGTTAACATTTTAAAACTTAAATTCGACATTTCATTTCCTCATCGCGCGAAATCACACAGGAACAGGAAATTTTAGCGAAAAATCACGCTATAGAAATATTGTTAAAATGCGATCGGAAACGGAATGTACAGTTGGAGTACATACCGTTAGTAGTGCTTCTTGTACTTCTTGGGTGTTTTCTTTCGAGTTTTCCTCAACTACGAACGAACCACCGCTTTCGTTTGTATCTTCCGTTGTAACCGACAGTGCATTTAGATATTGCCAGAATGCTTTGGATAATTCATCTAGAATGGACTTGGATCTTCGCTGTCACTTTCTCTGAGGTGTCTTTTGACTTTCGAGGTCAGACAGTTATTTTTCCTTTCGCATTCTGTTTCGCATTTTACCCATTTAATTTCGCATTTCCCGACTCGCATTTTACCATTTCGCGCTTCGCGTTTCACATTTACCGGTTATGGCTCAAAGTTTATGAGCACGAATATTGTCAGTATTCGAATATGACCACGAATACTGAACCAAACAAGGGAAAGAAATCGTACGAACGTCAACGTCTACAAAATATAATCCGTAATAAAAAGCCTAGATAATTCTTCAGCTGCCTAAACAGGGAGAAAAATTAAATAGAGAAATAAGCCAGTTTATTTAGTTATATTATTGTCCCAACTCATAACATTTATATCGTTCCAATAGGTGCAAGGCACATTCCTACACACTATCACCATGGATGAAGATATAATTTCTGAAGTTTCTCCTGAACCCAATCTACGACCCAATACGTCGAGTGACACCAATACATTATGGAAGCGCCGTTTATCAGTGTCTTCGGCATCTGCATCCAAGTCTCGTGACTCTTCAAGAAAAGAAGCGAAGCGTACCAAGAAGTATGGGACCATTTGCCAAGCCAGGAAGAACCCTTGCTTGGTTCAGCCCAAGATCGAAAGAGTGGAATGCCTGGACAAGTTGGTACCCGTAAATGAAGTCACCCCAAAGAGTCCAGTTTTCAATAAACATAAACCGTTGCTGTCTTCAAGCATATACAACCGTTCACCAGTGTTGAAAGTTAGACCTAAAACAGGTGCTGCAACAGCATCAAGTCCAGTTATCCCAAAGAAGCCAGTCACTCCGAAAGCCAGGAGATCGCTGAACTTAAACCTGATAAAAGACGAACCCACTTCAAGTTATCTGTCTTTTACTAATGACATAGAGACTATTAGCAGCCAGGTTTATGACGAATGCGGAGTTTTGCCTATCCCCATTTCTGATTCTAGTTCTCAGAGTACATCAACTGGAGCTGAAGACACTGAGGATGAAATTACAGTTAACGAAACCAAAGTAATTTATGTTAAATAACTAACATCAAGTCTTACAGGTCACTACCCAAGTTCCTTACTCCAGAACCAACCTGGAACACTTGAATTCTAGTATGTCGAATATGCTTCACATCAAAACTCCGCCAAAAAGCGACCAAACTAAAAAGGATCCGGATTATCTTGTGTCTTCTAGAAAAAAGCATCAGATTATAAGGTTATTAAACCGCCCTCTGACGGTTTTGATCAATTTCCGTTTACCTAGGAATGGCATGGCTGACAGATTGACTAAACTGATGGAAGTCAGACAAACTGAAAGCCGTATGTGGCGATATGAATTCCAAGAGATCTCATCTGCAGAAGCTATGACATTAGGCATATGTGGCGTTAGCAGGCAATATCATCTTGCCAGCTACAATTGTCGCCTCGTTCAGCAAAATGGAATTTGGGGCTCAATGACATACGAACTTTATTTGCAAAATAACCACTGGGCAGCTTCAAAGTTGCAACTTCATGATATTGTACGGATATTCCCACCATGGTACATATAATCTTGTAGTCAAAAATGGAATATTTAAGAAATGGAAGCCTCATATTGTTACAGGCGGAGTGTGCAAGTTAATAGCGTTCCTGTTTTTCTATGCCCGGATTCCGTCTCGATACTGCGGGTCAATGATACGAAAATGGCGCAGAGTAATGAATTGGATGATGGAGATACGTTTAAGGAACCTAAAGTACTGTTTTCTTGGAATTGCCAGTGCATTCTTACAAGTAAGGTTCAGCAAAATCAGTACATGGTAATAATTTATCTTTTGTTCTGTGTTCCACCAACTGTAGACACGGACCCAGGCAAGTGCCCAGCTCTTTTGAATGCGCCACGTTCCGTTCCCCATTGCCAATTAGTTGCGTGACGTTTTCTTGCGTCGCATCGCAGGAGATGTGAGCAAGTTGTTTGGTTATAAACGAGTGGCTAAGGGAAAGTTGAAGCCACAGGAGGAAAGGATCTCCGGGCTGGCAGATGGTTCGATAGTGGAGAAAGTCATGTGTCGAAGGCTGCATACCTGTGCCAGCAAAGCTAAAAAGTGATGCCAAATCCGATACTACCTTACGCGATATTATTTATCGAGGCTTCGCTTAAATCAGAATGTGCTACGATAATGGCTCTAGACGTGTTAACTATGTAGACCTTTGAATACAAACTGGCAAGTTCAGTATAATTTCATCTCTTGTTTGCTTGACAACAGCACTTGAAGGGTAGCAAGTAACATTGGATCCAACATGTGTAGCTGAGACAAGTCTCCTTTCCTTTCCACTGCGTTCGAGTTATCAATAACCTTGCAGCAAAGTAGAACACAGCAAATACGTAGCATATCCATATGTTCGCTAGTTCTTGTTTGCAAATACCTTTTTGCTGGATCGTAAGAAAGTACCATGAATCTCATGGCTACTAGTTCCTTAAACTACACTATTTCGTATGCTTGCCAGGAATATTTTTGTTTATTTTTTTTTCTCAACGCTTTCTGAGATTGTTCTGAAATTGTATATAACACTATAGTATTCATCTGCAACGTATACGTGCACATAATTTCTTGCGAACCTGTCGCTTAATGCCAATATTTAGTGAC
Source organism: Lepidurus packardi (assembly GCA_023053545.1). Classification (NCBI taxonomy): domain Eukaryota; kingdom Metazoa; phylum Arthropoda; class Branchiopoda; order Notostraca; family Triopsidae; genus Lepidurus; species Lepidurus packardi. The sequence goes on from JAKZAN010000007.1 coordinate 4,675,197, forward strand.
TGGCGGAATACAGATAATATTGATCCATATTTGGGTTCTGGACTAACGTTCTAGCATACAAAACAACACAATTGCGGTATCTGCAAAAGGTAACGTTGTTGTTAAGTAACATGGGCTTGGTATCTTTGTAATTTACTTTGAAGTTTTAATGCACATTGCAAAGCACGTTCAACTTTGTAAACGCTTGAAAGTCGTTGGGTACACCAGACCTTTTGCCTTCCTTTTTCTTACCGACTTTTTTCTTTTAGCCCGAGCATCGTTACACGTGGAGCCCTTATTTGCATGAGCAGAGTCCCTGGCCACTTCTTTTTTAGATTCCTGGTCTTTTTTTCATTTCTCCGTTTACTTCGCTGTATCCAAGCTGCTTAGTACTTTAGGGCACGAAACATTGAAAAAGCTTGAGAATTATACAGTCTAAAAGATCTCCCATGACAACAGCGGCTTGTTCTCCGCCCTTAATGGATGCGCGTTATTATCGATGAGAGCTTTATACTTATTAATGTTCGACTATAATTACCACAGGAATTACAAGAACGGATTCTCAATACCACAAGGATTGTGCTAAATGTAACGTACAGTATACAAACCACCAGAGCTTTTATTACGACGCTCGAGATAACAAATGCAAAGAAAATTTTACGAACTTGATATGATGGATATCTTGTCGTGATAATTTCTTTAAATTATTCTAGATACGTCTTGGAGACTATTCGAACTCGCATAACGAAAACTGTTTGCACCTAGAAATAAAATGTTATATTCCAAAAATTTCATGGATTTGCATAGGTTTTTCGATCATTATGAAGGAGCTGGAAAGTTAGTTTGAATTCGAAATAGCTATTGCTGTATTCCACAGCTTAGCAATTACACTGCAGGTGTTCCAAACGTTTGAAGGCTTGAAGCCAACCGTACTACAAAAACAGCCGACAAAAAGGGGTTTCCCAGGGCCAGTCCTTCTTGGAATTACGACGAATTTTCTCAGAATTTTATGCAAGAAGTGCAGGCGTTTGCGAGGTCTACGGCATTGAGCCAGACCCCAGAAAGATTGTAGTACAAAAACGTGTCCTAACGACCTTCCTCATGGAACCTGTTTCTCGTTCTTATTTTTGTAGCCAAGCAACAAAAGTAGACACTTGCGAACGCCAAGGCAACAGTCAAGAAACCAAGAGAAAAGTGGTTGGGGTCACTTGCATTATGGCTTATACCTTTTCTAGTTGATTGCAAAGGTGGAGTGGACTAAACAACCAAGCTATCTTGACTAAACTAGCTACTTGTGCAAAAGCGTAGATTGCATAAAACTAGTGGGCAAGCCGTTTTACTGTTGCCCCCCCCCCCCCCCCCCCCATTCCCTTAATAAGCCAAATGGAAACTTTAGAGCAGTTTTCGTGCGGCTTCCTTACGGGTTTTTGTATACAGTGCTTGTAATGCATAGCTTAATGTTTCTTTTTATTTAGGATCAATTTTGCATAGCGCTTTAGGTCTTTCTTGCAAAATTTCTTGCTCGGCAGTGTATGCCGACGAAAGGACGCGAGATTCCTATCTAAACATGTCCCTCCTATCTTTTGAACCGCAATTCTGCATATTCTGATCAAGTATTCTTGGCTTGGGCTACAACATTATTAACAGCGCTTGGACTTTTTTTTGTCTATAATACATTCGAGACTGCTTTTTAGGATTCATTTCTCAACTTGCGTAATGTTGTCCAAGTTGGCGAGCAATAACTGCAGGCACACCTAGCAACGTGGGCTAGAGTTACTAGGTACGGACTAGGAATAGCGCTGGAGACAAGTTGCAGTGCGGCAAGAGCAAAGGAGGAAACGGACAAGTTGCGGTTCGTTTTCCGCCTGGCGCAAGTTGCCATTTTCTCGATCCTTTGGGAATTTTTTTCGCGATAGTGTATAAACGCATGTTCCCCGGAAAAAAACGTCGAAAAATATATAAATAAGTTGCAGTATGCATTGCAAAAGTCGTCCGTACCACTTCAGCAGCTCAGAGGTTTGGTACTAACGGTTGCTATGTGGTCCTTGAAAGGTGCTGTCGTACCTTTCAACGTTACCCTAGTGTCTGCAGTCATACTTACAGCATTATTCTGGCCTCGATGCCTCTTTGATTAAACCTAGTGTTTGACTTTCAGCGACTTCAATTTTTTTTATCTGGCTTGACGTATTTCAAACTTTTGGGAAAATAAGTGTCAATTGAAAGCATCAGTTTCATAAACGGTTTTGTTTAAATACCCGAAAGTAAACGGGGCTTATTTCAATGTGCTACGCCTTTAGAGCTCCTTGTTGCTACGTTCGTTGCTACGTTCGTTGCTACCCAACCGTTCAGACGTCTATTGAACGCTGGCGTTGGGTAGCGGGTAGCAATAAGAGTACAGGCATGTTTTTGCCCACTTTTCCAAGGCTCTCTTCCTGCGTTCTTGCTCCTGTGAGATGTTCTACACGTGTGCTATTCTACGTTGCAATGAACGGGAAACATGAACGACACCTGCACTTCCATGTGTTTATGATATGAAATACAAAAGGGAATAAGAGCTGCTATTGTCAACGTGGAAGACAAAGGCATATAGTACTTATATGAAATGGGATGATAGTATATTATATAAGGGGTGGAGATATAGACCAGTTTAGATTTATATGTTTGCTGCCCTTTCGAAGAAAGCTAGCCTACTTGCCATATCTCAGTCGTTTTACTTCTTGAGATACATCTCACGTCGTTTATTTTAACCACTGCCGAGTCCAAGACGCAAGCGAGAGCACCACACAGCATAGCAAATAGGACTGGGATGTGGAAGAAATACGATGTAAGGATACGGACCTTGCCGAGCAGGGCAAAACACGTTGCGCAACTAGGCCTAGGCTACAACACGGGGGAAGCACGAATCGGAGAGGATGTAATGTACTGTCAAAGATGAAATAAAATACGCCTGGCGTTATCTGTACACCAACAAGAAATATTAGTTGAAAGAAAATAAAAATGTGCAAGACAACTTTAGAGCTTTTTGACATATCCTCTTTCCTCTATCTGACATCTTCTTTGACCTATCTATGTATGGCGTTAGTCCAGTGACATTTTGTCGTATTGTTCTCGACATTGCAGGGCTCATCAAGTACCCTGGCGCCCTGATTGGGGCAAACAACAAGTAACCAGGCCTGAAAGATCGACTAGGTTAGAATGTGTGTCAGGCAATATTCGAGTCCCAACGATAAAATATTTTCCTAGGCTAGTATAGCCCGTGTCCTTGTGGAACTTGAGAGCTAATTCGAAGTTGTTTATTCCTTTCCCCGGAGGGAAATATGGGCATAGATATTTTTTTTTAAACCGATGGCTTGGAGCTTTGATCATATGCCGTAAACAGACCAAACTAGGGAATTTACTCGGAATAGCAGGATTGCAGGAACGTTGATAACGAAAGCCATGTTCGACAGTGCAGAGCTGGAAAACAAAGATACCAACCGCCCAGGTTTATTAAATGTTGAGGGTACTGAGGAAAAAAAGCGACAAAAGCCTATATACTTTCACTTTGTAAAAAATAACTCACATGGGTTCTGAGGTAAACGCTTCTAGGGAATGCTTCCTTGTCGTTCGAATCTAGAAATCGACAAAAAGGAAGACAACAAGCCTACTCCCCACCCCCCAAAAAAAAATTAAAAATCAATATATGATAACAGGTGTTATGTGCGTATAGAAAGCAAGCAAACACGTTAATTAGGGCACAATAAGAAAACCTTTACAAGAAAAGCCACCATATCATGGAGTTAAAGTGCACTATGCGAGTAAGGAGAGAAGGTCAAAAAGTCACGTGATGTTTACGTGCTGTGGAGCTATCTTTTACCACTCTCTTTCTTTTCCTTTTCTAGCTCCTTTCTATCGACCCTGAGTTGGCTAGGATACGTGTAATAGTATTCAGGAAAACACAGGCCTAGTCTATTTGGGTGCGTTCGCCCTGAGCTTTTCGCCTCTTTAGCCCTCACTAGTTGCCACTGCATGAAGATGATGTTGCGGAAAAGGAGGGCGAGTCATTCTAGTGTCTCAAAGGCCTTGAATTGTCGTCTTACTCCCTCTCTCCTCTCTTCCTCTCTCTCTTCTTACTTTTCCACCCTTGTTTACTTCCCCAGATCTCACAGGCCTGGAGACGTACAAGCGGGCCGTCGTACGCAACCTTGCGCAACATGTGCAGAACGGACGTAAACAAGGAAGAATCTTGCCAAGGTGCAGTGGAAAAGCCAAGGAACCCTACATAAATCCATGGCACAGCAAAAGCAGCAGGCCTACATGCTATTACGGGGAACCGGTCCCAAAATGGGAAGGTCATCGTGCTAGTGGCAAAACGGGAGAAAATGGCCGTGCCAGGTACCTGGAGAAAACCTTTGCAAAGCCAACAACGCAATGATGTATCGAACTTTGGGAGTTATACAATTTTCTATGACTTAATTAGCATGCGGAAGCATCTATGTATACAAGAGCCATAATATGAGGGTAATGTATACTTCCCGCGAGGTTTCTGCTCATCCGAAGTAAACAGTACAGTCCACCATAGGCTAAGCTGTGCTCAACCCTTCCTCCTAGAGGTAGGTCAAGAATTGAGAGACTATCCGTACAAGGAAATGCAAGCCATGCGAGAGGAAAGAAATACACATAAAAAACGTTAATCAAGAAACCTGCCTGGGGTTTTCTACTACCGCAATGCATGCATACCAATCTACCGCATTTACTTCCATAGGAAACGCGTGGCAAACCAGCGTTTGAGGAAACGGTTGGATGTTTTTCTTTTTCTTTATAAAGTGTACAGATCTGAAAGCAACTCAGATTCAAACGAACCGGATAGTCTGACGTAGAAAACTTGGCATTTATTATCCGTTCGTATAAATCCTACAACAACATCCTTCCGCATCCGAGAAACAGGTTACCCTTGTTTGTTATCACCTGGTCGCCCAGTGTTCGGCTAATAGTTACCAATAATCTTATCATTACTGCGGAAATGAAGCTTATACCAGCATGTATGATTTCTATATCGCTTATCTGAAACGCAAGCCCAGCGCCTTTTGCTTTAAAACAAGCGGTTTTCTTATGCGTTCGTGAAACGTCAGAGGCATAAAGTCCATAGTTTACAGTTGCATGTGCTGTACGTGTGGTTTTCGCCTCTCCGTTAGCCCCTCGCTTCAATAATTCAGAACCTCCGATGTAGGCCATCAATTCGAGAAAAATCGAAAGTCTTCGGGTATTGTTGATGGTCGCGGGAGTCTTATTGCGGCAATAACTTTCTCCGTCTGGTTAATCAGGATCCAGAGACAGAAGCAGATCTTTTTACTTTCAATTCTCGCCTTCCTTTGTAGGCCATCCAAGCTTGTCGCTTTGTTATATCGTTTCCAAGTTACTGGAACACGGAATCAGCCTTCACCCCTTTGCTTCGCAAGGCGTATATAGAGGGTTTTCTCAGCCCAAAGTTCCAGATCCTGAATATTGTCAGCGCTCTCCATTCCAAAAACTGAGACGTTTCCACACAAAAACTTGAGCCATAACGATGCCAGTCTGAATCCGTCTTACAATTACACTTTCGCTTTCAATGGACCACGAACCGCAACGCAGCTGAAACACAACAAATATCCGAGCTGGTGCCCTACTTTCTCGCCAGGCTTCCTGCCAAAAGCATAGTCTCATGCCACAAACTTATACACCCATGAATAACACCTTCTCACTTGTAGCAAATACAAAAAAAGGAATGGTGTCTGGATCAATATCCGTCACTGATTAAATTCAACTTTACTCACGATCATTCGTGACTACCTATAACACGACAACTAATCCAACTTAGCCAACGCTTTACATTTTCTTTCCCACAAAAAAACTAATTATCCAGATTAATTTGTTTTAAAAAATGCACAGAGAAAGACAAAGTGGCAGGCTAACGCATTGAAATTTGGCAACGCGACAGGTTACACACCCGGAATAGCAAAAGGGAAGTTTGGCGCCGACTTGTTACGCAGCGTTACATCCGATGGGGGTTGCACATAATTGCATTTCAAAAGCCAAAGCTATTCACCTCTCGCAAGAGAAAGTCGTCAACCCTATAAATAAAAAGCTGGACGAAACGAACTGAGTTAAGATGCATTATGATGGTCTCACCCGTCGCCCCCGAAATAACGATGACTTGGTTCTTTTCCTGCGAAGCAAATCCCAAAGAACGCTTCACCTTAAAGCTCATAAGTCTCATACCGCGAGAAAAGACACCAAACCCTCCACTCGGATACTTTGGAGCCCACGGATGTCTAGACATTTTGCTTCTTATTACGTCTGTTTTGTTTCTGACGCATGAAGTAACTTGTGCACAAAGTTCAGGCTGATGAAGATAAGCCTATTAGGGATACTTAGCTTCGTACTATTCTATGGTTTACGTTTACAAGAGGGAGATTCCTTGGGTCAGTCACGCAAAAGTTCGTCCCAATACGACCTAGCTTCTGATCCGGACCTTTGATGGCGTTGATGGCGCAGTAAAGCTTTTTCTTCTCGTCGAGGCAGGATTCTCGTTCACGCTGCTTCCAGGTATTACGCGGGGAACTTCTCCCTGGAACGTCAGCATAAACTTGGAGTGAAAGTATACCTAGCTCTTGCCCCTAGCGTATTTTAGGCCCCATTTTTGGCTGTGTTAGAACCAGCCAAAAATGCGGGAAACCTAGCGAAGCTACCAACATAATTCATCTGTAAAAATCGAAAAAAAACCTGCCCAGCAATCCTGTTTCGTACCAAAACAACAGTTCAGGTTTGACCAATGTGTCCAAAACACAGTAACAGCGAACGTAGCATTAGAAGAGACGTAGAAAAACGCTCGTTAAGTTTCAAGAAGTTTTTCTACCAAAGTTGTGCCCCGAAAGAAGAAAATTTTGAAGAAAATCCTTGTTCTTTTACTTCTACGGTTTGTTAGCTTTTTTTGTGGGCCCAGAAAAGAAGACTTTTTTTTTTTTTTTTTTTTTTTTTTTAAACCATTACATAGCACAAAGAGAACATTTAACGTTCTTTAGAAAAAAGATGAGTGGAAACGAAAGAATTCCAGATTTGCCTAATTTGCGGGAAAAACGTCGAAAGAAATCATAATCACTTCTTGGGAAGTACCGACTGATAACTTTGGTTTAAATTTTTTTATTAAAAATCATAACTTCTTGGAAGTGCTTCACGGCATCAAGGAAAACGCTGCGGGTGTTTTAGATGAGGACAAAAACACGCCAAGAACTTTCCTCTTCGTTCCTTGGAAGCTTCGCATCATGATCAGCTCAGGATAGTCATTTCACTTTATGCGGTCCTGTAATTGCGCGTCCTTCAGCCTGCTGGTGTTCGTGAGAGTCGAGCAGATGACTCAGTTGCGCGATATACTCTATTCAACCGCATGGAAAAAAATCTCATTGAGTGGGAGGAAGGTATAGCGGGTTCTTCAACAGACCTTGCTGAGTCAGGACAAGGACGCGCGACGAATGGGTTAAAGAATGCACAAGTGGCGAAAAGTCGGAATTGAGGCTTGCGTGCAAACTAACCCGTTGGCAAACCGTACAGGTATGCCCTTGTCCCGTTCCAATAAACTTGAAAGAAAAACAAAAAAGCAAAAAAAAAAAAATCCATGTTGTGGGAGTCCTGGGGAAACTCGGCCCCGGGAGCATGAAGGTAATAAGCCAGGATCCAGAACCACGCAGCACAGTGTGGTTTCCTCAGGTATACTCGGCTATAGATACGTCACTCGAGTCCGGAATTTCCCATGCGTAACCAAGTCCAAGAAGACAAGACACAAAAACATTTCGGCTTAAATTTCCTCAACTGCATGTCAAATTGATTAAAAAGATACCTTGCATTTTTTCCTATCTCGCGATAGCTTAGGATAGGGAAATGGCATTCATATGGCAGGGCAATACGATAACGTAGTACATTTTATTATATCTTTTGCGTAGTCTTGTGCTCTTGCCTTACAAATTCAAGACCAATAAACCGGACCCAAGTGTCGCCACGACACATGCAGAGGGGTGTGTGGTACGTGAGAAGTTTTCAATGCAAACTAAGCTGGTGAGGCATTAATGTTGCATTTCATGCTCTACACGCGCTACCCAATTCGCCACGTGCCGATCAATAGTATCCTTCCATGACCTTTTGCTCGCTCGGCGAAAGAAAAGAAAGACGACAAGCCCTTCAAAAAAAAAAGGAACATAAGGTATTTGACTCCACGTGGAGTAATTTTTCCACAGTCAAAACTCCTCAGCAACGCTAAAAGGAGTGGAGAACCTGAGAAGTGCGGCAGAACAGATTCGTTCCCTGTAACCTGCAGGTTAACAGCGCTGATATGCGGTTCGTGTATCCAACGACGCAAGTTTTCCAATTTTGCATTTTTTCTCTCACATCTTTGGAAATTCTTCGAATCCATACAATCCCACAATCTGATATCACTCTTTAATGCGTAGGCGAAGGGTGGGTGCAAGCTTTTTCAAATTATGAACATATAAGGTTTGATCCCTTTCATGAAAGATAGATGCAACACCGGCGCCTAGTTGGAGCCTGAATTTCGCAGAAAAGCTAAAGCAGTCGGCCCAGATGACGGGGTTTCTCCGTATTCCGGGCTAGGAGTTTTGCTTAAGCTGAACCGTCTCCGTGGCGTGATAACCGCGTGCCTTTGCTTTCGCTCCGTATATGTTTGGGCTGTGGCGCTTGTGGTATGTCCGGAAGTGGCGTCATTCACAACACATATCCCTAGCACTGTTTCCAAGAAATCAGCTCGCTAATCATGGTTGTTGAAACCGACACGATCTTTGAACTTTATCAAGCCTGTCCCGCCAAAGCAGAAACAATGTATAGCAAACGAAGTTGCAATTATATTCCAAAATCCACACTAAGAACAGCTGTTTTTTCGACGGGATGCAACAAGGACCTTGCGCCAGGAAATACAACATGATAAACTCATTCTAATGTGAACGAGGAAAGTAGAGAGTACTGACCCTTGGCCTAAAAAAGCCTTCAATTTCCAAGCGACAGAACAAGCGGTGCTAGTGTCAGGCGTTTTACGTAGGATATACTAGGACCGTTGTGACGTCACGTTTCTCGTTCATTCCAGCGCCACCGAGAACGGGGAAATACCTTTCTGTTTGCCTACGCCGAGCGTTTCCAGCTTGCCAAGTATACCAAGAAACGGGTCAGTTAGGTTTTCCCCACATGCAATGCTACTCCCAGTTCGGCAAAGCAGTTAAGAAAGTGCGAGGAGCGCTTGTATCTGCGTCTGAACTTGATTATAGGATCAAGAAAACACAAGGTTTCTTAGTATTGTAAATTCGAAAAAATATGTATTCGTGACAACATGCACTTGGGATAATGCATATCCGTCGGCTCTAAATATATCAACACATTTCGCGTACCGGGCTGTGGGAGAACATGGGAATAAATTATCATCCGACGAGCAACAAGGGAGGTCACATGACATCACATTAAATAACCGATCTTCCGTGTTTTTCCTTTGATTTCTTCCTCTGGTTTGAAGGCATTCTCTCCACACTGAGAGAGACCTTAACACCCTGGTTTAATTACATCTGAAGGGGAACAGGGCACGTGGGGGTACTAATTTTACAATACGTGGAGTTCACGGACTTTGGGGTTTTTTCCACGTATATAATTCTTTGACCTAAAAATTGATATTTTAGAAAAACATGACTAAGAAAACAAACGACTCCAAGAATTTCTAAACTTTAACCCTGTCTTTATATATCTATTAGCTAAAACACGCAAAGTACGGACACTCGACGATGAATCGTGAGAAAGTTCTTCCCCGCTTGGGGTGAAAGCCTAAATAACCCGTGCATCGCTTTCGTCGGTCAGGAGCACACAACCATGAGAGCACAGGATTTTGATGAGAAGGCACACCTCGGCGACCGCTCGGGATAGCATAACAATTAGCATGATGAATGCGATAAACATAAACGGGAATGCAAGACGCAAATCTCCGCGCTGCAGCTCGTTGCACCTCGAGTGTCCCGTTTTCCGCCCCACGCCGCAGCGTTCCGTGATGATCATAGGCATTATGATGCTGGTTTGGTCTATATGTTATGATGGCAACGTTGCTTAATGCCCTCCAAGTGCTTCTGCACCTCGTGTTGTAAGTGCTCGGGAAGGAGCCCCACATTCCCAAATAAAGAGCGCAGGATGTTAAGTTCTTCTGTCAACAATTCCACGCGCTTTTGCAGGCGTTCGTTGTCTTTGACCAAAGCTTTGACCTTCTCTTCCGTCTCCCGCGAACGTAGTTTCGCCTTCTCCCGGGACTTGCGAACCGCAACGTTGTTTCGCTCACGTCGACGACGATATTCGTCTGATGCCTTGTCCACGTTCTTGGAACGTTTGGCCGCTGACGCAGAGGAGGTTGACGACGCCGAGGAAATGCTTTTTACCGACCCAGGTGCGGATCGGTTCACATTCGTATTTCCTCCTGAACCGGGCAAGCCGTATTGCAGATCCGTTCGGTAATCGTAAGATAATGGAGACGTCGTATGATAGTTAGGAGTCGGGTATCCTCCGCCCTGCGCGTACTCCGAATCCGCGGGCTCTTCCTTTACAGCGGGCGGTGGGTTGTATGAACTGTGGCTATGATTCTGAGGCATGAACTGGGCACGTGTAGCTGGCGTAAGCAGAAAAGAATTGGAAGCCGTGCCGTTGAAAACGTTCGACGAGTTGTTGTTACTCGACGACGAACTCGATGTGTGTTGCTGAGGCTGATGATGATGCAGGGGAGCGGCTGGGTTCGTGCTTGCTCCGTTCCCGTTTCGCGTAAATTCTTGCAACACCTCTCCGAAATCGATGAGACCTTGGAGGTCCAGCGAAATCTCGGAACCGCTCAAATCCGCCAGCTCCACGCCGGCCTCTTCCGGCCCGGGAAAACCGCGCGAATGATTAGAATACGGGGACAATTTTGAGTTGCTGTTGTGGCTGCTGTTGGGGTAAGGCGAGGACCGAGGTGACAAAGTGTGGGGACGATTAAATAAGTAGGCTCCTGTTGAGCTGCCAGTGGCTTGAGCGTCCAGTTTGGGAGAGAAATCTTCCACTTTCTTCAGTTCCACCGGACTGGCTGTGTCATAGAGACGAGGAGACTCCATAACTGAATAGCATGGTGTAGCAGCCAGGTTAAACAACAAATCTTCACTTGGTAACTGTCCAAAATCCTCTTCCACTTCCAAGACAATTCTGCGACTGGCGGGTTCTTGCCTGATCACAACTCGAGTAGTCGTTGTTGAAGAGCTGTTGTTCTTCGGCAGCTCTTTGCGCAAACCCGAATCCTCAAAGGCAGTGTCGTAGAAGCTCAACACAGGATCGTTGTCACTCAGCATGAGCTCGATAAAGAATGGTCCGACTGTGAATTATTCACTATAGCGCGTATAAGTGTTTCAGCTTGACGCGGATCACTTCACTTCTTCTCTTAATGCTTGTACCACTCTATTCGCTAGTCTCGACTTCAATGATGAAACCCTGAGACCGACTTTTCTTTATCAAGAACCTGGCCAGTGCTAGGATTTACCAAGCCCCGCCTCTTTTGTTGCTACGCGCGGTGCACCTTGTGTCATTTTTGTCCTTATTAACAAGTGTAATACTTTTAAAGAGAACATTCCATACCTAGACAATTAAGGAGTATTAGAGTAAAGCTTTTGTCCGTTAAAAGGCGAAGCATCTCTTAAACTCCCTCACTACGCAGGGGACTCTATTGCGTACGAAGACTTCAGCAAACGCTCCATTCTACACTCGACCATAAGTGGAAGATGAAGTCATGTGGCCGCGGATTGGTGGAAACCAAGCAACGTCACAGATCTCGACCTACGCTACAAACCCAAACGGCTACGTCAGAGTACGGCGAAACCGTCCCGAATGGACAAATTCCATGAAGGGTTCGGGTTTTCCGGAAGGCCGGAAGTTTTCGAGAAAGTGCTTTGTCAGCATATTCTGACTAGAACTTTGGAATGCCGTATGCCCATAGGAAAACAGAGCTTAGCTCATATTTATGTCCTCCAAACATGCAGATTGCATGACAGGTAGATCTAATTAAAGCCATTGAGGTACGAAAGGAAATTCCATATGTTCTAAAATAAGATACTTTTATAGTACGGTATATAGAACTACGTGAGCCTGGGCCTTAACTGTCCCCTCCTCCATAACGTATTTAGCTCTTGGGAATAAACAACATGAACTCCAGCGACCCTGCAAATAAACCGACGTCAGGGGTTCGCGAGGATTTACTAGGAATTCCGAAAGGGGACACGAGGCTATAGCAGTACTATGTAGTAGTAGTAGAATTTCATAGTCTTGGCATAGAATTCGCGATAGTAGTACTAAGACAAAACCATTAGATGATGTTGAGACCTTTATCAAGATAGTTTATGGAAAGTATAATCCGTATCTACGAGCTCAGTCCTGAGCACTGTATTTCCATTCATCGATCTAATTGCTTCATTAATTGGAAAAAAGATCGCAGAAAACTAAAGCTTAACGGCATTTGGGACTAATAGATGAAAATAACGGCGAGTAGGTCGCTTTGTAACTAGCTTTGAAGGATATTTAGCCCATGGAGAGGACACCTAGTAACGCACAGTGAAAATAATAATATTTGAAATAACGACTTTAATTCAGTAAATACAACAAAATCGCTTCGAATTCATTTTCATATCATAGCGAAAAGTATTAATGCAGTAAAAGATACTTTCTTTTTTTAAAAAAAGGCTTGTGACGCACTTTCATGAAAAGCTTCGCAGTTGTGACATCATAGCTAGTTATTGCATCACTTGTAGTAATGGCCGACTGTCGCTAGCAAGCCTTGAGTGTGTCGCAGAGCGCGAGATTTCCCAGCTTTTTACCAACGAGTTTTTATGCACATTAATTGTTTTGATCGGTAACAGCAATCGACCAACAAAAAATGGTAGGTTTTCCCAGCTGTCAGTCAGTTTCGAAAGAGTTTGCCTGCTTTGTCTCACCCAAGCTGTAGCTATGGTAGACTCTAGTCTGGGAATGGCGTAGTTAACCTGAAGCTGAACAACAACTTGGCTGTCAAACGCATAATAAAGCGTGGCATATTGGAAACATACTTTCATTCATATGGTCAACCTTGTTTACTTGATATAAATAGACTACGTATGCCCTAATATTGTGTCTTTTATACTTCTAGGCACCGTAGATTTGAGGACCGACCCCCGCATCATTTGTAAATCCTGTATGTTTTACTGGTTTGGATGCTTAGCCAGTGTTTTGCTAATACCTTACCACCAATTATACATCGTCTACAACTCGACTTGAAAAGCCAAGTCTACCTCATCACTAGGGGAGCTAATAACTGAAGCTGCAACCACTTCAGCAGAAAGCTACAGGTCATATAGCGCAAAGAATATTTTCGTTTTTATAGACAAGCTAGCATGGTCTCCAAAAAAGCTGGGAACAAGGCAAAGCAGCGGCAAGCAGCACAGGAACTTGCTGATTCGTTGGCATTTGGCAAAGACAGTGAAGAATATCGTCGCGTCCGAGAAAGAAACAACTTGGCTGTCAAAAGGAGCCGTACTCGTTCTAAGCTCAAAACCGAGCAGACGTTAGAGCGGGTTAACCACCTACGGCAAGAGAATGCAGTCTTGGAAGAAAAAATTACCCTGCTAAGCAAAGAACTGGGTTTTTTGAAAGATATCTTCTTGGCGCATGCAGGTAACCTTGCTTTCTACTCCATTTATCAGTCTAGTATTCATTTTATAATCGGTGAGAGAGGTCCAGTGAAACAACCAACGACTGCAACTAAACAGTTCTAGTTCGACTTCATAGATGGCGCGAAGGTCTCACTTCATCTCAAAAGTGGAAGGGATTTCCTGATTCGAGGAATTGAGAGGAACGCTGATTTTGTAAATGCTAATTTGATATTCTCTTTGCATTTGATCTAGGTTCCGTGCATGGCATAAATCTGGAAGGTATTGACTTGCACGCCTTGTTGAAAGATTCCACTGAGACAGCAAACAGCGGTGTCAAGCTTGAAAGAACAGACGATAGTGACGTTGATGAAGAGGACGAAGACGAAGAAACGGCCAAGGAGCGCATTCGCCGTTTGGGAGAAGGCGAACTTCTTCATTTATAAGACAATGCAACAAAAGCAAACCACCGTTATTTGGTCTGGATTTCTCTAGCTGTGTCCGTATAAACTGTCGGCAAAAAGAATACGTTAAACAAAATGGAATAATGCTAACATGTACCCATCTATCCCTGTTGTCTAAAACCCTGTTTCTTGCAACGGATATCAATGGTTACGTGTACAACAGTACAAAATAGATTAGCTAATTGCATTGCTGCCTTTTGCTTTTCCTTCTCTGGTTTGCCATTGGCAAATAAAAAAAGACGATTGAGTAGTTCCGTAGGGATTGAATACGAACACAGCGTAAACGCCTGTGTAGTATGCATTTACTCATTGAATGTTCTATTTCATATTGTCCCATGTTTCAAAGTCCTTTAGTTCTGACTATTGCTGTGCTCTGGGTGAATCTAGTACAAATGAAATACTCGTAGCGAGCCTCTTCATTTGTCTCCATTTTATTTACGACGCAGTGAAATCCAGCCAAGTAGACTGGACTGGCGGGGTATACGTATTTGATAGCGAAACGTCAAATCTTAAGACTGAGCGTGGTTGTTGAGAAAGGCTGGGGCGAAAGTGTAGCATCCGTGACGAGATATTGATGGCTCGTGCATTTTCTACGTGGTTGGGTATGAATCCAAGTGTCAGCTTATACAAACAAGCACGCATGGCGCATAGGCGTTTGGCCTGTTGTATCTTTCACGTTGTCGTGCTGTTGCCGTGGCCTGGAAGATTTTCGGGGCGTTCATCAGCCGCACGAGGCACGACTGCTCCGTGGCATGGCATGAACCGCCACTCACGCTGCAACCAGCTTGCGACTATGTGTGTTTAGTATGGTGAAGTGTGTACCGGAGAAAGGATGTCTCGTCGCAAACAGAGCCATCCTAAACCAGTTCTCAAACGTGAGTACAGCATAACTTAATTACTTAATTCAGCTGTCGAAGACTATATTGCATGCCGGTTCTAATTCGCATCGGTGTCGAAAAACGGGTGTTAGCTTTGATTGCCCCAGTTGATCTGAAACGTGGTACAGAAATCCCAAGTGCCGGGGCTTAAAGACCAATCGCAAAGTCCCGCCTGTTTTACTTCGCTCATGTTTGAAGTCGTTAGTAAACTTTAGGAACAGCTGTCTGTGATTTCTTTCGCATATCCCTCATTAACAAGCGACCTAATTACACAAACAAATTTCCCGTGTTTCATACGACATAAAAATGACATCCGAGTGTTGAATGCCCTAATAAAAGTTGTTGGCTGTCCAGCAAGTTTGCTGCATAAGCTGCCTAGTTTTTTTTCCCCTTTTCTTTTCGGTTCGGGTTCTGTTCTTCGCTTGTCCTCCGTTTCTAGTTTTTTCGCCCTTACATAGTCTTGTTTTGCCTATTGAAAAGAGCGGTTCAAAACTTCGGGGTAAGAATTTCGGATTAGGAAAAAAAAGCTAATCAGTGGTGTGATCTGGTCAGTCCAGACGCAAAGCGTGGCCCTATACAGCATCGGCCATTGCGATAGAATTGCTTTACCAATGCTGGAATATGCAAATGAGATTCTGGGAGGTTTTTCAGGCCAAAAACTTGATCCGAAGTCCACCGAAAGCGTTTGTTTTTCTACATAGGCTCTTGCTCTTGATACAGGTTCTGATTCCAACCTTAACGCGATCAAATTTTAAACTATTCAGTATACTAAGCGTTTTCTCATTCGGCTCACTCAGGTTTCATTCATCAGCAAAGCGACTCAGCACAAAAATTACAGTCTTTCGTTAAAATAACGTCCAAATGGTTTATTTTTAGAGAACATTCTCTACTCATTCGGGTTTTCACTCAGCACAACAATTATATTACGTTGAAATAGGGTCCAAATGGTTTATCTTTGCAGAAAATTCTGTTTTGGGAAGGAATTGATTGAAAGCGTCCTATAATCGTAGTAATGCCGAGAGGAAGTTTCACAATAATTTGCGTCGCATTCCCAGATAACCAGACGGCACTTCCCATGTGGTTACCAATGATAAGATTAGCCATCTGATTGATATGCCTTACATCCCTCATTAATGTAAACAAGGCAACCATACGACACATCTACCTCTGTTTCTCTCGTTCCCTGCCTGAAAATTCGAGGTGTATCGCAAAAGCAAGGCAAAGGCTTTACTTACAGAAAACTACTTTTGTAATCTAACCGACTCCATGCTGGGAAGGACTTTCTACCTTTTGCAGAGTTGTAAGGGAACAATGTCACATTCTGCCTGACTACCTGAATTAATGAAACCATACACACAGTAGGGAGAACCGCACATTGCGATGTTTTGTTCAAGCTAAAGCTAGGAACAGCAAGCATGATGAGTATTGAAAGCATTTTTCTGTACGTAGCGAGAAAGCACATGGCATATATCAGGCACGCAATGCCAAGAAATAACCGAGTCACCTCATCGCCCCAACTGCGCTCAATAAACGGCAACCCTTTGGCTGATGGCTCTAATAACTAGATTTCTAGTAATTTCCCTATCCTTTCTCTATCCTATTCCTTCTCAGCCTTTTATGATGTACACAGTACAATCCCCGTAAACAGGAATACCCAGCTAAGTACGGAGACTTTAGAACACGTCGCACAAAAAACAAACAAAAAAATCCGCCGTAATCGTCAATGGAGGGCGCACGAGAACGCACGCATTTTAGTACAGCGTCACGCATAAATTATGAAAAAAACACGCCAACACGTGTCCCTCCCCCTCGCGAAACATTCAGCCTACTCCCCCCAAAATGTAATTTTTTTTCCGTTAAAATTAGTTTATAAATATATTGTAATCATAGCGGCCCGAAAGTTAGAAATGAAATTAAATCGAGTTTTTTTTCTAATATCTCCCCGTGACATTCTGTTTCGCTCCGGTGCATGCGTACAGCGCAACCCTTTCGCTCGTTACCCCAGCTTTAACTTGGTTACCCCAAGTTGAAGGGTTGCAAGTCCTGTCGTTAACGCCCTGCTTAATTGCATTGGCAACTCAACTCGGGAGAAGAAGACAAGAATCGAGTCGCGAGGAAGGGAGAATAAGTTGAGCTCGAGAATTTCCAAAGACACTGCATGGATAATACAACCGAGTCGAGTCTTTACATTATCAGGCTGCAGCTCAAACCCTAGCCTGCTGCAGTGCTGCTGCTGCACCTTTTCTATCTCTCTCCTCCGTCTCCTTCTCTCATTCTCCTTATCTGTCGTCTTTCTCTCATCTGGCTTGCCTTATATAACCGCGTCACAGTCGGATCTGAAAATGTCATAGCTATCCTCATCCTTACTTCTAGGACACATTATCTCGGCTCGCTCTTTGCTTCATATGAAATGTCACATTACGATCCATTTTTCCCGCACGAAAGAACGAGAACTGACGGACGAACAGCGAATATTTGATGTGTCGTTGACACATTCCTAATCTTCTTATGCATCTGCCATAAAAAGGACGCTCCTGCAAAGAGCAAACACACGGTTTTTGTATGTACGTATCCATGTACCCTTGTCAATAAGAGTGGAGGTTGAAACTTCCACCTCTTCCAAAACTCTATAGAAAAGAAAAAAATGGGCTGATGTCTATACCGATACAGCACCATTTTTTGGCCCTTATCTTTGCTTTCTTTCATCCTCATACTCTTGCGGCTGAAATCATATCTCGATCGATGTCAAGTGGTGTTGTGCCTAACCTAGAACCGTAGACAGGGACCCAAACGTCCCCCTCCTTTTATGCTATGCCGATTCAAAGGGGTTGTGAATTAGCAATTATGGCCCCAACACGAACCGCGAATGGAGGCGGAAGATATAGGTGGGAAATGCGAGAAGATTGAGGCGTACGCACATGTACATGCACCAAAAACGTACAAGAACTCGTAGAAAGACTTGGGAGGAGAGGGGGGAGATAGGAGATAGAGGGGACAGGGAAAGAGAGCGACACGAAATAAGGGATTGAATAAGAAAACAGCAAGAGCTGTACCGTAGGTCATGCAAGGCTGGTGCATCCACTGAGCCGCTGCGTATATACGGCGCTCAGGATGCGTAGCATAAAGAGGTCGGATTATAGCAAGGCGAACCAAGATTTCAAAGGGGTGAATTTCTAACAAAGGCTCAGGTTGTATATACGTAGCTATATAGCTATATAGCAAGCAACCTCTCCCCCACACTCTCTCGCTCTTGTCCTGTAACTCCCCGCAGGCGTTATCGATCAGTTTCCTGCAACTCACATGCCCAGTGCGACATTGCAGCTCATTAGTTTTTCATACCTCCATTCCTATACGGTTTTACCTACAAAGTAACCTACCAAGTCCCATACATACATTACAGGCATGCAGCGCGCACAGTACACTACACACCGTATAGTACGTACAACCTTTTACGCTGGCAACCTCTACGATTCCTAATTAAAAAGGAAAGAGATATATTGGCTCTCATGAACGACAATCACAACCTCCTTTTCATATAAAGCAACGCAAAACTAGTTACTTTACTATAAATTTTAAGCTGTGTCTGATTTAAGGGAAAATTAGGTAATTCTAATTAGGATTTTTGTTGAGTGCAAAACTGAAACACAACATCAATGACAGCTTTAGCGATTTATGACTGGCATTTTATTCCTTACTCGACGGAGTGGCCTATATAGTAGCCATCAATTAACTGTTTTTATTTTCAACCAATGGCCTTCCGCTCGGTTCCTTTTCAACAAATCTAATTTGGGGAAAAAGAAACACAACGTTGCATTTGTAATACGAGTCCACGGGCTGTAAATCAACAACACCTTCAATTTCCTTTGGTGCCGTCCCATTTTCCCGCCATCCCACCATCTCAAACTGAACAGGCCAGCAGCTTGGGAAGGTTTCGCTTCATTTGCATGGAACTAGTAAAACAACAAGCCTGCTGCTCCTGTGTGTTAGCTTCGGATAAAAAAAATGAAAAGGGGGCAAACCCAAATAGTAGCATACCAAAATGCTGGCAGCCCCTAAAAGCTCTCGTTTCTAGAACGGTCAAGTTTTTGAAGCTAGTTAAGCTATACATCGGAATGAGGTATGAAACACGATGCGAGGCTAACGTTATATGAGCGATAGCCATCAAGCAGGTTATCGAACAGGTTGGCAATGATGGGGTACTTTTTTTTTTCTTTTTCACTTCATCGTTGGACTTCGCCTAAGCAAAAGCCTTTTATCTCTTGCCTTCATGCTGGCAACAAATTATTCCAGTAGCTAAGATGGCCAGTGGCCAATTCTCTTATGGGCCGAGATTGAAGACAAGGTAAAAACGTTCGCTCCAGCATTCCTCCGACGTCTCTCGTGCTGAGGTCCGTAGACCTCTGCTGCAGCTCCTGCTTTGGAAACCACAGACCTTAATTCTGATAAGAGATTGGTCCCATTTTTACATAAACTCTTCATCTGCAGCATGAACGGAAGGGCTGCACAGTTCACGATCCCTAACAGAAGCGTATACATTCAACCTGTATCGACAGTGCTGATCTCCTCAGAGCACACGCTATCAAAACTTGAACCGGGAACAACTATCGCTCCGTGACCAAATGTAATACAGCAACGCCCCCGTAAATATTACACGCACCAGTAAAAAAAGGAAAAATAAATGCCCTTCTCGTACACGGAATGGAAATTAAACAGGAGACAGGGAGGGAGGGCCATTTTGCTTTCATCTCTCAAACCAAAATGTTTGGGAGACCACAGCAAAAACTGGTCGAACACGATAGT
Organism: Lepidurus packardi; assembly: GCA_023053545.1. NCBI lineage: Eukaryota > Metazoa > Arthropoda > Branchiopoda > Notostraca > Triopsidae > Lepidurus > Lepidurus packardi. The sequence continues at coordinate 4,695,000 of JAKZAN010000007.1, forward strand.
TAAATTACGGATTTCTTGTACTAAGAATTCCTTTTGTCACTGATAACTCTTTATACTGCACTACTGTACGTCAAACATTGTTTGCAATAGCACACCCGTGAATTAGCAGCACGAGACCTACAAGCGGCAACAATGGTCTTTCGCTTTTCTGGCATTGCGGTACAGCCTATAATATCGTGTGTATAACCCATTAACGCTTCATGCTCCCCCCCAAAATGCACGCCCGTTATATGTCTTTCAAAGGGGCACTTTATTCGCACTTTGATAACTGGATTCTCTCACCCAGTTAGGCGCCAGCGATACTGCGACGCCAGAAAGTAATTGTATTCTTCATGAAAGAACCATTGACAAACGTATAAACGCTTTTCTCAATCATCCCGCTAACATATCTTTTGCCACCGTGGCGTCAAATTGCCTGATTTAAAACAGGTTTTTCCTCTATAGGTACACACGCGTATAGTTATACATACATACTTGGGCTGAGCAGGTATAGACAGATATATCCTATCCTCTATATGTTCACAATGGGGCAGTGAGGACGGCACCGCATGGTGAGCTGAGCTGTTGCAATATTTGCTCGGCGATTGCTTTCGGTTAGTGGGAGTCCTCTGGGATCAAGTCCTTGGCTATATTGGGGTTGGGGCAGAAAGTCTATCAGCATTCATAATGGAAAAACAGAAGCCGTGTTGTACATCATCCCAAAGCACCGGGCAGCAAGTTGCTGCTGTTGCATCTCTGGCAGCCAGCCCTTCGTCACGCCGTCAGAAAGGATGTGATTATGCAAATGCGACGGCCGATTCTCTTCCTCAATCAGAGAGGCGGAGTCAATAGTTTTTAAGACTGGAGAAAAACCTTTCTGTGCTGTGGTTGCTGCTACTGGCGCAACCAAACCTTAATTACAAGTGGCTAGCCCTTTCCCGTCTTTCCATCACTCTGAAATACCTCAAATCTCTTCAACTTAAAAAAGAAAAGAAAAGGTTTTATATACATCATAGACCACGCACACCCACGTGAGAGCAACGGAGGTTGAACAAAAAGGTGTGGGCAATATAACCAACCATACTCTCCGATGCTTCTGATGCCACTGTGGAATCCAATACCTAAGACATTATCTTGATAAACAGTCTCAAGTCCATCCCTCGCAGGGCCTCCGTCTCGTCCCACAGACACACACTATACCTTTCTTCCTTTCTTTAAGATATATTTATAAACAACAACTAAATACAGCTTGCTTTTAACCTTTTTCCATTCTGCGGGTTATGGAATTACGGCAAGCTTTGATGGTATGTAAAGATAGGGATGTACGCGGTTGGATAAAACTCCCTAGCTCTACTGGGAGCTTTTTTTTACGTTTATAATCTGCAAGCTCCATGATGGTGGACTATGTCTGCGCTTTTGCTGGGCAATCTTTGAGCCTAATCTTGTATGGTATATTTAAAAGGAAAAAATAAATAAAAAAAATACCAGTTGCTTAGTTGTAATATAATCTATGCATCCTTCATCGCTACCGGGAACTTCGAAGAAAGTAGAAAAATGCCCCCCTTTGCTTTTCTTCGCTCGCTGGCCTTTACTGCGTTTAAACAGTCCGGAATACTAACGGGGCGAATTATCGATTAGTAAGAAACTTGTTTGTGCACATACATCACGGAAGACGCAGAAGAAGTGAACCCATTAGTTATACCATACATAGCATGCGACTAATAAACCCAAGAACGCAAGAAAGCCAGTCCTCTCGCCCAGCACGAATGAAAAAAAGGGGGGCGGGATAAGGAAGGGGAAATCTTCTTTAGGCGCGATAGGATAAGCAAGGCATTAAGAACAACTGAACGAGACAAGCGTCGTCATGAAACAAGTTTTGGTGACCCCGCAAAAGCGTTAGGGGATACAAAAGGACAATAAATGATAAGCCAGCCCTTAAATGCCCATCGGATTTTTTTTCTCTCTTTTTTTAGCTGATGGCCAAACCTTAAAGCAGATAACTCCAGGTATAGGGAAATGTTCTTAATACGAGTTTAGACGATTTTTTTTATTTTGGCATAGAACATCACTAATCAAATTAAAATATCTTTATTGTTTTGCATTTAATCTCCGTCGTCGTTTCATCCATTTCATCCCTTGCAATTTGTTTGCACCATGTTGTGTCCCTGCACTGAGTGCAAGCAAGTTAATTGCTTTCCTAATCACTCCCAGGTGTTTCATTAAAATCATTCCATTTGAAAAATAGAAAGGCCAGCATATGGCGTACTGTGACATGCATTACGCAGAAAACTAGTAACCAGTGCGAGTTTTAAGAGATGACCTGGGAGATTTGGTTGTGCGTAGACATGTTTGCATAGCAGAGCATTTCCTATACCTCCATCAGCACACGTGAACTAATTTACTAAAACGACCCATAAACGAAAAGTCAGACATATGACGTGGTAAAAGCGGTTCCGAGTTCCGAGAATCTTGTCTATACGACACTTCTCACTAAGCAGAAAAGACGTCGTGCAAGTTTTATAGTTACAAAAAGATAGAAACAAAGTGGATTCTTTCAATTGACGGATTTCGGTTCAACCTGTCACTGCAAAAGATGTCTAGAATCTCTTTATAAGGAAATCCAAATCCTCACGAGAAAAATCACTCACAGGGAATCTGAGGGTGACGACAGGGTAAGGGAGTGTGGTGGTAGTGGTAAACTTTCTGAGATTGTAATTGACGAAAAAAGCTTCAAGCGAGCGAGTTGAAAGGATATAGAGTTTTTATCTCACGGTAATTTTAATGAGACGTTTTCTCTGAACTGGGGTGTGTTACTGATGGTTAGGCTTGATATGCAGATGAGGGACCTCGATAAACATAACCCAGTCCGGGCCAAAGTAACCCATGCAAACACACACACACATATACATAAGATACCCAGAAAAAAGTCTCTATCTCCTAGCTTTTCCTTTAGATATCCCCTTTAACTCATGTTAAAATGGTCGTAGAGTTTGCTTGGTCCCGCTGTCCATTCCGTGTCGCCGTCTCTGTCTCTGTCGTCTTATCCCGAATCCATCACACAGCAGACAAGTTTTCCTCTCATTTTTTGTATACGTGAGTGTGTATGTCTGTTTAAGATTGCGTTGCTGGGCTACGGCTCTGAATTTGAATCTGTATAATCGCTACTTCGTCATTCGTTATTTCCTTTTTCTCTGGCTAAGTCTTGCATCTTGAACGTGCTAACCCTTTTTGACCCTCCGGACCTTGTATGGATAGCTTAATCTGGATACGCCATCAAGAAACAACAATTCCCTTTTTTCATTTTTTGTGTGTGTGCCCCCTTCTTCGTCTTCTTTCGTGAATGACTGGCTGCTGATGGCGTCTATAAGTCCCATGTCCTTCCCTTTTTAACTTTCGGGTAACTTTCGGGCAGAGCAAGAGGATTGTCTTACGACACAAATCCGTCACGCATTAAGAGAACACTAGACCCATTCCCCTAAATGTGTTTTAAGCCCATCCTTACCATATCGCCCGTTTTCCATGTTATTTTATTTTACGGTATTCCTCGATTGACGTATTGCGTTGCTTTTTGCTGCTTTTATGGATTCTTGGGAGTTTGATGGCAGAAAAGCCTTGACAAAGGCATCGAACCAATCGAGGTGTTTCTAACCGGTTCGCCGTCATTATCATATTTATCAAGTAGCAAGCACTTGATTCGACAAAGCCGCCAATCCACGAAGCTTTTTAAGTCCTTCACCACTTTTGGGGGCCCTCGAGTTGTCAAAAAATCCTCCTGCGTCCCACAGTTGCACGATCGCCATACAATAGGATTCGCCAACGAGAATATAATCTACTCTCGTTCTCCGGGGCCTCCTTATTGTCCCACGAAACCTCTTCCTCTCTCGCCTTCTCTCCGTGTGTCTCTTGATCTCCAAACTCCTTCCTCTCTCCTTGTCTAAATACTTTCTGACTCTATTGTGCTGTCTCCAGGGAGAAGCAATGAGGTGAAAGAAATACGTGCTTTCCTGCCCACTGATGCTGCCATCAGTGTAGCCTATCAATTGCTCTAACCTTGTTCATGGTTCATGGTGGTTTTTGCGGGTTGGACAGGCCAACATTCCATCTTTTCCCTTTAAAAAAGAACGGAAAAATAATTTTAAAAAAACGTAATCGCTTTCGCCGGCCCACCGAGGGTGGGCCGAAAACAATAGGACACGCAAGTCGTACAACTTGCTTATGGAGCTTTCAAGAACAAAAGAGATGAATGTCAATGGGGGTGGTAACGTATCGTGATAACCAACACACGCATCTTATCGGCCTCCTAATAGCTGAAGAATCTTTCCACACGGGTTGGTTTCGAAGCCCGTATTAGCTTACACACAAGGGTAAAACGAATCAATAGGGAAGAAAAGAGAATACGAGCGGTGTACTGTACGAGATTACTGCACCCATAGCCACAGGACAGTTACCCCAAGCCGTTTCGAAGTCTGACAAGCTTGATAAATAGATAAATAGCCTGTGTACAGTTACCATCTGTGCGCAAGCTGTCATCAATTGCCGCTAAATAGCAAGTGTCGTGACACGTAGTTAAGCAAGCTGGTTTGAAGCCCTGTAATTCAATGAAAGTGTAGTTTAATTTATAATCATTATCTTTTACCTGGCCTTGGAAAAGGTAAATTGGTACTGAATGCTTTTGGAGAAGTTGGAAAGCATCAAGCAAATGAACTAGTTAGAGTAACTCGCTTTTGAAAGGTTTTGAATCGAAACCTGGCCATGCTATATACCACATCCCGTTGGCTAGCAATAGCAGCCAAATCGAATCAAGATGGCGCGAGGAACGTTAGAGCCATGGCCCCTGTCTTCGGATGCTGTCGGATATCGTGATGAGCGGATAGCTGCGAGGATATGCTGCCCTTCCCGGGTTCTCTCTTCGGGGAGACTTGTGATAGATTAGAACGACGGGACGACATTATACAGTTAAACGAGAGACATACACAGGAGCCGCGTATAAGGTCAACGCGTTAAAAAGCTGGCTTGGTAGCGGACTTCTCTATACGCCGCTATACTGCGATACGACTTACGGGGGGCCGATAAGAAGAAAAGACTTCATGGCTTCCTTTGGCTGGCTAGGCTTGCTTATCGTTCACGCCTCCATCACCCAGCATCCCGGGAACATTACCAACAAAATCAGCACCTCCAACAGCAAGCACAAACACACTATCATGATGAAAAGAAAAAAGAGAAAGAAGAGCTGAATACCCTCCTCGTAAAAAAAAAATGGAAAAAGTACACTAGTAGTCCGTTTTCATAAGAAAAAGGTATTAAACGTTAGTGGAATCGTTGATTTCAAAGATGGGGAGAAAAACAACGGACGATTATTTCTCGAGCTAGCTTGTTTACTTAACTTTAAGCGCAATTCAAGTTGACGAAATGCGAATCGTTTTGCTTTTCGTTTAACAGTTCGTTATCGTTGCGTAATGCGCATGGAAGTATTCACAGGAATTATTCACGTGAAGCTTATTTTTTCCATCGTTTTGATAGTTTAGATATTTCGCAGATAATTGGTAGATGGGTTAAGATGTAAAAGGTCAAATACTTGCACATGTGCTGATCGTTGAGTAACCATGCGAGGCTTTTTATTTGTATGATTATATTATGGGCCAGAAAGACAGGGAAGTTCTCGTGTTTTAGTATCAGAAGATCTGTCTTTTGATTCTTGTGTAGATGGGTTTACCTTTAGTAGTGCGACTAAATGGATTTCAGAGTTGGGTGCGACGAATGTGAAAGTTATGACAGGTCTATAAATGGATGTTTCGAGGTCTTTTTTTTAGGCGGATCTCCAGCTTTATAAGCTTGGCTGTCGGGGGGCTCACGCTCGGACGTCTTTTCCCCCCAACACTCCTCTAACTCCAAAACGTCCCAAGTGCGAAGTGCGTTTGACTGTTTTGTGCCAGGCTTTATTGATCCTATTTGGAAGATTCGCGTGCTGCAAAGTTGCCCCTTCCCGAAACCTCCCCTTTCTTGCTGTTATTCCGTCCTGGGCATTACTCCCACTCCTCCCTCCTCTCTATATTTCATTCCGTATTCCTTTTTGGTCATACACAAAGTCCTGTGTGTCCCTTTCCAGCTGGTGCTGGACTGGGCTGCAGCATCTAACTCCTTAAGCAACTTGCGACGTCCCTTTGTATTGCTGTAAGTCCCGCTAATAGCAATGTCAGGGTTAAACAGACGACAAGACTTCATTAAGTCCTTCGCGCCGACCACCAGATCCACCCCAAACCCCCCACCGTTGTATCCAAGTTTAGCTTTATTGGGCTCCAGAACTTTCTATGCAGGTCCTCCAAAAAGTGGATACATTCACGGTATAATCCGTATCTAAATACAGCATCGTTTTCTCGCACCTATGAGTGAAAGCTGGTGGAATCCCGGCACCCTAGCGTTTACTATTTTGTGGTCTTTTATCAATCAAATCCAAACACGTCACCACACATCACTTCCACCCCAGCGGTTGGGTTCCCAATCTCTCGCCCGCAACTTCCAGCGCACCACTCTCTCATGCGATAATGTGTATACCATATGTTATAGCCATCTATAACATGCAGCAGCATGCCGAAAGCCATTAACGATCAGGAAAGCATTCGCCTGCAAAGGAGAGGAGCTTATCGGACCTCTGCCAGCACATGCACAATATGAGAGCACAATCCTCGGTAAAGTCTAATTTCTACCTATACACACAAATGGAGACTTCTTAGCCCAGTCGTATTCGCGCAAGTAATGTTGACCTAACGTCGGCCAAAATTCTATCAAACATGCACCAGGTTTAGCTTAGTTTCGACTTCTTGCTATCTGCACTTGCCAGAATGCGACTATTAATTCCGCTCGGTGACAAGTATATACAGCAAAAAAAATGTCACGGCATTCCTCTTCTTGTTAACCCAATCTGAGCTCAAATGCATGCAATTGTAAGAAAAAGACATACCGATTACCAAGCTTTAGGAATGCTGGATTTCTAATTAAAGGACATCAGCAGCAGCTCGGATAATCACTACGATGGACACTAGTGTCCAAGTATGAAGTGTACATGGGGAAGATACCCGTCCAATCAGCGTGCGACTTCGCCAGTTAGCGCGTTAAAACAAAAAGAGTTCATTGTTACCAACAATGAAGTAACGGGCTAATAGAGCGTTCCACCGGCCTAGTGCAATATTTTTGGCACTCAGTGTGTCAAATATGTATACCTTTACACACTGAGTGCCAAACATATTGCACCAGTGCAGCCAGTGGAACACGCTATAAGGGTGAAGTCACACTCCGCAGTTAGCGCGCTAAAATATAAACATTTCTTTGTTGTCAACAATGAAGTAATGGGCCGCACTATGATTAGACGGGTATCTTCCCCATGTACACTTTTTTACTTAGAAACTACCGAACATTTAGGGGCCCGTACAGTGATGTCCCGTAAGAGAATTTTCACAACATTGCAATATATTCTAAATCCGCTTCGCTTCTGACAGCATCGCCATACAAATGATTTAAACCGATTGCCGAAAAGCTTACTCGGAAACGACCAATAAATACTCACTACTATTAGAAAAGCAGAGCGGATTTGCTGAATACTTAATACTGCCGACAACACCGGGACAGGCAGTGAAGAAAAGGAATGCGCAATTGGCGTCACCCCTCCCCTCCCGCTCCTTCAATTTTATTTCTCAGCTGGATTAACCAAACCTGAAGACAATAACAGGAAGAAAGACTGCCGAATGGTGTTCTCTTGCTCAAGTGTAACGGGTTTGGCTTATGTCAAATGTGATCGAAAGGATACAAGCTTGAATCAAGTGAAAAACCTACAGAACGTCCCCAAGGTGTTGAGAAGTATAACGATGGAAACCTCTTAATAGTTTAAAGGTGCCAAGCTCTTCAATGGCATCCTTTCAAGGTCAAGAGATTCTGTTTTTTGAACTCCGAAGATTTGACAAGCATTGAATTGCTGCACTACACGATTCGGTTCGTGTTCTGTCTTCCTTGTGTTTCGAAATTTCTTCTAGACAGGCTGATTTTTTTTCTTTTCCTCTGAGGCTGCGGGTACGTTGTACGACGCTGGTCTCGACCAAACGTTCGCGCCGTACGAGGACATAGCATGGTCGGGCACTGATACGGGCTTGGAGGTCACAGGTCATCACTGGTTTATCTGGACTTGCCAGCCAGTAAGGGTGCCAAGAACTGGGTTAAAGAGGACAGCAAAACGGCGCAGCAAAGGCGATGAAATGTCATGATTACTCCTGCGGACAAGGCAGGGCGTGCAAAATCGTTATCGAGTCGGCCCACTGCTTGCGGCTCGAAGTGCAGCAGTATATATATGTATATATCGAGTCGGGAGCTAGCAAACTCGCTGTAGCCGTATTTACCCAGCCCACACATACATAGAGAGCATATACTCAGCCAACTCATTCGTCTCCATAAGCAAGTGCCAGCGCCCTCCAAATCAAGCTGGCATAGAAGGAATTGCAAAGCTTATCGGACTCTGACGACGCCAGGCGTCGTGTGGTGACAGGACAGGAAGAGTGGGAGAGAGTCCGTAGTGGAGCCGAGATGCTGAAAAGGGTGTGTATAGGGTTAACATCTCCCCTCTCCTCCTCCTTCATCGACGCAATCCGCGTTCTATGAAATAGCAAGAGAGCTGACTTGGATAAGCATGATATGGCAAAGGAATGGCTCTTAAGTTATTAACCAAGATGCGCCCTTCCCCCTTGACGTTCTTGCTCTTATGGTTTTGCATCTTCTCACGTGTTTGGATATGACCGCTACACCAAGTCAATCTAGACCACCTAGCCGGCAAATGTGGATTATTCTCGAGTTTCGCCAACCTATGGGCAATTTTCAAAAGTCCAAGTCAAGTAAAAGGAAAGGCATGTCGTGTCTGCCCCTCACTCTACCACAGGCAGGAGTGTTTAATTATAAATGTAATATCTGAGGGGCTCTTTGGGCTAGCAGGAGCGAGGTTGCCGATAAATTATTACAACTCAATCCAAGCAAGTTTAACTACCATTTTCTTTGCTCAAACAGATCTTATACTTTGGTAATAAGCAGAAAAGGGAACACGGGACACAATACATTGACTTGATCCCCACAACTCAAAGTTAGTCGTCTCCTCCGCGCCAAAGCCAAAGCATTACGCGCCACGCCCGGGCCATTTTTCTTGGAACTAAAAAGCAACTCCCTTGCCCCACACAATCCTCGAGCTTCACAACAGACCAAAAATCCCTCCAAAAAACCTATTTCGACCCGCTCGTTTATTAATCACGAAAGCGGAAGCCGAAAGAAACCCTTTGTGCAAACTCTACCGGTAGTGACTTTTCATTTGGACGCTTTTTTACATAGGGCACTTTACAGCTTGTTCTTGTTGCTTTGCCCAATTGCTAATTCCGAGCTTTTTCCACAAACATGTGTATGTCCTTTCATCTCAGCTAAATCATAAGCTTCCTTCAACTGCTTGCGAGTCTAGGGATTAAGAAGACTCGCAACTCTCGCCCAAAGTTTAATTAAAACTATATCACCGTTTGAGGTGGCTTCCTTTACAATACAGGGAAAGCACGACCGACGTCTTGGCGCTCTTTTAAAGTTTTATTCCATGTCCGTCATCATCTTGAAAACTGGCGTGCTCACACCAAAAGCCCGCTCACAGCATCCCAAGGAAAGTTGGGGGGCTTAATGGTGCCAACTATGCGAAATCTACTAAGGCACTGATGGCAAGCCAGCTTTTCATATCGCTGAGGGTTCTGCATAACTAAGTGCCTATCTTATCTGCGTTCCATACTGCCAGAGCACGAGCAGTCAGAGAAGCATCAGCATCAGCTGGTTATCTCCCGCACACGGGCTGCGCATCCTATATAATATTAGCTCATCTTTTTGCTCCTCAAACTGCCGCCCAGCATACTCTACTAGATTCCGCCTTTGGAGTCCTCGCACAGCATCCCATTTCGAAACCATCATCATCCGTGGCCTTTTATCCCTTGCCAGGGCTATCTTGGCCTCTCCTCCTGGTTCTGCCTGATAAGCGAGCCCTGAGCTTCCCCTTTCCACCTTTATCTCTCAACTTCACTCTCACCGACTACCACCGTGAGTGTATGTACGTTAGCGATGGGTGGGAGGGTGAAAAAGCAAGACTCGACTCGGACTCGACACTAAATCTTACTTCTGAAATACCAAATACCAAAGCAAAGGATCTCATTAGCATAACTTTAATATTTTCCCATCTCCGAGGAGCGGAAAGTATAAAACGAACACAATATAAAATGGACTTCCAAACCAAATACCCAAGATACACCTTTAAGCAAGTCACGGTTGCATGTGGCGGCCGCGAAACTAGCGTCTGCGAGTGTTGCCAAGTCTACGAGACTCCATTGAGCTCGAAACGAGGAACGAGAAACTCTTATCGCAACGACGAGATGGTGGACAGCGATAAGTAGGGACGCTTAATCTTGCTTTTTTATCTCCAGCCTTCGAGCACACAAGGCGATTTCTCCCGGCCGAGCAGCAGCTATTAACCTAAAAAATAAAATAAAAAATAGACCTCTCTGAACAAAAATACCACACGTCCCCTTTTCCGATTTATCAATCTGGACGCGATTGACGTCACCATGATATCAGCTAATAAGGGGGAGAGGAGAGAGAAAACCAGAGAGGGCACCCATAGCAAAATAGAAAATAGCCAACCTTAGCATCGAACAACATGACGGAAGAAGCTGAGTGTAAAAGTAAAAGTATATAGAACCCCAGCCAACGCCAAGAGTTCAAATAAAAGTTAAAACTGAGGGATGGAGGCTATCAAGCCATGCCTACTGTGTATCCAACCATTTGCTTTGTCTTCTCCATCGGCGATCCAACTAGATTACGCCGGGTTACCCTTTCATCTTTACTCGGTACCAATTAATCCCTAAAACCTTATTTTACGTCGCTGTTTTTTGACATGATTTCCTCTCTCCCTCTGCCCCTTTATTACAACTATTCAAACAATCTCTCACCGTCCATAATGCAGTACAATTATCCTGAACCTGTATTACCACAGTCCAAAGTCAACTTGAGTAGGGGCTGAGGCGCAAAAAAGTGCCTTATTTTGTATACGCTGATAGAGCTGCTGTTGCAATGCCAATACTGATACCATCAGGTAGACAAGATGGGCTTGAGCTGATAACGCTACAAGGACCTTTTCCCAGCTTCCTTCTTTTTTTCCAAGCTTTTTCCTGTGAATGCCAGTTTGCAGTCCTAACAGCCCCGTCCTCTTATCTCCCTACCGGCTTTTTTTCCTTCCGCTCGGCTTTTGCTCTTATATTTGAGATATAAGATGCATATTCTGTAGTCTATACAATTCCGCCTGCTGTCCCTTTTGACTTGGCCTGCCCGCCCACTCTCCCTTGCTTCTCTTCCGTACTAAAACACTGATAAGACAGAAAGCCCTGATAAGCACATACACCCATAATACATATACACACACACACACTCACTCGGATTCGCATGTACCTATGCAGCCAGGGACCTCATAACTGCACAGGCTAGGACAATGGCGATGTTTCACTAAGATAGAGCACTGGGACATCACTCCGTGTATAGTGTCGGACTACGGATTAAAACGCACCTCAAATTCCGTTGCCCTTCTTTAAACATATACATTGTCTCACCTGCTAAAGTCGTAAAAAAGGAAACAGTCGATAGTACGTTAGACAACACGGCATAAATGGTTAAATTTGATCATTAAAAAAATCCGAAAGGATAGATAAACGGATAGCCTTTTAAAGTAAACACTTTTAACTAGGTTAAGACATTCTTGTTCACGAAACTCGTTATTTTAACATAAGAAAAGTTGTTATGAAACGCCAAAGGATCAAGCGTTTGTGCCCCTTGTTCCTGTATTAAATCGACACCCATTTTGTTATTACGCTCTGCAAAAAAATAACAAAAATAAACAAAAGAAGTTACGTCGATGGCCTGGTGTGGACACTAGCACCTGTCTTCTGCTTTCAGGTGGAAATTAGACATTTCTGGCCCGAAACATACCTGCCCTTTTATTCAACGCAACCTCCCTTTATAGTCCTCAACCTGCTACGTATACATACTTTGCCAGGCCTATTTAGGATCCGCTTTATCATTTAAAGCCCCAGAGCGAAGAGGGGAGTTTGTGCCGTCCTGACCGACACACCGACTTGCTTCGAAGCCACGCTGGCTTCGCTTATACATCCAAGGAACCCTAAACGAGCGAGAGCGGCCCAGTCCTGCTGTCTTCCTGGGACTAAACGCAACGTTTTTCCTTACTCCCGTGCACCGTGCTAGCAACACAACACAGTATTCTTTATCTAACTGTGAACGCAAGAGAACAAAACAAGGATAAAATTGAATCAGATTGATCTTGTGTCAGTTTCGTTACCAAACTGGTGTACTCGGTAGTCGAATATAGTTATGTTCATTGTTGTGGCTCTATAGTGCGGCGTCGGTAGTCGAAGTAGAAGTTGCCATTTGATACCGTCTTCCACCCAAAAATACGCAGAAACATATCCTGTTTCTCACCCGAGTAAGTGAAACAGCAAATCTCGAGCCTTTTGGATAGAGACGATGTCGACTTTTCAACGCTAAGACCTTGAGCGTGAGAATTTGCATATCTCGTAATAATGCAAACAACAGTGTCGTCTCATTGGCGTGCATTGGTAGCGTTGTCGCCTACTCCTAGGATTCGCCCAAAATCTATGGAATCAGAAACCAAGTTCTGGATGTACATGTGTGATTCCCAGAAGAATTGATGCCAGTCACGGTTAATCACTTCCCGTAAACTCCTCTTATCACTGCTCTGTATCTGATTACATTACTTCGATAAGCCCTGGCCAGGAAAATCTCCTCCGCTTTTACCAACAGTTTATACTTAAACTCAGAATAGTATAAGTTGAATACTTACAGATTGGCACTTCATTTGTCCTTGCTGTCATGCCGCCCAACAGTAAAACAGCATACAACGAAGGAATAATAATAATAAAAAAGTAGATAACGCAACCCGCTATTACACAACCGTGGCAAGTGATAGATCCTTGAACTTGGTCTTGCTTTTTCAATTGTCATACAAACAATCAAAGCTTTTTCTTAACACCGTAAACAAGCGTGATCTTATCTCTGATGGCAACTTATACCTTGTTTCTGTGTTATCCTTTTTTTGTCCTCGGAGGTTTTGGCTTGATATACACTCGCCCAAGCATTTGCATGTATTCCAGATCAAGAACCTAAACGCTCTTTCTAATCCCTCGGTTCAAGTTTTTCTGCGCGTAGTTCCTTTTAGATGTAGAATGTCTTATCGCAGAGGAGTTTGCAGGGCTTTTGTCTTTCTGGTGCACGAAAGTGGTGAGTGGGACGTGCTGTGCACATGAGAGGGTGTCTTGTTATCACGACTTTCAGCCTTACGAAAAAAAAAAAATCTCGCCACAAAAGAAAACAATCTAACTGACTGGAGAGTCTATAGTGTTTGTATATGCCAAGTGTGCAGGTTTTCTCAGATGCCTAATTTCTTGCCTCACGTCTCGTCCGAAGCATCCTAAACAGCCCAAGTTCTCACGAATGAAGCTAAAATAAAAAATAAAAAGTAGGCCTCCAAAGTTTCGAGTTTTCCACTGTCTTTTCCCCTTGCGTTCCTGTAGTTCATCGTCTTGCCTTGCAGGGAGTTTGATAGGCCAAAAAAAGAGATGGAGGCGATAGTGTGTGATGCCAGATGCCGATAAACCCGCTTCATGCCCCGTCCCACTGTAAGGACTTCCTGATATCTCGATCTTGCAGAGAAGCAAGAGAACAGTGCTATAGTGCAGTCGCAGTCCCAACTCCTTTTGCCTTTCTGTCCAGAATGCAGTTCTCCGTTAGTCTTTACTTTCCTCTTCTTCGATTCTCTCATTCTGGTGCGTCGCTGTCTTGATCTTCATTGTCGATCGGCAGTATCGCACGCTGCACTCACTTCCCCTTCGAATAAGCCCAGTTTAACTGATAGCATCGATTCTAACCATGCCAGGGCCATGCATCCAGCATAAGGAACCTCTGACTATATATGCATCGAAACAGAACAGATGAAACTCAGCGATGTGGGGCTATAAGCGATTAGAGATAACCATGCCTGAAAATGTCAGGAAACCGTGCACGAACTTATCTATCTCTCTGGCTGATAAGGAAAGCCAGGCACCAGGCATTTGGCCATACCAGCAGCGCGCACACACAAACTTTTTTTTTCCAGTTTTTTTTTTCTTTAGCCCTGACACTAACCTACGCAGTATATTAGACAGTGCTGGCTTGCACGATAACGCAAAAAGACAAGACATCCTAACGTGGCCCCACCTCCTCCTTGTCAGATACTTGCAGTGATAACCATCGACCCTTTCCTTTTTCCTGGCGTTTTCATTCCCGACCACCTAAACATTCCCAGGACGTTTTATTTACTCTTTTTTCCCCTCCCATCTCCCAGAAAAACAACAAAATACGAGAACCAGATTGGTTAAAACAACTTAACCGTTCGGACTGAACCAAATGACTGAAATTGAAATCGAACCGTATCCCATAGAATGACTTCCAACTAATTGCTGACTTGTTCTTTTTTTGTAGGTGATGATTCTTTGACGGGTGAAGACATGGCATCTGAAACGGAGGACACTATGGAAGTGGACGACTCTTCTTGCACGACGCCAGCAGCACAGCATGGCAGCAGCGATAAGGAGTCTTCGTCCACGGAGCCATCCCTGGTTACAAAACAAACTGCCTCGTCCGTCTCTGGCGAGTCGACAACGGCGAGCATAGCCAAGAAACGGAAAATTGATCGGTCCACGGAATCTGCGGAGGAGGTCGAGTCTCCTCCACCTCCCCACTCACCTGCTTTCCACAGCGTGAAAAAAGAACCCAGTGACCGTGACACACTGTCCGAATCGCCTCAGCCTTCGCAATTACAGCAAAGCATCCCAATCGCGTCCCCAGATGTACCGGTCAACGCGCCCACATCATCTATTCCGACTTCTGCAGGTTTATCCATACCAATCAACTCGTCAGTTTTGCCCTTTAACTCGGACTTGTTTGCGAGTTTGCGTTACTTGACGCTCTTACGGAACGGGCTTGGACCAGGTAAGAATCTCAGCATCTCTTTCGTTTCCTTTTTTTGTAATTGACTTCTTTTGATTTGTGAATAAAAGCAGGCATTCTTTCCGGTTTACCAGATGCATCGGACTTGGCCTTGAAATCGGCCATCAGCCCAAGTAAGCATAACGCTCTAGAAAACCTTTCAACTCGTTTAGCTTTTCTGGCTTCCGCATAGTGCCATAAGCCGTTTTCTAGTAGTGCCATAAGACGTTCACTTTTTTCGCCATAGTCCCATAAACCGTTCGGTTTGAACGTTCGAACTTAAACTAGCCAAACTTCCCCGACTTACGCTTACCGTTCGGTTTGTATAGTACGTTCGAACTTAAAACTTAAACTAGCTAAACTTCCCCGACTTACGCTTACACTTTTAGTCTAAACTTTGAAAGTGTACGGAAGTCGAC
Organism: Lepidurus packardi; assembly: GCA_023053545.1. Classification (NCBI taxonomy): domain Eukaryota; kingdom Metazoa; phylum Arthropoda; class Branchiopoda; order Notostraca; family Triopsidae; genus Lepidurus; species Lepidurus packardi. The sequence continues at coordinate 4,710,500 of JAKZAN010000007.1, forward strand.
TTGGAAAGTCTCGAGTCCAAACCCAATGGTTACAAGCAAAAGTTTACAATTGCTCCACCCACGGGGTGGTGCTTGTCGAAAGTAAACAATATACGAATTGTTCGTTTTTCGAGTATAGATTTCAGTAGCGAATTATTTGTTTTGCACTGTGGGGCAATGAATTCTTCCATTCTTGAATCAATTTTTAGTAGTATCCGGACAATTGAAGATGTGGCTGAGAAAGATGTTGACTTGTTAATTGTCTCGCATTGGTTGTTCGCAACTTACGCTCGTGCTTCTTGTCAAAAAATTCAATACTTCGAGAAAACCTCGTTGACTGCCAATTAAAATAATTAAAAAAGCAAATTAAAGTATATTAAAAGTAGCGTATTCTTGAAAAGCACGCGGTCTCGACATGTTCGTAATAAACAAAAGAAATAAACAAGTGGGCAGGGTTAAGTTTACGTCTGAGCGCATGAGTACGTACTGGTTACAGACTTGCCTGACTTGAGACCAAAACTAAAAGTCGATTTTCAAAGTCTAAGTTGATTAGCTAAATAAAGCGCTTATAAGCCTGAAGTTTATCCATCTCGTACGCTTATAAGCGCAAGGCTTGGGTAGTTTTAAGTCGACTTAAACTTTCGTAAAAAAAAAACGCGGCTAGTTGATCATCCTGTTAAAAAAAATGCTTCCAAATCATTTGAAATTAACCTTTCCCCAGGTCTGCCTGTCCCACCAGCTCATCTCTGTATTCCATGCGGGATCCGATTCAGTTCATTAAGCACTTTAGAAGCTCATCAAACATATTACTGTTCCCATCGCATTCGGCAAGCTGCCGAGGCCGGCAATGCAAATACTGAGAATGGAACAGGGGAATCCGACAGCCACACGCAAGACCAAGAATCTCAAGGTAAAGTCTGCCCCAATCATGTCTCGGATCTGTTTAATGTTTATCATCTTTTATTATTTCAGTTGCCAACAAAACTACGGGGTCTGAATCTGTCAGTGAGGAAAACCGCAACTTGTCGTCGATGCTCTTTGAAGCTATGGTAACTATTCGGAATTGAGGGATGCTTATTTTAAGAAAGAAAATAACGGGATTTCCGCTTTAAAGGTGGGTCCGCCTCCCGTGGCCCGTGTGCGACGCAGCGGCAAGTACTACACCTGCCCGTATTGCTCCTTCAGCGCTGACAAACGGGTTAGCCTCAACCGTCATTTACGAAGTCATGTTGGACTACCCATGCTGGCTACCACCCCGGTCTCACCTCCACCTCCGCCGCCCATGCCACCTGCACCCCCCGTACCTCCCCGCATCGTCTCTGCGCAGCACGACGACCCGTCGTTGACAGAAGAAGACTCCGGTGCCCTCACCATCGCCGGTTCCTCGCGCGCTGACCGTTATTGTGCTGAATGTGACATTCAGTTCAATTCGATCAAGACTTTCCGCGTTCACAAGCAACTCTACTGTCGAGGTAAACTCAATACCTTGCGCTCCCACCTGCAGCACCCCGTACCTTCAACCAGCCACCACTCCTCTTCACCCTCCACTTCGTCCCGCCTGTCAGCGCCCATCACCATAGCCAGGTTAAACGACACGCCCAACCTAGAAGAAGCCGACCTGGTCGACCGTCAAGTGCCCACACCGAGCAGTCACACTAATCCCAGCAGCAAAGAAACCTCGGGATCCTGGCCCATGCTCATCTTACCTACCCAACCCCCTATTCTGGTCCCTTTCCACATCGTGCAATCAGCCAATTTCTGGCCAGATCATCTAACGGCGCCGCCTCAATCGCTACTCGTGATGCCGGACGGATCCGTACAGGGTTTGCCTTCTCCCGTACCTAACCATACCATCGCAGCCAGTAAACCCCACCATGCTCAGCGTCACTCAAGCTCTCCTGACGGCAAAGACCGACCGCTGCGAACCCAACCCACTCGTACGCCTCCTTCCGTGAGCGGTCCGTTGAATCCGACGCCGAGTCCGTATCTCACACGCTCACCCGTGACCAGAGCGGACACCCATAACGCAGCTCCAACTACGGTAACGAACTTGGACGGTGCCTTGGACCTGAGTGTCAAGCACGGTACATCCGATGTCCTGAACAGCACCGGCGATACACAGAAATCGCCTACGCCTGAAATTGATGTCGCTATTGCTACCAAATGCGAAGTCATTATCAAAATGGAGACGGCGTCTCCCCAACCACCGTCGGCCACAACGTCACCCTTCACTGGTAGCCCCGCGATGGATTTCAGTAACAACGTAAGTGACTCCGGCGTCAGCCAACGGCTGTGGAGAGACGCGAAAGAGCTGCATCAGAGTAGCAATCTAGCCCCAGGTCCAGTTCCGCTACCGTTAATGAGACAAGGCAGAAACAGCTCACCTGCTAGTGCTGCTGCAGCAATAGCCAGTCCAACCTTGACTGTGTCGAGCAAACCGGACGCCAACAACAAATGCGAAGATTGCAATATTTCATTTCACCGCTACGAAAACTACCTGATTCACAAACAACATTACTGTGCGGGTCGCAACGCCGTTGGCACCGAACAACCAAGGCCACCAGGGGGGTCGCCCAGTAGTGCGCGGCAAGACATGAGCGTCCACTCAGAAGAGAGCGAAAGCCCAGACCAGAGCAAAGGCACGTCAAGTTCAAACAAACCTTGTTTCCAGTTTATTTGCGTTACCTGTGGGATCAAGTTCGGCTCGCTCAACAACTTGAAAGCTCACCAAACGTATTACTGCAGTCGCAGTAAAGACCCCGAGTCGCAACATGTGCCGGCCACGTCACCAATGTGCCCGACCACTGCTCGTACCGCCTCGACTTCTTCAACGACAACCGACCCGGCAGCCGCAGAGGCGCCGAGTAACTTGGCGTTGAGTCCAATACCTTCGGCGTCACCGGTTCCAAGTCGGAGTTCGGAGACGGAATCCATCGCGATGGCGGAAAGCCTTTCGGCCAACTCGGCGGCCGCGTTTAATAGCAACAGTAGCTCCTGGAAGTGTCCATGCTGTGGTGTGATGTGCACCTCTTTAGTTTCGGCACAAAAGCACATCGAGTCCCATCCCAATATACGCGCGTTTCGCTGCACCTTATGCGGGTACCGCGGAAACACCTTACGAGGCATGCGCACCCACGTCAGAACGCTGCATTTTGAACGCAAATCCGCTGATATGCAAGAGGAGAACTACATCGCTTGTATTTTCCAAAACGAAAGCAGCGTACCCAACGACAGTACCAGTCCGACCCGCGACTTCCCCACCAGAATCACGCCCACCATGACTTTGACGTCGTCAGCGTCATCCTCGAATCATCCCTTCGCGGGCGATAATTTACATCCGTTTAATCTAATGGCTGATTTCAATCGTTTATTTGCGAACAACGGAGCCGAACAAAGCGACCTGGCCTCACTAGCAGGGACGATGCCCCCCGAATTCGCCATGCAAATGGAGGCGTACTTGGCTCGTTTGCAACATCAGCATCCGAACGGTGATAAGATGCTCATTCCACCCGCCTTTCTAAACTCGCTGGGCAAACCCCCGAGCACGGGGGTAGGATGCCGCTCGGACAAACTTTTCCTCTGCGATTTGTGCTGCTATAGCTCCAGCTATCGTGGGAATGTGTTGCGCCATGCCAAATTAGTTCACAGCCGGGACTTGATTGACGTCCCTGTGGTGAGTCCGGCCTTTTTACAAGCTCAAAAACTATTAAATCTGAGAAATCTCGATTTGCTGGCACAATCTGACAAAGTTCTCACCTCGCCAGAACCGTTGCACGTCAAAATTGAGCCTGAAGGATTGATGCCGTGGCCCAGCCATTCCTCGTCAACCGACAAAGCTGCGCTCAGTGGGAACAGCAACAGTAGCAGCAGTAGCAGTAGTGCTACGCACAACTCTCATCACTCGAGTAACGGCTCTCATGCAAACAATAATAACAACAACACGACCAAAATCGAGTTATTGTCCCCTGCCGCCGCAACCAATTCGAATACGTCTCCTGGTCCACCCCGTCTTGTCACTACGCCAGGCGCGGTCATTTCACCCAAACTGGCTAACGGGTTTCCCGATATGCAGGACGTGGCTCAAAAGACATGCAAGTCTTGTAAAATTACCTTTACGTATATGTCTACTTTCTTAGCTCATAAGAAATACTACTGTGGGAGTCAAGCAGGAAGCGAAAGCGCGGAACAAACCAAATCACCCTCTGAAACCCCAGTCCAGTGAAAACTTTGTGCGTCTGGTGACTAACTACATATTTGCTTCGTCCTCACCTCATTGTTTAGTTGCGCCCCCAGTCGACGAAAGTGAGTTTTAACGAGCGTTTCCGCATAGCGTTCAGCAAAATACCCTAGCTCCTTCCCTTTATGTTCGCCCAGCAGATTTTGGTTGGCTTTGTGATTCCTTGTGTCTGAAATGGTTTGTGATTGCTATTTGTCAAGCGCTAAAACTTTGGCAATGGACCTCGTAGAGAAATTTAAAACCGAAATTTTAGTTTTCGCTCTTGAAAAGGCGTACACACATGAAATAAAAAGTTTGGTAAAAGGTCAAGATGTAAAAGAAAAAATAAGAAAAAAATAAGTCATACTGTAATGTATATGGGTTTGTTGTCGGTTGACTGTTCTGTTAAGTGTCGCGTGACACAATAAATACGGTTTTTCAGTCCTAATTAGCTAGCATTATCTTTTTTTAAAAGAAAAATACTTACCATAATACCCAGCATTGGATACAACACCAAGAACAAAGAACCATTCGATCGTTTGCGTTTTCCCGCGTAGAGCACAAGATTCCAAACCATAACAATGGCTGCCGGCAAGCCAGTGACTTACGGGCTCCGCTGTACGCCATGCAGCAAGCGTTACTTGTCGGAACCGCCTCATCGGTCCCATTGACAGGGACCATGCACAATGATAGTTTCGATGGGCTGTTGACTGCGAAGCCGACCCGAAACTTGCCCAAACGCTCTCGGGCGCGGGTCTTGGCCCAGCAGTGACGGCAAGCTACGGCGATCGCGCGAAGGAAACAATGTGATCTACATAACTGTCACGGTAATTTTTAAGGTTAGATCGAACGACTTTTGTTTTGCTTCTAGCAGCTTGGTTTCAATGAAAAAAAAAATATGTGATCCACATTACTATCACGGCATTTTGTTAAAGTTCAAGATATTCGAATCGGATGATTTTTGTTTGTCTGCCAGCAGACTTGTTTCGAGTCCGATTTGCATGAAGCCTAACCTAACCTAACCTAACCGAAAATCGTTCGAACAGAACGTTCTAAACACAACAAGCTTTCGGTTCGAATGGAATATCGTTCGAACTGAACTTTCTAAACGCAACAAACTACCGTCACAGTAATGCAGATCACGGTGATCTAGAGTACGTTTGTTCATTTTTTATGTAAATTGGACTGCAAACCAATTTGATGGAAGAAAATTATTATCTTTCTAATCGAACAGCTTAAAGAGAACAAGGATGCGCCAGAAGGGAAAAAACTAGAGAACCGCGAACCACAAGAATATCAGCGAACAGACTACAGAGAATGAAGAACCTAACCTGGACAAAAGTAGGACATAATGTACTGTACCGGTGCAGTACTAGGGTGCACTGGGGTGAACAGTGTGCAGCACTGGTGTGTATCAACTGCTAGGCTGGTGCGGACTTGGTTCAGCACCAGGATGCACCGAGTGCTGAACTAGTGACCACTGGTGTAAACCGAGTCAATAGCTGATGCAAACCGAGTGTTGCACTGAACGCACTGGTTTTACACAGGTGCAGTACCAGTGTATATTGAGAGCAGGGCATGTGCAGCACTGTTGCGTACTCAGTGCTACATTGGTTTGGCGCTGGGTGTTGCACTGGGCACAAAGCATGCTACACTGGTCCTGCAAGGGCGCAGTACTGGTGCATGCTTGTGCAGTACTGGTGCACACCTGTGCTTTACCAGTGCACACTGGTGCCTTACCAGTGCACTATCGTTCCAATCGAAAACCTTAAAGAGATAAGGATCCGTCACAAGGGAAAAAAGGAGAGAACCACAAGATAGCAGCAAACAGATTACGGAGAGAATAACAAACCTAACAAAAATCCTCGAATTCAACGTTTCAAAGATATCAAACTACCGTGGCAGTAATGTACATCACATTGTTTCTACAACATTTATTTAAAGTTCAATTTTAATGAAACATACACAAAAACTTTTTTAAATAGTTCGAGCTACATTACTGTCACCGTAGTTTTTAATCGATTTTGCTTCTTACAAATTTGTTAGAATTCTGATGTGCAAAAAACATTACCAAAACGTTTGAGAATAGTTGCATCTAGATTACTGTCATAGACTGAGGATAGACGATACGGTGGCTGCGTTACAAGGAGCAGCATTTTTCCCCACTTTGGATTTAATAAGTGGGTATGACCAATTAGAGCTGGAGTGAAGAGGACAAACAAAAGACAGCCTTCCAAACTCCCCAAGGGCTTTATGTGTTCAATGTCATGCCTTTCGGATTGTGCAATGTGGGACAAAAGTGGGACAGATTGCAGACAGAATGTTCCTTTTCATGTTTTATGTAAATCGGAATTCAAACCTAACCTACCTAACCTAACCGAAAACCTTTCGAATCAAAGTCAGTTCTGTGATTGAGCTTGCAAATTAGCCAAAGCACCCAAAGACTTGATTGAGGATTAAAAATAAATACAATGGTGCATTCCCTACGAGTCCAGAGATTGATTTTCAATGAGCTCATAGGTAAAGGCGCTGGGAATCTAAACTAATCAATAAGTAAATCATATCAGAGCACGCTTGCGAGTTAACCTTCGTTTGGAAAATTTCTGTTTTGGTGAAGGAAAGGAAGGAAGAATCTTGAATCTTTCGAGTCCTTTCCGATGCATAATGATAGCTGCAGCACTTGATGGCAAATTGCAGATTAGCGATCAGACTAAATTGAAAGGATTCAACTAGGTCTCAAATGCTCAGGCGAATTATGGTTCATTTTTTGCAATGTTCTCCAGAAAGTGGGTTGCCATTCCCATGTGATTCGGGAATTAAGTGTGTACTGCAAGTAAATAAATTACTTATAGAGCTCCGAGTATTGCAAAAGTGTGTTCGAACCGGACCTCGGTACCATTATCTGTTACCGAATGAAAAGAGTTAAAAGTTTTAATCCACTGGCCTAAAACTCACTTTCCGATACTCACGAAATCCGCAAACTTCGGGATTTTCCCCGCAGTTACTAAGAAAGTTAAAAAAAATATTCATACCAAAACGTTCGGTATCTCCTCCATAAGAATTTTTTTTATCTGGTCCAAATTGTAAAGTATGAACGGCAGCAGCTCGAAATAGAACCCCACTTCAACGAAAATTGAGACCAACCTTGTTAAGATAAATTAAGATAATTTTGGTATATGAAAAAGCAGCAATTTAAATGAAAATCGGAGAAATAATTATGTATCAACTAAGTTCAAAAATGCTGAAATATGTTTACATCGAATATTCTGTTCTTGCATCTAATATAAAGACGCAGCAATTGATTACTAAATCACACGTTACTTTTAACCGGATACATCAGAAGCTCCTATCTGTACAGCGACCTCATAGTATTGATACACATTTTTCGTTCCACTTATCTTTTCACTAACGCCGAAGGTTTGATTAACTAACATGTAAACATCAACCGTAAGGGGGATAAAGAAACTGGTTCAAAACCAAGTACAAACAAAGATTGTCTTTTCAGCCATACAGCAATCAAATTAATAAGCGGCGCTGAAACTAATAACTTAGTTTTGTCAAGCTCTTTTTCTGAGTTTTTTTTCTTGTCGTATCTAATATCGTCAATAACAGGATTACAATTTAAGAACTTCACTGTCATCTAACATGGGTCGCAAAAAGAGGATATACGCAATAATTATCTTGCGTAGGAGCTATTGCTTAACGAACCCTATTGAAACACTTATTAAGTTTCTATTGGATGATTTTCTCCCGTAAATTCTGTTGCGAGACCAGGAACATAAGACCACATCATTTTAAATGCTGGCCTTCAAAAGTCTTCTTTGAAGGGGGGAAGAAAGCAAGACGCAAGCAGGTTCAAATTTGAACGCAAAAGTAAAAAATCAACGGAAAAAACAAACTTGATTGAACTTCCGTCTCGTTAGCACCCTGCATCACTAGTTGAAATAAGCTAATTGCCAAGGCACACCCAATCGAAGTAAAACGAGGACAAAGCCGCCATGCATAATAATGATAAGGCAGTTTCACGCAAATTGATTAAAAATGATACGGACGAACAAAGGGAGAGGGGAATTTCACCACCACAAGATATAACGAACTACCCCATGGTTTCGCAATGAAAAGAGTCGAAAAGTACTCACAATAAAATCAGAAACCGAAAAAATTATGTCTGCGCGAGCTTACCTGAGTCAAACTATTCATCAGCTTAATGAAAAACTCATTAATATCAACCAAGAAGTTCGGCTGCTACAGCTGCTTACTGCGGGATATGTTCAAACACCCTCTCAACTATAAACAAACTATACAGAGCTAGCGTCATCTGTAGACGGAAATAGTTACACATAAACGCAAGGTCAATAATGGAAATAAAGCTCACGTCCAATACCTTACGGAGAAAAAGCTCCCATCTTTCGCGAAATGAATAAAAAATAATGTCATAAATAGCAAATCAAGGGGGGAAACCTGTTAAAGCTAATTTAGCGCTAACACTCGCTATCGCCTTCTGTTTCGCTCGGACTTAGCCGCGGTTGGCCAAAGCTGCGCGTAATATTTCGAGAAACACGACAAATATTCTCTTCCCTCGACTTCTGTGACCTTCCAAAACTGTCCTGTGCACTCCCGTTGTCATTATAGTTTTCATACTCGGAGTCGTAAAGCGGAAGATTAGCACCACCAAGATGCGTCCCCACGCCCATAGCTAAATGATCCAGATTCAAAAGTGCATCTGAATCAAACAAACGTGAAGACGCTCGAGAACTCAAACTTGTGTCGTCCGCCAAATCGAGATCTCCATGGCACCCGTCATTCAGCACAGAGTTAACGTCACTCATAGCCCCTATTGGAAGAACAATATAACTTATACTAACCATGCTTTCCAACATTCTACATTCAAGAATCTTACCTTCCGCATCTGTCAAACCAGCATCGTTCGTTACCGAAACGTTCTCCAAGTTATTGTCATCAGTCAGGTACCCGGTACTTTCCGCATCACATTCCATGCCAAACCTTTGCTCAATTTTCTTTAACAACGGACCGTCCCCTTCAAAGAGCTCGTCATCATCAGTCGCGTCATCATCGTCACTCCATTCCGACTGGCTAGTATCGGGCGGTAGACTTAAAAGGTCCCTTAACTCTGTCGGCGCATGGGCACTTGAAATGGGTAGAATTCCGCGTTCCAAACTTCGTTTCTGTCCCAGTAACCGCTCCTTTTCCCCCGAATCTTCATCCGGGTTGTCGCTTTCCCCATTCTCGTACTCGCTGTGTTTATTTTGCGACCGAAAACTGGGGAAACGTGTCAACTGTGTCTGATGATCCGCCGCCAGTTCTAACGGAAATTTGGATTGATAGTTCTGACGAGCACCAGGAGACAACGAACGATCTGTGGGAGACAGCGTTTCCGTGGCCGAATTGGTCAATTGCAAGGTCATTTTGTTCTCCAGCGGATCAAACCTGAGTCCAAAGACTTTCCCGATCTCCGTAGGATTTGCTACCATGGCCCCCTTGTCGCTTTGCACGTCCACAGCTGCTGCAGCTGGATCTTGGCTGCCGTCAGTGGGCGTGATTCGATTCTTGTGATAGCGAATCCCCAAGTCCCCCTGACTAAACTCGCTGAGAATGGCGTTGACGTTCTTCAGCTCGTCCAGTGAGATCTCTTTCTTCAACCGTTGTTTGCTGGACAATGGTAAGAGATGGGAACTGTCCATCAGGCGCTGTAAGTTGGCAGGCGAGATCGGAGCCAAGTCGTCCACTTTCTTATCGCTCGCGTGACGGACTCGACGCGGATGCTTCCGCCAGGATCCACTCCCCGTTTTTCTCTGCTCGTCATCTTTATCAACAGACGACGGTCGCTCACCTTCTCGTGCAGGTTTATCCATGAACTCGAAACTCGCACAGCTCTCCCCTATATACGACTCGGCTCCTCCTCCTCCTGTGTCCCCACCCCCAGCCGCCCCGCTCGGACTCGTCGCACTCGTTTCGGACCGATACGTACCGGTACCTGTTTCTAGCGTATCAAAAAGCCGCTGACGATGTTGGGACATGTTGGACAAGGGCAAGAAAAGCTTGTCCCTCGACGGCAGACTGCTCTTGTGCTCTTCCGACGTATCGTCACGTCGGATTTCCGAAAGCGGAATCCCTTCAAAGTTGAAACCCATTTGTGCCCACGCCTTTTCCAGATCGCACTCCAGGCGTGGGTGGTGCAAAGGCGGAGACGAAGAAGACATGTCTGTTTTCGTAAAACTTTCATCGGAGGAACTGTCTTCACTTACCGAACGGTTGACCGAGCTAATATCATCGGCCGAAGAATGGATTCTCCCGCCAGTCCATTCCTTTTGGCTGCCCGCGATTCCACTCAGACTTTCGTCGGAACGGTGTCGTAAAGCCATCATGGCGGGAGAACGGCCTATTTGCTTAAAACCCAGCTGCTGAGCGAAGGGAAATGCTTGCAAGGGAGGTGGCACTGAAGGTGGCGGGGGAGGCGGTGGAAGCATGGGACTAGGCTTGCTGGGAAAGTCTACGCGCGGAGGTAAATGGGGCGACGGCGAGAACCTCTTCTTGGGCAGAACAGGAGGCGGAGATACGGCCAAAACAGCAGCTTGGAGGAGGTGAGGTGCGTTTTCTCTTCTGGATCTGTCGTCTGCCACTTTCTTGCTACGTTCCACGGGTGGAGAAGACGGTTCCGAGCCGCTGCGGATGGGACTCAACACGTTGGGTTGTAGAGGAGGCTGGGGTGAAGGTAAGTGCTGAGGATGAGGTCTTCGGGGCGGCGTGGGGAGACGCCCGTTGTGCGGGGGGGTGGGAGTACGGAGGTTTGGTTTGGGAACGGCGTGATATAATACTGCGGGCGGTGGTGGTGGGATAACAGGTGGATTTTCTTCTTGTAAAGACTGGAGACGTAAAGGAGGCTTTAATTTAGGGGGCTGCCTCATTTGCTGGTGAACGAGAGCCAATGGCGTGACTACTCCTCCATATAATGCCATCACCGCTAGAAATACAAGTGTAATTTTAGGTATTTAAGTTAATTTTTTTTTTAGGGATGATTCATTGTTACTCGGTCCACTGATGTGCACAGGAAGTTTCATGGCGGGCAAATCTTCCACCCGTACGGTGGGCGGTGGCTTTCTGTCCGTTAGGAAATACGTTGTCATCTCGCCTTTGCCTTTGACTTTAACTCGACCTCGGCATTGGAACTCGTAAGGCTGCTCTTTGAGTACGAGATAGACATCCTCGGTCACCTAGTCAATAATAAAAATTACAAATAATCTATAAATTTATAATAATAAATTAAAACATTAATAAAATAATAATAAATAATAATTTTAATTATACATATTTTAATATATACATACAGTAGATGCTTATTGTAATTAAGTTTGTCACGCGAATATTGATTCTATTAAGCGGAGGTTCTAATAACCGAAAATCGGAAATGTGCAATAGAATGCTACGATCAATCGGCGCGTGAAAGAAGCTGGGTTTTTTAAACCAAAGAAGCAAAGCATCGTCTATTTTTTTACACTTTCTCACGCACTTGCTTTTTCTAGATTCACTAGACTCACCCTTGTTTATTTCGTAACGATTTTTCGACAATTCTGATTTAATTCCTGACTTAATGGCCGCTTCCCTTTGTGACACATCTTTTAAATTTGACTTGTAAGTTTGAATGAGCCGCAACTTCTCTTTTACATTTACATCAACTCTTTTCTTGTTCGTCGACAGTTTTATATAACCACGCGTCTAAAACATAAATAACACTGCGACTTTCCTGTACATCTGCTGTACATTAATATATAAAATAATAAATTAAAAATAACAGATAATAAATTTAACAAAATATTTCATAAACAATCTATATAATAATACCCTAAACGAAAAAAGGAAGCACAAGTAACAGGAAATAAACCCTAATTACTTGAATATGGTTAGGTAAGCCGGTCGAGTCCATTCTGCTTGCTACGTTGACTGTGTTGCCCCAAATGTCATATTGGGGCTTTTTGCTGCCAATCACTCCGGCCACAACAGGGCCAATATTCATGCCTGTTAAATGACATTTATTATATGTTTACTATATTTCGTCCAACATGTTGTGCTGAAATCTCCCCGTTATGGTTAAGCAAACTTACCAACTTTCATGGTAAAGTTGTTGTAGGAATTTTCGTTGATCACTTGCAGCTTTTCTCGAAGGGCAAATACAAACTCAACTAACATGGTAGTATAGTAAATAGCGGAGCGTTCATCATCATCAGCAATCCGCTGTTCGGGCATCAAACCGACAGCCGCCATGTAACTCGACCCTACCGTCTTAATTTTGTCAATGGCCGAAAATCGCTCTTCTCCGAGAAGCTATAACCAACGCATTTATTTTATAGGGGTTGGCAGAACTATTATAGAAGCTAACCTCGTCGAAGTCTGCGATGATCTCGTTTAGTAAACGAAGGCATTCGACACCTTGATTATTGCCATCCAATTCGGTGTAGAATTCATGAAAATTAGGAATCGAGGCGAAAACAACTCCGACGCGAGAGTAGCTCTGATGGTACAGCTCCTATTCAAGTCACACCCATAAATAACCGGGTATATCCGTACCTTAATACCACAAACTCACCATATTATTGCGGAACTGATTGTCCAGAAAATGTGTTGCCACATGAGCAGGTAACAAATTAAACAGAATTCTACGATTGCTTTGCTGCAATGCATCCATTTCGTATTTCTCTTCTTTAGCCTAGTAATACCCCATTAACATACTATAAAATTTACACAGAAATTGTCTAATGTTTAGCTAAGTACCTGCGATTGCCACAAGAAATCCAATCTGGCCGTCCATTCCACTTGTCTCCCGTGCAATAAAATGGCGAATAAAAATAGCAGGATGTAAAGTGTCCCCAAGGCTGTTAAAGGAACCACGGCTCTAAAAAAAAAAATCTTCTTTAGAAAGACAAAAAGCATCCGGAATGAATATGGAAGCTATAGTCACCTAACGCGGGAGTCGTAGCAATCGAAAACGGCTCGATGCGACAAGTGGAAGAGCAGCAAGTACACGGTCGCCATGAGCATCAATAAAAACCCTTTGACGGCAATGGGCAATCTGAGGAAAATAGCCACTCCCAGGAACCCTAATACTGCTGACAATATGACATAATGGGGCAAAGGACAGGCTCGATGATCTTGAATCAGAGGGGTAGATAGAGAAACATTGCTGGGGAAAGCTGTGCACGTGGCTTCTGGACGGCAGGTGAACTGGAAAGACACATATTTTTTTTTTACATTTTTTTTTATAGAGAATGCTAGGTTTAGTGAATCAAGACTCCCCCCTTACCACATTGACTTGAGCGACGGCCCCCATGAGAACGATGGAAAAGACGGTGATGGCTAACCGTAACGAAAAGGATCGAGAGACATCCCAAGCTAGCCATCGCAGTCGAGCTGCAAGCATGAGCATGAGCAGAACGGCCGTCCATATAAAAGCTGTCAGGAATAACAGCAGGAGGATCAAGGTCCGCGGCAAGATTGATAACTGAAGCCCGCCTAACAAGACCAGCAGCACCAGATTGCACGCCAAAGAGCTTCCAAACCCGACATCACACTCGTTTTGATACTAAAAAAAAAAAAAAAAAAAAAAAAAAAAAAAAAAAAAATCAATAAAAATAAAAATACAAAAAATTAATGTATGTATTAAATAAAGCACCTGTCGTTCTTTAGCAGAGTCGCGAAAGCATAACGTCAAAGCATGTACGTGCTTGGACTTTTCTTGTCCTACAGAGCGGGCTTCAATAGCTTGTGCCAAGTACTTGTTGACGCGATTTGAAGGCTGGTGCTGGTGGAAACTCGAGTGCCTCTTCTTGAAAGGGCGCTTGAACTTATCCGTTACTTTAGACTTCTTGTGGCACTGGTTGCGGTGATCTGGACTCGTCCCGATAAGGCCCAACCCTGTGGGGTTATGGCTGCTGCTCCCGTTGCCTGCGGTGGCCATGTTGGAAAAGGGCACTTCAACGGAATACTTGATGGAGTGCAACAACTGGACGACCATGTTCGACACGTTGCGAAAAGACAATTTCCGGCGTTGGGATGGTCCGCCCGGCCCCCCTTGACCCAAAGCGCTACGCACCTGGAGTGTGTTGAACAGCAGAGGCTGGTTTGTAAAGAAAAAAAAATATCCACGGAAACCAAAATATACCCCCCAAAAAGGACGAGAAATGCAGTTAGTTACATAAGCTTATACCTAGCCATTTGTGAGTAAAACTAGCATTCTAGACTAACAATTTAAAGCCTTTTCCAGTTAAAATGACATGAGAAATTCAAGTTGACTTTCGCCCGTAATTGCACGCTTTACGTGAGCACGCGAATCAGGAATGCTGATTCCTAATTCGCTTATATTTCCATTTCGAACAATAATAAAGTAGGAATCTTTAGAGCAGCGATTCGAAGGTTTCCCCCATGCGAAATTGCCTAAACAAATCTTTCAAAGACCCTCGCTGAAAGACATTTCTCCCACGCCCGCTTGCCGAAATGATGGTACCAGTTCCAAATGAAGACTAGGATAGCTTCCTTAAGTCTCCCGAATACCTTAGCTTATTGACGCGAAACAGTCACAGATGTCATCGATGTTTGTTATTGTTTTGTCCAACAGGATCTCCGGTTTAAAATCCGGGGGTCAAAAATGACACTTGTGTGTCCGATTGTGCAAAACGTTCTCCGGAAACGAATGACAAACAGTGACAAACTGGTGTCCTTCGAGTGAAAATTGGCAGTTGGATTGGAAATGAATGAGGTTAGGTTTTAGCTTAGGTTAACGATTCTCAACAACTTTCATTGATGAGAATCGTAAAAATTTTTACTTTCTTTCACTCCATTAATTGTAAAAAAAAAAATTGTTCGAAAGGTGACACACTAGTGACTAGTGGAACTTTTGACAGCGGGATACATTAGACCTGTTTGTCACTAAATACAGAGAACGTGTTGGTTTTGACGAAGCTTTGCGTAAGAAAGAAATAGACAGCTAATTGCCGGTAAAGTTTCTACGCGTGTCTTGATTCTGAAAGTACAACTTGTCACCACAATTTGCTTAGCAGCACAATATCCTAAATCAAGTCCTCGAACTTTCGAAACAAGATTTCTCGAAAACGGCTTGTCACGCCAGATTTGAAAGCAATCTAAAACATAAGTTTTTTTTTGTTGG
Source organism: Lepidurus packardi (assembly GCA_023053545.1). Classification (NCBI taxonomy): domain Eukaryota; kingdom Metazoa; phylum Arthropoda; class Branchiopoda; order Notostraca; family Triopsidae; genus Lepidurus; species Lepidurus packardi. The sequence continues at coordinate 4,725,871 of JAKZAN010000007.1, forward strand.
CAGTTAGTGGACAATCAAAGAAAATATTTTTAGGCGAAGTATTTCTCATAGTAGCAAACTTCATTTGCATATTGCTAATTTAGCGCGCTACCTGTTCGCAAGCACAAGATTAGCGTCAAAGAATTTTTTCATGAAATGAACTGGTTTTCTCCAAAGTTGTTATGAATTTCCCGTGCTAACCACCTATACCGAGCTAAGGTATGCGGAAGCCTTACAAAAAGTATCGGAACATGAACTTATTTCCCGGCTTCCGTACAACACATTTCCTGTGAGAACCTGCACAATTATTTTTAGAAGCAAAGATGGTGTAACGCGTGTTTGTGCAAGAGGGCGGCAATAAAAATATATAGTGCTTTCCGATACTTGAATAACGTATATAAATGGGAAGTCGGGTGTCAAACGTCGTGCGTTTGGACTGTTTTATAGCATATAAAGTACCTGACGAAAGTCAACTTGTCCAGCCTCAAAAAGACTATTAACGCTTTACCTTACGTCGACGAGCTGGAGGTATAATAAAGTACGTTTTGATATTACGATCACGTAAGTACTGGTTGCGAGTACCACCATGGCCGGGATCCACATCGTATTCGCCGTGTAGACAAGCTAACGTAGCTTGTGTTACGTGCACACGCCTTAAAAAAAAAAACCTCTTTCAAGTTAAACTTGCTTTGTGTTTGCCCAAAAGCAAAGGACTAGAAACTAAAGCAGTCATATAATCTTACCCAGCTTCCCCGCCCGCTTCCATACAGTTGGCGATCGTAACATCATTGGACCACACATCATACTGCCATTTACGCAATCCCAGTACTCCACACAAAACTCGGCCCGTGTGGATCCCTACTCGCATGTTGAGGCGGACGTCCGTAGCTTCTACCACGGAGCTAAACAATCAATAACTCGGTCAGCTATGTTAAGGTTACGCTTACCAGACGAGGGATAAAGAGTAAGACTTACGCTATGGCATCAATCACGTCCAAACCCATTTCGACACAGCAATGGGCGTGGTCTGAGCGTGGCTCAGGTAACCCCGACACACAGTAATAGCAATCTCCCAGAATCTTGATCCGCAGACAGTGATTATCCTTCGGGGACACAAAATGTGTTCAAAATAACTCATAACAGTAATCCGAACTATTCCATCACTTTATGTGATGGAATAGTTAAGTTTTTAACTATTAGTTTTAACTATAACTGGAATAGTTTTTAACTATTCCATCACTTTACGTGATGGAATAGCTAAAAATTCTTAAAACTTACACTCGCCAACTGGTCAAATCTGCCAAAAAGCTCATTGAGGAGGCGAACAAGCTCTTGGGCTGTGCACTGCGACGCCAATACGGTAAAACCGACGATATCCGCGAATAAAATACTACATGGCGAACAACAATATTTGTATTAGAATAATAATAAATCGTGTTAATTAAGATTTCCTTTGACGGTAGCAGATTTAGACGTCTTTACCTGACGTTTTCATGTTTCTGAATATAAATCTTATGGAATTGACCTTCCACAGGGGACATAAGATCTGCTTTCATCTCAATCGCCACGTGCTGGGGGAGCACGCTCAGCAAGAGCTTCTCCTGCAATTACAAACCCCTCTTCCCTTTAGAAACTGACCACATAACCAGGGTATATGACTCTCTCGACGTAACGTTACCAGTTTTTCATTTTCATCTTCAATCTCAAGTCTGGCTCCGATGCAATTCCGCGTGTCCAGAAAGGCCTTTCGTTGCGCGCTCTCCATCACGGTGTGCAGAAACAAACCCACCATGTTTACAGCCAGGAGAACCAAAACATTTCCAATAATCTTGGCATAAAAAAAAAGATATTAGATCTAAGCTACAACATACTTTCGGCGCCTTGCTACTTGTTATAAGTAAAGTTAAAAAAAAAAAAAAACTGATGCAAATGATTCGCAAAGCCCCGCACCTTTTTTTTATAACAGAACGCTAAAAGCCTCCTCGGAAACAAACGGAAAAACTCGAATAAAAATGTAAAAAAATAAACGGCAAATAAACGGAAATGAATTCTGAAGGGCGGGAAAACATGCCTTTCAAGAGTGAGGGTCACTGCATCCTGAAAGAGCAACAAAAGCTCACCTGATGCCAAATCAATGCTTGGAACGCCGACGACGATAGAGGCATAAAAGCCACTGTGGCTAGATGCACGCAACCCGTCAGGAAACCGGACAATCCGGCGGCCCAAGTCGGTAAAGGCAACAATGCATACATGACAAAGGTGACAAAGACAATTTCCCACAACCCTTCAGCACCGGACCATTTTTGAGCCATGTTTTCTTTCTTATTGGGTAGAAGTGGTAACGGTATGGGTGTGGTAGAGGACTTCCACTTTTCCTTTTTATTAGACTTCGCACCTTTGCCTCCACGCTCGCTACGTGAGGGGTTCTCCCAATTCGCACCGCGGCCGTAGACATCATTCGGATTAAGTTGGGGCTGCTGATGGATTGACGGGTCTGATGATGATAACCAGACACCTCCACTTTCTCCCATTGCGTCTTTGTTGGCGGAATAGCTCCTGAAGAGGGGCAAGGGTAAGCAAACGACGCACAGGAGCACGCAAACGGCTAGCAAGATGTAGGCAAGCCAGACCAGATATCCATCTTGCATTTTCTGAGATAGCAGGAACGTCAAAACTCCAATACATACGACGGTCTGGAGCAATAGATAGACAGACTGGACGCTAATAGTCCCCGAAGAATACCACAATACCAAGAAAGACAGTACGGCACCCAAAATCAAGAGGAGACACGAGGAACTGATGACGGAATTCTGTAAGATAAAAATTGATCAGAATAAATAGAAAACTGTGTTAATACATTTTACATGAATCAAAAGCACAGTCGCCCACGGAAACTAAAAGTTGCACCAAACTCTGCACACAACCCTAGTTTCCTTTTCTTTGCTTTACGATTCCTGTTTCTCGAGATAAACGACACAAAATAATGGTTTTTTCATAGATACAGTAAATAAAAAAAGATAGACGACACTAGCTCCGATTGAAAACGTGCGATAGAAGCTGAGGTAGAGAATGAATCACGTGCACGTCAGTCTAAATTCTTCGCTCGAACTCTTCGACTTAGGAGACACGTGTGCAAATCAAAACATTAACTTTGTATTAGAAAATAACGCAAAAAATTTTGATTCTAGGAAAAATTGTTTTTCTATCATACGTTACGTGAGAATTAATCTATAAAGAATTATCTATTAAATCTATCACGCTTAAATCTATTACAGTAGTTGCAGCTTATTGTGATCTGTGGTTATAAGAATCAGCCGCTTTATGGAATCAAATTTAAAGGACCAATTCAAAATGGTAAAATTAATTGCATTTTAATCCGCTATTAGAATCACACTTTCGGATATTAGAATCAATTTATAAAGAATCTTCACACGTACAGTAACAAAACTGCTGTACTGATTGCTACATGGACTTTGCATATTGACCAATGACATGGCTTTTACGTCGTTTTGACCAACTTTGGCCTACCACTAGACTTAGAGAGAAATCTCTTCTAAACTTCCCGGTCAATTAAATGAGCAGGTTATTCAATTGAATGACCGGTTTCTTTAATTGACTGGGAAAATTATAAGGGATGTCGTGTTGAGAATCCTACCTAAACCTAGGAGTAGGGTTCAAAGGCGCAGTGTTAATTATGATTTAGACGTGTGGTTATATAAAAACGGCGACGAACACGAAAAGAGTTGATTTAAATGTAAAAGGGAAGTTGCGGCTAATTGAAATACATGACAAGTTAATTTTTAAAAAAATGCCAGAAAGGGCAGCGGTCGCTAAGTTAGGAATTCCTTAGTCATCTCTATAATCATTGTTGAAAAATCGTTACGAAATACACCATAGTGAATGTATAGTGAATCTAGGAAAGGAACGTGTGGGAAAGTGTCAAAAAGTAAACGATGCTTTACTTCTTTGTTTAAACAAGTCAGCTCGTTTCCCCCGCCGATTTACCGTAGCATTCTATTGCATATTTCATATTTTCAGTTATTAAAATCTCCGGTTAATAGAATCAATATTCACTTGAAAACGTGATCACAACATGCGGCATTTACTGTATTAATTTTGTCTTGGAAAATAATGCAAAAATTTTAGAAAAATTGCCTCTCCATCATACGTTAGGTCAGATTACTCTACTAAAGAAAGAATCTAAAGAATAAGGATCACGTGACTTTTGACATCATGGACTTACGACGGTACCCGAGAGCTCCGTTTACTGTTTGGAGCATGGAAATAAAACAGTAACCATGTCCAAAAAAAAAAAAGAAAGTAAACCACGCTATGACGTCACGACAAACCATCAACATGTGATTTTTGGTGAGCACAGCCCGTTGAATTGAAAATAAAAATAAGGGGCTCTCGAATAACCCATTACAAAAATAAAATATTGCTTCGCACACGAGTGCTTGTTTGGAAGTCACAACCTCCTTAAATTTATGATAGTTGGTTCCACACATAGTGTAAATCCGGTCCTCGTTTCATGAGTTCATATCATTAAAGTTCTTGGTTATCCGCTCGGCTGAACTAGTTAACAAGATAGGGATTTTTTCGTTACTTATTTAAATGACTTGTATGATTTCTGAAAACAATTTCTGGGAACAAGGATTTTCGGGAAAAAGTCTTTGAGCCGATACACTTTTCTTTCTATCTTTTGTTTTTGTAATGAAATTTCGCCACGGGGCTTACCGACAAAACTCAATAAACAAGGGTCAGGTTTTTACCCTAAAATAACAAAATCCCTGCAAGCAAAGCAGCTGTCCATATTGAAAAAACCCTCTAAAAACTAACAATAGTACAAAATGAAAAAGGCCAGGAAAAAGGAAATTGCTTTTCTTAATTTTTGTTCCGTTACATTTACGTCGCTACCAATGTTTGCTATTTTCTCATCTATTTACACTCGCTGGGTCAGTCATCACATTTATGACAACACATTCCAAATAAGCCATGTCCTTTTGGGCAAACCTCCATCCCCACACGTTATTTTTAGCAATTTGCCAAAACGTAAAATTCGCCAAACGAGCTCATGGATTGACTAGATTGAGCCAAGGACGCAAATAAACACCAAACAATCCACGTGCAAAGTCACGCGTAGTCACTGGTCGATGGCAGCTATCAATTAACCTACTCTACTTTCGACTTAAACAAGAAACTATTTTTTTTTCTTTTTAATATTTTTTTCCGAAGTATTTTCGTGACCTGCAGAAATCAGACAAATATGGACATCCAAATAGCTACCTGCTGCAGTCGGCAACTGTAACGTTGATACAGGGATTCCAATTCCTCGTTAGCAAAGCGATGGGGTTGCAAAAGCCGTGCAAACGTCACTTTCCGGTGCGAAGGCATCACTTTGACACGGTGATCCATTTTCGATACTCGGCAGCAGCGCGGCGACTTTAGCCCACAACGCCGTTACGTATCAATGTTAGAATGCTTTTAATTAACCGAAAATCGCACCCACTAACCAATAGACGATGCTCTAACTCGTGTATAATGCAATTAGGTATAATGCAATGGCGTAATTCGCAGCCCCACTAAGTAAAAAGATCCAGACTCGGTCGATCTAATGAAACTGCAGAAACGATGGGACTTTGAAAGATGGGTTGGTTGGATTAAAACGGAAGTTTGCAGGAACCGCACGTCATCTGGTAACAAATGAAAAGAGAGAAACACCATTAATTTTGCTAAGAGTCTCAAATTAGTTCCTAATATGACACAAGAAACCTTTTAATGTCTGTTTTTTCGCTTTCGGCTCTTTTAAATAAAGTGATATATATTACCCAAAACACACAAAAGAAGAAAAAAATAGGCCCAAGACCCAAGACAGAAATAAACTTGGCTTCTGACTGATAAACGCTGACAAACAAATTATTAAATCCTAACAGACATCGAAACGCGTATGTGACGGCATAAAGAAACGGAGCAAATATGAGGGCGGGATGTTGCGAACAATATTAGAAGCCATAAACTTGACGTTTTATGTATTTATGTATTGGACTGGCGCTTGAGATTTAGAAAGAAAACCTTGGAACGCAATCAACTCTTGCTACGCAGTTAGCCAAAAAATATCGGTGTTTTATTAATGGTAACAAACAGCTTTCCATTCTTAACTTGGCCTAAATGCATCTTTTGTTTCTTTTATGTGCCAAAACCACTTCTGAAAAGAAAAGAATGCCGGGAGTTTGTCAATTTTTACGCTCTACGTGAGATAATCACTGAACTGAATGAGAAAAAAGCGGGTGTAAAACCCACCAAAAAAGCAATAAGAAAAGTCACTTCTTAATGCCTCTCAAATGAAACGAAATCCTAGATACTAAATAACCTCTGGCTCCATAAATACTTGGGGCTTTTACATAAATAGAATGCGAGATGCCCAAGATATATATTTCCCCTCTTCTCAGGTTGGAGAGAAAAGGCGCATCTCCCTATCAGAGCAAAGATCGATCTGTCACAGCGCATTTGTAGCTGTTGTTTGCTACTGTTGGTACACGCAAAGGCCAGCTAAGGTCCAGTAGACAGTATTTGAGTTAGTTACTACAATAAAGCTTGCAACTACATACATTTCCCTTGCTTGGGATTTGAAGGGAACTAATGAGACGGAGAGCGGACATAGGGGACATAGTGACTCGTGACCAGTCGAACATGGGGTAATTCGTAAAGGAACAGAACTTGGCCAGATGAAGGTCTTAACGAATGTGTGCACATTTCAAGTTGGCACATATGCATGCACCTGTTAAAGCACGGTGTTAACTTACAGTCGCGATGTTTAAAAGGAAAGTGACCTACGGGGACGGAAATAGGACCACAAGCTGAGGGGAGCGTAACAGCAGGAAGAGATCTCATATAAAAAGATGGTTTGAAAAGACAGACCGTCGGTATGAAGGGTGCTAACGTTGGGGAGAGGCCAGAGGAAAAGCAATGACGCTAATGAACTCGGCAGATTTCTTTTTCTCGCCGTCGTCAATGTTTGGAAACGCGAAGAAAGAAATGTTATTCTCGATCAATAGTATCAGTATGCCGTAATATATAAATAAACTACTAGTAGCCTCTTTCAATGAATTTCCAATATTTGAAATTCATGACGATTAAGATGAGCATGACACCCAATCCAATAATGTTTCTTTCTAAGAACGAGCCAGAAAACACTCGAAACGTGTGCCTTTGCTCGACGGAAGGCTTGATAGTGACAATCCCGGGCTGGATCTAGGTACTGTAGCGAATCTAGAGCAAGAGACTCGAGGCGAAAAGACACGATAAGTCTGAGAGAAGTTTCATACGCTCAAAAATATTCATGCACTGCAGCCTAGGGCGCTGAAGGTGGATTGAGTAAGAGCAAAGTACTGAGAGCACGTTAAAGGGCAAACACAAACATAGCAAGGAAAGGCACAGACGACCAAGTAGCGATGGCAAATGCTGACGTTAGGTTATAAGTCACCGGTCTTGATCTCCACTCGACTTTCAACCCCAGACACGGATAGCGCTCCTCATAAACCACAGAATCTGGTACGCGTTTATTGAGCCACACAAATACGATGATAGGATGTGCTGACTTACCGTTAAAGCTATCGCACAAAACATTTCACACAGCCGACACAGGTATGCAACTTTACCAACAAAGGAAAACTACACATTGTCAAAGAGCAAATAGGTGGAGGCGTCCTTCTCACGTTCTATCCACAACAAAGCCATAACTCGTCTAACTTCCGACGAGAGCAGCACATACAAGACCCTAAAAATAGGATTTAGTCAACAGGCCCCATAGTTCAGCTCACAGCCACCTTCACACAAGCAGCACCTACCAATGAGGAGGTTTTTCTTGATTTGTTTTTCTTGTTCAAATTTTCTGCGAAAACAAGGTAACAAACCTTATAGAAATACAAATGGATAGGGATAGAAAAAGGAAGTTTGGGGATACAGCAGAAGAAGGGAAAGATAGCACCAGTTCTACTCCACGGGAAACGCCTAAAACGCAGGAATTTAAATTAGATCCAGAATCCGAGTTGCGTTTTGAAGTTGAAGGAAAGCACGAGAAAGTCATTTTGGAGGTAATGTTTAATGTTTTCTTTCTTTGTCTACCAGCATTTATTAAGCATTATTCTAGTATAGGTAAAAAATGGCATGGCAGAATTATTCGGGACCGAGCTTGTCAAAGGTAAGACCTACACCTTCATTGGAGGAGCCAAGGTGGCCGTTTTCACCTGGCAGGGGTGTACAATCGAGTTACAAGGCAGAACTGAAGTAGCCTACGTGGCCAAAGAAACACCCATGGTACAAGTCACCCTTACCTGAGAATATAACTGTTAATTCCATCTTCTTTAGATGATCTACTTGAACACTCACTGGGCATTGGAGCAAATGAGGAAACAGGCTGAGACTGATAATACGAGAGGTCCAGTTTGCATAATCGTTGGTCCTACGGATGTAGGAAAGTCTACGCTTTGTAAGCTTCTCATCAATTACGCAGTTCGGATGGGTAGAAAACCCATATATGTGGATTTGGACGTCGGCCAAGGGAACATTGCTATTCCTGGAACTATTGGTATGAACGTTCTCTATGAACCTATAGTTAAATGACTGTACGCTAAACTTCCCATTCAAGCTGCGCTGCCAATTGAGCGACCAGCAGACCCTATGGAAGGATTCATTCAGTTGGCTCCCCTTGTCTATCACTACGGTCATAAGGAACCGGGAAGTAATGCAACCCTCTACCAAAGGCTAGTAACCCAACTTGCGGAATCAGTAGCTGAGAAAATGGATGCAAACAAGAAAGGTATAATTGGTCATGTCGAACGCCATTAAATATCGCGATCTCATACAACAATAGTGCGAGCATCTGGCGCCATTATCAATACGTGTGGATGGGTAAAAGGACAAGGATACAGCCTATTAATTCGGGCAGCTCAAGCTTTCAAAGTAGACGCAGTTATTGTGCTGGATCAGGAGCGCCTTTACAATGAATTAGTCCGAGATCTGCCTAACAAAGTTCATGTTGTTTTCCAGCCTAAGAGCGGGGGGGTATGTTGTTTTTGTTGGCTTATCCTTGTGGAATTTACGAAAACGAAATTTTTTATTTTTATGCCCACAGGTTGTCGAACGCAATCGGCATATTCGTGCAGAGGGCCGTGATCAGCGTGTCCGAGAATACTTTTATGGAACCACGCACAACTTTTTTCCACATTCGGTGGAAGTCAAATACCATGACTTGAAAATATACAAAATCGGCGCGCCAGCCTTGCCAGATTCGTGCATGCCATTGGGGATGAAAGCTGAAGATAACATGACCAAATTGGTTACAGTTCAACCAGGTGACTTTATCTTGGCACAGAAAAAGTGGAAAACATTATCTTCCTTTTTTATAAAGGCCCATCACTTCTGAACCACATTCTTGCTCTGAGCACAGCTGAGTCAGCGGACGTTAATGTAATTAACTCCAGCCTGCTAGGATTCCTTTGCGTGTAAGTTATAGTTCCCAGTTTTCCCATAGTTTTCCATTTTCTCAGGTAAAATTTTTTTTGTTTCTTTTTTTGTATTAGAACCAACGTTGATCATGAGCGCCAGTCACTTACGCTGTTGTCAGCGCAACCTCGACCTTTACCCAAGACTTTGATGCTTCTTTCCGATGTACAGTTCCTTGACACGCAGTAAAATTTCAAATTGACTTCAAAGTTGCTCGTTTCTTATTTTTTTCACCGTTGTACCATGCAACCATACGTTTATGAAATAAACAGAGTTTTTTCAAGTTAGGGAGATTATATTTCCCTACATGTTAGACACAGCACACATTTCACGGTCACCCTAGGCTACGATGGAAATCCAACAGACATGATTTTTGGGCTGGCCATCAATACAGAGATGTTTTTAAATTCCGTTCAGCACATTCAAAAAGATGACACTCTGCATTGACTAGCCTACAACAAGGGGCACTCAGATTGGCAAGATCATATTTAGACAAAAAAGCAGTAAAAATTAGCTTGAAAACAACTTTCGTAAAGTTGGAATGAGAAGAGCCTGATTGGAAGTTCATTTAGTACTGTGGCAAATTCAAAGCTAAGGCGTTCGCTTATCTCCAAGAGAATTTCTTTTTAATACCGTGCACGAAAAGTAATTTACGCAAAAAAATAAAAATAAAGAAAAAACCATCCGTTTGTCACGAACTACGAATGAGCTGGTAGTACAAAGGCGTATTCCGGTTTTCGTTCCAAGAGATCACAAAAGTCGCCTAAAAAAATTTTCTTAAATACAGAATACATTTGTGCGGGACTCGAACATACTAAAACTTGCTGAACCTCGGGAGTTGACGTCTAATTCACTAAAAAAATTTCCAACGTCAATGCCATTGATGTTCAGATCGCTTCTTTCTATCCGTCCTTCTTTTCGAATGTCCCATTTATCAAAAATCTTTCCTAGATTCTGAGTGTTGATGAGCGGTCGTACGTGTTTTACCACGCCAATTAAGTATTTCTCGAAGTTAATTGTACCGCTATTATCCTGCAGTTGAAAATATATTTAATTATAAACCCTCTTATAAAAAAATATTAGGAAATGTAAGACTATACATTGTCAAATAAGTCAAACAGCTTCCTCACGACAGGATGATTTGCCCGACAATGTAAATACCGGGCCAGATCCTCGACAACAATTTCCCCATGCTCGGGGTTCGCAATTCGAGCATATTGATGCAATAAAACCTTTTCAACCTCCTTGTGCTCCAAACTATAAACATCAATCTCATCAGTCTTAATAACAATAAACTTTCAAAACACTTTATACTTCAGTTCCGTGCGAAGCTTATCAATGCATACTAAGCCCAAGGAGGGAGGAAAACCTAGTTTCTTGAATTCCGTCATCAAGCGAGAATCTTCATATGTATAATCCGTTATAGGAATGCCGGAAGCCCTGCGAAAGAAACGTACTAATTAATCCCCCACAAAAAAATAAATAAATTTGATTACTCGGCCATTTTACGCCGTACGTTCATGGCGTATAACTTCGGATCTAATTTTTCTTCCGCACTGGGGTGATAGACAGGCAAAAATTCTAACTCACAATGTGTCGTAAATTGCGTCAAGGTCAACCAGAGCAATTTCAACCTAAACGAAAAAAGAATTGTCTTTAGTTACAAAAAATAAACCGCCAGAAATTATCCTACGCTCCAGGGCCTTCCCAAGTCCACGAAACAGTATCCAATCGGTTCGGATAATTGATGCAAACTGGTTGAACTGGAACGCCTGGAATGAAAGCTCCAGGTTTGAAGGTGATGAAGGTAGTGCGGTTGGTGCAAGTGCCTTCGGGGAAGATTAAGATCTGCACAACAAGAAGTTTTTAGCATCACAACGGTAATTTTTAACTATCAGTTAAATAATATTTTTAGTTAACTAATAGCGCGTTCCACTGGCTGCACCGGTGCAATGTTTGGCACTCGGTGTGTAAACATACACATGTCTACATACTGAGTGCCAAAGATATACATGTTTAACATAAAGGTAAACATACACAAAACACATGTGTAAACATATACATGTTTACACATGCGTTTTTTGAAACATAATTTTTGACACACCGAGTGCCAAAAATATTGCACCAGTGCAGCCAGTGGAACGCGCTTTAAGTTAACTAAGCTACGCACTTGCTGCCAATCGTCGTCTGAGGTGGAACGTCTCACAATCTCCTTGATTGTATTTTGGCGCGAATTAGGATCATCTCGCCAGACATAAACCGGTTGTGTGAAGTTGATTAGTTCTGTTACACGACACAAGAAGCGCCTATTAGTCTTACGCCGGACGAACGAGGCTTTTTAATTTAGCGCAAAATGTCCCATCCTTTTTAAAACCCAAAAGAAGCACAAGCCAAAGCAAGCAAGAGACCTCACATGACCTCTAGAGACTTACTTCCCAACAAAGGAACACTGCTATCTTCTGAGCGAATAACCAGAGAAAGGTAAGGCGTCCAGTGTCCAACAAATGCATCCATGTAAGAAGTATGTGGCCCAAACACAACAACGGATGCTTCGCGACGGTCTACCAACTTGCCTTTAATTTTTACAGAAAAGCCCAGGCATCGAAAAAACATACGTCCGGCAAAAGTAACACCCTTAGTCAGCGCTCTACATACGGAAGCACCAAATGTGGATGTAGGAATACTCAAAAAACACTGTAAGTCCATTTCCCAAATCCCGCCTTCCCGCATTCGAGACACGAACCCTTTCGAAAAACCCAAATCGACGCAACTTGGCTTCTCTGGAATTCTCTCATCTCTCACCTGCGCATTCATGTTAGTCAACACCCCAGTTATGTTAGCAAGCTCGGTAGAAGGGTAGCGTGCCTGACTTTAATGCGCCGATTCTTTAAAACTCGTTAAGGTCATATGAGGTCTACATCTTACTCATGAAAAAAAAATTAAAACAAATGCTAACTAAAAACATCCGACTACATAAGAATCACATGACAAGAATCTTTGACACGGTAAATGCCCTAGCCACAAAAAAAGACCCGATAACAAAGAAAGGACTTAAAAAACGGTGCTGAACAGAACAGGAGTAAACTACCATGCCGTACGCAGGCTCAAGAGAAAAATACAGGTAAGACGAGAAAAGCCAAGCAAGACCAACAGATCAAACGCAGTAAACCCCGAGTGTAATTAAAAAAAAAAACCTTCAAAATGGGTCCCAACCCTTGTTTCTAGGATTTGCTTAACAAACAGAACGAACAATTGGTTGAAAGCAATTACTTCCAAAGAATGGCACAGCTTCGGTTTCTGCCTTAGCCACAATTGACGGGGCGCCCAAAAGAATGACGGGTAAAGCATCGAAAAATGTAGAATGGGGCGCTAGAGCTAGTATGGGCGCTTCTTTAGCGCTCGCTTGCTTCCCTTTGTAGGATATCCAATGAAATCCTCCGCTCATAAAAAGGCAACGCATCACGAGGCAAATGAACGCACGCAAGTCTCTATACATATGCGGCCGACATGACGATTCGTTTTTAAGAACCGAAAAGAATATACGTGACTCAAGCAAGACAAAGGCTATTCAAATTCCGAAGAAATTCGTAAACACTAATCCAGCGTCAAAGACAAAAAGGAACTTGAAATACTACGTGGCTATAATAACAGTTCGTAAAACAAAAGGAATTTCTGAGGATAAGTTAGGTTTGAACAGCTTTTGTCCATGTCAACAACAGGTATGCCCAATTCGTACTCGCTTGATAAATTACCAAGGTCTACTTACGTACCTTCTCCACCCCTTGAGTGGTTTTTCTCTCAAATCTTGCTCCGGTATACCGATGAGACCAACGCACGCTAGGATCCATGCTACAACAAGAAAAAACGCGGCGCCCATTACACGGAAAGGCAATACTATAACCGTCAGTACCGCAATCTATATAATTGGTATTAGCTTTATGATGTTGAATTAGAACGTAATAATTACTTTGATATAATCATATATGGTCATCTGAATTTGGTGAACGAAGGGGTTAAGAATAGGTTGTTGGGATGCGTACATGGACTTTGAGGCAGCATTGTTACAGTTTCTATCCGTTGTTTCATTTGCTCCATGTCTCTGTCGCAAGATATTTCCTCCATTTTCCGATAAATTACATATATTTTGCTTGGCAGCCATACTCTACAAAATCCAATAAATGAATCACAAATCACATTAATATTATTATGTTCAAGTTTTAGTTTACAACAATTCCGTACAAGACTCAGCTGAAACAATTCATTTCAAACCTATATAAACTCAAGGCCACATTTACCTTGATCGACGCAACGAACGAACGTATAATGATAAAAGAATAATAAATAACAGCGTCTAGTTCACGACATGATAAGCTATGCCATCGCACGACGTCATATCGAAAGACATTAGGAAGGAATGTGGGAGTGTAACTAGAACGTATGTACGAAGTTAAGATTGCAGTGCCTCTATGCATATTTAAGTAAACTAAACTACTCAAATTACAAAAACATTATTTAATTAAGAAGTAAGGATTTTGTTTATTTCTGTAAGACTTAAAATATCTTACTGTACTTTTTTTACCTGTTAAAAATATTTTTTACATATTCTAAGGATGAAGCAAGGAAGCAAACATATCGAAGCAAGGAATGAAGCAGCGCTGCGATCGTTTTCTTCTTGTTATCTTATCTGGTCCTCCTCCTCAACTATTTCTATTCTTTGACTAAGCTGCGCCTTCAAAATCACCACGCCCCTTGGCCCTGTTGCACATCGGATGTTTTGCTGGTCGAGTTTGATTTTGCTTTTGGATTCCTTGTTGTGTTTGAGTGTATTCTTAAAGATTAGGCTGTTGATAACAATGAGTTACAGCCATTATTGCCATAGCACACATGGTGCATATAACACAAATCAATATTCCCTTGCCCTAAATAACGCTAACGGGCAATTGAAAATTAGAAAGCGGACGAACCCTTTTTCTGCCACATCAGTAAGAAAATACTCTAGCGTAAACCCTTACGTTTATAAACCTTCACCAACATTAGCGCCTGTAGTAAAGAGTAATTCGACTACGGGTCATTTAAAACGAGTTGTTGTCAAGTCAGCAACAATGGCTGTAACGCCCGTAAATCAAAAAGTAGCTAGAAACGCTCTTAGAGTAGAAAGGGCAGTCTCTTTGGGTTCCAGCAAATCGAATAGCGCTCCAGGTTTAGCTGATTTAGAAGAACGAGTGAAAGCTTTTATATCAAATTCTGCTGAAACAGACAGTTCTTCTGTTAAAAAACCAGCCTTTCCGCGCACAAGTGATTCGCAAACGTATCAATTAACTCCCCGGGTTAGCAAATATAAGAAATGTAACAGCGGTTCGGTTTCTCTGGCATCTAAAGTTACGGTTGGTTCTACGCAGGCAAATCAGGTTTTACCCGTGACCTCAACATCAGCATATAAAGTGTTTAACAAAACTAAATTAATTCGTAAACCCATTTCTACCAAGCTGAAACCCCACGTAGACAAAAATGTACCCTTAATTTTATCCAAGACCAAACTTGTTCGTAAACACAGCAAAAGCCCATTGTCCAAACTTCCTAAATTGGTGTCAGTAGGCAGTAGCTTGAGGAAAACCTCCTTTTCTTCAACTACCCCTTTGAAGCTAAAAACTCGCTACAAATTAATAAAAAAACGATCACCTAGCGTTGGCAAAACACCCGTTTTTGTAAATTCAAGGTTTCGCCTTATTAAGGACCGTATGACGAGTCGAAACCAACTTCAGTTGGAGAGACGTTCCATAACTAAAAACCATCTCCGCACTTATCCTTATTTCCACACCAAATATGCCCCATTCCGATTTTTCCCAGTTAAACGGCAAAAAAACATGTCAACTTTACTGAATCATAAGCTTGTCAAGTTACGCGGTGCTTGTTTTGAGAGTCGCAACAATGGTAAAACGCTCCGCAGGCTTAGTTCTCAACTGTCCGTGAAACCAAAATTGCAAGCGCAGTCGGTTGTCAATACGGCTAGGTAAGTTTCGTCTGTTGGGAAAGGATCAAGTTACTTGATTATTATTATTATTATTTTTGCAGCCTTGTCAAGCATAGAAGTATTGCTACGTTGATCAACTCAAGACGGAAGATCAACTTACCCTGTCTTCTCTATAACCGGTTGGGAAAATGTGCTCGTAATCAAAAAGGTTTCTGCAAATATGTCCATGACCTTAACCGTGTTGCTGTTTGCCGTGGGTATGTTTACTCTATGAGAGATTGTTTTGAAAGTATACATTTTCTGGTTTACTAGGTTCCTTGCTGGAAAATGTCACAAAGAAAACTGTTTGCTTTCGCATAAAGTTGACTCGAATAAACTCCCCACGTGTCAGTTTTTCCTGCGGGGTGTTTGCATGAAAGGATCAGATTGTCCATTTCGCCATGTAAATGTTTGTGCTGATGCACCTGTTTGCATCGCCTTTACTAATGGCTATTGCCCTCTTGGAGAGGAGGTATTTTTTAAAGTATTTTTTAAGACCTTTTTTTATTAACGTGTAATGTACAGTGTCCCAAGAAGCACGAATCAGAATCGCAGCAGAGCAAAAAGACTTTCGTGAAGAACAATATTGGAGAAGCCAAAAGGAACGTTCCTAAAATATCAAATCCCACACAGTTTTCGACGGAGTCAAAGGATGCAAAACCGGAAACTACTCAACGCTACTTTGAACCAAACCTGCAGAGCATACGGCAAAGGATCCTACAAAGAATGGCAAGAATTAAAGGTGAGACTTCTGTAGAAGAATGCAGTAATCAAATTCAGTCAATTCATGCCATTGACGAAGAGGGGAAGAGAATCCGGCCTCCTGTAGGCGATTTACCTTCGTTTATTTCAATCTAGTATACTAAGAGTAGTGTGGAGTACGGGTTATCAAAACAAGCTGTGAACTAAAAATATGTTGTTAAGAAATACATAAATTATTGGCGAAAAAAAATTTCCTTTCCTAATAAAATCTGAGAAGACAACCAGTCAAAACTTTCATTGTTTTTCGAAAGAGTCAATTGATCAACCTTTTGTCGATCTTGGAATTAACAAGATTATACTGCGATTGAAAATACATTTATACCTAGGCTAGACGGGACAAGTTCATGACCATTAGCACCATCTAGCTGAATTAATCCCACTTACGTCAGTCGTCTAGAAACAACTCCTTTCAGTTTAAAGAGCATGAACAGTTGACTAAGCTTTCCAATTCATGAGGTTGTTAAAACTCTCGTAACTTTAACGAACATCAGCTAATCCCAATCTAAGTCCAGTTATAGACACCTTAGTGCTTATTAAGTCAAGTGGAAGTTGACAAATAAGCATATTTCGTCACTTCGGAAAAAGTTTTGCCCAGGTAAAGTACGCTTATGAAATAAACAACACGGATTTGAAAGAAAGAGTCCCTTTTCGCTTGAGTAATTTTCTTTCTCCATGAAGCATAACAAATGAGAGATCCGGATAGAAGGGAAGCACTCTTTTTACATTATTTCAATATTTTTTCCCCTACAACAATGAGTTTTCATTATTTTTTCTTGTAAAAATATTTTCACGGGACAAACGTGAACACAAAAACGTTTATCCTTTGCTGTTGGTAAGACTCGACAGGAAAGTGGTTAATCGTGTGAAGGTGCTACACCTTAAATGATAAATTAAATTATACATTTTCTGTTATCTTCACTTATATTCTTATTAAGAAATAATTCGCTTGTTTATTTAAAAAAGGCTATTTGTAATGTTCAAAATTATTTTGTTTTAATCCAGGCTTGTAAGGTTAATATTTTATTTCCGATTGCTTTTTCGAGATTAACTCAAGATCCGCTTAATGGTGAAATAAAATTAAGCCGGGTAACGTTAGTGCGTGTAGGAATAAGTACTGACAAAAATCAAACTTGTTAATTACGTGTGCAGATACCTCCAAGTATATTTAGTGTTTAACGCCATTTTTGCAAGCTTCACATAAATCTTCTGCGTGTGGGGCGTTCATCCGACTTCGTTGCCCTTCATAAGTACGCTTTTCCCCAATTCCGTAGATATGGAACTTGACTGTACCAAGAATGCTTTCCAATGCCTATAGTCGAACATTCAAAGTAGATTCTTTCTTTTTTTTTGCTTCTTAAACTAAAAGAGTAACGCACTTTTCGAATTTCAGCCTCCGGCCAGTTTGCATTTTCGAAAACCTTCGTGCACTTACTGCATTTTTGACCCCATAGGCGGAAATAAATTTTGGGCTTAATGGATGGTTGACTGCCAACTATGTCCTTCACGGAACGTTCCTAACACGAGATTTCGTTAACGATTTTCTTCCATCAGTAGTGTATCAAAAAGGATTACTTTGTTTCCCACAGTTAGCGCTCCCATTTGAGCCGATAAAAAATCATCGCTAAATTCTAAAGCGGAATCAATCAAGTGTGAGGGTTGTAAAGGATTTCCATACCTGGATGCCGTTTTTTCTTACAGTCATCAAATGGTATCCAAAAACTAGCCGTTGCCATAATAGAACTCCAAGTTTTCTCGCATTCCTTTTGGGATATGTATTGTGAGTTTATATCTCGGGATTGAATGCACTATAGAAAAGGTAGAAATAAAAACTTACAGAGCAAGTGAAGGAGAACTTGCTGGTGCAATTCCTTGGATTTCCGCGTGTCTCAGGGCAGCCTTCTTCGTCGTATTCCAGTTGCCAGAGATCCGGAGATAATTCAGCGAATACTTCCATGAAAGTGCGTCTCCATTTCAACGTATCAGCCATGTTTGCACGCGAAAAAGTTACCTTATTTATTCAGCGAATGAAAAATTTGGCTTAACAGCTTTCCACTGACTAATGTTGTTTACTAGCCAAGGTTACATGAAAGAAGTACAACTGCGACTCGGCGTATTTAAAATAGCTTTCAGCCACTATCACGAGCCTGGAAGTGACCCGCGATGACGGTAGAGGCGGTAGACCACGTACATGTTATATGAGCAATCCATCTCGGTTTGCAGTCTTAGTCTAATATTCCCTTGTTAAATTGCGCAGTTTTTGCTGGCAGGCGTGACTATGTCAGACGTGTAATTATGAATAATCTTCCCCGAAAGATAAACGAATTCCTAGTAAATAAAATTTTATTTTTTTGTGCATTAAATTACACAAAGGGAACTAAGAAACGGGTCAAGCAGCCAAACATGTAAGCGTATAAGCTACAACAAAAGACTTAAAGTACATTAAAACAAAGAAACGCGATAAACAAATAATAACAGTTTTGTATTGTTTAAATATCTTTTAAATGCCGTAAATCGGACATGAAACGCTCTGTTGAGTTAAATAACTAAGTCCTTCTCCAATTTTGTGTTTTTTACGAAGTCGCATTTATTGATAATCGTTCGCTGATTTTTGGGTAACGTCGACGCTGTTTTCCATTTCTTTTGCAAAAACTGGATTCGCTTTATCAACTCCGCCAGACTGTGCGGTGGATACAGATCCTTGTGCGGATGAAGTACATCCGTCTGTAGCAGAGGACATTGCGACACTCGGTTCTTGCGGGAAGCACGGAATAGCAATTATGTTATTATAAACGCAAGTTCCAATTAAAAGTACAGCAAACCCAACCAACTGCCGATGCATATAATTACTATCCTTTTTATGCAAGTATCCCGTTAACTTACGTGAGGCCATAGGAATGGCTGCCATGCTAGAGCCAAACTAACCAACCAAACAACGACAGTTCTGGTGCTGTCAATCACCATTCGCGTAGTAGCTGATAATTCTTTGGTCACGCTAACCCCAGCGAAATTAAAGAAAGCGAGGCTGAAGATTGACACTAATACACAAGATATAAACAAATATTAACTGTCATCTGTTGAAATAACAGTCGGGGTACTTATTAACCCTATAAGAATGAGTCCGTTATTTCCTATCTGTACAAACGCATCCAAAATGTCCTCCATTACGTTACGGGGATTTCCTGAAAATGATTCCGGCACAGGAATGTAGTAGAACGGAAGCAACAAAATACTTAACGTGAAAAACCCAAAGACTCCTGAATAGACCGGCAAAGATTTTAACCAGGAAAAAATAAATAAATGAATGCACGTCTGTCTACCTTCAAACCCCACAGCTTGCAAAGGAGCAATTTGGTATTTCGAATAAAATTTCTCTTGGTACACCAAATGGATTGCGGTTATAACTTGAGCTATAACGATTAGTACATCGCCTAGACAGAGCAGCAATAAATGTATGTACGTCGCCTTTTTCATAACCCGCAATGCGAGATTTTTACCAGTAACAATACCCGATACCGTATAGTCTGATTCTTCGGTAGGTTCATTCGAATCAGTGAAATATTCTATAGGAAACTGTCGAGGTGCGTCAGTTGAATTAACGATGGTCGAATCTTCGCCGGCAAATAAAAAGTCCGTCAAACCAACAATGATAAGACCAATCACCATAAGCAACATCCCACTCCAAGCAGCCATAGAGAGCCTTCGTTTCAAGAATATGACCGAAAGTATACCAGTAAATATGATTACCGAACCTAAATGAAACAAAACAGAGCACATAGGATGTGTCCAAATTTTACTTTTCAAGCAAAAGAAAAATGAAAAGGCTTACCTCGCAAGATTTGATAACTCGACGCATACGTCATTCCAAGCCCGGTGTACATAAGGCACGATGATAACATATCGAGAAGTGCCGACGGATAGAAAAGTAACAAAGTGTGTTTGTCAGGTGTCCAGGACGATAAATCCATCTGTTAAAATTGTGCCTAGTTATATCTACACGTCATAAGTAAATACCACTTACATCATTGCTCCTTCTGTAATGCACGATAGCGTCGTATGCTATAAGGCAGAGCATTTCCCCCATAAACATTACAACACTCTGCACAAATGCATGGTTAAAAGGCACAGCCTCTCCAACGGAATTCACCGCATCCATCATATCAACCCATCTTAATTCAAGCAGTCAAATATGAATTACAATCAAGGTGGTGGATCGAAATTACAAAGTTACTTGGTAACTAATGTGGCGAAGGATCCAGTGATCAACATGGTCATCATAAGCGATAATTGATACTTTGTGAACGCCATATTTGCAGTATTCCAAAGATGCGGCCGTTCTATACCAAATGTAACCTTTTACTGATTATGAAATGCCCGAAGTTGTGCTGAAACCCATTTCGTAATAAAAAACAGTGGATTAGTGTCAATAAAGAAGACCGATAGCTCTGAGATAAGATTTCTTTCGCGTGTCAAACTTGGCCTTTCTCTAAGCAATTTTAATCTAGGATTCAGTCATAATAACTCCGAATATCAAATTCATATATAAGCAATATGGTAATTATAATAAGGGTAACTTACTAGTAACTAGCTCTTAGCTCCCACAATACCTTTAAAAACCAGGTTGTATTCCTTTGAGCTATCGCACCAAGTATTCCATATTTGCCAAATACTGCTTTCTTATCATTACACAGTGCATTGAATTGTATTTCACATCTTAAGTGGTTCTATTTCTTGTTGCTGGTACAATCTGAAGTTTTAGCTGTCTCTATAGGTTTGGATTTTGGCTCCCCAGCTTTCCGCGGAGCAGGAGACGAGGGTCTTTTCTACCCGGTCCTATAAGCATTTCTGCGCCACAATACTACCCTCGCGAGAATCTGCTACCTCTGCGAGGTGGTATCGCTCTACTCAGGAGCTTTCTGAAACCATTACACTGTAAAACATAGAACTGTTTGTGAGCGTAATTTATTTTGCCATTCACGTATTGGCTTCGTTTGCATTATGCAATGCACTATATAATAGTTTGTGTCTTTCAAAAACCTCTATCGATGTTGAGTGCTTCAATTCCCTGTCGTTTATGTAATTCAAAGTAGTTAATCTTTAGCTTCCTCCATGGCTGGATTGTCGTTCCCTAGTAGATCACTTGTTTGAACGCTAGAAGGTTCAGAATTACAAAAAGGCAGCGGGATGATCTTGTTGTAAATACACGTTCCTATTATAAGCACAGTGAACCCAATAACCTACAAAAAACTGTTAAATCTGTCTCAAGAGCGAAATCAAACTGCTTACATGAGGCCAATAGAACGGTTGCCAAGATAGCGCTAAGCTAGCCAACCAAACCACAACAGTTCTCGTACTGTCTATCACCATTCGGGTGGTAGCGGATAGCTCTTTGGTGACACTGACGCCCGAGAAGTTAAAAAAGGAAAGGCTAAAGATGGAAACTGCAAACAAGGAAACGTCACTCGGATACTTTATATACAGACAAGATAAGTTCAAGTTACTTATCAACCCGATTAGAGTGAGTCCGCTATTTCCCATTTGTACGAAGGCGTCTAGAACATCTTCCAGTACATTGCGGGGGTTTCCTGACATGCTTTCCGGAACAGGAATGTAGTAGAAAGGTATCATTAGAAGACTCAAGGTAAAAAAACCGAATACACCTACAAGCATTTTTAGCGACCAGTATTCTGAAACATTGTAAAAATACCTTCAAAGCCCACAGCTTGTAAAGCAGGGATGTGATGCTTCGTATAATACTTCTCCTGGTACACTAACTGGAAGGCCGTTATAACTTGGGCTACAACGATGAGGATATCACCTGAAATTAACCATAACATCAGAGACAGAATTTTCTATGTCAACTTGGCTTTACCGGTGACAATCCCTGAAACGGTGTACTCCGTTTCTTTGAGAGGAGATAAGTTAGTATGACCGGCTTCATTAGAGTATTCCATAGTTGATGTCATGGGCCATTCTGTCGGCTCGTTCGAAGAACCGTCTTCGGTGAAGAGGAAGTCAGTTAGTCCGACGATAATTAGACCTATCATCA
The DNA here is from genome assembly GCA_023053545.1 of Lepidurus packardi. Lineage (NCBI taxonomy): Eukaryota > Metazoa > Arthropoda > Branchiopoda > Notostraca > Triopsidae > Lepidurus > Lepidurus packardi. The sequence continues at coordinate 4,748,172 of JAKZAN010000007.1, forward strand.
TGAATAGCATTCCTATCCAAGCCGAGAGAGGGAGCTTTCTTTTTAGCAAAAGAACGGAAAGAATTCCAGTGAAAATGATCACAGAACCTGTTACGTGAAAATGCTTAGAAAAATAAAAGGAGCAAATCGGTGTTTTTATTAACTTACCTCTCAGAATTTGATAACTTGATGCGTAGGTCATCCCCAGCCCCATGTACATGATACAAGACGATAACATATCTAAGAGTGCTGATGGATAGTAGACTAGAAGACTGTGTTTGTCTGCTGTCCAAGCCGAAAGGTTTAACTGAAATTAATTTGTACGTATTAGGAAAATCAAAAATGGAATGATTCAGATATAGTTGTTATAAGACATCCCGAGTACCCGAACTTTCTGGCTACAATGGAAGGCATTCCAAGGATTACGGATAAAGTATTGGCTTGCTAATAACTAAGTAAAACTACGATTCTAAACTAAAACTTTGTCCCTTTTTGTCTTTTTTGTATAAGTGAAATTTGATAAGTGAAATTTGAATACGCGGACAGCATTTAGGGTACCAACGCAACATCCTAGATATAAGGAGAGTGAAAGATTGCCGTTTTACGTCTTCGTTTCGTCTATAGTGAACCACGGCATCGAAGGCTATTAGGCAAAAAACTTCTCCAATAAACATGGTAATACTTTGCACGAAAGGATGATTAAATGGCACAGCTTCTCCTGCCGAGTTTACGGCGTCCATCATATCCACCCATCTAAAGATAAATATTTGTTTCCAAATTGAACAGAATCGTAACCACATGTGATATACTTCGTAATGAGGGTGCCAATAGACCCGGTAATGAACATGGTCGCTACAAGCGAAAGTTGATACTTGGTCCACGCCATTTTTTGGCTACTTAACAACGGATCTTCGCTCTTTTAACTGATTCTACACAATAGCGACATTCACCAATAACCCAAAATGACATACATCGGAATAATAGTGACAGATTAGATAAAAGATACATACATTTCTAGATAAGCCCTGTCGATGAGATGCTGACAATGGCAGTGGACAGTGATTGGTGAAGCAGAGATAAAACTTGGAAACTCCCAAGTTTAGTCTTTTGCTTATCTATCATAACAAGTCTGAAGGTATTCGCATCGTAAAGCTTCTTGGTAAGAAATGTTTTCCATCGACAAAACTCTAAACCATGGTGAGAATGACTAAGGTTAACATTGCGACATTGTGATTTTAGTTAAGGTACTTATTTCTTTTATTTTAATCTACGTTCCTTATAGTAAGCAAACCAGTTTAAATTGTTAATTATGGTGTATATATTAGAATCAAATTCCTGTAATGGTTACTAAAAATTATGCTCTACAACGGATTAGCGGATACGAAATCTAAAGTTTGTCCTGAAAGGGAAGCGAACGTTTTCCGTCCAGATCTCCGTCTGACCTATGTGGGGTAATTTTCAATGTACGCATTAGCGACGAAGTACGGATGTTATCGTTAGCATCGCGTTCATTATAATCATGCCCTGTATACTCCATAACGAACTAGAAAATTTCAACAAATGTTTATGCTGTGTCGCGTCCTGTCAGTTTGTGTATTGCCTTATTCTCTATCCTCTTTGATACCTTGTAAGCTGAGGGAGCCGCGTCACTAAAAGTCGAGTAGCACTATTAAAATAGGGATGACAGAGAAAGACAGAGTGAAATAAAAAGATCGACCGGTCACCGTAGACGAACTTTAAAGAGGGAGTAAGGTTTCCAAATGAAAAAATATGTTATAGAAGAGACCAAGTTACATGTTCTTGCTGGAGAACTCCTATGTCAATTAGCATATTAATCGAGTAATTAATTATTTAGCGATTTAAGTTCCGCCCCTTTACTCCAAAATTCAAATTTTCCTATGCTTAAAACATTGGGGGGCAGTTGGCCGGAGTCCCAGCGCCTTTACCTATGAGCGCATTGAAAATCGATCCCAGATGTCATAGGGACGGTATTTTTAACTCTTTTTTTAATGCTCCCACAAGTCCGTAAGTGCTTTGGTTAATTTGCAAGCTCAATCACAACAAAAAAAAAATACTTTGTCTTCGCGCCGTGACTTTCGGGCTCCGCTGAACGCCATGTAGGAAGTGTTACCCGCATACTCGGAACCGCCGCGCTCGGTCCCATTGCCAGGGGATAGGCTCTCGACTGCGAAGCCGACTCGAAACTTGCCCAAAAGGCTCTCGGACAAAATTCGAGTTAACACGGAGCGGTATAAAACCGCGGGTAACGAGTAGCATTGAGGCACTGAACCTAAAAGTTGCTCGTCAACCTTAAATTTTCCTAGCCGTACAGAACAGAAGTGTTAAACCGGGAGTCCCCTGGGGCTGTGACGTCATTATGACAAAGCAGTGCCTTTCCTGTTAGGTATCGATATGTTAGGTTCCAATTACATGTTAACGAAAAAAAATTTTAGGTAATGTTTTGTTTCGTTACATCAACAAGCCAATTTTTACAAGATTTGTTGTTCTTGAACTTCATTGGCGGGGCGAAGCTAGTTTGTCTTACAACCGTCCTTATTAAATCATATCACTAAAAGAGAATTCTTGGAAATTTTTCATCGAATTAGCGATTTGGAACTGGACAAGTATATAGCAAGCCTATTATTCATTGCAAGTTATTATCACACTTTCTTCGACAACATTAATTACCAATTACTTGCTTTCGGAAAGGGAAGAGAATTCGATTTTAGCATTCAAGAAACTGTATTTCAATTTTTTCATTTTGAAACCTTACTCCCCCCTCTAAATGGCAATCTAGTTCCCATCTCCATGGATAGGGAGCAACAGCAGCGTAATTATAGAAAATCCGGAGGTACTACCCAACCACAAGTAGTGTATTCAATGTTTTAGATTTGTAGTAGCAAATCATCATAAATAGTCACCGTATCCAACCAAATGATCTATTAATATACTGTGCATATACTGCCTAATGTTGTAGTACTAGACAGTTGTTTTAAATGAGTGAGCTAGTTGCCGAAGAAAACTTTTAATAGTGGGTGAAGAAGATTCTGGACGTATGTAAGTAAGGTATACCCTACGATTCGCAAGCGGTGGTTTTATACGGTTGTGGATTTCATGTTATGACTGCGAGGTAATTTTACATTTGGCATCTAAAAAATTTGGTACTTTTGCTCAGCTTGTCGAAAGTAATGTTCACCTTCAGCTTCTCTACTACGTTTCGCATGTAAGGTTCTCTCAAGTACCTGCCATAGTTCACCCCAGGGACCAGATACCGTTGTTCGCTTAAGGCAGAAGGGTGAAGGAAGACTTAGTTGATACTGACATGATAAAATCTTGCTAACTCGGCTAACATGTATAATACAGTTACAAGATTTGCTTAATCTTTCCCGTGTTTTTTATTTTTCATTGTTGTCATAAGTAAGAGATGCAATTCACTCTAACCTGCGCTCTCAAACTATTCTCTTGGTTCCGGTTAAATTTTTTCCTCAATTTTTTGGGAACGGAAATGGACGTGGACTAGCGCACTTGCTAGATACGACTTTCCCATTGTACAAATATTGGCTTTAAAATCGCAGCATCACCGCGTATTTGTAGTTCTGCAGGGTGACAAGAAAGTTTTACGTGAGCAGTTCGATCGAATGCGAACAGATTCGATTGTTAAACAAAAACCTCCACACTTTATTTGTGCAACTTCCCGAATGACTCTTGGCTCGCATAATAGCAAACTAATTTGGTCATTCACCTTGAGAAGCAACGCCTCACTACTTTTTTTCTTGATAATTTTCTTGTCGAACTTGACTTCGAGCGTGAAACTAGTCATCCTTGGAAGGAAAAAACGCTTCCTGTGCCACATAATTATGGACGTTAAGCCTACTTTGCATCTAGTCTCTAATTCTTGTATCCTGAACCACAGTGAATAGATCTTTAAAAACAAAACTACTAAAAATCATACTATGACTTGAACACTATCATGGAAAATCCGGGAAATCTATCGGCTTTAAGTTTCGAGTTTAGTAATTCCTCCAAACTTATAATTATCAGCGTAGTTCCCCTCTTCGTCAAATTTCTTTCGTACTAACGATCGAAGCGTGACTAACGGAGTTTTGTTTCTGCCTTGAAGAACAAGAATTACGTGGCATACGTTGGCGTTTGCAATCCTCGATACGACGAACGAGGTATAGTTTCTGGGATTACCCGTCTTATTCTACATTTATTCTTTTTATAATTCCTGTCCTTGTCGCCTGTTCTTTCTTGGGAATATGCAAAACCAAGCCACATCTTTGCCGCATATGGTCCTCCATTGCCCTTCCCTTCCATCGCCGCTAGCATTTTACCTGCGTTACCAAGGTATCGCGGATGCCATTCTGCACTACACCTTATACCTGAGTGGGAAACCAAGCGGGTTGTATCTGTTTTTTTGACGGTGAAGGAACTCGTTTCTTTTTTTGTCGTATTGCATGCTGTGTAGTTTTGAGGTGTTTAAATCGTAAGCTGTTGGGAAGGAAGAACCCCTGTTTTGCAGTCGTCTTGTACCTTAGGTAAGTCAAGTGAAGTGACGTCAAAACGGAAGGAAAATCACCGTTAGGCCAGGCAAATTTCGTAAAAGCTTGGGAGTTGGCTCTTCTAAGTTTCTACTTCAGTTCGATAGGATGTGTACTGTGTAGGCGTGTTAGTGGCACCTTCTCTTAACATTAGGTTGGCATTCATTTAAATTAAATAACTAATTTTGCCGTTTGCGTTGGTTTCAGAATGGTCGTCATGAAGACTGTTTGGATTGGGTTTGTCGTGGCATTCCTACCTTATATTGCAGTTGCAACTTCAGGGTAAACTATTGTACCTTACTACCTACATTTCGAAATGGAAATTAAATAGTAAAAGCCGTTTGTACTAAAAACTTTTGTTTATTCCCTTAGAACGTACAGTATAGTTGCGCCCAAAGTTTTGAGACCTAATATAGATTTCCATGCGTCTGTGAGTTTACACGGGGATGTTGGTGCTACAAACTTTGAAGTGGCCATCGAAGGCAATCAAGATGGTAGTGGACCGTTTCGAAATGCTCAGTCCGTTCTTCTCGAATCGAATTCAACGCAAGTTGTCAAGTTCCAAAACGGGGAGTTAGGTCCTGGCAAATATAACTTGACCGTGCGGGGCTCGGGTGGATTGTCGTTCTTTAATTCTACCAAGTTGGAGTACACCCAGAAAAGCTACTCTGTTTTTATCCAAACGGACAAAGCTATCTATAAACCAGGACAATTGGTGCAGTTCCGCGTCATTGTGGTCAACACACAGCTCAAGCCTTCCGTGACGGGCTCCCTGGACATTCACGTCACAGACGGCAAAGGCAATCGGGTCAAACAATGGAACCGAGTTTTTACCAAACAGGGCGTCTTTTCCGGGGAATTACAATTGTCTGATCAACCACTTTTGGGCGATTGGAACATGACTGTCACCGTCTTGGGACAAACTTTTACGAAGAGCTTCCAGGTGGCCGAGTACGTCTTGCCCAAGTTCGAGGTCACTATCGATCTTCCACCTTATACAACTTTCACTGACTCGAACATTGTTGTCACCGTTAAAGCCAAGTAATACGCTTCGAAATTGTATCCTTTTTGCAAGTTATTTCATAATAAAATTATCTTCAGGTACACTTATGGCAAGCCTGTTCGAGGAAATGCTACCATAGCGGTGTATCCTGTGTACCGCGTGTCCTACATTCAACCGTTCTTCACGGAGCCTTTGCGCAAGACTGTGCAATTGAACGGCAAAGCGGATGTAGAATTTAACTTAGCTAAAGAACTAAGGTAAGCTTTAAGTTACATTATATATTGGGGTATGTTACGGTAAAGGGGAGTAAGTTACAGTATATATTGGGGTTATATTACATATTGTGATGTTGCGGTTAAGTTACAGTATGTATTGGATATGAAATGAAGACACATCTTTGGGTAGGTTAACGGATGATTTCGAACGAGACATTCGTTTTGATGTGACGGTAATTGAGGCTTTGACGGAACGGAAACAAAACACGAGCTCCACTATGACCATTCATAAGTACAAGTATAAGATGGAGTTGATTAAAACCTCGGATTCTTTCAAGCCTGGTCTGAAGTACACCGCATTTGTAAGATTTTTTTCAACTTTCAATGTTTGGGTGTTAATTAATTATACGCTTTGCTAGTTGAAAATAGCGTACCAAGATAATACCCCAGTTCAAGACACCGATACTAGTATTACCGTAAGACACGGCTTTTCTCATAACCAGGAAGAGTACAACAGCACCCTGTATACCGTCCCTCGCAATGGTATAATCGAATTGAACTTCTACCCTCCTGCTGATGAAAATGTGTTCACTTTGGGCATTGAGGTAAACTTGTATTTTCCAAGTCTCCTCTTCTAACTTTTCTGCCCGTAAATTTGTATATAGGCTCAGTACAAAGACTTGATTGAATGGTTTTCAACGATCAACCGTGCCCAATCTCCCAGCAGTTCCTTCCTGCAGGCTCTTTTGCGCACTGAGAAGCCCACAGTGAATCAAGAGGTCACGATTGACGTCAATTCCACACATCCCTTGGACTACTTCATCTACGAAGTCATGGGTCGGGGCAACCTGTTGCTCGCCAAGACTGTCCCGTTACAAGGGCAAAGGTTCCATAGCTTTAGCTTTACTTTGCTTTCGGCCATGGCCCCTCTCACTCGCGTCCTGGTCTACTATGCACGTCCTGATGGCGAAGTAGTGGCAGATGCTCTAAACTTCGATGTTGATGGCTCCTTCCAGAACTTTGTAGGACAAACCCTTGCTTTCAAAACATTCGTTTTCAAAACTACCTGCTTTAGGCGGAAGTTACTGTTAATCGGGATGAAGTCCAGCCTGGCCAAGCAGTTGACGTAAGGGTCAAAACCAAGCCGAACTCTTTCGTGGGCGTTTTAGGGGTGGATCAAAGCGTTCTATTGCTACGTACTGGGAACGACATCACCAAAGTAAGTTCCATATCTTTCTTCTTCATATACTTACCACAGTAAAAATACTAATACTAATAAGTAAATGATAAGTTAACTAATTAGTTAACTTGTGTATTAGAATGACGTGTTGGAGGAACTCAAGTCGTACGATTCTGGACGTCGCCCCGATTACACCTCCTGGTTCCCTGAAGTTCAGCCGCGCTGGTTGTCTTGGTGGCCGGCTTCTTCTACAGCGGGAGCAATTTTTGACGTAAACACTTTTTTTTTAAAAATTAACACAGGTAAAATTGCTTAACCTGTGATTGCTTTCACAGGATTCTGGAATGGTTATAATCACAAATGGTTACGTGCATGAACAGACGCCTTTTGGTAAGTAGACTTCTTCTCTTTATCACAAAATCAGTTGCCCCGTAAAGATGTGATCAAGAATGTTTCAGTGTTACTTTATATTTATTATTATTATTATTATTTTGTAATGATAGTGCATGCTAGACTGAAAAGTTAATTTCATTGACCTGACGATGTAGTTTATACTAATTTCACTTGAGGTGCCGTCTGGTTTTAATTTTTCGGGTATTTGTGCATGGGCTCATGGCAACACGTCAGAATCTGTTTTCGACGTTTTTGGGGTTAGCTTAGACTGCTCTTATGAGGGAGACGCTAACTATTTTGCTGCTCCTGAGAAATCTGGTTCAATGGACTCTGATTCAAACGCGAACGTCTTGAGAACTAGGAAATATCTTCCCGAGGTGTTTCTTTGGGAGTCTCAGTAACAGGGTAATTCAAAGGCTTTACTGGTACTGCACTGTCTATCTTTCATGATCTGTGGACTTTTGTTTATGTTCTCCTTTTTCTTGTGGCGTAATCGGGTGTCGGTGTGCTCAACGGCTTAGCTCTCATTTGTTTGCTAAATGTGCATTTAACTCACCGTATTAACCTCCATGGCATTAGTCTATTATCGATCGGCCATCGATAGTGATGTTATGTTGGACGCCATCGCGGCCGAACCACGCCCTGTCTATTTGCCCGGGCCAGTCGGAGTAGACAGTCAAGATTTCGGCCAGATACGTCTACGTCAGCGCTTCCCCGAAACTTGGCTTTGGGAAGAGAAACCGGCCGAGTATAACCACCCCAATACTAAACTCGAGCAGTTGGTGCTAAGCATGGGTTGTGGGCCTGCTCCCTTGGAATCTTCCAGTTTTTGCACCCTTAGATTGGCTTGTGAAAAGGGATTGGTTTGATGCAGGAAAATTGGGGCAGTCAAAGCTTTTAACATTCATATTGGGGATTTTGTACCCTTTAGTCTTCTATAGATCCATCTTGCGAACATCTCTTGACGATGAAAGGGATGGTACTGCTGATGCATTCGCTCCTTTGCCCGAATCTTCGTCAGAATCGGGGTTTCGAGTTAGGCGCAATTTTCCTGAAACGTGGTTCTGGGAAAGTCGCGAGGCCGAGTACTTTTCCTTAACTTATTTACCTTGCATGTTGCCCGCAATTTCTACGAAACCTGCACGTACATTGACGCAATATTTGCGAACCAAATGCTTCTTCTATGTTAATTAGTAATCGGTTACACTTTCCTACACAAGCATTGTTGGCCTAGTGAGTAGACGAAACTAGTCGCATTCCTCTTAACACGCTTTGTTGCTTTAGCTTGGTTCCGATCCATGGATAGTGCCACGCCCATATTCCCTGCTATGCAGTCTTTACCTGTACTTGATGATTCGCCAGATGCATTGTCAGTAACTGGTTCTTCCAAGTCTGTCAGACTGAGACACCGATTTCCCGAAACGTGGCTCTGGCTTAACAATACGGCAAAGTATTGACTTTCTTGAGTAACTTTAGTTTTGAAAACAGGGTTGGGTTTACCTTATCTTCCTAACTCAATTTCCATAGTGTATAGGTTTACGGTTGATCCAGCTATATACATAACTACTGTGACTCTTCCTAACTCAACTAAAAGACTCGACCGAATGACGCCACTCAATTTTTCCCTCTTATGCCGTGACGCTTATTTTTATGAATGTCGTGATTGTTTCGTCTTAAAATTATATTTTCCTATCCATTCCTGGAATTTCCCTTTGCTCAGGCCGCTTTACTACCGTTGCACCACGCCCAGCGGCCGCCAACCGGCCTACCAATCAACCCCAACCTGCATTTGGTGTATCCACCGTTCGTGTAGACCGAGGTCCAGCTCTTACTTTACGGCCTTTAATAAGACCACCTCTTGCTGGGCCTTACGCCTTCTCTCGAATTCCTCAACCCGTCGACGACAACCCGAAAGTGTACTTACTAAGAGATCCACCCCCAACTTGGATCTTCGCCACTAAAGAGGCCGGGTACTTGTTTCCCAACTTCCTATCTACTTTCGTGGCTTTCTGGGATATTTCTTTCCCCACACTAAAATGAAAATCGCTGGCTAAACACAGCCCATTTAATCAGCCTTATTAAGCGTTTACTGACCATTTAACGACAAATTACCGTATGCGAACCGAAAACAGCTCTTAGGCATCTGTCCTTCTTTAAATGGAATTTCTAATGCTGACGCGGGACTAGGTGATAGTTTACCATTCAACCTTAATAGTAAAGGTTCAAAGCAGAAGAAAAGCTAACCAGCGAGTTCTGTAACTCTTAAGTAGAAAGTTGTCCATTTTTTTGGCACATTAATAGTCATATGGACGTGATTTATGTAGTGCAATGGCGCAGCTTGGACGCAATGCCCGTGGATTCCAATCTTCCTGTAGCCTACAGTCATCCAACAGGGGCGGAAATGGAGTCTATCGACACCGGCATTAGAGTTCGCACTCTATTTCCCGAAGTGTGGCTCTTTAGTGGGTCTTTGGCGGGGTATTTATTGCTAACCAATCACAGCCTCTGCTTATACCAAAGAAACCCTACTGACGACGCTGCTTAGAATTTGGGTTGACTTATCTGACTTCACGACGCTTTTGTGTTTGTAATTGGTTTTGGGTCTTATGGGGATTTGAATTTCAATGGCGCCACGCAAATTTGCACGAGGCTTTTTGGGTAAAAAGCTTGGCGTTGCATGTCGGTGTATGGGTTTCGAAACGTTAAGGTAAGGGTTTAAAATTAACCTAGCTTTCGTTTTACTTATCTAGCAATGATGGAACTGCCCTATTCATCAAAGAAGCTCCAGACACTATTACCTCCTGGGTTGTTACGGCCTTTGCATTAGATTCCTTCCATGGATTGGGAATTTCTGAACAACCAGCAAGAATGCAAGTCTTCCGCCCTTTCTTCATCCAGTTAAACTTACCGTACTCGGTGATCCGCGGAGAAGCTGTAGCCGTCCAAGCCGTGGTATTTAATTACATGAAAAAGGACGTTACTGCTGAAGTCACTTTAGAGAGCACGGGTGACTTTGAGTTTCTTGGATCCGCCTGGCAGGATAATGAGATTTCCAGTATGTTTTTTTATTTATTTTCTTTTTATGGAAATTGGGCGTGTGAATTACATTGTTTGGGTTTTCTTGCTCTCTCTAGACGAAGAGTTATTCAGGAAAAAGTCCGTGTTTGTGAAAGCGCAAGACGGTTCCCCAGTATCCTTCTTAATCAGACCAAAGACAATTGGTAACTTGGACATAAAAATGAAGGCCACCAGTCCATCAGCTGGCGACGCCCTGGTGCGCCAATTGCTAGTCAAGGTAAGCAATTCTTCCTTTTATGTCTTGGGTGTTTTCCAACTTACAGTAAGGCCACGGAGAACTGCAAGTAGGTGATCATTTTTGTCAAAAGATGGCACTGATGTCATGTGATGAGAATGCAGCAACTTTAAACAAAACCTTATAAGAAATTTGACGAAATTTATATGGTTATTTTTCTTTTATATTTTTGTTTAAAGTTACTGCATTCTCGTGATATAGGGGGTGTGATATCAATGACATCTGATGACAAAAATTATCAACTACGTTCACCGTGGCCTTCAGATAGTCCAAGGGTCTGAAGAGCTTCCCACTTATAGTACTTTTGTTTTTCTTGTTTTTAGGCGGAGGGAGAAGCCATTTATCACAATAAAGCAATTTTACTTGACATGCGGAGTTCGCGAACGTTTACGCAAAATGTAACCATTGCCATGCCGAAGAATGCAGTACCAGGCTCACAATTTGTGGAATTTTCAGCCATTGCCGACATTATGGGTCCTAGTATAAACAACTTGGATCAGCTACTGCGCATGCCGTTCGGATGCGGGGAACAAAACATGCTACTCTTCGTACCCAATATTGTAGCCACTGAATATTTGAAAAATACCGGACAGCTTACCGAAGCGGTCAGAGCCAAGGCTCTCCGGTTCATCGAAACTGGCTACCAACGAGAATTAACCTACCGTCGCGAAGACGGATCTTTCAGTGCGTTTGGCAAGTCGGATCCATCGGGCAGCACTTGGTTAACCGCGTTTGTAGCGCGCTCCTTCTACCAAGCCTTACCTCATATTCCTATCGAAGAATCGGTCATCAACGACGCCTTGCTGTGGCTATCTTCGAACCAGCATTCCAATGGCAGCTTCCCCGAAGTCGGCAAAGTGTCGCACTCGGATATGCAGGGAGGATCGGGCAAAGGTGTGCCGTTGACAGCTTACACATTACTCGCCTTTCTGGAAAACAAGAACAGGAGCAAGTTCACAAATCCGATCAACAAAGCCATCGATTTCTTGGCCAAGGAATTGCCGGGCATCACAGATTCTTATACCTTAGCTGTAGTAACCTACGCTTTACATTTATCTGAGCATCCCTCGAGGAATCAAGCCTTTGACAAGCTGGATGCCATGGCTAATTCCACCGATGGCTTCAAGTTTTGGTTCAAGCCCAACCCAGAGTCCCTAACCAAAAACCCCTTTGCTTCGGAACCCCGTTCCGTAGACGTGGAAATGACTGCGTACGCCTTGCTAACTTATCTACAGAGAGGTTTAGTTTCCGAAGCTCTACCCATTATGAGATGGATGGTGGCTCAGAGGAATTCCAACGGAGGATTTGCTTCAACCCAGGATACTGTCATCGGCATTTATGCCTTAGCCAAACTGGCGGAGAAAATCACGGTTCCCAATACCAATATTGAAGTCAAAATTAAATACAACGAAGGAGTAGAGACGGTTAACCTCAAACGAGAAAATGCCATGGTCCTGCAGAAATTTAAGGTAGGAAATTGAAGTCATCTGATTTATTATAATTCCATAATTAAGTTTCAAGTATTTTTCTTTATATATTATAATTCTCGATATTTTATTTTTATATATATATATATATTAGTATATTTTTATTTACATTTATATATTTTTATTATCAAATTATAAGTGTATTTTTTTAAATTCAATTAAAAGTATTCTTGTGATGGGTTTAGTTGCCTCGGAGGACAACTGACATCACCATTGAAGCCAGTGGGAGTGGTTTCGCCATTTTACAGGTTTCCCATGGCTACAACCTGAACGTGACTGGCGAATGGCCGCTTTTCACTTTGGATCCACAACTTTTTAAGAATGCTGACCGAAATCGTATGCAACTTACCATCTGCTCAAGGTAATGTCAACTTTTTCATTGAGAAATGTTCATAACGGATTCCCCTCCCCGTTCAGTTTCGTAGGCGAGGAAAGTAATATGGCAGTCATGGAAGTCACGCTACCGTCAGGTTACGTGATGGATGTTGATTCCTTACCGAGTTTGAAAGCGTATAAAGATGTCAAGCGGGTGGAAACGAAGGACGGTGGTACAGGTGTGATGCTGTATTTCGACAAAGTAAGCTTTTAATTCCAAAGCAGCTAATTACGAAAATGTAAATTGTTTGGTTTCATAGATGACGAGGCAAACGGTCTGCCCTGCTATCCTGGCCCAGAGGATATTCAAAGTTGCTGAGCAACGTAAAGTACCGGTCGTCATGTACGATTACTATGATCGATGTAAGTTTATCTTATTATTCAAGTGAAAAGCAGAACTAATTCTCGCTGTAGCACGACGCGCACGTGTGTTTTATGAGCCGATTAAAGCTGACGTTTGTGATATTTGCCATGGCCCAGAATGCAAAACACAATGTGCTTCCAGAGAAGGCTGGACCGCAGAGGAGGAAGATGGGAAGGGATGGGGTACGTTGGAACCCACAAGCCTAACTACGAGTGGACATCGGTCTCTACCTACCCTTCTAACTGTAATACTTTCGGGTTTATTGAGTGCGCTTTTACTGTTGTAAAGAAATAACGAGGGGCATTGAATATTTTTTTTTATTGTTTTAATGAGAAACCCGTTATTTTAAATACTTCTGTATAAAATTGTGCCTTGTTCATTTTCTTTTTTTCTTTATTAGATCTCAAATGTATTGGAATAACTTAACCATAAAGTAATGTAGGGACTAAAATGTGATAGTGGAATTAGTATTGTCGGTTCTCCACACGGAACTTTTCCCCGGCACTCGATAATTGTTCTTTGCTCTAATATTTTCGACTAGCTTGAAATATAGCTTGTTAACTTAATTTTGCTTTCTTATTTTTCAGTTCTATTATTAAATTTGGCTGGGTTTTAATCGAATCGTAGAATTATACGCACACATGCAAAAAGGAAAAATTTCGCTGTTTTCGGTTGGGAAGGACTTTTCGCATTTTGAGAATTATTTTCGATGGGAAGTATTATTTTTTTTTTAACATTATTACATACGTATTATAATAAGTATTACATACGTATAAAAAAATGCGTCACAAGGAATCCGGAACCCGACAGAAGGACGCCTAACGTAACCTAACCTACCTAAACTAGCCAAATCAAACCTAACCTAGTCTAACCTTGTGACATATTTTCATTACGGCTTAAGCACTTTCAAATCTCGTAGGCGATTAACCAACGTGCAGGAATTTTGTTGAAATTGAAATTTTATTGGTCCCTTGAAAGGTTATGGACCTGGCGTCCTTCTGTTGGGACACGGCATCCTTGTGTCGGGGCCCGGCGTCCTTGCTTCCGGTATACGGAGTTCTTTGATCGAGTCCTCCCTGTGTCGTGTTACCTTTTGAGGATATGGGGCCCGCTGGGAGTATTCAAATGTCACTAGGTGTCGTCTGGATGCAGCGAGTGGGGCCTGAGACGAAGGGAGCCGCCATTTTAGGTAGTGTTTAAATGTTTTTGGCCTGATCGTGGAGCTTAACTGTGCGGTGATGAGTGATTAACTATGAGTGGATAAGTATAAGTGAATATAATGAGTGAATAACTATAAGTTGTAAGCTGCAAGGTTGGAAACACTTTATTACTTCCGGCCCGGCACAGTTATTTTTACAAGTCAATATGCTCATAAAATAGCAATAGAAAATAAGCCAGGTTAAGAAATAGCACTCCAGCATATAAATATCTCTCCTATTTCAACCAAGTATTTAAGCCTTATTTACAGCAGCTAACATTGTAGTACTACAATGTATCGTTTCTCCATCTTAAAGTCAATGCCACCACGAGAGCTAACTAAATCCCTCGATCTTTACAACTACAAGGAGGAAAAATCTATTAAAATACTGGAACATAAATTAGCTGCAAGAAACTTTACCTCCGTTCTTGGCACTTGCTTGAATGTGCCTGATGTAACGCTTCGAAAGCTTCCTGTCATGGTTATTGTGGAACTTAAGTATCCGAACAGATCAGGAGACAATGGAGACATAGGCGTCCCAGAATCCACTGACATAGTGGTAATGGAACTGTCAGACCTTCCCACTCTTCTATGGGCATTATTAACATCTGTTTCGTCGAAGCTACTCGGTAGATCTGCAATGATGCCAGATTCTAAACACCCAGAAAATACAGTTATTACTGCCAGTACAAAGATTTGTTCGATATGGGGATTTACCGTTCGAACATTGGCTTTGATTAGTAGAGCGATTGGCTCTGGGACTATCCACCGGATCAAAAGCCAGGTTCAAAGCTCCAATATTCGGGTTTACGCCTGAAGAACCCGAACTACTTCCTGAACTGGAGCTTACTGAGATTATGGAATGAGGTCTTTTACTATGACGTCCATCGCTGAGGTTCACTGACGTGATTGACTGCCGAAATCGGGGAGCTGGTTAAACAAAGACCGACAGTTAATTGACAGTTAAGAATTAATTGACGTTTTTGAAAGTTTTCTAGACTTACTTGTACCTTTGCAAAGCTGGCTGTAGCTTATGGATCTGTCGTTAATTTGGTCCTGACTGGGCCGTATATCTAAACAAGGTTTGCTGCCAACTCCCATTTCTACCATCTCTGCCAAACGTAACTCTGTCCAAATTTAAACACACAAGAATAAATACCAAAAGAAAACTGAAAGAAAGAAACTAAGAAAGAAAGAAAGAAAGAAAGAAAAGGATTATGTTAATTGTTTCATACCTCGATTGCGAAACGCTTGCTTCCATAATAGCCTGGACAAATCCTCAACCCAGACATCCTTGGTTTCGGGAGACATAGATTGCAATAGAAACAAGTCGTTCAGTTTGCGCTTGCGGAACCAAATCTCAAACTTGGTCGTAGATTCGCCCACTTGAGCCGTCATTCCGATATCGCTTATTTTCATGCTATGCTTGTAGATGTAAATATCCAAGTTCTGCGAAGCAATTCTCATTTGAATAAACCCGCTCACTCCTATAACTTCCAAAATAGGTATTACCTTGCGCTCAGGGTCTCGTTTGGCTTTGCTGAACAGTACAAGGTCTTCAAATAAGAAAACATGACGTAAACCCTTCTTGCGCCCTTGCCATACCAAGAATTCGTTTTGGCGTAGCAGCCTTCCTTGTTCTTTCACATTAATCTGAAACCAGAAACAACAACAAAATATTAGTGCCGGATTAAAATAAAAATTACTATAAAAATTCGTACGTCGCAATCGCGAAGCGAGTCCATCGCAAGCAAATCGTTGCCATGCCGTAACTGAAATCGCACCATTTGCTCAGCCGCCAACAAGTCTGGATATTCGGGTTCCTTTTCGTCGCTTTCTTTCAGCAGCTGCTTTAGCAATAACGCGTACTTTCCCATTCGTTGCACCGGCTTCAATAAGTAGCTTGCCACGTCCATCTTATCCCCTAACTCCATTTGTTTTGGCTGTTTAAAAAAAAAGAAAACTTAACCTAAGCTCGAGAAGATATATAGTTGAAGAAACTTACCCTGAAGAACGCTGTGCCATATTCCGATAACAAGGTATCCGACTTGGGCTTATTTTTGTTGTATAACGCGTATAAATAGAATTGTTGCTCCTAATGACAAAAATGTTACACAAATCTGAATTACATTGAAACTAGTAATTTACGTGTCTTAGGAAGCACTGCCCCACTAAAAACGGCATACTTTCGCACATTTCGAGTTCTTTCAGGAAGTAATGACTATGGAATTCGTGAATCTTCTCCAGGTTGCCAAAAATAACGTTGCGCTTCCCTCGCAAAGCTTGGGGAATGTCTTCTCGCGATAACTCTGGGATGTAACTTTCAATAATGTACTCGAGAGAGCGAACATAATCCCTTTCTGTGTGAATCATTTCTCTCATGATGAGCAGCAATGTTCTATACGAGTTACAAAAAAGAAATTAAAATCCGCCTGGCTTTTTGTTATCGAAAAAAAGGGCGCTATTTACTTTTGAGTTTTAATTTGTTGCTCGTTAAGGCCTGCCTCTTCCATCTCAGCAAGGGGCAGAGATAAATTGAGGTTGGACGCCCGCGAATAAAGGTGACTGTTCACCGGAATAGGTGATACAGGGGTACTAGGTATGTTGGTGGGCTCTGGAGCACCTTCAGTATCCGTTGGCCGTCCGTCAGAATCTCCTTCAGGGTCTTCGGCGTCTTCCTGATCTTCACGATCATTATCTCCCTGCGCAGACGGAGACCCTACGGAGGCACCAGAATCTTCGGTCTCGCCCAAACTAAAAACAGCGAAGAATGTATTCATTAGAAAATTGAAATTTTCTCGGAACTATTTTTATTGGGAGAAAAATTTTCCCTTACCTTTGAGAGCTAGACATGGGTGCACTTTTCTCCGGGGTCTCGCTACCCGTCGAAGATACGCTATCTTGATGTTGCAAACGAGGTTTCGTCGCCGGTGGTTCGTAGGACAGGGACCGAGCTAAGAGATTGGCTTTGTTTGCAAAATTGCCGCCATACGATAATCTCCCATGGGAGATTCCCATATTGCTTAAATTCTGCGGAACGGTAGTACAGCGTTTGGTCATTTCGTTAGAACTGCAACTAACTGAACTCTGTCCCGACGAAGAGCTAGACGAAGTCGTTGTGGATGTAGAAGACGAGGATTTCGAAGAGGCAAAACTTTGTACGGATGTTCTCGAAGTGTAGACCAAACTACCTCGCGTAATTGGCGATACGCAACTTTTGTCCACTTCATCACGACTGATGGGACTTGTCATCTCAGCGCTCGAACACGAGCAACTTGTGTTCGTGGTAGTTGCTGCTGCATCTATATTACACCAGCAAATTAACGCATAAGGAATATGGGAATATAGAATTGTGCTGTCACCTGTGATTATAGGGGAAGAACCGGTGACTATTTTTGGCGTGCTGGCTTGGAATTCGGTTGGATGACTGACTTGGGGCGATTGGGGGGTCTGGTCATGTGATGAAGATGTTGGATCCGCATCACTGCAGTCTCTTTTCATGCCAGGTTTTTTGCTGTACCGCTGCAAAACGCTTTGTCGGGTTTTCATTAAATCCAGTGTCTCTTGACATCGCGCTCGGGCCACCTGTGAGGATTCCATTAAGGAGATACAAATTTAAACAGGTTTCCAGTTTAAAGTAAGGACATACCTTGCACTGTTCTAAAAGTGCCAGATTGCCCAGTTTCTCTGTCAGACTTTGCATATTGTCGAAAATCGACGTTTCTAATGGAGGACGATTGCGAAGAAAATTTTCCAATTGCCGAAGCAAATGATTGGCCAACGCAGGGCACGGACTTGCGCTTGGCTCCAACTTGAGCCGCGAGGCCATTTTCATCGCTTCCAGGCCCCAGTCGTAAGCCTGATTGGACAAAAACGCCAAGGGGAAATTATTGATTTAGTGTCTACTTTTCCAATCGCTTAAGGGATTTTTTTTTTATACGAAGAAACTCACCACAAAACATTTCAAACATGTCTAAGTATAGACCATAGACCCAGAAGGAATCTTTTATTAGGTTTGGAAAAACAAAAGTTTCTTACTTTATCGAGAAGTTCATAGCAACGCGTCGTGTCTTCCAAGCGTTCTCGCGTGTCCTCTAGCCGGTCGCTGAAGCGGCACAATTGCGTTTTCAATGATTGCGCAAGGTCTTGGACTGAAGTATCGCTGTTAGCATTGTTGGGATTATCGGTATCAACAGGTGAAACTCCTGCGTTGGTCGAAGTTTCCGCATAGCTAAGTTCCTCGAGTAGATCGTTCCCTTTCTCTATCTGCTTCTGTAAAGAGATGGTAAATAAGACAAAAGAGCGTTGAGTAACAGGTACATCCTTTCTTATTGCGATACGAAATCCTCATTATCAAAGCTCCATTATTGCAATTTCTCCGTTACACCGAGTCCAGACCGAGATAAACGTTAACATCGCAACACCCTAAGGAAGAAGCATTTCCTAAAGGAGAGTGGCTCTCTGCATATTAATGAACTAGCCAACCGTGCTTTTTCAACCCGCGGCCAACACCCTACCGTGTTCTGTTTTTTGCTTGTCTGATTTGTTGTAACCTGTTATAAACGAAAGTGAAAAAGAGGACGAGTCAGCTCCTTTAAGAGAGAAAGTGCTGGGTCGAATATTACACATTTCTTGACGTTGGCGACTTATTATTGTTATTTTTACCAGAAACGGTATATGGACATTCTCTACGGTCAAAGGGATCATTCTAATTTAGAAGAATATATTTTTACAGCCCTCTCTGGGCCTTTTTTAATACACCTGGCCTGTAATCAACTGTTGCATTGGTTTCATAAATAAGAACCATGAAGTTTGAATTCTTGGTTTCCCCAGCAGACATTCTCATGCAAAAGAACTGTCTAATTGACATGGGAAGTTGGGGAGGTGTTTTATGCATCGCACGAGTTTTTACACGAATATTCTTGCTTGTCAACTCTGAGCCAAGGCCAAGACAATTACAATCAAAGAACGACTTAGTAGAAAATATGTGGCGAACATGTGTACTATTAAATCACTTTTACTAAGTTCCTTGAAGCGATCGTTCTTCGTTTGTAAGCTTCATGCGTATTTACTGCTTCTATTAGAATGTTAAAATTTTCCGCGGAAATGGGCAGTTTTCTCGGTATAGTAGAAGTTTGCACGAGTTGGTTGACCTCACCTAGCCCTTAAACCCGAACGAAACAATAACGAACCCGGAAAACGAAAACAGTTCGTTTCATGCTTTTTGCGGTTTGGCACTTTTATATGCGAAATACCCAAAATGAATAAAGGTGAAACTCCTTGACCTCAGTTGGCCTTGATCTTGGGAGCAAAAGGCAAGCAAAAAGTCCCCCCCCCCCTTTTTTGGGCCAATTCGCATAGTTTTGAGCTTATCAATGGTGGAATTCTTTGGTGGGGTTTGGAATGCTTTCATCACTTGTGGCCCCGGATCTAGAGCAATAAGCCACAGTATTCGGCACTTACCCGAAGCCTTTACTTTATGGGTCCTTGGACAGTGACTATGATTATTTAACCCTCCAGCCTAAGCTAGCAGGTCACGGAACTTGCAGCGACCTTTGACTTGACGGGACAATTAACCTACTTAATGCGTAACGCAGTTGTGTATTTGCTGTCTAAGTTACATGCCCTTTCATCCGTGGGAGAACCATTTTCTGCTCATTTTAATGCATGCACAGTACTCTTTTTAAAGAGGTGCTGAGAGGGGCCTATTGATGTCATCACCTCATCCGGTAAGTTTTATTTTAAGAAGAACCGTTGACGAGTTTCTTTGTTGCCCTATTAGTGGAGAAGTCATTAACGAGACTTGTTTCCCGTGACATGGAACAGCATGGGTATGCAGCAATGGGGCTGTAAGCGGGCATTTCCAAGAAGGGTACTAAGATGTCCTAGCGATAGGCAAGTGAGCGGAAATGCTGCTCGACAAGTGTGAAAGACAGACACATTGCGAGATCTACGGAAGATTCTTGTACTACAGTTATGTAAATTGTCGTATGTAGGACGTTTCGAGAAATTAGTTGTCTGGGCCTAAAAATACCCTTCGCTGTAAGGACTTGCAATGAGGGTAGAAGGGTACCCTGATCCATTTTGCCTTGGAATCCGTAGATTTGACAGGATTTGCGTGCGGGTATGATGCGATTTGGAATCAAGGAAACTGGGCTATTAGCACACACATTAATTTCCTTTTTAGCATACGGGTTCCAAAGGACGAATCCATTAGTGATCGATTTTCGTTCGACACGAGATGAAATGCGAAAAGAATATACCTATATTCTTTACTTTTTCTTATTATTTATGTTTTTTTTTATTTATTATGTTTTTTGTATTTTATTATTTTTTTTTACTTTTTTATGTTATTATTTTTTTAGACCTAGGCGTGAGCATCGCTCATTGCCGTCCTGTTATTTAATGTTTTTATTTCTTATTATTTATGTTTTACTGTTTATTTTATTTATTTATTTTTTATGTTTGTTTTTTAATGTTTCTATTTTGTATTATTTATAATTTTCTGTCATTTTTAATCAAAGTAAGCCTTAACTATAGTAGGTCCATGTCAGAAAACTAAACCAGAAATTGCTTGTTGCTCAAAGTAATTATTTCAAGTCTGAAAATTTACTAGTTTCCGAAGGCAAGGCTGTGGGACATTGTTGCCGATTGATATTCGTCAATCTTACCCAAAGCTGGATAGATAACCTGACAAGCGCCTTCAATTACACTTTATACTTTGCTGAGAGGTGTGAAGGAACAAGAGAAGCCTTCATTTTCAATACCTATCACCGTGCTAGATAAAAGAGAATATATGTTCACACATGGGAAATCAAATTGGAAAGCCAACAAGCCACGAAAAGTGGATCGTTCTAGCTAACCACACGGAAATCTACATATAAAGATTCAGCTTGAAGGATGTGCCCTATGTGGAAGCCATGGGGGCAGGAAGTTGGCTATTGAGCGTTCTTAATTAAATTTGGTCTCGTTTTGGGGATTGCTTACTTGCTCGTTTAGCGAAGCTTAAATTAAATGTCCTGGCTCAAAAGTGGAACTTATAAAGCTTCACAATTTGCCCCGAACCGAGCCAGTATTGTTATACATAGCCAGTACTATATAATATACATCACACCCCCGACGCGAGGGACTCGTGTCACAATTACAATGCTACTACGGATCCCATTGTGGAAGGGTGGTCCTAATTTAGTTGAGCATACAGAAAACAGTGTTTGGGGGAGCAAGCAAGCAAGCGCCGAATCTATCGGACGCCCAGCTGCCTCCGCGCCTATTGTTGTTCTATCTGCAATCCCTGCAGATGTGTTTAGAGGTTATGTACAAGGGTTATATGTGTGTGGGTCGAGGTTTTGGAAGTTGGGGCAAGAGGAAAAGTCCCGAGAAGGCGCGACCAATTGGGCAGTTAATTCGGTCAATTCATTGTTGCGTTCGTGGCGTCCCCCTCACTTCTGTTCTCGCATAGGACGCACATGGCATCCTCGGAAATCGAAAAGAGAAGAGGCTTTTAAGGACAGCATCCCTTGGATTTTCATGTGATATGTGACAAGATCCAAATGACAGGGCGGCAATAGGTCCCTCTAACCCCCTCTTTGGTTTACATTTGTTTATGTAAAGCTTAAAGCCCCATATGAGAGACAGTCCTGAATCAGTTTAAAAGGGAAACCTGGTGGAACTGCTTTAAAAAGAAAGGGCTGAAATGAGGTTGTTGTTCCTGATATAGAAGATGAAATGCATCTGTGTCGGCGAAGGACGACAGCTGCTGAACAATCAGCGGCGTATACATGCATGTAATAACATAGCAAGGTTTATATGTGGGAGAGACCTGTCCATTAAGTGCAAATGGCGTCTTTGTTCTTCACGACCATCTAACTGGCCTTTGCCAACAGTCCTACTTTGGTCTATGTGACATTCTTGGATGTTGCACCTTACAACGACATATAATTGGCACTTGCCAAAAGCCCTAATTTTGTCTACGTGGCATTCTTGGATGTTTCACCTTACAATTAAGGCTTTGGCAGGCCTAGGCGTAGGCTTAGGAGTGCTAAGTGCGGAGATGATGACTATCTATGCTTAGGTTGTCGAAAGTTCACTTCTTGCCCTCTTTGCGAATTGTACATTAGATTCAGACACACCCAACCCTTTATGTTAAAAAGAAATATCAGTGCTGTAATAACGAGAAAGCTGAGGTATTTTTTAGGGAAGGCAAAGAAAGAACAACTGGGGGAAACTTTTAAGAGGTAATGCTAAGTGTATACCTGCCCAAGACGTATCAAGGTAGGGATAATTGGACTCTCGTTCGCGGTTTCTTCGTCTTCTTCCTCTTGGTAGGATGACGGAGGGAAAGCAGGTGTTATCCAGAAAGAAGGTACGGACTTACGATATCGCTCGGTCCTAGCTCGTACACATCTCGTAGCTGAACGAGAGTCGGCGTAGGAACTGATTCGATGTCGTTCAAACGAAGGTACACGTTTTACACGAAGTAAGCGACAGGACTCGACGCTGTTATTCGCTCCTGGAACACTCATCCTGTCAGAATTCTCAAGCTGCTCGTGATCCGGCCCTAAGCTCGGACTTTAGACTTCCCAGAAGATGAGGGGATGCTCTTTGGCAGAAGCTATGACATGCGTGGGCACTTGGACACTTTTGAAAATTATGACTTCACGGAATGTCAGAATTCGGAAGTCCGTGTCAGGCGCCGAAACCGAAATAGGATGCGAAGGTTCGGTCACGTTCAACTTTCGTTGTCCCTGTCACGCAACAGCATCTGTTGAAGTTTAGATTTTACCGGGCGCAGGAGATATAGCTTGGGCGACGTTTGTAATTACAAGGAGAAAGGGTTCACCATTGGCTACCCACTCGACACTGCACATCAGCACAGCTGTGTAAAAAGTGAAAAATCTTTCACGTCTAACGAAATGATGTGGCCCACTTTACCGTCGAAGCGCAAGCAAAATTTCAACGTCTGCTCTTTTCGCTTGTGCAACAATGTGTGCGAGTTTCTCCTTCATAGGGGCGTAGGGGGACGGGGAGGGAGCCCTTGTAATTCGAGTGTTCGCTTAGAAGTAAATAGTCTGAAAAACTGCACCCATTTCCGTCACTTGAAATCCTAACAAAGCTGCACGCTTTACAAATCCCTCGCTTCCATATCCAAGACGATTTCCAGAATACTTTCTGAACTTGAAAATCGACGTTGGCCTGATAACGGTCTTTACAGTCAGAATGATACTCGTAATTGCGATACATGAAAGCATCTCGTCAACATGCAGAACACACGAGAAAAAGTGCCCTACGTATGTGTGGATACCTCTTCGGGAGGCAGCTGGCAGCGAACTAAACTGTGCGGTATAAAGGTGGATCGTCAGGCTGTTTCTCTATGCATCAGGGTACATTTTGGAAGCTGCGGGGCGCCAGCGAGCGGAGGAAACTTTTCCCGCCACTGGCACAATGTCAAGATATTTTTACCTGAGTGTGTCCAAACGTCGTGCTTAAGCAGAAAGTGCAGATGAAGAAGTAAGGGAACGGCTATTGTTAATCAGACGACATTGTCGAAGATTATGTGACAAGGTGACTGAGGTGAGTGCGGTTTTGTCACACGAATTTTCCACTTAGGATAGCAAGTTCGCACTCCAGAACTAATTGGACAGGTCTGTGGTCTGATGGCTTTGGCCGATTATAAAAAAGAAACACACGAGTTGTTAGTCAGGAGAATTTATTCGATATTCATTTGCATTTCGAAAAAAGCAGTTTGGACGACTTCGTACTTGTACCCGGTACCCGGAGTTGAAGGGATGGGGAGATAGGGCTGGACTGGACCTCTAGGGTATATACTATGCATGAGAAGGTTCTACCAAAAGGGGGAAAGTGTCTACATATAGCAGGTATATCACTTTCGCTTTTCTATTCCGTTTTTATATTTCGCCAGGAGCACATGCTATAATTTGGTTGGCTTGGTTGGTTGGGTTAATATATTGGGTTTGCCCAGACGTTAGCTCTTTGAAAACGGACCAAACATGCATGAGAATGATTGGTGTTCCTTTTCATCTTTAAGCTTGGAAATGAAGGTGAACGGACGAAGAATTTGGTGGGGACTGGGCGATAATTTGAAAAGATTCCCGCCTGACTATGCCAGCAATGTCGAGAAGGGCGATGGTGAGTGTTCTTTGAGCCTCGAAGGGCTGTTTATTTTTAGTGTTCGGAGACTTAAAAGGGTGTGAAAAGGACAAGCAAATGGACGAGGGTAAAAATCGGTTGACGTAGATTTTGGAGCCTCGAGCTCCAATAACTCAAGAGTAAACTGGACTGGCTACTCATTGTTGTGATGATGACAAGTGTCTTAATAGAGGGGAACGTACGCTAGGTCAGTAGCCCTGCACAAGGACACACTGGGTACTCTACCGGTCTTTCAAGAAAAGGTAGCACCGTGCACACAGAAAAAATGTGGCCAGCGTGATTTGCACAATTTGTCGCTTGTAAACGACTTAATCGCCTTAGTAACTTCCTTTTCCCTATGCTAAAGGCATGTTAAGTAATGATCCCACGCCCTTGAACTGCGATTACTACCCAACTTGGTTTTCTTTCCTTTACTGTAATTTTAGTTGCAATTGCAATTCTAGGAATTTTTTAAATGTTTGAAAAAGGATGCCTGTAGTTCAGTGTGGAGCACTAGAAGGTCCTCAACATGACATCAGAGGTGACAGACATGCCCCTAATGTTGAGAACCCGAAAGGCATGTTGGCTAGATTAAAAAGAGTCCAAAAGAAAAAAGCATATTCAAGAAGTCAAAATACGGCGTCAAGGTTAAGCAGCAAGTCGTGTTAAGCGCACGTACGACAGGTGGTCTTTTTCGCGCGGGCAGTGACCCACTAGCTGATAGATTGGTAGTGTTTTTAAGCCTATTACCTGAGTTGAACCTCTTCAACCAATCATTTCTGAGTTACAAAATGAACAAAGTTACGAAATTCGGAAGACCTTTTTTTAAGGAAAAGCGCCGAACAGAACATAAATCTGTCACCAGTATCTTGATTATTCTGGCTTGCATACTGATTCAAGGTTCTTTATCAGGTATATTCCCCGAACGACGCTTGCAGTCACTCGTTAATTAGGAGCTCCTTAAAGTGCATAACCAGCTAAATTGCAAAACAAACCTACCATGCCTATAAACTTCTTAAAGTTATTACATTACTATTTAATTACAGAATACAGAGGCACTTCATATCGTTTGCAAAATTATAACTAAAATATTACAAAATGTGTTCAAATTGCGAAAATGTAAGAAGGAATAATTTATTTTTATTACTACATTTATTTGCTACTTCTCTACTGTATAAAATCTATGAACATTTAATAGTAATTAAAAAAAATATTTCTCTTTCCAAAATTAAGCTACTAATTAACTTAATATTTTCATACCTATGCTAGATAGTTTCCTAAAGACAATAACGAACAGCAAAAGTATTCTACATTATTCGGTAGGGTATTTAAAAATTATCAGTATTGATATTGTGCTAATTTTGAGGTAATACACTATTGTCATTTCAAAAACTAAAAATACATGATTTACAAAAGGCTTGGCAATTATGAAGACGTAACATAAGTTACATATAGTATTTTAAGAGTACAATTATACGTCGAGTTAAACGTACGATGGAACACTCGTTCCCACATTGCCTAATTAGCGTGTGGCTCTCCGCTTGGGCCTAAAAAACCCGTATGGCTTTGCCTCACAAGTACTGGGTTCTCTTATTTAGGTCACGGGCTTGAATTTTGCATATGAAGGCTCACGGAGCCAAAAAAAGTCTTTTTCTCTACCGATATGTGTGCCGTCACGCATCTTTGTAAAGCTACTGCCGTAATATAGGAAGTCGGGCGTCGTTTTTCATGGTCAGGCAACTTTGTTAAAGAGCTTGTCACGCTTGTGCCACGCACCATGGATCGCAACCCTTTCGCGATGCCTTTATGTATTTATCCAATTAATGTGTCTCTTTCTCATCGCGCTTGACTCGCGTTTGGTTACCATGGTTATTGGAAGCCAGCCGACAAAAGTAACGAATAGAATAAAAGTAGAGCGGATGAATAAGAAACATCAAACATAGAAAAGGAGATTCCACAGGGCAACCTATTTCCCAGCCGGGACCCATAAACGGAGACTATGGAACCCATAATTATTGGTTCATAACATGCAGTTCTGAAAAAAAGGGGGCGAATTATTTTCCCCGAGGTGCTTACCATTGCCATGAAGTAGAACTGCTCGAAGTCTCGCTCTTGTTGCTTGGCACTTGCCAGAGTTTCCGCGTAGATGGCATGGCGTTGTAATGTTTCTTCACCTCGGTGGCATAGCCAAGAAAGAACCTATAATTACAAAAAAACGTAATGGTTAGCTTCCTAATTACAGTACACATTATCTAGAATTGCTCTATTGAACCAACTTGGAAAAATTCTTTTATTAATTCATAGTCCTCTCCATTTCAATCTCAACACGTTCTTCGGATTTCATGACAAAAGTATGTAGTTTTTACTACTGTAAAAAGTTACAGTACCGTGTCAATTTGAGCAATGAATTTTTGTTTTGTTTTTTCAACTAATGGAGTGAAAGAAAATACATGTTTTAACGATTCTCATGAACGAGATTTGACGAGAAGCGTTAACCTAAGCTAAACTAACCTAACTCATTTCCAATCCAACTACCAATTTTCAACTCGACTGACACCCATTTGTCATTCTTTTCTGGAGAACGTTTTGCAACAATATGACCAACTTAGTGTCACTTGGATCTCCGGGTTTTTAACCTGGAGAATCTTGTTCAATCCGCCGCGACTCTCCTACGCCATCTACGTTCAAGGACCTTACTTTCTCAGTTGGTACACTTCGTATGAAACTGTCTCCTGTCCATTCCTGTTATCGAGGCTTATTTATTTTCCTGTGAAATTACTCTACTGTTTTGTTTACAATTTCAGCATGTGCTGGTAAGTTATAACACAAAGCTTACCTAAAAGAAATTATATGAAATCGGGATTTAGAATCGTAAGGTTTTTACAAAAACGAAATCTAATCTCGACTAAAGACGGCAAATTTGACTTGAATATCGAACATCATTTACATAACAATGTTCGATCTTGAATTATGAATTATGAATTATGAGTTATTAACATGAATGTTGAGAAGCTCGGAGATCATACACATTCAGCAGAATCTAAGTGTGTGTAAAAGTCGTTGATCCAAGCACAGTGATCTTATTGTCTGAAAGGAATGCTTTTAATGTACCACAAATGATGTTTATATGGCCAACAGAAAGGTGAAAATGCTTAACTTTTTGTAATTTTTTCTTTATATTATGTAGAACAGGGCTTCAAGCTGTGAGTCACAACAAAATAGCTTGTCATGTACAAGTCATTGAGACACAGAATACCCCATTTCTAAGCAATTGTTTAGTCCACTTTCAATTCTGGCCTTGTTCGCGGTAATGTAGGAACAAAAGAGTTGTTGTTAATCAAACGCAGCATCCTATCTTTCCAATACTTTATCATAACGTTTTCCACTTTTTCTAGTCCTAACAATAGTGGAACACTATGTTGGCGGACCACCCATATTTCGAAAAGTATTAAGAGTCTACGAAGCCTGCTTTCGTCTTGGCAAATTCCCCTATCGCCCGAACCGATTTAGAAACGTTCTTCCTTTCTCGTTTAGGAAATCAACTCCAGCACGTGCTATGTAGCTTTGGGTTCAAGCAGTTTAGTCAGGGCAATCAATTTCCCTGTACACAGCTCGCAGCGAAGCTTATAGAACTGTGGACTACTAACCTGAAAGCATGAGTACCTTCTATATTTACAATGTAGGTAGACATTGTTCCGAGGGGGAGGAGAAGTATTGGCTTTTATTAGGCCCACGATGGGAAGCTAAGGCGCAGCTCTCACATGATTTGTGGTATTGCAGATGTTGATTAACCATGCATGACGGGGCCCAGCTTTGGAGAAAGCCCTTTTTCGCTGGATGTCTTATAAGGTATACACAGTTTTGACCAAAGGCCTCAATGTTCAATAGATAGGAGCCTAGGTGTTTGCTACAGTTGTTCGGTCAGCACGCGAAGCTACATACATTCCCGAATCCAAGACATGCATGAATATATTTGCCTTTACAAGAGGCCGGAAGTCACGTGACTGAAATATTTTGTAAAAAAAAAAATATTTCTTGGGAAGGAAAAAAAAGGAAATAGAAGAAAAAAAGGAAATAGAATCGTGAGAATGACCGGCTTTTTTGTTCTGAGCTTACTTTTGTGAATGAACATCGAGGACGCTAACTTGTGTACCAATAGGCCACGTAACGGGATTCGGCGTAACACAAATTTTTCCTTACGCTGACCGTTGAAAAGGAAATTTTGGAAAAGAGTGCTAGACCATTTTTTCCTTCCCGGTAAGTAAACAACTGAGCAGCATGAAAAAGACAAAAAAAAAAGAGGCTTGGGTGGAGTAGTTCAATGAGAGCATAGATTTAGTACGGGTTAGGGTTGGCCTGTTTTCGGAAGCACCTGATCTTTCGAACGATTGTAGGGGGCATACTTCATTTCAAAGGCAAAGACAATAAAATAAATACACAATAAAACTTTGAGGGAACGCAGGAATAATGCAAAGACCATATTCTAGGGTTTGATCGGTTTCAGTTGGTCAAAAGATTTGAATCTTGGTCGAATAAAGTGAAAATTAGGCTGAAGAAGATCTGCGGTAAATTCAGCATGATCCAAGATTCACTATTTTGGTCAATTAAAGTGAAAACTAGGGCTAAACTAGGTGAACCATCCTCTCGATGCCGCGCTTCTGTTCATGCTATCTCCGACCAGATGGGTACTTTTTTTATTACCCAAAATAACCCACGCCCTAGTCTCTACGTACGCACATGTGTATATTGAAGTGCTTGGGTGGGTTTTCGGATAAAAGTAGTCTACTAAATGCAATACAAAACAAAAAAAGCCTGATTTCCTCGGTCTAACAAGCAAACGCAGCAAGAAGGCATAGAAAGTAGGGAGGACTTGCCAGGAATTAAGGGAAATAAATCCTATCTGTAGCAAGGCAATGTTCCAAATAATTCAAACTGCAAATTACGATTGACAGGAAGAAGGAAGCATCTATCCTTTCTTCAATAAATGTGGGGCCGAAACGTCATCTATTATCTCAATCGCTTTTCCGTTTCAATTGCAAAAAAATATTTTGGGAATATTTCCAACTTCAATAACCATTTTCTCACGGTCATAGTAAAGTTTTTGACATATTTTTTTATATTCTTTACCGGTATCCAAGAGTACTCTGGTGATAATTTAGGATGATGGACGGGGTTTTTGAAGGCAGATGGAATCGGAATATCCGGAGGTCGGTTACTTCGATGAAATTTCAAGTTCGGTACTCGCCCACCGCCTGATTTGGGATTCACCATGTTAGTTTAGGGTGGAGCAGTCTAATTCACATGATGGTTCCAGAAATTATTCAGTTTAAGTCCGCGTACACTTTGGGGATTTCAAGATGCTGTAATGCTAGTTTAACTTTGATGTTAAGCACGAAGCTTTCAAGTAAATACTTGTAATTTTGTGAAACGAGTACACGTACGTGCGCGTGTCTATCGGTGGGACGTCGTGAAAGTCAACTGAGGCAGGGAACGCGAGTGTACCCAAGCTTTCTCACTTGGTCAGTAGGGCTTGTTGGGCACGTCAGTATGAACAAGTCGTTAAGCCATGGGCCGGAGAGTGATAGTTATTGGAACTTTTAACCACACCATTGGAAAAAGGCAGTTTGTCAGGCTTTTAGACTATAATGAGGGACACGACACTATCTCTAAGCTTCATTCATCAGCGAGACAGGATTTGCGCACAGGTGCAAAATCCTTCCCGTTTTAGATTCTTAAATACCGCCATGTCAATACCTCGAAAAAGAAGCATGGTCACCGTGTCAACTTTCCAATGCGGAGGCGATCTATCTACAAGTCAGATTCTTTCTCTGAAAGCAAAACTGGGGCAAGTTTTGAAAAAGGTTTGTAATGAAAAAGGGCCCTATTTTTATCAATAATAATAATAATACCCCTTTCTGCTGGCTGATCTGCGAGTGAAAAGGGCGACGCGACTTACCAAGGATTTATTCTCGTGACTGAACTCAATCGAGGACCCTAGACTGACACTATGACTTGCTATGCAACGAAAAACTTCCATTCCTGATCCCTATCACGATCCTTACGACTCAGCGTGATGATGTCGTGTCTTGCAATCATCAGACGCGGGGTTAAAGAGAGGGTAAAGAATGGGCACTGGCAGATAACATGTGGCCCCGGACGAAGAAGGTTCAACTAAAGATGTATATAGTTAGGGGCCAATGGACCACCAAAGTCCAAATTTGAAGACGAGTTCCGCGTTCATTCATCACTGCGTTTGGTCTCGTCTGTCCCTTTCCTGTCGGACTGTTCCGACGACGGTTTTGGAATTTGGCGTACAACTCAAGGATTGAGAGGCTTTAATCGTATACAATGACGCGATTTCTAGTGAGTCTTCTGCACGTATTGTACATATCAATATATATATTGATATCATATCATATATATTGCATTGTACGTATATTACCCAAAAGGTGGTTAAAAAATTTGCGCAGGCGTTTTGTTTGTTGCAACTTTTACACTTGGACGTGTCCGACCACCTGAATACTGCTGCACCTGGCAGCGTTTCTAGATCCAAGTGTCTTGTTACCATGCCGTATAGAACAACCAAAACCTTGGCGGGAGAGGGAGACAAATTGTCTCATGGGAAAATCGGGAGAAATAAAAAGAAAACCGAAAAAAGTTCCAAGATGTCCTACAAAAGCGACTTGGTTAATACAATATAAGGCATCCCTGTGGTGCACAAGATTAATAAGAGCTTTTTCAATGTCAAGGGCCTTGGCGTTAACTTCTCTGCGGGAGCGTGCACCTTTTTACGACGTGCTGGGTCGGAAATTGTGTACGGAATCTTTGATGTGGGAGAGTTAAAGGTCGTGGGCGTTTGTTATATTATTCTCCTCGTAATTGGCCTCATGCATCAATGTATCAATGCATGCTGAGCAGTATTTTTCTAAATATAAGCCTTTTCGGGTTCTTTTGTCACTTCAAGTACGTAGATTAAGGTGGAAAAGCCCGGCAAGACATTATAGGACCTTTTTGTGGGCCCCACACTGCGCAAAATTTACATAAGCGAGTCATTGATCAAGTCCTGAACCGTCTGAGAAATTCCCTATTTGAATTTCATGGCCAACTCGTGACAAAACTGGGGCTAGTTTAACATCTCTTCGACAAAAGTGAAACAAATTCATGTATGACTTGTAGGACGTATACACGGTCGCGGCCTGGTTAATCTTTTGATGGGCAGTTTGTGCCCCGCAAGTGTCAAAGGTGTATATAAACTTGCCAGGGAAGGCAACAGCTCGTAAAAAGTTACGTTCCGGGGCCTTGAAAAAGAAATGGGTTGTTTGGCTTACAAAAACCGTTTTTAGTTTGTGCCAACTACGATAGCTATCCAATAGAGCCATCTATAGAATGTATACAATAAAGTACATATATGCTCAATCTTCTCAACGTTCTGCAATCTCACGACAGCCACATGCGATTGTCCGTATAGCAATTACGCGGTTCCGGGATCTCCGGTCAACTCTGTGTGAGGTATATACGTTATGGAATGTTACGTTGCAGGAGGTGAGGTGACTTTAAAAATTCTGGTGCTTGTGATGGACATCTACATATGGTTTAGGTAGACTTCCAGTGAAGCCATCAGTCAAAAACAAGAGTTGCATCCTCGTTCGCCGATAGACCTTTCGACTGCCTTCAGACGCTTATATCCACGTCCACATCCACCCTTTTCACGTTGCGAGAATATGAGGCAAACAGATTTGGGGAAAGAGATGATAGGGTGGCCTCAGACTGGGTTGCCATGCGCGTTATAGCGGATGCCGACCTGCTGCTTCCCAACTTTTAACCCTGCAACTTCTCAAGCCCCGTTAGTTTAAACTTCAAATGAAAAGAAAGCAGAAAATGTTTTCTCTGATCTGCTGGATCCCTTGCCCTTGTCAGAGAGCTTCATCAAAAGGTATTTACAATAAATGACAGACTTACTTCTTGAGCGTCATCGGGGGAGATCTGCTTGCGAGTGATTCGGCTTAAAACGCTACTTCGGCGGTCACTTAAGCGCTGGAATTTGTTGCAGGCTCGCTGGACTTGGACAAATAAGGCTGTGCAGCGTTCCACGGTCTCTCTGTATGCAAAACAACCCGGTATCATTAGCCCCAGAATGTTCATAATTAGACGGACTGTTTATACCTGGCATCGATGTTTTCAGGTAGTTTGAGTCGGGCTTGAACGATGTCACGGATGTGATCTGATCCGGTGCTCAGTAACGTTGACAACTCAGGGTTTTTAGACGTAGTTTGCAAGAGTACATGATGAGTATGAAGTTGTGTTTCGGCTTGGCGTGAGGATTGGGAGATTTTGGCTTTCCGCATATCCGCAATGGCACTGTAGAGCTGCTTCCCTTGCTGGCGACACTTGTTAAGAAACGGTTCCACTTTCTGTCAAAAGGGTCAACAGCAAAAAAGTTAGGATTCTTCCTGGTCGCACAGAACAATACGAGTCGGGCCTTACCTTTCGGAATAACACCCAGTCTTGCTGATTGTGCTTCCAGGTCCCTCCACAGGAGTACAACATCGCTCCTGCTGGAATGCGCTCCACCAAGTCGGGTAGTTCCTGGGCCAGTATGTACTATACAGAAAAAGCAGGGTGGGATAAAGGCAAAGACATAAAACGCTAAGTTTGAGGGAAACGCGAAAAATAGACAAAAGGAGAAAACGCCCTTTCATGAATAAACTGTGATCGTTTCCTTACTCGATGATGCAAGTTGGCCGGGAAGCAATACTCGGGCGACTGAGTTATGGGGCTGGCAGCAGGATTCCAGACCAAAAGCTGAGCTATCAACTTGGAGAGTTTCGCCTGGTAATAAAATTCACCAAGTGAAACGTTATTCTGTTGCCCAAAAACGTCGTTTCATCTTTCGGCTATTGTTACCTGTGCGAGGATCAGGGCTTGATCCAGGAGTTGCAGTTCTTTGGCAAACTGTTGTGGACAGCCACATATCAAGAACACGAGGCCATTTTTGGTGGCTGATTTACGGGGGATGGAATGGAAGTACAATAGCAATCGCGTTACATTGTTGGCGGAATCAGGGTTGGAAGCTAACGTTTCCAGCTCGATGACAATAACAGCTTTACCGGACGTGTCCCGCACCCCTGGAATCGAAACAAAATGTCACGTTCTGGGCTTTTTAAAAAATCTTGCGTAAATCTATCACCTGGTAGATACATTCCTTTGTAGAGTAGCGTCTCCGAGATATCTTTCATTTCTAAAGGACAGTAGGAAATTTCTCCATCGCTTTCCATCTTTCTGCATGACCAGTTGTCATGCGGAACACTTGTTGGATCTGAAAAGAAAAGAAAAATCGCATTATTTGACAGGCTTCTTCAACCTTCGCAGCGATTCCTTCAATCATTCCCCAATAAACAGATCTAATTAATTTGCATAGCCCAGCATTCCAAGATCTATGGCATAGCGGAACTCTTGTTTAGCTGGACGGAATCAATGCTTTTCACTCCATTCCGGAATCCGAACCGACAAAACTTTTACTGGTTCGAACATTTGTCCCACTTTTTTTTTCTTATCTCAATCTTAAGTCGGAGCCTCTAGGAAAACTGCATCGTGGAATTGAGACCCCTTGTGATGAAGAAAAGAAGAATGGGTTTGTTTTCGTTCCGGATGATAGGGACGTTCTCTTGTGTGTGTATATAAAAGCTTGCCTGTGGTCATTCTCCAACGCAAAAAGGCGCCGAGAAACGAGAAAGTGTGTAGGTGTCTATCGTGTTTTTGCACGCATCCCTTTCGTAGCGCTTCTTCTCCCCGTTCTTAAGAGATTGGGAAGTTTAGTTGTTAACTGTTTGTGTGATGGAAGGTAGGGGTCTCTCCCTATGTTCGATCTCTTTCGGCCGTTGCCCAAAAATGATAGATTAGGCCCCTTGAGCATTGTAGCGGAAATGGAGAGCACAGTAGGACGGCGCCAAACAGACAAAAATTAACCCTCTCTATGCATTAGTTTCATTGGAAACTGGCGACATACCAGTAAGCTTACCGCCAAAAATAGCCCGTCCTTTCTATGCTATTTTAGTTACTTTTTATGTCTATTGGATCTATCTTGATGGATGGGGGTCCCACGACTATTGCCATATTCAGGACCATACGGCCGATTCACAATAGCTCTGGTGTCTTTCGTCTCCTTTGCTCTTTCGGTTTCAAATTAACCTAATGTTTCTGTCTGGATCAGAGTTATATTAATGACTGATGTGATGTTCCTTCGTCTGCCCCTCCCCGTGAAAAACAAGATTGTTTTCAAGAGATTAATAAGCCTTTAATAGCCGGAAATTGACGTCTAAATTCACTAGTCTTTTTTGGGAGTTTTCTGCCAAGTCGAGTCAAATCATTGTAGTTCGTCATTTTTCTTACTTAAGCAGCTTTTAAAAACATGTTCCTGTGGGCTGAAGGGGGCTCGAACCTACAAAAGTAGGTTCGAGCCTTTTGTGTGTTGGCTCGTATTGACTGTCGTATTTACCAAAGGAGCAGTCTCGATAGTGAAAAGCTCGTTCACATCAGAATTGCCTTTCCCTTGTTCAGCGCAAGACGCAAGTAACGCTCTTTTGAGATCCCAGTTGCCGTTTGTAATTAGCACGACGGTGGCAAAGATCCTTCATTCGCGAAAAAGCGGAATACATCAAACTGTTTATGGTAGTACCTGAGCTCGGATTTGACGAGGCATTCTGGCCCTCAGTTGCAGGATCTGGGGCCTTCTCCTCTTCGCTTTCACTATCAATATGAGGTAAATTGGCCATTAGGGCAGCGAACGGCCACGTAGTCTGTATTTGCAAGGGTTCTGGCTCATCAGCATCTGCGCTAAGTGCAGCGCTTGCCGGGGCGTAACGCAGGGCATCGGGATCCTTATCTTTCCCGCGCTTCTTCATTGCCAGTACACATGGGTGGAGGTCTGCTCCAACAACAGGGAAACGCACTACAGCACCAGGCTTCGTCACAGTCACAAAGACCACGTTTGTATTCAATGTCCCAGAATAACGTTCTTCTTGATGGGGGAAATTGGTGAGAAAATGCGCTAATGATTCGACACTTCTTAACGGAAAATCCTCAGGTACGGAGGTACCTTGATCCGCAGGCAGCAGTAGAGGGATTTGCAACGTGACTTGCACCGAAGCTTTCCAGACAACCACTAGTCCCACCAACGCTGGCACCTGGTCACTTGAATGGCTGCACAGTTCGGTCCCGTAGCCGCGACCTGAAAGATGAGTAGAAGTTGGACTGCCAGTCGCATTTGCATAGTGCACTGCACTGACATCAATATAGTCCACGCACAGACTAACGTCCCCAACTTGCTGTGCGGAAGAAGGATGGAGGTGCTGGCCCAGGTTTATGAAAGGGAACGAGTTTAACCAAAACGGCCACAGGAAATCGTCCGATTCCTGTTGCTGAACCTGGAATTGAAAAAAAATGCAAAAATAAAAGGTGTTTAGTGTCTTGTGGTTGTGGACATATGATAACCAATCGTTTCGCACGATCGCGAAAGGAAACAAGTCAATTTATAAGTAATGGTACCCAGTAAGACGAGGAGCTCAATTGTAATTTTATGCAAATAAGGGCACAACTGAAGTGTTTCATCTGACACGCGGAATTATCAGCAAAAGTCGAAATCCCCTGACCTTCTGTTAAGTTCTGACCTTTGGACTTGTAGTGGAGAGAGGTTATCTTGTTTTTACTGCAGAGAAGCTTTCTTTTTTTCTTCCCTGGGAGGAAGGACAAGCAACAAGAAGGGAAAGAACTTGATTTGGAGGATGGGTCAAATTTTCGAAGGTCATTTTAGGTCAAAGAGACCGCAAGGCAAAAACCGTGCTGGGAATTAGTGTGCTGTGCGGGCACTCCCTTAGAGCAGCCTTTGATTATGGCTGAACTGGACCGAAGATGCTTTCTAAAAGATTTGTGGAAAGACCCTGGGTCGTGGGGCTTTCACTATTTCGCTGCTGCTCCTGAGTTTTCCACGCCGAATCTTTCATTTCATTCACAGGCACAAGGCCTGTGTGCGTCGAGCGAGAGAACTCAATTGGACAGGGATCCATCAAGCTGCTAATTGAGTACTGCAGAAAAGGTTGCCATTACCACAAAAAGAGGAAGACCTTTAGGGAATGAAACCCGTTTTTACTTTTAAAACCGAACCGGTGAAGGTAAAGAATAAGGAGATCGCAACAAATACAAAACAGGAAAGGTTGCATGGGGGAATTTTGGAAGTACATCTGAATGGCTTCGTCATCAAGCAATAGAAGCAAAACAACCCCCTTGTAGTGAGACATTTTGGCATGAAAGGCGATTGACAGGCTGTTTGAGGTTTGCTTTGATGGGTTGGTTGAAGGGTCGTCATAAAGTAGGGGAAACTAACTTGGATAATAACTTGGCTGTTATTTGCGCCAGCGCAGGCATGCTGTAATTTATCTTTGCAACACTGTCCAACCACATCGATCTTGAATATTTTAAAAATAATAAAAAGCTTTAATCCGTTATGAGGATCAGTTCTGAAAGAATTTTCACATGTATAGTAACGAAGCTACAGTAGTGATTGCTACATGGACTTTGCATATTGACCAAACATGGCTTTTACGTCGTTTTGACCAATCCTGGCATTTTCAGCCTACTACTGCGCTTAGAGTGAAATCCCTTCTAAACTCTACAGTCAAGTAAATGACCAGGTTATTCAACTGAATGACCAACCAAGGAATTGACTGGGAATTAGAAGGGATATCGTGTTAAGAACCCTATTAAGCGTAGGAGCTTACTTCAAAGGCGCAGAGTTAGTTGTGTTTTAGACGCCTGGTTGTATAAAAATGGCGACGAACGATAAAAGAGTTGATTTAAATGTAAAAGGGAAGTTGTGGCTAATTGAAATACATCACAAGTCAAATTTAAAAGATGTGCCACAAAGGAAAGCGACCGTTAAGTTAGGAATTCTTCAATCATCTCTATCAAAATTGTGGAAAAATCGTCATGAAATAAACAATAGTGGGTGTCGTGAATCTAGAAAAAGGAAACGTGTGGGAAAGTGTCAAAAAGTAGACGATGCGTTGTTTCTTTGGTTTGAACAAGTCAGTTCGTTTCGTGCGCCGATTAATCATAGCATTGTATTGCGTATTTCGATTTTCGGTTATTAGAATCTCCGCTTAATAGAATCAATATTCCTTTGAAAAATGTGATCACAATAAGTGGCCTCTACTTTAATAGTAATAACAAACTAATTTTTCGTTCGTCGTTGTTGTTTTAGTAAGTCCGGTCAATTGTTTCAATTTTGAAAGATAATAATAGCAACCTAATAATAATAACAATTAATAATAATAAACAATAATACCAAAACTAATTTCCCATTATTTTTTTAGTAAGTCCGACCACTTCGTTATCTTATAGGCCGTACGCAAATGTTACCTTGGAACGGTATAGACCCGGAACTGGAGGAGAAAGGGCCGTTGTAAGAAACTTATGGTTAACTGCAGAATCCTGGCTCTTTCGTTTACCCTTTTTGGGCATTCTTTTAGACAGCCCCTTTTAAGCTAAGCAGCGCGTGCTTACTCGTTTGGGCCAGAGGCTTTGTTAGGGCAAACTTGCATTTTTGTCAAGTTTTTTCTTTTTATGTATATATAAAAGTCACTTTCTAACAAAAGACGATGTATCCCAAGCTTTGTTTATGTGCTCCGGTTGACACTATCAATTTGCAGTGCCATTTGATAAAGTCGTTTAAGAAAGAAGAACCATCTTATTCCGGTTATTGGAATTTCGTCATCGTAGAACCGTTGAAAGGATGTGTTGCTTTCGACTTAGGTTTGATTACAGCAAACTACGCCAGCATCCTCTCCATGTTCCCCAACAATGAACTTGGCTATAGCGCCTCCAGTCTTGAGAGGAACTTTTCAAGTTTAACTTCCTGCGCGATACCAATAAGTCTCTGGCGTTCTCTGCGTGCAGGGGCAATGCACTTGGGCTAATGACAGGTCGTGACCTGTAGTACCACGCATGTGAAAAGCGAAAGGCGCCAAAGGGTACAACTTTGCTTCGTAAATAATTTGATGGGCTAATATTGCAGTGCGGATAGGGACCTTTTAAAGTGAGGTTGAAGTACGAATTATGTCTTGTGTTGGTAATGTGGGTAATGTATAACGTTGCAAATCATTGCGCGAAAAACGGAATCAGGTAAAAATGGTTTGACTTGAGACGGCTAAGGGTTTCACCTCGGCTCCTTTTAAACCATCTAATGAGCACGAAAGCGTAAGATAGTAGCCTACTGGGTATGGTTGGATTGCCTTGAGGAGAATCGCTAATTAGGCGTCATTGACAATGACCCTCGTGAACTCCAACAAATCCTAACGCCGCAAAGTTCATTGATCAGCATTTGTTTATTATAGGAATTATTTATCCTTACACAGGTTAACTGACGTTTTTTTCTTGACTTGGAGGATCTTTTTTTGGGGGGGGAGTGGGTTGGAAAAGGAGGCAAGTTAGTTTTTGCCATAATATTAATGAAGAGAAAATACAAGACAGACCAAAGGACACTGAAGAGCCCCATTTAATTGCTTGTTGCTGTGTCTGATATGAGCAAAACTGCATCTTTCAAGATTGCTAGGTCCGTTATAATAAGTAACCTCCGGCTTCAAGTTGATTTAAGATTGGTGCTAAGGCTCTTTTTATAACGGGAAGTTTCGTTTCATGAGGCTGTAGGTGAAATGTAATTTTAGAAGTATATTTTCTCACCGTGTTCTTTTTGTTGTTATATACGTTACATTGGAGCTCCCTATTCTCCAAACTGGTTACAAAATCGATACCAAGCCGATATGTGGTTAGTAGAACGGCATAATTTTTTTTTATTTTTTTCAGAGTATCAAGGATTGAATTTCAATTGGAAGTAGCACAGGGCGTTTTTTATCCATCGCTTAAAATGCTAAAAACACACTGTGCCGTACCTGCCTACATCCTTTGATTAGCCATTCTGGCGGCCAACAAAAATTCCACCTTCTTAGGGTGAAATCGCCTAAATGTCATTCATCCCACCGGAGGCCTGAAATCGTCTTTCATTAATGCAGGGAATGCAGAATGCAGTAAAGTTCCGAAGGTAACTTTTAACTTTTGAGGAATTCCGAATTCTGGATCGCATGTGACTTCCGCAGTGTTTGGGACATGTGTGCTGCAATGTTAACAAAGCACGCTATCATGTGCCCAACCCCCACCCAGGAAAAAAAGCTGGATCCGGGGTCTTTTATTCTTTTCTTTTCTTAAACCGGCGTCCATTGTAGCTTGACCCTTTCAATAGAATGGGTTGGGAAAGGGTTAAGAATGCTTTAAGCTTTTAACGAAAATTTAACGAAAATTTAAAGAAAAGGGAGGCTGAGGGTTGATGTGGCGTTTGCGGGTTTGCCTAAACATTAATGTGTATACCTCAGCGCATATTTAGTGCCTCGCTCCCCACACCTCCTCCACTTCTTTTTCCGTCAAAACTTTTGTCTTCCCACGTCAGCAACAAGTTCTGAATGCCTACTTCCTGTGTTGTCATAGAGGGGTGAAATGGCCGGGCCATATTATATATATCCCTAAAAAAAAACTCGAGTCGCTCGCGGGAATAATAGGTGCCTATTAAAATTTCTTACTAAAAGTCATAAGTCACACTTGAATTTTTCCCACCCTCGTATTATAAGGAAAGAAAATCTGCTATTTTACCAAGTATTTTACTCGGTCTTGGGGTCTAAAATAAGGGGAATGTAAATGTTCCTTTTTTCGCCTGTCAAGGCTCATTTGCTTTGCTAAGCAAAAAGTCTAAGAAGCCTTCGGCTATAAATGTCGTACTCTTGTTAAAACTTCACCCAGAGGGAGAGGAACAGGGCAAAAATGAAGTTTTTCCGTAAAGGAAAAAAGGGACTTGTATGTATATATATATACCTTCCTAGTTTGTCTACGAGACTTTACAAGAGGTACAAATTCTGATCCTCCCAATGGAAAGAGACGAGACGGGCATTCTATTACGGCAAGGCTGCTGTGATTTTGCACCTGATGGTCCAAGATTTGTCACAAAAGCCTAAAAGCGAACCGCCCATCCTTGCTCGTGTTTGTTTCCGCGCCAGAAAACCTATTTAAAATGTCCACCCAACCAATCCAGCCTAAATAATAGCCACCCAAGATGTTCCTTACGACTCGGAACATTTTTTTCCTTTACAAGGGAAGAACAAAGCACCCTAATGTCTTATATTGGACAAGACTTTGGACAAGCGACAAATTAGAATTCGGATCGCAAATTCCATTGTGTCACTGACACCTGGCTTTAATATTGCTTCGATCGACACGTACTATACGCTACGTTATTATAGCGCTGTAACGAATCCTTTTGATCATGCTAAATTGGAAAGCGCATATCGTATCCAACCGCAACATATACGGTGTAACCACCACAATATATTGGCTTTTTCTTGCTCATAACGCTCCCCCCTTCGTACAAGTGCATACGGACATGTTCGTTCAGTCAACCTCGCACGTATATAACCCTCGCGGTACCTTTGTATAAGCACATAGACAATACTGTATATCCCTTTTCAGTTTCTCCCGTTGTTTCTCCGTTGAAAGCGAAAGGCAATAATGGAGGGTTTTTCACTTTTAAGGACACAACAATAAGAGAGGCGTCTCTATTTCTACCCCGAGCGCGTTATATCAAGGACGTCGAGTTCCTAGAACCAAGGCGCCGGATTATTTGCGGGGGCACACGAGCGTTCCCCCGTTTCCGCTTCCTGGGGCTGGACTTGAACCATGAACGTCGCAGTCATTACAGTCATTACTGTGCGTTATGGATGGAGGAAGCCTACATGCCTTGAAGGTGCGGTACCGTGCTCCCGTCCAGTCTTGGCCAAAGTCCTAATTTCCATGAAGAACTACAATTTTTTTTTTTAAATTGACGAATGCTTGGAAGTGATTGCAAGCAGAGCAAGGCCAGGAATCTTCCCCTTGGTGTTTTTCTTATTATTTTAATTTTATTTTATTAACAAGCGTAGGTAAGTGCTTTTGCCAATCTATTTATTGGTGCGATTGCTGTTATCGTCTTTGGAGATTTGTGTTTTACTTATTTATAGTTATGCCAATTTCATATGTTAGCACTCGTTTCATTCTAAACCAATAATTTAAACGTAGTGCCTATGGTGCCACGGTCTCGAGTCACTATAACGCATCTCTTTTCAAAAGTTTAGCTTTACGGGCGAGACTTTTGTATCCTGCCCAACCTGTTTTGCTGTCAGGTTTGTCTTACTGGGACTCGCAGGGAGATAACGACGCCTATTATGTAGCCAACTGAGCTGGGAAAAGCGGAAACTCAGCAGACTCAGCGGTAGATATAGTGTATATCGATCTGCTTTTTTGTACAATTTCACGTTTTTTTTTTTTTGGTATTCCCGCAACTTTTTATGCCTTGTTTTGGAGGGAAGTCAACGTCTCTTATCCCAAGTTTCCTGGTTCTTTGAGTTCACTCTCCCGTCGAGATTTGGACGGCAGATCAAGTTCAGGAATGCGTGAAGCAAAGAAATCTCGAAACTTAATTAGTTAGGGGTTATGCAGGCGAGTTTTAGGTCACATTACGTATGCAGGTGCGGGAGGAGCAACACGA
This sequence comes from Lepidurus packardi, assembly GCA_023053545.1. Lineage (NCBI taxonomy): Eukaryota > Metazoa > Arthropoda > Branchiopoda > Notostraca > Triopsidae > Lepidurus > Lepidurus packardi. The sequence continues at coordinate 4,789,983 of JAKZAN010000007.1, forward strand.
GGGGTGGTTCTTAACCTTTGTTAACCCCTTTCAGTCTACCAGGTTCAAAGTCAGGGAATGTTGTTCGTTAAGAGAACATTGCGACTTTGAAAAGCTCGCGGAATTCGTGAACATATGTTGCGTTTGCGTCTTCTTTCGCTCTTTTCCCGTAAGTCGAAGCTTAATACAGTTTAAAACCCATTAGACTCGTTTTACGTTTCGCATATACTGGGCGTGAGCGAGAAAACGTGAGAAAACTTGTGCACTGTTATTGACAACGAGATCTATCGTTTCAGAGATAGGATATCAAGCTGACTCATTCTCTCGAGAATTTCAATACGAGACTCTTAGTAAGGATTGAGCTTTTAGCGTGTCCAATGCAATACCCTTATTCGATATAGTATCTAGGAAATTAGAAAGAGGAATGTATATAGGAAAAGACACTAAAAATGGGGTCCGATTTCTTTTTCTTTTTCGTGTGATCACATATAATAGCCCACTCCCCCCCTGCGTCAAGTTGTTGTGTATAAGTATAACGGTTCAGGTGTTGGGTTCGATTGTAGCTGGCAGGCTCAATGGTTCAAAAGTCATTCTCATGGGGAGAACGTTATGTGTACTTGGCTTAACACTAGGGAAAAGGGCAAGCACAGATGAATACTCGCAAGTACTGTACCAACAATTGTTTACTTGCTCGTTACTCGCAAATTGTTTACTGGCATCTTAAGTTTCCCATTCGAACAAAATACCAGCATCTCCTTTGCTCCGTCCCCTAGTAATATGGTATCCAGGGATTTTTAGCTTTTACAACCGTGACAATGGTCCCTCGATTCGATGCCAACGTTAGACATGGAACCTCTCCCCATGTAACCGCCGCGATGTAATAAAACCCTGGTGCGTACCATTCGGGCATTCGGGTGCAATGCGAGTCGAGAGTTGGCTCTTTCTTGAGCTGCTTCGTTCTTTCTCTCTTTCTCCGTCTCTTATACTGGCGTCTCAGCACCATACTCTAGCTCATAATCATTTGCCACTAATCTACTACAAGCATCGTGAACACGCGAAAGAGTCTTTTCCCACTCGCCCGTCTTCTGAACTTGATTAGCAAAGGGCGAGTTCAATTAAATGCCGTGAAAACCTGGTGCCGAGTGGCACTTGCCGACGTTGACTCTTGACTGCCGTGACCCCAACTCACCCAAAAAGACCTTTGCTTTCTTGTTTTCCGACATACGTCGAGTCTGATAACAAGCATAAGCGTTATCTTCTGGTCACGGTTTACTTATTAGCCCTGTTAGTTGCTGGCACACACAAGGAACAGAAGGAAACAGAAGGCGAATTCTGAACGTCCTCGAGTGCTCCGCACATATTTAAACTCGACTACACCACCCGTACCAGGAACAATAAGAGGAAAAAAAGACGTGTGAAGCTCAGAAAGGTGCAAGTTTTCTTGCTGTCTTGCTGAACCATCCCTGAAGCAATGGTTCCTTTGTCAACTCACGCATGAAAGCTTCCGGTTGGCATTATAGGATAGAAATGATTCCACTGCAAACGCCAAGGCCAAGCTTGATAACTAACAAGATTCATTGTTGGACAAGGCAAACAACGGTTTCGGTGTCGAACTCAAACTTGGACCTTAAAGATACTTTAAAGCTCACAAATCTCTACCGGGGATTGCGATGTGCCACGTCGGCCTGAATAATTGGTCGCAGGGACAGAAAAGAGGAAGCATAGAGATAAATTGGAGTCGTATCCAATTTGAATAACCTGGAATGGTTCGTGTCGACTGTTGAGAAAAGTATGCTATGGTCCCTGCGAGTTATTATCGATTTATAGTCTACTATGTCATCGTTTTTAATTTTTGGGTTCAAAGAAGTTAGCATTCTTGTAACCGCTGGGCATTGCAATGGCAACACTTTTCTAGGCACAAGAAAAGCTCAGAGAATAGCTGCACCATTTGATAGGCGTCATCAAAAAGGTAGCAAAAACTATGCTGATGTGCAAAACATGGCGCTTGAGGGATAGAAAAGAAGTGGGTGAAATAACACTTGCATATAGTCAACACAAAGTTTACAAAGTGGTTTTTCCCCATTGCACCGGGCAGCCTCGTTGTAAAGTGAAACAGTTTTTCGATCTGGTTAGGGCATGCTTATTTGTGGTAGTAGATTCAAAGATATTAAGGGCGAGCTAAAAAGTTATTTTCTCCCGTGCCCCGTGGTGTTGGTGGGGTGGTGGGAAATTACGGAACAATTAATGAAAAGTGCTTTCAATTACGAGGCAGAACACAATTTGATTAATAACGGTGTCTGTGTAGTGGACAATTCGCATGCACCGAATACGCTGACATTCACGACCTCGACCTACTCATGCTTGAAGCTGTACAGCATCTCGAGGAGGAAAAACTTTCTTCTATTTAGGGTATCCTAAGGGGCTTTGGCTTTGTTTTTACTTTTCCAAGCCCGAGTGACAAGGCAAACGCTAGAGATCAGAAAAAAATGGGAGAAGTATGTTGATTTTAGCATCAGACGCAACACTGGCTAATACATTAAAAGGGCTAGGACAGGTCTATCCAATCTGACTCCCTACCGCCTAGGTCGAATGCCATATATAGGGTCAAGTTGGCACAGATGCTGATGCTGGAAACGCCTTTCTTTTGTACCGTTTTCGACAGAACGAAGGAAGGAACCGCGTGATGAGGGGACCTCTTAGCACAGTAACCAGCAACTCAACCGCAATTTGATGAGGCTGTTCGGTTTTGTCCGGCATCGTAAAGGAGAAATACGCCCTTTTTACAATGCCAGCCGGGAAATAAGTTAGCAAGAACCCGAGGTTATTATCCTCGCTCAACGAAAGTTCAGTTTTCATCAAGCACAACACTTCGTTCGTTTGGGGGCTTGGGGAACGAACCGGGTAGCCGAGGAGGTATGATTCATTAGGAGTGTGGGCCCGCGAGCCAACATTCGATCCCAATAGGAAATATTAGACTACTTGAAAGTTTTATCATCGACATCGACGTTTCCTATGTGGAAGGGGAACTTATTCGCTGCAATTGGGGCTGGACGAAGGATCGAAGGATCCTTAAGGTGACGATGGATCTTTCCGAAACTTGACAGGAAACTCAGTTGAAATCATCTTGGACAGGACTTCGCGGCCTTCAAACCGCCGCAAAAGTGAAAACACCCAGGCGAAAGGTAGTGAAGATACAATACAAAAAGAGGGGGCATTTTACCGCCTACGATTCTTGTCGTCGTCCCTGCGAGAACACGGGCAAATTGAGCCTATAGACCTAGTCTTTTCTGCCCAGCCCCAACGACCTTTCTATTCACTCTCTCAAACATCTAAGGCAGCCGACAATGGGAGTATACCGAGGATGACCAGTACGGATTGCAGGAAATTCCGAGTTTTAGGAATTACTTTAGGACGTATAGGTTTAGTGTTGTCTTCCGAATTGCTCACCTTATATATAAAACGTTCGAAAAACCATCCCGAATTCAAAATGGTTAAAAATGTGCGCGTACCTCTACTTTCGTTTGGATGGAAGAAAACACGTGATTTGGCTCATGTGTAGCAAGGGAATATTAGTTAATCCTATTTTATATTGACACGCACTATACTACACACAGTAGTGGATGGAATATATAGAATCGTGTCCACTCTCCAACAGCTGGGACAACACTACTATACAGTTTGTTCGGGTTTTCGGGTTGCCTGCCAGAGCCGCAGCACAGCCAGACGGGGGAACTTTTACTAGTGTATACTACTGAACCGTAAGGACTGCCCCGAACAACTTGGCGCATCTGGTGAACTTGACGCCTGGTGAGAAACCGCGTGTTAACGAAGAGTCTTGCCCTAAAGCTGGGGTCTAGCTCCAGCATGTAGCTATATCCTTACCCACCACGTAGAGTAGAGATATTTTCCCTGTGAATGGAGCCCGCAGCCAGTGTATGCTGCTCCTACACCTTGATCTTCATCAGGATTGTTTTGTCTGGGGGAAAAAGTTTCGGGTCACAAGACTTGAAAATCGGAAAGACATCCGAAGAAGACTTAATTCCCAATCGGGGTCTTGAGCAAGCGGTAGCGGTTGAACCGTTTGGAATGCTGACACGAAAATTAGACGTCAAATCTTTCTCCCGTTGTTTCTAGTCAAGATAAGGATTTGTAGGGCCATTATTTTTTTAGACTCAGAACCTTGTTCTAAAGTGTCGAAGTTTTCTGCGGATAGGCAACGATCTGTTCAGGCCTGAACCTTTTAGATCAGCTCACCTATATCATGAGTGACTGACAAGTGAAAATGAGTTAATATTTCTCCGTATTTTTTTCTTTGACGCCCTCCTTTTCTTAAACCCCGTTTCCTGTTAAATAACTTTTTCTAGACGGTTGCTAACCATTTACTTTTGGTGCTGAGGGTTTAGGTATATAGTGCAGAAAGCTTTTAACCTCTACCTTTTACTTTGGCTGGGGTGCTTTAATGGATCAAAAAATTTAAGAAAAAGAAAGGCCAGCCTCCTGTGGGCTTTTTGATGTGCTGAGCGATACATAGTTAAAGGATTGATGCTTTCATGATCGTGAAACTTTTCTCCATCCTATGCTTTGATAAGGTTGGCAGTTGCAACAATATAGTAACATAATAGTAACATAATAGTAACATCTATATAGTAACATATATCTATATATCTATGTATCTACGATCTGGCAGATATATAGATACGGATATAATAAGGGCCTGAAAACACGTAGACTTTCTTCCGCCTAAACTCTTTGATAGAACGTAAGACCCACAATGTGCCATTGATACACTTCCTTAGGCAGAATAGCGTTGGGAAAGCTTCTCTCGGTTTGTAAAATGCTTCTGCTAAACTTGAGTGTCGTGCCGAGCACGTTATCAAGGAATCTTCCTTGAGGAAGACACACTTGCCCCCTTCTCCAAGAACGGACGTGACTTGACTAATGATTGCCAAACCCTGTTTTAATTGTTACTATTTTTTGTTAAAAAAAAAAGAAAAAAAGAAAAACGAAGAAGATGGTATATATACGGATTTTCCTTTCCGTTCTTTCTTTTCGCCAAACAATGAAACATCCCTACCCTCAAAAATCCCGTACAACTTTTGCTCTTGGATGTATGTCAGTAGAACGACCTCAGAGAGTGCAGAAGTGGAAGTCGTTAGGCATCTTAGGCTAGATTCACGCGTATTGGCTCTGAATACTAAGGAGCTCCAGCACAAGAGTCATCAAGAGAAAGCCCATATTACGAGTTCCAAGGGGCAAAGGACGGAACACTCGTTGAATTCTTCAATTCTAGATTTGGGAAGAGAAAAGACTTGTTTTAGGAAAACGAAGACGGGACAACCACCTTAGCGGTCCACACGGTTCGTTCCAGAGCTATCGGTTTTAACACTTGTAAGAGTTTAGATAATGGCACATGGTTCGTTGAAGCCCTCGACATGACCATAGATCATCCTTTTTAGTACCTTCATTCCAGCGTGATGCAATCCAGGTAAGGAAATGATCCGAGTTATTAGATAATGTAGGTCCAGAATGCTGTTACAATAATGCAGTTTTGATAGCGAGGAAGGCAAAAGGGCAACGTTATTAGTTCCGTAATTCGGGGCATTTCGTGTTGTGCAGAGTCACGATACTCTTATACCTTGTTCGGTGACGAGCCATAAACATTTATAACGATCTTGTCGAGAGGTTGTGCCCTTATATGTATACATACTGTGGCTACCAAATGAGCGAAGAAGAAGCACCGCATAACCCCTGTAGATCCAAAACGCGACAACGACATGTGTATATGTGTACTCTTCATACGTACGCTAATGATTAAGGAGTATTTTTGTGCCCCCTTCTATGCATAGCTTTCGCACTTTTGTTCTGGGATTGCGGAAAGAAAGTGTTCGGTCCAGTATTTCGGGATGCTCGGAATGTCCTAGTGGCTATAACTAGGTTGTTTTGCCATATCTGTTGTATTCTCTAATAGCTCGCCTGCAAAGTAAAAGCATCTTCAGCCCGTATTTCCCAAAAAAGGTTGTGACCCAAAAACGGTCGTTAGCTCGCCTGCATTCGTGCTGCCATCATCTAGTGACAGCCCCCTTGATGTATTTTTTCTGAATTCCTGTGCTTCGCTGTTGTTCCTTATTTTCATTTATGAAAACGCTAAGCTTTTGAGGACTGTTCCCTACTTTTGATTCTTCTTCGCTACTAAAGAAAATAAAGAAAACAGCTTGATCACGGCTAAAAGAATGGTATAAAAGGAACCCCAAAGAGAGGCTCGTGTAAAATGTTAACATATTGATGACCGAGCCATGACTTGATGACTTGACCTACGCCGCCTCTATAGGCTCGGATGTTCTGTTACTGAATTGTATAGCGTATAGAAAAAGGAATAAAATAGGTGGGAAAGCTATAGAGACGAAAGGTAAAGTTGCCGGCTCAGCCTTTATGGTGTTTGTTAACACTACACTCCCGAGTCAACAATACTTTAGTAATTAACAAAGTTAGTGTGTCAATATAATCTTCAAATGGAAACCTGAGCCGTCGAGGAGAGAGTAGCAGTAATTAGAAAGCAGAGAATGTCAATGAGGGAAAAAAAACTTACGTTATGGCAAGTTAGATTCCGCAGGCTACTCAGGATTTGGCGACATGGCAGTAAATACTCGTGACAAAAGCGATGGTGACTTCCGTGATAGCGTTCTTTGACGAGCATCTCGGCTTGGCATTGCAGTATGGAGCTCACCGAGTTAAAGTTGGGATAAGTGGATGATAAAACTGAGCTTAGAAGCGCGGTCAAGCTTGGGAATACCTACTCAAAGATAGTCCATTAGAGAGTTTTGAGTTTCGTGATTTTCGTTACCTTTGGGCAGAGACTTCCTGGTCGTGGCACTCGATAAGTATCGCTGTTTAATGGCCAATTGCGAGAAGAGTTTGAATGGTGAGAACTCGAATCTGGTTTTGTAAAAGAGTTGCAGTTTCGAAGCGCTGCAATCGGCGAATCTGGACAACAAACTGGCCGAGCTGAAACATGAACGTGAGAAACGGACGTAGTGCTACTATTGCCGGTCCGTAAGCACAAACACTGGCAGCTGGATCGGTTTAATTCGCTACATTGACAAGGTAGCTTGGGAAGATTGTCGAAAGGGAAATGCGTTTCGTAATAAGGCAATCGGAAAGGTTCGTTAAGGTTTGGCACAAGCGTGGGTTGTAATTTGCCTCGAGGAGAACAAGTGGGTACTTGGGGTAAGATTTTCCGAGACACACAAACCGTTCTGGAGCTTTCTTCGCCACAATAGTGTTTTGCACGCTGAAAACCGGGAATAGCTTTTGTGTCCATTTTGCCCGAAAAGACCCACTTGCAAGTGGGCAATCTTTTCGGCAAACTCCTTTTCCTAACAGAACGTGGGGTTCCCCGACCCGAGTGTCGGCTTTGGCCATTACGAGTTTCGGTTAACGGCCAACAATGAATGCTCTGGAATGGGGATTGGAAAAGAAGACAATGAATCGGAAATCACAACACGAAGAATAAGTACAGTGAAAAAAGAGCGAGGTTGTTCACTAACAACCATTAATAGAAACGTTATTGACTAGGTTTGAAGTGGACGTGGCCTCACCAGCTGCTTCTCCTGTCTCCGTATAAACAAAAGTCGTAGCGTAGTACTGAAAAGTTGTTGGTTTAGTTTGGGGGTCATTTGTGCTGTTGGTAGCACAGAAGTCAAGCAGGTGGATTACGTCTGGCACCTGGCCTCTAACTCGTATATGGCTCTAAGATTTCAAACGTCTCCATTTGCGGAAAACACTTCCGTTCTCATGTTTTGAATTTGATATCCAGTTAACTCGAAAACAATTTTCTCGAAAACATTCGACTCCTTATGAACTACGTGTACTACATAATCTTTGGTTGTTGAAGCAAGAGTTTTAAGTTTATGTTCCTACCCGTATAATAAAGTCAGCTATACTATTCAACTTCGTTGAAAGATTCAGATTTTTACGACAAAAGACTTACCGTTTTCTTTGGTTGAGGAACACTGGGTTCTGATCGATGCGGCCCAACTCCGGACAATAGCGAACGCACGAAACACGCAAAAGGCATGGTCTTTATGGTCACGTGAATCCTAATCTGAATACGGAGTTAATGCTACATTCTTTCATTCCCTCTGACTGCATCAGGCTTAGACTCACTGCCACGACTTACGGTTTGGGTATATGCATATAGCTTATTATAAAGATCAAACTTGCACAGCAAATATGATTGTTTTATGGCTAGTGTCAAGTAATATATTGTGAGAACGTCTCACACGCTTGAAAGAACGCGCACGGCACGAAACACTGTATATACTGACATGGACCAACTTGAATTGACCGAACGATAACACAGCACGAAGGGGTCTGTTGCTAAGACAGGTGCATGTAAAAGCCTATGACGTCGAAAGACTCCTTGCGGAACAGACGACGCCGTCGACGCCTTAGACGGACATGTCAAATATTACTTTTGGTACGCAGTCGGTTGTAAGCGACCGTGATATTACGGACGAGCAAATTGCGTGAAAGACTCTCTCTCATGCTCCTATATGCTTTCTCTTTGTTTCCCTTTTCGAGAAACTACAGGTCTGAACATAGAAGGGTTCGACACTCGTTAAAAGTCCTACGCACAGAAAGTAATAAAGCGGAAATCTCTAATGGCAAGCGTGTGTGCAAAGGCATAAAGTACGCACATCCAGGTGAACCCCAAACCATTTCCGAGAGCAATAACATGAAGGCATAATTCTTAAATCTAAATATTATAGCTTGTATTCACTTTTTTCATATGTACAAACAAACTTAACCAGCCTACAAACTCAGAATACACTGGGACTGGAAGCGGATATTACACATTTAATTGTTAAATTAATCTAATCAGCGTACAACGTGTCAAACGAAACCACGTGTTTTTCGCAGTCACGTTAAAAGTCTTCTTGCTGCCTGTAATTGATATCGCTGCGAGGTGAGGCTAATTGGAAAGAGGGATTGCTGTGATAAAGCTGGGGCATGGCACGTTGGCTAGGACTCTAAAAGAAAAATACAGTAATTAGTGGCGTTAGAAAAGAAAATGCACATACTTGTATTCTTTGTCCATATTCGTAAGCTTCGAGAGGACTGGGTTGGAAAAGTTGCGGCGTCTTGTTGCCATTCATCACCTAAAGGAGTTCGAATTAACATCGTAATTAGATCTGTTGAGGGTAATTAACCGGTTGAATGGGGTAGACGGGAGGCGGCAAACGGTCTTGTGTTTGCTTTCGCAACAAAGAGCCCAACTCCATGGCAATGAAAAACGAGCCTCTAAGTATGGCCAGCTGCACAACATGTTGCATAATTAACGCTCCAAATCCCTTGTAAAACCCGAGCTTTCCCTCTTCCGTGAGTAAAATTTGCCAGCAATCTCTAAGACCTTCGTAGCGAGTCAAAATAGGGACGACGGCGTAACCCGTGTCCAAACTATCAATGATTGTTCGCGTCCCTTGTAAGTGCAGCCTGGAATGTGAAAAAGTTTAAAAGTGTTACGAAAAACAAATCTAGGATGCTTACCTATGCAAAACAGTTTCGATGGGGTAGAGTAGCACATCAGCCGCGAGGAAACCAGCAAAATGCGCCATTATTTCAATACGCTGATGTTCAACAAAGCAAGCGCTGTCTTTCAACACCGCTCCTTGCTTTTGCTGTTCAGCTCTCCACCGTTTAAGCATTAAGAACCGAGTTAAACCAGCTGTAAGGGTGGACAGGATGTAATGAAATACCTTGTGCACCACCGTAGGTCCTACGACCACCCAGATGGGCAGTAAAAAACCTACCATAATAGATCGCCATTAGAAAACCAAATGCTTTAAAAAATCAAACGATTTACCACTTTGCGGACTAGACCAGTTGATTAGACGAAGCAAACCCTCCTTGAATACGTCCAACACTCCCGGCTTTTCGCTAGCAATTTCTGATTGTACTGTTTCCACAACGCTGGCAGCGTAAAAGGGTGTAACGACAGCGAAACTGACACTAAATTCAATAAATAAAAAGAATTAAACAATGGAAACAGAAGTGAAAAGAAACGTATTGCTTATCTTTACCATTTGAGGAGCAGATGATGTCCTAAAGATTTGAAACTACTCTCGCGAGTTATTTCCCTAGAATGCGTGACATGAGAATGAGGGCATGCATAGATTTAATAGTTAATCTCTGATCTACTTCGGCCAGGGTGTCACTTTACTGAGAAAGTCTTCAACCGCCATAGCCAAGCCTCTAACCAAAAGGGCACTCCCAACACCTTTCCACAGTGTCGTGATTCCTTGTCTCTGGTGTAAATGGAGCACGACCGGAAAGAGAGTCATAGGAATAATGTGGTACTTTTTGGAATTTATATGAACCTTGAATTCAAAGAAGGGGAGATTGTCAAGTTTTTAAGTTAATTCTTAATCTTGTTATATAATTGCAATTGTATTTGACGTACTTGGCATTGCCTGCGTAAGACTAAAAAAGGGTGACTGACCAAATTCTCGGTTACAACGCGCACTAATCCCAAACCAAGTGTGGCAAATTTTTCAACGTCATTTGATGGGCAACCTAATATAAATGCATGCGATGATTTTGTTGGTTGGTTGTTACCAAGTTTATTTATTTACCGGGTGTTACGGCACCAGGAGTTGGTAAAATGGAAGGTCTAGAAGAGTTCTGTGTTTCTGACAAGTCCAGATTCAGACTTCTCTGGGGTGCGTTTCTTCTATTATAGTAAATATCGTCTAAAGCAGCCATAGATAAGCCTTATACATTCGCTATTAAATAGAATAACTTATTAAGAAACGCAATGTTGACGTGAAATTTTGTTTATTTTCTGCAATGCTCCTAAACTGGGAACTTTTCTAAGGTGGGTCAAACCCTTTCAGGGTTCGTCTTCGGTACGGACTTTCGTCATATGCGCTCCTAAGTCGGGGTAAGCCACAACCGTTCATCACAGGGCTATAAAATGGGAAACTGGACAACACGCTCATTAGCACGCGAAAGTTATATGGTCATCGCACGATTTCTTAGCTATGGTAGTTACACCAGTACTTACAGTATATTAAAATGAAAAAAGTATAACTGCGTTGTTCTTATCTTCAAAACATTTGCATTACGAAGCGATCGTTCTGTTTCCTCTGACATTTATATTCTTTAAAATCTAGTCCAGTGGTTAGTTGAGTGCTTGTTTATTTTGAATTATTACGACCCGCTTTTCTGCTTCAAAAGCTCAGTTTTGGACTATATAAAAAATCTAGCCTTAACCAAACCCAACCAATCCTACCCCATACGCTAACATAAACTAATCGAATGTAGGATAAATATAATGTAACTTAGCTTCATACATGAAGTATTTTAAATAATTAATATAAAAAATTCTTTACTTGATTAGATAGACTACTTGGCGATAAATTAAACTCTGTTTTACCAACACCTTATCAAGACAGCTTTTATCAAACTATTATAAACTACTATAAACTAGTATAAACTGGTATATACTAATTTAGACTAGTCTTAACTGATTTAAACTAGTTATAAACTAGTATAATCTAGTTTAAACTGGTATATACTAGTTTAAGCCTATCAGTAAAACGAGTTAAAATTTGTCTTAATTGGTTTAAACTGGTTTCTGTTGGTTTCGCACTGGTATATACTAGTTTCGCCTAGTATAAACTGGCTAAAACTGGTTTAGTAAGCTAGTTTGAACTAGTATAAACCAGTTTAAAGCAAGATACACTAATATGAACGAGTTAAACTAGTATCGACTGTTATATACTAATTTATATTAATATAAACTGATATAAACTAGTATATACTAGTTATAATCTAGTTAAAACTAGTCTTAACTGGTTTGTCAAATTATAGTTTCGCTTTTTAATACGTTTCGCGGAATTTCGCTCGCGCGGTTTTGTACGTTCAATTCTCGTTTTACCATTTCGCCTTTCGCATTTCTCGTTAACCCGCTATACATAGCGGTTCTCTGGTCAATTTTTTGAACTTCAGTCTTCTGGTGGCAGTCTGCAGTTCAGCGTGGTTGGTGACGAAAGTGTGTCTGAAAAGTTTGCTAGTTTTGTATCCAAAATATAGACAACAAAATGGTAATTGAAAAATAAGTGTTCCACTTTTTTATTTTAAAATTTTTTGTTTAGAAACCTTTAATGCTTCATGGTCATGAGCGTTCGATTACTACGATCAAATACAACAGAGAAGGCGACCTGCTGTTTTCGTCGGCCAAAGACAACCATCCGTGCGTTTGGTATTCGATCAACGGAGAGAGATTGGGCACCTTTGATGGACATCAGGGTGTAGTATGGACTATTGATGTTAATTTTGATACCACCAAGCTTCTATCCGGTGCTGGTGACAACACAGTCATTTTATGGGATGTGGAAACTGGTAAGCTTGACAGTTAAACTCAATCGATGACAGTATAGTTGAATTGTTCACTTTATACAGGAAAACAACTTGGCAAAATCAAGACAAAAACATCCGTGCGTACTTGTGGTTTCAGTTATGGTGCCCAGACTGCTTTTTATTCTACTGATCAGCAAATGGGTTATCCTTCCGAAATATTCATTATTGATCTGAGAACTGTGGATTCATCGTTTGGTAGGTTTCTGTTCAATACGCATTTTTCAGGGTAGAAAGACCTAGCGCTCAGCAACTCTTTATTTTCGTTGTTGAACCTTCACAGTAGAGTACACTGTAGATACATGTGACTTTTGTTTCGTTTTAGGTGAAAATGATCCCATTTTGAGAATCCCAATGGCAAACAATGCTCCCCGAGTAACGTCCATGGTATGGGGTACGTTAGACGAATTTGTCATCTCTGGTCATGACAATGGCGATATTGCGCAATGGGACCTCAAAGTAAGAATTCCTTCAGATATGGAATAATTGCTTTTTAATTCAACCGAACTTAGACCGGCAGAAAAATGAACATGGTTTCCGAACATAACAAACTCATCAACGACATGCAGTTATCTAAAGATGGAACTATGTTTGTCACCGCTAGCAAAGACACTACGGCCAAGCTGTTTGACACAAGTACCCTACAAGTCATGAAAACATATAAGACAGAACGACCCATTAACAGCGCGGCTCTTTCTCCAATTTTACCACATGTAAGATGGTTCCTTATTCCAGCACAACATGCATAAAATAATAATAGTATAATCGTGCGTAATATGCATAGTAATAATGTAATGTGCATGTGTTAAATGACCGAAAGTTTGTAACGCCATACTGTACTAGGTGGTGCTTGGTGGTGGTCAAGAAGCTATGGACGTAACAACCACCTCTACTCGTATCGGCAAATTCGATGCGCGTTTCTTCCATCTCGTCTTTGAAGAAGAGTTTGGCCGGGTAAAAGGCCATTTCGGTCCCATTAACTCAGTGGCCTTCCATCCCGATGGAAAAGGTTATGCCAGCGGTGGTGAAGATGGTTATATCCGCATTCATCAGTTTGACCCCGCCTACTTTGACTTCAAGTTTGACTTTTAAAAATTAAGCCTGCAAGCGCCTCGTATACATGTTCCAGACAAAAAGCTTGAGGATGTCCCTGATTGGTGAAAGCAAAGGATGAATACACAAATACACCCTTAGTGGAAACTGTTGAGAAAGTGTATTGACAACTCAATACTACAGTCAGTATGGGATTTGGACGAGAAGATTCACTGTGAAGTTAAGGTAAGGATAAGCGTTTTCTGTCTTTTTACTCCTGTATACAAGAGGCAATAAAGGAAAAAGGGTATAGGACTAGAGTCTGGGGTAGCTATACTATAGTTGGCAGAGATACTTATGTAAAAACCCTGTGTTTTGGGTCCAACTATAGTTACGAATAGTAGAAAGCGTATCGTATACGTGCGCATAGGACTTGAAGGAATCGAGTTATAACCGCAAACTTGCTACTTGCCCGAAAAGAGTTGGTACTGCAATGATGAGAGGACGTTGAAAGGGAGCGTCAGCTAGGGAAAAGTGATTGTTTACATACCACTCCTGATCCGAGCTGCTGTAGCAGACTTGTGCCACTAGAAGTTCCGGAAATCACGGGCGGAGGACAAGCCGAACCACGTCGAGTTGCCAGATTAGCATACCCGCCACTGTTTCCCACGCTTAATAACATGGGGACACTCGTGCTAGAAATGCTGCTTGTCTACCGCAGGTGTGGTTTAATTTTAACGGGAAATAAATCGATAACTGAGGTCGAGGTGAGGGTTTTGTAACTTACTGGTGGAAGCAGAGCCGCATTAGAGGGTCTTCGATCAGTCGACCCTATGCTTGAATGACGCCGTATAGGCAAAGTACCCACAGACAGACACGTTGCTGGAGACAAGTGTGGACTGGAGCTTTGAGACATGATAAAAGGCGGCCGAGATTTGTTGCCGGATCCGCCGCCAGCCACTAGGCCATTATCAGAGAGCCTACGTCCTGCCAAGGATTGCGCAACCCGCAAATAGTTGCTATCTGGTGATGATGGACCTAATGAAATGGCTGCCATGGAGTGGGTAAACAGACCGGTCTCTGGGGACTAAATAGTCGCAGTATTCAATGTAGCAAAAGATGTTTACCTGATGAGTGCTGGCTTTTCATCATGTTCTCCTCACTGCAGGTCTTCCGTTGCTCGACTTTAAGAAAGGGTATAGTAAAATTCGGTGTATGCATATTATCAGTACTATGTTGGTGGCGTAAAGCTCGCATGCGTTCCGGACTCGGCAATGATAAATTGTCCAATTTTAACTTGTTGCGCTGCTGTCTGTCAAGGGACCCCACCCCAGCCCAATAGAAAGCTTCAAGTCAACTTCCGACAAAGACTCACCGTAACATAAAAAGAAGAGAGAAATCACCTGTCGATATGTTCCAACATCTCTTGCAGTACTTCCAACAAGTTACAGAACTGCTCCAAAGTGAGTGACGGGTTCATGGTCTGGGGCAACAACAAAGGCATGATTCGAGTTGCCATTAGGCTTACGGATAAACCATATTTTTTGTTATTGAGCATTTTCCGGTAGATACCTTGGTCCAAAACAATACAAAGTACATTAGTAGTGATTTTAAAAAATAATAAAGTCGTAAAAAATAAGTAAAAAATTAAAAGTAGACTGGGACGTACTGACGGTTTGTTGGATAATCTCCGGATCCTGGAGCTTGACGTCCCACAAGAGCGGCAGAACGTCGTCAATGATGGCGGATCGATCTAGTCGGTCGATGATTTGATCTATGCAAGCCAAAACGTTGAGTGAAATTTTCAGATCAGAGGAATTGCGTTCAAAGACGGCTTTCGTTTTAGGCAGAACCATTTTCTTGACGACTTCGTCACTCAAAGAACTCGAGATGTTCGTCACGCCCACCATTGCCGCGCTTTGAACTTGCAAAGTCGTTGACTCAAACGCTGAATACAACATGGGCAAGACTTCTGATTGCAGCTCCTCAGCTGGGGTCTTTTCCACTATAATATGCAAATTTTCCAGCAATGTCACGCTTGCTTGAATGGATTTCGGAACGCCCAATATTTGCCTGCACAAAAGAAGCTTTTTTTTTATTCCGCCTTAATCACGGAAACCTGCACACGCCATGTTCAATGCATATGAATCCCTAAAACCCATAGTCTTGTTTTCTATTGTGCTTTTTGCTTTTACCTGAACGAGGAGAGGACGTGCGTTTGATATTCTTCTGTTGAGATTTCTTGGATGAGCAACAAGACGGATTGCAGAACCGCAGCTAGGACTTCTTGTGTTCGCAATTCTTGCTGCAGGATTGGCCAAACATTTTGGAACCAGAGCTTCTGTTCGATGTCAATTATTTGGGAAGAATACAAGTTTCATAAGTATCCAAGCTTGGGGTTGTGACCTTTTTAGAAGAGTTCTCTTTGTTACTTTGGGGATCGATGGGAGAATATCCTTGAGCGTGTGCCTGAAAAATTGCGATTTTTGGCCAGGATCTTTCATGTTAATGACGTCTAAAAATTGCAGCGCATGCACCACTGGGTCACTTTATTAAAAGAAAGGAGATGAAAAGTGTTGCATTAGGATTTCCCGACGTAACTTTGTTATAATCCAAAGAAGAATTAATTGCTTACCTGAAGAACTTAATGGAGGCCAGTAATTGGGCTGTAGGTCGCTTACGAGAGTCTTTGCTTAATAATCTTATGACGGGTTCTTGGAGTCCCACGGGGATGAAAGGGAGCACGTTGCGAAGTTGTTCGTTCAACTAGAAAATCTCCTAGTTACGCTTTTGATTATGCAAAGACAAATATATCCTGTTCAAGTCAGCTTATGCATAATAAAGTCCTCTACGAATTTCGGACTCGAGAGAGATATTGAGGAAGAAGGGGAAGATAAAGTTCTCCGAGGATCAGAGGGACCTCACAAAGAGTCAATTCAAACATCTCCGTTAAACGCGGGAAATATCTCTCACCCGTGTGCTACACCGCAATGAAACCCCATGATGCTATATATACGGTACCGTGCTTACGACACTAGTGTCAAAGGATGCAATTCAGCTCAACCTGTGCTTGTGATTCGGAGAATATGGCTGCTCTAATGATGACAACACGCTCGATTTTAACGTTTTCCCTCCACTGTGTAAACTGAAAGTGCTTCTCGAGATCAATCGAGTGACATAGGTTTTACAGCTGTTGACTACGACTACTTATTGCTTTGGCAAGTCAAACGTTCTATAAATATAAAGTCACCGAGGTTTGCTTACCATTTCTATCTGCTTGTTATAATTGGGGTTGCTGTGGCCAGATTGAATAAGGAGATGACCTTTGTTGAATACGGCCGCCATAACCAAACCTAATGAAAACATGTCGCTAGCTGCACTCACCACGGAATGAGTTTGTACTTCGGGCGCTGCAAAGGAATAAGGAACAAGAAAGATAAATTAATTACTTGGGCAGATTTCCCCGTGACACACAAGAGGATAGAAAAGTCAAGCAAGATGTAAGACGGTTTTGCTTCCAATGTTTTCCCCCTCGCAGTATTCAGCCTTACCAATAAAGTCCAACTCGGATTGGGCAATTTTGGTAATCCGGGAAGTCCAGCGTTGTACTGTTAATGGCTCAGAACCGTCGTGTTCATTGGTGCGCTCTACAAGAGTGATGGAAAGAAAGCGAAAAGATTATATAAAATCGAAAAATCGGCTGATAAATTTGTGTATTAAAAAATCCTTTGGACCGATTTTCTCTCGGGGCTTTTAATATTGGGAATTCACATCGAGTTCCTTTTCACTAGGTTCCTTTTCACTTATATGTTGGATCTTACGAGTAATAAACTCAAAGCTTCCTCATGGCATTAAAATCGGAAAAAGATGATAACAATTTTGTTAATGGACTCCCTTGGCCTTTGAATTGGATACTTACGGGATAAAAATAGGGTCCCGTATCGAAAGCGGAAACCAGGAGGCACCGTGTAAAAGAACCGACAGAAAAAAAGTTTGTCCACGTGACTAGGACCGTATCCGGCGTCTGCCGGAGCTCAATTTAGCTTATTTCATCCCTTAAACCAACTTCTGAACACTGACCGTATTACAGGAGCTTGTAACTGTACGGCAATTAACTTCCGTACTGTTCGTCGAGCCGGCGTTCGACGGAATACATAAAAGACCTTCAGTTTGAACAAATTTATTGATACAAACGTAATTTCTCTCTTCGTAATTTTTCTTGTTACCTCTGAAAATCCTAAACACAGGACAAGTTTATCTAAGTATAGAGGGGAACCAAACAGGGTATAGCAAAAGAGAGCACACTTTGGAGCTCATATGAACCTAGCAGCTTTTGTGCTTCGCTACGTTCCTCGGATTACCCTTGGCTGAGCTCTATGTACTGTACTACCTTCGCAATCCCCATCTCTTAGATTCCCGATCGATAAACTTACAGCAGAGGGCTTCTACTTTATACAGATGTACCTGGCGGGGTCCCGGCCATTGCAGAAGCAAGGATATCAATCGTAAACTAAATTTAAAATTTCTGTTTTTTCCCCCAACTATCGTTATATAGTAGGGTTGAATAAATGGCAAGCTAGAATGCAATCTCTTCCCGGGTGGGAGTTATCCAATTTTGCACTATGAAATCGGTAGTTCCCAACTTATTACCATAGACTCCCCGACTCCTTCGGGAGTGTGTCACGTAAGTGGTGTATAGGGTTTTGAACCTATTTGCCTTGTGCCTCTGTCTTTGGCCTTTTTTTCAATTTTCGTCGCAGAAAGTAGTCGACCTAGCCGGCACAGCTCCCGTTTCTTTACGTTTCTTTAAGTGTCTGGTCCCTTTCTATATTGTGTGGCAACCTGAGGCCGGATATTGCTGCAGCAGTATCATCTGCGCAATGACGCCGTGGTTCTCGCACTCCTTACTTTTTTAACTTATTTTTTCTTTCTTGTTTCGCATCTCCCGTCTTAATTTGCTCTCCGCATTTGGGGAGCTTTGCGTTTTGGGCTAATCTCCAAAACTAATTCGCTCAAGCAGTAATGAATCAAGACTTAAGACATGAAAGCAATTTCCCCAGTCCCATCCATCTCATCTCCGGTAATTTTTAGATATTCCTACTGGTTTATCTCGGGGCCTATAGGTCGTGTTCAAACTTGTATGCGCCTTGCTAAGTTTTTCGACTTCATAATGTATAGATTTGAAGTCTTAGCATTTTGCTTCCGAAAATAAAGTAGTCTTAACTCTCATGCGCTGTCTGCCTCAGGTACTGTGCTTACACACCTGCAAAGAGTACTCAGAACAAGGGTTTCTAATTCATGCTGTATACGGAAGACAAAAGATGTCGAAAACGGACTTGGGCATTATTAATTCAATTGCACCCCTCTCTCCCTCTCTCAAGGACTAGAGTAGTGTACCCTGTTAATTTCTAATACATTAGATATATAAGTATAAAAAATATATAAGTGTAAATAAAAAAAACACTTGAACTGGAACCATCTCTTCTCCCGTAGCTATAACTGTTGCTTACCTGCAAATTCCAAGCCGGCGAGTTTCCAAGTACCACGTTTGGTAATAAGGATGCTGGCGGGACACACGTTTCGATGAATTAAATGAGCCGTCATATGGAGAAAGCACAATGCCTCGGTTATCTATTGTATATGCAAAAGAGAAAAAACATCTATTTAGTTTTTTTTAGGTTAGGACGGGCGAAATTAGAATGTGGAAAAAAATCGAGCCAGCCAGGGTTTCAAAAGTTGAATAGAGCCAGTCAATTGGGAATCCCTGCTAGTGCCAGTTTGTGGGTCTATCTAGCAGGGCAGAGTTTTGATATCTTTTCTTCCCAAAAGAGACCTTGCTTGCTCCCATCGACCTCGCTAAAGAATAGCGCCAAATGAAGCGAGGTGCTATAGGAATTACATTAATGGGAATGGCACTGACAGGAGGTAGCGAGCGCAGTTTTTAATTACATTACACATTTATCTCGGCGTCCTACTATAGTTGTTCGGGATAGCAAACAGCAAGTTTCTTTCTCATTTTTTTCCCCCAGCCAGCTTGTTTTATCCTTTGAGTGAGATTGCTCTCTGTAGTATTAGTAATGGAACCAAGGACTTTCAAACTTTCCTTTCTTCCTTTGAATGCTGGAAAGTGGCGATTTAAAAAAAAACCTGCCTACTAATGTGCATGAAAAATGTTAACGAAAAAGTTGTCTTTTTTGTCTTTTTTTCTCACGGGGAGGGATCATTTGAACTTTTAATACATTACGAGTATCAAGAAGCTTACCTGCAGTAATCCATATTTTATTTCGATATCCAAAAAGGGCAGTTCGGGCACAGGTGTAGTGTCGCCCTTGTTGGAAGTTTTCGTCATGGGCCTGGCCTCTTTTCCTTCTTTAATATCTCCGTTTTTGGACAAAGTTTCGACGTTGTCTTTGATGACTGATTTTTCCTCGGCGGAGGAGAAGATATTGGCCAGAGAAGTTGCTACAGGTTCCGTGGCAAAAGCTAACGTGTCAGCCGTTTCCTCTACGGCGTGGAGAACGTGTAATAGTCGAGGGTGACGGCAACGTTCAAGCTGACGGACACCGTGTCGGAGCATTTCCGAAATGGTTTCTTTACGACGGGGTTTATGGAGTTTGTCCGCTGAGCGTTTGTCGAATAGAAACACAGAGGCTTCCTGGAACCCAGTAAATCATCAACATGCAATTGGTTGCACTATACTCTTTCATTACCCCCAACAACAAACCCACGCAAACTTCGCTGATATCACATTGAAATACTGTTCATAAGAACGCTCAAAGGACTCGCTTTCTGCTTGGCTAAGGGTTTATAATTTTTTTTTTTTTTTTTTTTTTTTTTTTTTTTTTTTTTTTTTTGTGAAAGGCGCAATTCGTACATTCATATATACAACCCTTACCTTGCCATCGCTTTTCCTGTAGGCTTCGTGTATTTTCCATAGCAATCCTGGCCCGGCACTGGATACTTGTCTGCCAATTTCAAAATGAGCAGTAATGGCATTCCCATCTAAGAGCGACTGTGTGGACCCAGTCCCTTTGAAACGGGCGAACATGGCAACGCACGGCATTCGACACTGTTGATATTTACAAAAGGATAGAGCCGGCAGCACGTTTGGTGTATGTCGAAAGAAAAGGAGAGCAAAAAGGTCGCGAATCAAGTGATTGGTAGTAGAGATCGATGCGTAACAAAGGACATGGAAGCTAGGATCCCATGTACACGCCTGCATTGCACACTGGTTTACAAGAAAAAACCTAAAGTGTTTTTAAGTCGCATGCAAAAGCGGCTCGGAAATGAAATTTGGCAGTGAAGCGAAAGCCTTGATTGTATTTCTGCGTCAAGTACTGATGCATCTTTTTAAACTGCACAAGAGTGGGGACTTCTCTTAAAGGAACCTCTGCAGACGATAGAAAGACGTGGCCCATAGATAGGTTCCCCTTTTAGCTTTTCACTTTTGTCGGAGAGGAAAAAAATCATTTGGAAAGGCCAGACCTGTGCGCTCTGCGCTGAATCCCCGGGTCTAACGAACCTCGGTTTCTTGAGTGACTCTTCGTCGTAGTGGCTCACTTAATAATATGAGAAGAGGTTTTTCCGAGCTTGGGTATCTCGCAGCCCCTCTCGCATATAGACTGAATACACTGAACAAAGAAGAGAGCATTTACGTTTCTTTTGACGACAAAATGTGTTCTGACTCCGGGCTTGTGTCATATTACCGGTCCCAGAGATAGAATTCATCAGATGAAGGGCAAAAATACAGTATCTCTTTTGGCTTCCACTTTCAAAACCTTGTGTTACAATTGTAACACCGTATACAAAGGATTTCCGAAAAGACATTACTGTTAAGCGAGTTTGCTTAATCCTTTGTTAATGAACTTCCTAAGCAAATTTAAGAGAGAAAAACACTCATTCAACCCTAGTCAAAAGTGGTTCCACATTGTGCAAGTTGTCAATCGTACTTTCCATTTTACAGCTGCGGAGGTAGCTTGTACCACGTTATTCAAATACCGAGACGAAATTGGTTAGAGAACCAGGTGCGGATTCGATATTCCAAACGACATGCATAGAAAAAATTACGACCTGGTTTACCTTCGTTTTAAAAGTATTCAGAGCATGTACCAATTTCCTTTTAGCCCGCATATGGATGCCGAGTTTATGTAGAAGATTTATATCGAGGTTAACTGCATGATTAAAAGAAGAGCCGTGTTCCGCTGGTACCAGAACGCAGTACTGCTCCACTTAAGAGTTATATGCAAGCTGTTGCGCGTAAATAATATATGGGCTGATTGCTGGCTGTATAGGAGTCAGCCAACGTTTGTGAGACATGGCTGAAGCATTCTGGGGTGTCTGGCGGAGTGGACATATTTATAAATATAATACCGTGTAATGAGCCTCTCGAATGGCTAAGTTCCATTTTGGTACTACACGGTTCACGGAAGTTCAGTGTTTCTGTGGAAACAATGAAGGCTATGCCAAGGACCTTAAGAGTAAGGTGAGGTAACGCACTAAATCAATACCATTTGTGAGGCCAGTACTTTCTGGTAAGTTTTAGAACACAATGGTAAATTATTATTCCTTTGTTTTACATATTGCTCGAGGACTTGCTGCCAATGGGAGGTGGGCTTCTTAGTGAAGCCAAAAGATAGAACTTATCCATGCTCGACTTTTTTGTGATTTATGATGTTGCTAGCTCGAAGGTGATTGCGATGGTCAAGATCTGCCAGATCCGATTCGGAAACCGTACTGGACAAGATCACGTTTCCAATATGGATCGTTGTCAGTCAAGCGGTGCATGTTTGAAAAGGCGCATTATGCATAGCTAGACTGGATGATGAAGTTAAAAATAAAGCAGTTTTGTTGATCAATCTTTGAAGTAGATCAAATGCAGAAATAATAAATGGTATTACTATGTGCAAGAGTTTTAGTTCCTTTAAATGGAGAAAAATCAAAATAAATCTGTTTGCAAATGTACAAGGATGCTTCCATCAAAAAGTGGATATGCGAGCTAACCTGGTTAGTGCGTCAAGGAAATTGGACGTGGACCAGTGTCACGCCCCACATTGCTGCGACTCGGCTTTAGGACATAATCAAGTGATGTATTACGGAGGGAGAGTCTTTTCTTCAAATGAATGACTAATAAAAAAAAAGGTTAGGTCGTATCACAGTCTCGGCTCACAGTCGAGAGTCCATCACCACTGCATCAGCTACCACTATTCAGAATCTGGGTTTACGTGGTAACGATTTCTACGCATGGGAACAGGTGGGTGTTTGCTGCCGCTCGGGTCGAAGCGGCGTTCACAACTGACACCAGGAATCACCTGTTAGAATCCAGGTAGCAAAATTCGGTTTCATGGCATGTTTACGCATCCTACGTAAGGCACTGGTTTTCAGATTACTATAATTGCAACCGAAATTAGATCGAATTGCTCTATTCAAGCAGCAGTGGTTCAACGAGTTTGCCTATCTCGTACCTTTCTAAAGATTGAATATGCGCAGGAAATTGGCAGATGCGTTTTTTGGGAAGAAGCAAGAGGTTGAATGAATTTACGTCACGATGTCGTCATGGCTGCTCTACTGAGTGGGATTTGAGGGTCACAGATTGTTTCAAAGAACAACAAGCTTATTAGGTAGTCCTAACCAGAGGTGCAATAGTTGACGCAGCACGTCGTCTATGAAGCAGCTTCCGGCAAACTGGCTATTAGATCCAAGCGATGGCTATGGAGACAAACAGAGCAGAGGGAACAAGCCTTATTAGACGCCTTTTTCGATACGATGCATCCCTCCCCCTTTTTGTGCTGGAAAAGAATCGGTTTTTAATGAATGATGAGCAAGGATCGGGACTGCTCCGAAGTGTTTTCCTTTGTCGTGTCGACTCTCACGGGATTCAGTGCCCTTCCAACTGTCAAGCATGGGAAAATGAGAAACTGTTTTGCTTTTCACGCTCTCCCCATTAAAATGGAACCCTGGTTTTATTTTACAAAGCAACGCATAGTTCCAATTGTGGGCTTATGTATACTAATATCCCCTATATAAACATGCTCAGGGGATGACGCTAGGGACGTTTTAGGGAAAGTGCTGAAAGAGAATTTATTCTCGTGCCTTGAAATAGGGAGTTGTATACATTTTATGTGCATAAGCGAAAGAATGTATGCGTGTCTCCGTTAGGAGCTCACTAAGACGAGACGGGAAAATACCACTTGTTGCATAGGTAAAGAGCTGGGCGGACGTTGTAACACTCAGACGTTGTAACCGGGAACATGGGCAGTTCCCGAGCGACGTCGTTCGAGATGCTTGAAAAAATGCAAGAAGAATATACGGCGAAATCTAACAATACGAAAAAAGTACGTGCGAGAATCCTGTAGACTATTTTTAAAAGCTGCTTCATTACCCCTTGCCTCTACTTCTTAATAAGAGACGTAGAAGAAAGAGGAAGGAGAAAGCGCGATTTTTCCTTTCTTTCCGGCAGCAACGAGTCCGTAAATCAATAGCGTTATCTCCGGTGGACTGAGCCAGACAGGTAGAGTTGACGTGACACGTAAGAACTGACTCGTTGCCTAGAGTGAACACGCAACCATGCATAGTCAGTATGGCAACATAGCTTATCAGCGATATTTCGCTTTCACTTTTGCTATTTTGGTGTCGAGCTTTAGTCGCCCGCTTGGGCTAAAATCTAACGCAATGTAAACGACAACTCTCGGAGAATTTCGACGTTCGGTTCCCGAATCCCTCTGTTGTTTCATTCTTCACCTCTGCTGAGCTCATACCAACGAGTATTTGCAAGAACTCAGACAGGAGTGGTTCGCTTTAAAGGTATCGAAACCGGGCTCATTGCTAGCTACTCGGTAAACATGGGAAGACGAAGTCGCAATCTCCGGGATGTTTTCGATTGGGACCCTTTTCCCGTGTTCAATGAGGTGCGTAGGACAGTTAGTAACTTGAACTCGTCTGTATTTAGAAGTTCGTATTACATTTTTGTCACTGTTATTACTTTCTTTAGGGTATATGGGGTGATGGTGGCCCAGAAACAGGATATTTTGATTGGTTCGAGGAAAGTCCCAAGCGTCGTCGCCAGCAAAGACGTAGTCGTCGAGGCTTTAGAGCGCGCCCAGGTGGAGAAAAAGGGAAAAACACTTACGCGGCAAGAAAGTGTCAACAAAGATTCGCAGAAATCGAATGACAGAGTGTATTGTCCCTTGCAGGTTTTAGTACATGTCTCTCATTTCACCGCCGAAGAAGTAGAAGTGAAAGTTTCAGACAAGAACCTTATTATCCATGCTGAACATGGCGAGACGCAGGATGATAATGGGTTCGTGAGCAGGGAGTAAGCCTAGGTCGCAATTTGCTATGCAGAAGCTTACCAACGGTTTTTTGCATAGATTCTATAGCCGCTTTGAACTGCCTGATGATATAGATATACCTTGAGATACACTCTTTCAGAAGACGGATGTCTAGAGATCACAGCGTATCGCACTCCCGAGAATCCCGATGATCGTGTGATACCTATCATGCAATCTCGTAATCCACGTTATGGAGGAGGGAACGTTGTGCCAGGTGTTTTCCTTTAGTTGGTCGTGCTTGACGATTGTGGAAACATTTGTTGTAGTTTGTAGCACTAGACCTGGATACAAATACATATACTCAGTACCTTTATACCATAAAGTTGTACCGGTAATGCACTTTAATGTCCAAAAAAAAACGACCCAATGTATACCCTAGAGATCGCTTATCCAATTATTTTTTCTTGATTTTGCTGGCCAGAGGGTTTAAACTTCTCTTTCGTTCCCTTCTTTTGTGTCCAGACCAAACGCACAACTAAAGCGTCTTCAGACAAGGCAAAATGGTTCTTCGCTTTACAGTGAAATGCGTGGAAATATGAGAAATGTTGGCTTAATATGAACACGGGTTAGGGGTTCGATTTGATTTGGACACGAAAGAAGTGAAAGAAAGAGAAGTTTAAACCCGCTGGGCAGTAAAAAACTAATTGTAGTACATTGTAGTACCTATAGAATGTATGCTTAGGAATCACGGGACCCAAACCAAAAACATGCTGTTATTTGAAATCAACAGTACGCCCACTGAGAGTGGGCTTCAGTTCCTCGTAGTAGAAGCGTTCTGTTTTTGACTTAAGATGCGGTGTTTACAAGGCTGCATGTAATCAATGCGTTATTTGCGGTTTGGAAGGTAAATATAAGCCTTACTTGCTGCAGTATATTAATTACCATTTTTTTTCTCTTTAGAAATTGTATAAGCCAACCAGAAAAACGGTTTTGGTAAGAACAAGTCCAGCAAAAGTTGGTTGTGATTTGTTCATGTCAAGCCATTCGCATTCCTGAATTTATCAAAGAAGCTCTGCTATGGAACGAGAACGAGATCGCCGTGATATAGACCGAGAAAGAAAAGACAGAGACGATAAAGACCGTGAGAGAGATAGGGAACGTAAACGATCCAGAAGTCGAAGTAGAGATCGCGAAGTTAATAAGAGACGCAGATCTCGTTCTAGGTAACTTTTCTTTTTAGACGTGTTTTTGTCAGGTAACTAAACAATGCTTCTCTAATAGGTCTCCAAGGAAAGACGATAGAGACCGAGGCAGAGACCGGGATCGTGACAGGGATGGCTATAAAAATAGGGACAGGGATCGTGAACGCGACAGGGATCGGGACAGGGACTATGAAAAAGACAGGACAACTGAAGAGAAGAAAGCTAAATTTGCTGAATTCAAAAAAGAAGAAGACCAGGAGGATGAACTACCCAAAATAAAAAGAGAACCACTTTCTTTGGAAGAGATCTTAGCCAAGAAAAAGGCGGAAGAAGAAGCTAAAAGCAAAGTAATACATTGTTAAAATATGTATATTCTTTCGGCTAACGGGGAGTTTGTGTAGCCAAAATTCTTGACTAAAGAAGAGCGTGCGGCTGAAGCCATGAGAAAACGCCAGGAGGAAGTGGAAGCTACTCGTAAACGACAAGAAGAAGAGAGACAACGGCGTACGCAATATGCTCAAATGAGTGAAACTTCTTCTTTCGACCGAGGACGGGATCGCGACCGAGATCGGGAACGCGAAAGAGAGGAACGAAGGCGAGACCGGGAAAGGGAAAAGGACCGTGAGAAGGGCAAGGAGGTTGTAGAATCGGATCGAGATAAGGAAAGGGAATTAGAAGCAATTAAAGATCGTTACTTGGGAGGTGCCAAACGCAAACGTCGAGTTCGCCGCCTAAACGATCGCAAGTTCGTATTCGATTGGGATGCTACCGAAGACACTAGCGTTGATTACAACCCTATCTATAAAGAGCGCCATCAGGTTCAGTTTTTTGGCAGAGGCCATCTTGCCGGGATTGACATCAAAACTCAGAAGAAAGATCAAACCAAGTTTTATGGCGAAATGCTCGAGAAACGGCGCTCGGATGCTGAAAAAGAGCAAGAGAAGTTGCGTCTTAAGAAAGAAGGAAAACGTGAGGAGAAACAAAAATGGGATGACCGGCATTGGTCTGAGAAAGGTATCGACGACATGACCGAACGCGACTGGCGTATTTTCCGAGAAGATTACAACATAACCATCAAAGGCGGCAAAGTCCCTAATCCTATTAGGCACTGGAAAGAGTCACAACTACCCGAAATTATTTTAGACATCGTCGAAAAAGCGGGTTATAAGGAACCCACTCCCATTCAGAGACAAGCTATACCCATTGGTTTACAAAACCGAGACATTATTGGCGTAGCTGAAACGGGGTCAGGGAAAACAGCAGCGTTTTTGTTGCCTCTCTTAGTTTGGATTCAATCGCTACCGAAAATCGTGTGGCAAGAAGACGCTGATCAAGGACCTTATGCCATTATTATGGCACCCACCCGTGAATTGGCTCAGCAGATTGAAGAAGAAACCATCAAATTGGGAGGACCTTTGGGAATAAGAACCGTGGCCGTTATTGGAGGCTTGTCAAGAGAAGAACAAGGCTTCAAACTTAGGATGGGTTGTGAGGTAAGAAGGTCCTCGGAGGCCTATGTATTAAAAAAAAAAAAAAAAAGTGATTCAACAATTCTTGCCTGTCTTTCCAGATTGTAATTGCTACGCCCGGACGTCTCATAGATGTACTTGAAAATCGTTATTTAGCCTTGTCGAGGTGTACGTATATTGTATTGGACGAAGCTGATCGTATGATTGACATGGGTTTTGAACCGGACGTTCAGAAAATTTTGGATCACATGCCAGTAACCAATCAGAAACCCGACACGGAAGAAGCTGAGGACGTGGATAAGTTATTGGCCAATTTTAAAACCAAGGAGAAATACCGACAGGTAAATCGTACTGTTTTATATGGCTTGTCACCTTTGTTAATACCTGTCTGGCTTAGACTGTCATGTTTACGGCCACTATGCCGCCTGCTGTGGAACGGTTAGCGCGAACGTACTTGCGTCGCCCTTCCATTGTCTATATTGGTTCTATCGGCAAGCCTGTAGAGCGGGTAGAACAAATCGTTTATATGGTACATGAAGGAGAGAAACGCAAAAAGTTGGTCGAGATCTTAAACAAAGGAATCGAAAAGCCAATCATCATATTCGTCAACCAGAAAAAGGGTGCAGATATCCTGGCAAAAGGCTTGGAAAAATTGGGAGTAAGTTGGAAGTTCAATGGTGGTGTATGTTGCACAGGGATTGACCATTTGTTTTTGTTACGTTTACAGTACAGTGCGTCTACTTTACACGGCGGCAAAGGTCAAGAGCAGCGAGAGTACGCCCTTAGTATGCTCAAGTCAGGAGCTAAGGATATTTTGGTGGCCACTGATGTGGCTGGTCGTGGTATCGATATTAAGGATGTTTCTCTTGTCATCAATTATGACATGGCTAAAAGCATTGAAGGTTAGTATGGGTTTTTTTCGTGATTACAGTAAATTATCGCATTTATTTTGCAGATTACACTCATCGAATTGGGCGAACAGGGCGAGCAGGAAAAGCCGGTGTGGCTATTTCATTCCTTACCAAGGAGGATTCCCATTTGTTTTACGATCTCAAGCAGTTATTGCTTTCCAGCCCCATCTCCTCCTGCCCACCGGAGGTTGCTAATCATCCTGATGCCCAACACAAACCCGGAACAGTGGTTACAAAAAAAAGAAGAGAAGAGAAAATATTTGCATAGAGCACACACCCCAATCTTGTCTGCCGCGGATAGAATTTGAAATAAAATCACTGAGATTGACCTATTTTTCCCTTGATGTAGCCCTATAGCTGCATTCTTAATAATATACATACAAGTAAAGTAACGGATAAGATAGATATAACGGGAAAAAGTTGTACTGCCGCTCGAACCGAAACGAATTTTTTGACATTTTGGACAGAGTTGAAGCCCAAATGACTTCGAACTATTTTAATAATAAGAACTGTAGAATTTCTTTATAATTATTCGTGTTTAAATAATGCTAAAACCCCGAGTTTAAGTTTTTAAACCGAAGATACCGAGATTTCGAAACTTGGACAAAAAGGAAGCTAACCGACCAATCATATTTCATGATGCGGTTCACCGTTCAGACAGCGCATGGTTCAGACGTAGCTTGAATAGTTTGGGTTTCCTTGATACACGTGTTTTGAAAGTTAATGTACTAATTGAAAACAGTATAAAACAAATTTGTTGCGTGCAAGTGCGACACCTGGAATCGATAAAACGCTTAAGTTAAGGAGAAACTTCGTACTCAAACTGCTCAATTCCATTATATTACTAGGGTAGAAGTACGGTAGACATGGCTGGGACTTCCGCAGCAGCACGTGCTTCCCAAATACAGGCACGTTTATTTACCAAAGATGAAAAGTAAGTTTGCGTCGAGATTACTATTACATGTAATGTACGTAAGGATATATGGTCATATTGAAACGCCGTCCGTGAACTTAATTTTAGTCTCGCCATTCCTGATGCTCCGTTTTCTATCCCTGCAAATTCCTCCATTGAGGACCTTACTTCTCTGGTAAACCAACTACTACAAGGTAAATTAAGTGAAATGCAACTGATAGATACAAATAAGATTCAAGTTATGCAATCTTGCAGATGTCTTTATATATCTCTTGTTCTTCTTTCAGATTCAAAGGGCGGAGAGTGGGAGCCGATCGACTTTGATTTTTTGGTTGCTGGAGAGTTGCTGCGCTTGCCTTTACTGGAGCATCTTCAGGCCAAAGATATTTCTACTGAAGTTGTAGTCGAAATAGAGTACATCCAACGTTTACCAGCTCCCGAGCCTCATGACAGCCTTAACCATGACGACTGGGTTTCAGCAGCAAGCTGCAATGGGGATTGGTGGGTTCAGCTTTTAAGTTAGCTCTTGTATGTTGTATGTATTAACTTTGAAATTCTCCAGGATAATAACAGGATGCTACGATAACACAATACATCTATGGAAAGCGGACGGCAAACACCGTTTAACTATTCCCGGTCATAGCGGCCCAGTAAAAGGCGTTACTTGGCTTGAAGTTGGAGATCCGTTCGCTACCTTTGCCAGTGTATCTCACGACCAGACGCTAATGCTTTGGAAACTTGACATGACCTCAGAATCCGTGGAATGCATTCAAATTGGTCGTGGACATGAGCGATCTGTGGAATGTGTAGCCGCCGATCCCACCAAAACCTTCTTGGCAACTGGCAGCTGGGATTCCATGGTCAAAGTCTGGGCAGCAAGTAAACTTACATGTTTTTTGTTTTATTTTAAACTAAAGTTTATACTTACGTGAGATAATCTTTACCAGCCGTTGAACAAGGAAGAGATGACGAGAGCCAAACCAGAGAATCTACTCGTAAACGAGCTAAAGGAGATGGAAAATCACTGTCTAGGGTATAAATTTGGCCCTGAGATGATTACTACTTGTTAATGCCAAATGGTTCACATGGTTTAGACTCCCTTGATGACCTTGGGCGGTCATAAGGAGGCAATAGGTGGTGTGGTGTGGACAGAAAATCAAGAAGTGATGTCCGCCTCATGGGATCATACCTTGAAGATTTGGGATTCCGAAGTTGGTGGGATTAAGACTGACATAGCAGGCAACAAAGCTTTCTTTGCTGTTGATTGGTCTGCTAGTAACCGAACTATAATTACCGCTTCTGCCGACAGACATCTTCGCCTCTACGATCCCAGATCTCAAGGTATTTTTTAAACTCATGATTTTCATTTAGTTTAGGAATTTTTTTCATTAGTTAATTTAATTTTTATATTTTTTAAATTAATTTTTTATTGAATTTTTAGGAATTTTTATTGAATTTTTGATTTTTTATGGAGTTTTTTACAATTTAATTTTTGTAATTGAATAAGTCTTATATCATTTCTATATTTTTAATTTTCAATTTTTATATACTGATTTGATATCCTAGCGTGACGTTTGGCACTTCTCTTCTGAATTTTTCTGTGGTTTTTCGTAGAGGGATCAGTAGTGAAGTCGACGTTTACATCCCATAGTGGTTGGGCTTCATCGGTGAAATGGTCTATTTCAGACTCGCATTTGTTCATCTCCGGTGGTCACGACAATCTGCTGAAACTCTGGGATACACGAAGGTAAGTGGCAAAATCTTCTACTTCCTGGGGAGAGCCCTGTCAGTCAGTTGAATTCTCGATTTTTAGTCCCCAAGCGCCCCTTTACGACATGACCGGTCACGAGGATAAAATTTTGTGTTGCGACTGGTCCAATCCTGCGTTCATGACCAGTGGTAGTGCCGATAACACCCTCAAAATCTTCGCTTCAAAACAGTGACGTGCTAAAAGTGTACCAGCATGCTCTAGTATGGCCGCATTTTGAACACGGTGAAGCAAATAATAAACATGCCGTCGCTATCCAAATCTAGCTTGGTTCGAAAAGCCGTTTGATATCAGGAAATATTTCATTGCTTTCCTGCTTTTATTCTCCCATAATAATACAAGGAAGCTATGAAAGATGAATGTGTTTCCACGCTTTTAGCCCACTGATCTTCAGGAGCTTTGTTTGCTCCGTCCATTCACGTTGAGCGTAAGAGTAAGTATATGGAATCATTTCCATATCTCAAGTTGCTGAGCTCAACCGCTTTTTTGTGAAAAGCCTCTTTTACCAGTTCTCTTGTGTTAGGTCAAGTAAGGTCGCGGGCATTAAGAATGGACGTACTGTAAACCGAATCCTTGACTCGAGGGAAAGGCCAGGGTACACACAGTCTATACTGGATTTGCATGGAAAGTGGACAAGATCCGGAGAACCAGACAAGTCTCATTTCCGCCGCTTTTTGTTGTTCACGTCACGCTAATTTGCATAAAGTCAACATCTCGTATTATTGAAGTTCGAAAAAAAATTAAGTGTATCCAACCATTCCAACGGTAAAAAAACGCGATAACACTGAAAACATCGAGGTTCTCCGCTATAATGAATCATTCCGTATGTATCTGATGCCGTCCGAAAAGACCCATTGCAGAAATATCCGTAATTCTGCTATTAAAAAACTTCTCCCAAATTTTGATAGAGGTGTAGGATCCGTAATGGATGGTAACGAGAGGGCAAGTGACAGATTTGTTACCATATTTCGCACCCCAACTTTTTTATGCCTCATATTGATATGCAGATTGCCTGGTTTCCCCTCACTTCCTTTTTTTTCCCTTCGAAGTCGCTCTCAGTCTTCTGGTTTGCATGGCGTTTGTCGGCGGACATCCATAGCCAATAAACCTCTCCCCTACCTCACATGAGCTCGTTTTCCCTTTTTTCTCTTTTCTTAGCCAAGCTTTGAGCGGATTTCGGGAATTGAAATCGTTACACTGTTTTCAAAGACTAGGTAGTTAGGGCGCGAGAAGGGATGTTTAAAAGACGCTCCGAGGTCGTCCGCAGTCAGGCCGTAAATTGACTGTAATGTGTCTCTCTTAGATCCTCGATTTTTGATTCTAAGGAAGCGGCCGTAGTATCATTCGAAAAGCCCCTGGCATCACATTCATAATTTGTGACAAATCAAAAAGAAGGGAGGTGCGACTTTCACAAATGATGGAGATGGCATACACAAAATATGCCCTTGGACTCACGCCGTAGAAATGCACAACCTGGGAGGGATATGATGGTGTGCCAGCCAGAGCCTCATTTTAAGTGCTTCCACATCCATCTCCATAAATCGCGCCCTATTACCTTTCAATCGTGGCATGGAATCCCCCTCAAATGCTATATATGACTTGTGGAGGGAGATTTAAAACTCTTATTTTTTTAGAACAAGACCCCCCTCTTCATACACGCGCGTAAAAAAAAAAGAAAATCCGAAATAGCTTTGTCTCAACTAAAAAGAAATCCACAGAAGCCTCCGTTCA
The DNA here is from genome assembly GCA_023053545.1 of Lepidurus packardi. NCBI lineage: Eukaryota > Metazoa > Arthropoda > Branchiopoda > Notostraca > Triopsidae > Lepidurus > Lepidurus packardi. The sequence goes on from JAKZAN010000007.1 coordinate 4,822,672, forward strand.
ACGACTTTTTCATTGAAGAAAGCTTTTCAGTTGTAGGATGTAGGATCTGAAATGGTACAAACCTCTCCCAGCTATTTGAGTAAGATTGCACCATCATGATGTGATGCTCCAAAAGTCGCGTGATTTTCTTCTTTCTTTTTGCGCCCTCTCACGCTTTGGGCGTCAATTTTGTAGGTCTTGTTCATCGTTTGGAGGCTTTGCTTGCTACCATGCTGGGGTTTTGAGACAGCCACGGAAAAAATGTATTCTTGTGATGGACAGATCGTTAGTCTTGTGCCTTTTGAATGGGAAGCCCCCTTTTTGCTGATCAAGCAGGACTCGCATAGTTGACAAGGATAGAAAAGCATCCCACAGTTTTCCACTTTTCCGGGAGTTTTTCGGTCTCGAAAGATGTTGTCCTTTAACACGCTGACTTCGTTCCTCGTTTGTCGTCTTAGAACCTTAACCTAACGCCCACATGTAGCCTCTCCCCCTTGTCTCTGTATATCGCGTACACGCAAATGCGGATGACAAAAGATTCGTTTTAACCCGAGTCGAAGGGATTTCTGGACTGCATCCCACAATCGTGCAACCTATGCATGTATAGGCCTAATAGTATGCTTTTCCTCCACCAATTATAGTTGCATACCCTCATTAAATCCATCCGAGTAATGAATCTTCTTGCCACCACAACCGCTAGCCTACAAAGCCGACTCGCGTTGGGTCGCTATGTATAGGTTTCATCTGTGCGATCTTCGCACATCAGCAGCTTTTCCACCGTACTCTGCGGCCCGGTAAGCGGCTTAGGAAATGTTGCAAGAACACCGTGTGAGGTATTGTTGTGTTAGGAACATATATATACGTCCAAGATCCAAGGGAAGAACCCCTGATTGCCACTGATTACTCCTCCATTGCCATTGTTGTTGTTGTTGGTGAGGGGGACAAGTTGAAAAGAGCGATAAAAATCCATCGAGGACAGAAGGCAGGAGCGTACAGGGACTTATTCGGAACGAGGGGTTAGATCACTGAGCATTCCGGGATGCGGGACGGACACGAGAACACACTGGGACTGACGTGTGGTGCATGGCAAGTAGCTGGCAGTCCGCCTAATGGTCACACACGGACCTCACCGGCCATGTCCACTCCCGGCATCAACTCCATAAAGTCCGTCGAGCGATAGAAAACGTCTGCAAACGTGCAAGTAAAAATAAAAAAAAAAATGAAATGTCACGGTGGTGGAGTTCGAAGCTCCCATCATCTTCATACTCCAAACCATGGTTTTTCTTTGTGTCCGTTTTTTGGTCCCTAATAATAGTGTCTATTTAGGTGTTAGTTTAAAGGGACAGATAGTTCGAAGCTGTCAGCTTGAAATATAGATATGTTCACATTCTTCCTCCTGGTTCTTGGACACTTTTTAGTCTTATCTGACTTTACTCCTCATTTTTAACAGATTACCTTGTCGGTTGATTGCCTCCGGAATGTATGTCAGAGATTTGTGTTTCGTCTCCCTTCTTCCACTGTTCTTAACTTAATTATTCCAGATACGTATATCATCATAGTCTTTTTTTAACCTTTAAGGCTCCCGTGTACCTTAGCTTTTTAATGCGAAACAGACACAGATGGCGCTGCTATTTGATATTGTTTTGCGAAAGCCTTGCGTAAGAAAGTAAGAAAAGAAATAGACAGCTAATTGGCTGCAAAAGTTTATATACGGGAGCCTTAAAAAAGCTAATGAAGTGAGTAGATTGCATAAGGGATGAAGGATTTTGAATAACCATTATTGTGTTCTAAACAGTGGGAGAAATAATCAAACCATGGTCGTATTGAACCCAGAAGGAGGTAAGAATGGGATGCTGCAAGTGCCTGGGGAGAGGTGGAGATGCGCATCCAGCTTTGTTACGAAGGCCCCAAAAGGGTTGAAGAGGGTCCTCTTTAGGGTAGCACCGTAGCACGAAGTTTTTGTCCCGAACACGTCTTCCGCGGGTGGGTTGGAGGGTTGTCCGGCACGATCAGGCTGACCTTCGGGTCAAGCCTCCCTGTAGCCCAACTCGAAAAGCCTGCGAAACAGTCTTTTCCAGCTTTTGACTTAGCCCGTTTGCGCACTATAGATGAGGGCGGAAAAGGTCTTCAAAGTCGTTCAAGAGTCTTTTCTTTCTCTCAACTCTCTCCCACTCTTTTTCCATATATACCCGCCTCACAAAGGATACTTCCTTTCCCGGTTGCGCTTTTATAGGAAATAGAGTAGGAAGCATTTTTTTCTTGTCGTTCTTCTGTGCCTTTTCTGCGTGGGAAGATTAGCCCACCACCACAGAAACCTCTTGTAGTTACTTTCTTTTTTATTAATTGGCAGGTTTCTGCGGGGTGGAGGAGGGTTGGAGATATGGCGCTTGTGTGCTGTATAAAAAAGCTTGATATCTTTGCCTTTCCCGCCTCTCATTCCCTTCTTTCTCCATAAGACAAAAAAGAAGAAAAGAAAACAACTTGTGTCATTACTGCAGTTGCATTAGCATTTCTGTACCAGTGTTGTGGTGCCTGCCCAGCATCACCAGCAGGGCTTTCTGGGAGATGAGAATGGGCCGGGCAGGGACATCATCTTGACCTATAGGGGTTTTGTTTTATAGCCAACCTTTGCATTAATATGTTAACCTTATTTGCCCCGTTTCGCTAGATAAAGTTAGAGTTCCGGCCGAGGGCTCTTATGGTAATCATGAAACGAAAATATGTGTCCCCCTTTTGCTCATCTCGTTGTAGCAACAAAAAAGAAAGAAAAATAGTCACACAAGTCCTCGTGGCGTTTGCCCTTGTCTTACCATGCGGGGAAAAGACATAGGAAATTTCGAACGAGAGGGGGGTTTATGTGTAGAGGGGGATCGTACAAGTTCTATTGATTGGCCATCGATTTGTCATTGGGATAAAATGCCCGGTTCCCAATGTCCGACAATTTTCAAGCGGTTCCATTCCTATCCGACAAGGAGCCGAGGAGTTAATGAAGGAAATTTTGGTACCCTGTCTTCCTCGAAGTGCCACTGCCTTCACGCTGTTATTTTACCCTATGAGAATCGGCCAAACTTTTAGGGGACATTCATTCTACCCTATCACCTTCATTACATTCCCACTCGTAAAGGTTTCCTACTCTAAAACTCATTCTGCCTCTCCATTTAAACTTAGGTATACCTTCTCTCCTCCGATTATGAATGGACGCTTTATATTTTCAAATTTGTATGAAAGTGAAAACTATCTAGAGTTTATCACAACTTGGGAAATGTGATATGTAAAAAAAAACTGTGACGAGTTCCTTCATACATCCAAAGGCAATCCAAGGAAATAAATTAGCACGAGATTACGATATGCGTGCCGGAAATTCGGGGTCAGGGAAGGATTTTTGCAAAGTAAGCTTGCGTCGCATCTCCCAAGTTATCTGAGTGAACTTGAGCCTTTGTAGCGTTCAGCGGTTAACCTGTAGGTGATGGCTGAGCTGGCGTGGTATATATTCTCTGCCAGCTCTTGCTTATGGCTATTGCGATCTTCTTCATTCATCATTTTGAATTTTCGCCCCAGATGAAGGAGCAGAAGAGAAGAGGCCCTCTACGATATACTCTTTTTTTTACGATGGCTTTCCTTTACTCAGTCTGGTGGCAGCGCAATTCAATCATAGAGATATGCGTGGCTTTGGCTCCATTTCCCCGATATTGGCTCTCGTTATAAACCACAACCCCCTGTCTGTCTGGGCAACCGATGCAATCGCTTCCCCAACAAGCAGCAGCCCCCAAAAAGACAATTCTTTTGTATCCTCACCAGCATTTATGAATGTTGGTATATAGTTTCAACGTGCAGTTGTGGTTTTTTCCCCCGCTTACATTGTGGAATATCAAGCCGTGCTCGGGATATACCGTGAATGAATCCCACTTATTCTCTCCTTCCGTCAACGAAGAACATCTAAAAAGAAGTCTTCTACCAAAGCTAGTTATAACCCGAAGACCACCACGAGCTCCCCATCAGAGATCAATTGCTTAGAAAAGTAGACGCGTATCCATCAAATGCGTTTCCCCCCCGTTCCTACCAAAAAGTTATGAGTAGCAATCATAACGTTTTGTTCCATTGTTGCTATGTGTTATGCACATATCACTTTCCATGTCTTGGATGGAATAGACGGAAGACCCCAACACGTTTTAAGTCTTGCTGATTTATGCAATGCTCCTAGGCTAAAAGGTCCATGAGAAATGCAGCTAGCAACAGTATGTCGTAAAACTGGAGGCAAAGGCAAACCATGGGCTGTTATGGTGTGGGTCAATGATACGAGATCTAATATCGAATAAGTTTTCGTAGGCAAGTTTTTTTTTAAATATTATTCTTCTATGTGTCTAGCCGAGACTTTGTCTCTGACCCGTTTGAACTGCATGGTAATAAGGATCAAATGTTAATTACCGTTCTGTCTGGGAGAACAAGAGACCGAAATGAAATGTATGTAAGGTCTGAGAACTTCTTACAGATATGTTGGTGATTCTTACACCACTTCTCCAGATAAGAGGCTGTAATAAAAGAGGCAAAAAAGCCCGATATACAGGAAGGGCGAGTTCCCAAAAAACATTCGAGAGACCAATAGTTATTATGAGAGAGAGGGTCAGTCACAGATGGTCTTAACTTTCCTGACGCCCCACACTCCTTCCAATATAGACCCCCGTATATATAATAACTTTCGCCTCTGCAAGGCGCAACACTTGCCATCCTTATACTGTCTTTAGGCTTTTTTTCTTCTTTTTTCATTTCGCCTTGATCTAAGTAAGCTGAACCATCACCTGACATTGTTGCGGTGAGCGTAAGAGGAGCCGGCGTATATATACGCGATAACGACTCGCGGAAGCTGCTGTGCTGGACCTAATCTGTCATTGCGCTCAAACAACATGTTTCGTAGCACTGGCTTTTCAAGGCTTGTTGCGGTGTTGAACACGTTAATAAGTACACGCTCAATGCAGATGTTGACTAGCAACAGCACGTTTGATTATCTTGGACGAGCTCCGTGAAAGGCTTCGGTCCCTAACTTCCTATGCTGCCTTTAGCTTGCAACGTGTACGCATTTCGTGTGATCTCTGCTAAGATGCACCCACCATTGCGCCGCAGCATGTATAACTTTTCTATCTGGGAAAATCTTGTATGTCTCTGAATCCATAATGCAAACGAGTGAAGGAGAGGTTGCGGATGAGCAAGAACATTATGCATGACAATGTATCCCCCCGTTCACCGTGACAAATGCGAAGACCCGTCATCACTCACTTGACCTGACACGAGCCAGACTTTGACCTGACTTGCCGCTCCCATACAAGACACACTGTGTGACATAAGAAAGGAAAATAACCGGGAACATGGAAACAGACTCTCTTTCCGTAGAAGATTTCCGTAAAAGAACGAAGGCACGGTATATATAAGTATACACACAACAATCGAGAATGAAAGGGGTCAGAGCTAAATGTATGGCGTAAGATGAATGGGACTAGATTAGCAATTGCAATGCAACGACCTAATGTCCCATTCCTTCGCAAAGAAAATAACCTTTCGCGTGATGAAGTGGCTGATGTGGACACGGTCAACTGGACTAAAGAGAAAAGGCAGACGAATTTATTTTGTGTCATTCATTCAACGCGATGAAGGGACGCTTGCTAGGTTTTCGCTTTCGAAGGAAAATGAACAGGAAGTGGCTTCTCGCTTGCAACATACATGCTGTAGTTTGATATATGCAAATAATCTAGCACCTTGGAAAAGGGAAGCTTTTTAACCAAAGTAACCTCGAGCTACAAGAGATTAAGAGGTCGAGTTAAACGTTCTCAGTTGACGCACTTTCGCCAGGGATTGAATGACTTGGGCAGTATTTTGTTTTCTTTTTGCCAACATGGTATAGCATTGTTGATAGCAACTGACATGCCCTTTGTACCGTGCAAATTTTTTCTTTAACCTGAACTTCGTGATGTGTGAATGGAAACTGGTTGCCGTTTAGCAACCTGAATAGGCGTTGCAAATTTGATATAACACGAAAATATTGGCTTTCAACTTGAATTCTATTGGACAAAGTCTGTTTCCTGGCATTTATCTTCTCTCTTTGCGCTTTCCTCCTTGCAGAATCTGTCTCGTGTTATTTTGCCAACTGCTCTGATTACCCAGCGACACACACACATACTGACACTGTTGCCATGTTATCTAAAGGATTCCGAAGCCGAGGCTAGAAGGTCACTTTCAATGTCCGTGATATCCTGATAGCCTCGTTAAGCATAGTGAAGTTCTTATAGCTTTACCAGACAATGGCGAAAGCAAATTATAGCTTTTAGCCTGATTCGAATTACGGGTATAACAAAAACCCCAGGATCGCTTAAGCATTCCTCTGCGTACTGCACAGGAGTGCACGTGGCCCTGTTGGGACGAGGCAAGAAAGCTTAAAGATCGGAGCGCCTTCGCCTTCACTGTATGATCTTAAATGCATTAATTTGGCGACTAAGAATGACAATAGCTCTATCGATTGGCAATCGTGTTCCTGCCTTATCCCCCTCATCTACCCGAGGAATAGTCACGGCTCTTTATCGCAATCATCGCAGCCTTAGGGGGTACCATGTTAAGGGCGCCGGAATAGAACTTCAGGTCCTGCTCTGGGTGCGCCTAATTCTTTACTACTACTACACAAACACACACACACACGTACTTGCAAAACACAAGAACAGAAATAGGAACGTAAAAGGCAGTTTTAGAAGTAGTTAGAAGAAACCTTTGATGTGACTGCCAATAGAGCAATCGCAATAATTGGTGAAAAGCCCACAGCTTAATGAAAGGTGCATTGTTTCGGACTTTCTCCCTTCAGGTGAGCTAATTTACTAGGAAATCATCTATTTCGTAAATTTCGAATAAGTAATCAATTTGCGCACTTTCCACGAGTTTATTCATAACCATATTTATTCGATACAAGCAGAACAATATTTGGTATATAAGGTTAGGGGGCCAACACGTTGATTGTACGGCAGCAGAAATTCGAAATTTAATGCTTTCAACTTCTGGGATCCACGAGTCCAATCCTGCATTGGTGGTTACAGTTGGGAGGGGAGGGGAGGATTTGAATCTATCACAGGTCTACTCCTTTTAACCCCTACAAAACGAGCTTAACTTGATGGGAGCAAAGTTTCTGATTGCGTGCTGCTACTTTTCTTTTGCTTACTAGGAGGTTGGAATGTATGCAATTTAAAACCAAAGAGGTAAAAAACAGTAGATTTATTTTTCTCTGTTGTCGATGAGCGACGAAAGCAGTTGGGCAAGAGGAAGAGTGAGGGAGGGGAAGGAAGGTGGGTAAACAAATGTTTTCCCTCTTGCGTGGCATATACCCCAATTAGCAGCCCATGGTTTATGATTTTCTTATGGCTGATATCACAGAACTTAAATTAAATTATTGCTACGTGAACCCAAGTAATGAAAATGTGCACATGGGACGAGCATTGTCAGGTGCGTTGCCATTCTTATGTAGGTAATATACAAAGGGAGGGGTTCATGAAAAATAGCAAGTAAAAGAAGGTGTAAAGGTGGGAAGCCAAAACCGTAAAATTTTACTAACCATTTCCTACAGTGGAAACAAACGAAACATGTATTCCGCATAACCTCTCATTTCTAAGCGAATTGTGTTGCACACTGATGCCTTAAAAAATTCTTATTTTTCCCCGATTTTCTGCCTCGATTTTGATAGGAAAGTAGATATAATAGATGCAATAAGGGCAGTGAAAGGGAAATGTACAAGGGGAGTTGTTTTGGCAAGTAGAACGTTACCAAAGCTGACGATGCATTATGTCTTGATTTTATGTAAAATTACCTAGAAAATAACGATGAGTATCAATTCTTGCACAGTAACAGTAAAGAGAGAGAGAGAGGGCTAATTTACGCGACGAAAAAGCGATAACTTTTGATCGTGGAACGCAGGCTTTATGCAGTGGCTAAATTCTCCTACCCTCTCCCTGTCTGGGACTTGAAACCTTTTCCTCACACCCCTTAACACAATTCTAACCCCCTAACTTTGCTGACCCTCACACACGTCCCGGAATACCAATCGCACAAACTTTTTCGTGTTTTATCTTTTTTTCTGGAGATTGCCTATATAAGCCCGTTAGATTTCTGTCCTGATCCCCGAAAATCTTAGCTGGTACAAGTGAAATGGAGGAAAAATCCAGTTCCGTGAAGCATAATGTCCGTATCCTGGTGACTTGAACGTCCAGAAAGAACAATTTCTTGCCTCGAGTCCAACATTCCCAATCAAACCGAGTTAAATATTTCTTTGACTACCCACGGCAGAAATCCAAGAAGCAAAAGCGATGTCTAGCAGTGCGGTCTGCTCCCAGTATTGCGTGTGCTTCTTTGTAAAGCTTCGCATTGTTGCTTGTAAGCGTCTCTCTCCTGGGTAAGGCGGCCTACTTCGTTCCTCAGACGTTGTAATTCGGATTGGAGTCCGCGATTCGTCGTTTCGAGTTCGTGGCGTTGCTGTAAGCGTTTAGATCGACAATTTTGGGCATAACCACGGTTTTTAAGCGTTCGTCGTTTCTGCTTCAGACGCACTACTTCTTCTCGCGGAAATCCATGTAGGCGCTTGTTTAGTTCACGTACCGATAATGAAATTAAATGATCGTCTTCCAAAAGGTCCAAACTGCTTGCACCCAATGGTACTGTGTTAGACATGCCGTCACGATCGCCATTCTGAAAAGAAATTTTAAAAAAATCTGGGTGTTGGTGTCAAATTGGACCGGTTTGTAAATATTTAGCCTTTTCCAGTGCATATACGATATTTACTTATATACACATCCGTATATCAGAAAGCGTGCCGTTTATTGTGTGTTGTTTTTTGTCGGGTTATTTATATTTACCTGCAGGTGGTGGCAATCAGGTGAATAATCACGTCTAGATGAGCCTGGAGGACCCCACGATTCCAAGGGGGATTCGCTGCCTTGTGGCCGCAAATCCAATGGCTCTTGGATGGTACCATTGCTGCCATTGACAAGCAGAGGATGGCTGTGGGAATGTACGTGCGAATGTCCATGTCCTATGTGTCCATGACCAGGAGGATGGTAGCGTAGTCCTGCGCCAGCCCATATTAGATCATCCATCGGGCCTTGTGGTGAACCCATGGAAACTTTTTTTTTTTTAAAAAAATGCGAAAAAGCATTAAGATGTCGTTAATTTTTTAGGCTCAAGAATGCGTTAAACTTGTAGCCTCCGAAACGAAAATCTGGAGAAAAGGCTGACCGAACCAGAGCCCAACTTTTGACTAATGAAGTTTGAGAGCGAACTGTCTATAATTAAAACTGTTTTTGGCAGACCCGTCTAAATATGCGAAAAAGTCCTCTGTCCTTAGCTATACAAAGCAGTTTGGCTACTTGTCAAACACATGTCTTTCTTTCGTTTCATCCGTCGTTTTGGAAGAACTTTGAAAGAAGATTTTATAGAGCGATGCGAGTATGAAAGGGGTTTCGAGTTTTTTTGAAAGTGTTGACGTGTTCTTACCTGTCATTTTGGGTGGGTGTTCCAAATAGTGTTGTTGGCTTTGCATGTGCGGGGGATGCTGATTATGATGGTGGGGATGCTGGTGGCTATGGTGATGATGGGATTGATAAGGTGATGAAGGTGATAACACGCAAGAGGGTCCCGGTGGAGTATCAGGTGGAGTGGCAGGAGCCGCAGCATTATGGGAAACATTGGCACAAGCTTTGCTGCTGCTCTCAGCCGGCACATGGCTTGCGAAGAGGTGCAAAGTTGGGGCTGTCCCAGCACCCGATGGCTGAACGTCTGGGTTCACTGAATGCACTGATTCCATGTTACTGGCCACATTGCTTAGAGGTGAGATAAGTCCGGCTGCCGCGGCAGCTGCTGCTGCTGCTACGGCCGCAGCGGCAGCAGCAGCTTGTTGCTGGTGTTGCTGCTGCTGGTGCAGCAATCTTTGCCGCTGTTCCATTTCGCGTTTCACCACTTCTTCCAAATGTTCCAAGTCGAAATCGCTCACGTACTCGTCCGCCATTCCACCTGTACTCTCACTCTCCATTGGTTGATCTTCCAAGCCAAGTCGTTCTTTGGAAACACAGTTTCCTTCCTTACTTACACACTCACGATGTAAGTTGATGCGCAAAACGCATTTGAGGGGATTCGAATTGCAAGTTACTGTTACAGTTTGTTTTTGCTTTTTTTTAACTGAATTCCGTTACCCGGATCCGTAAAGAAATGTTCAAGTTGTGCTATAGGTGACTTTGAAAACTTGTGCTATGGAATGTGTCGCAGGGACAGTGTACAAGTCTATCAGATTCCGTGACTGGACTCTGGCACGGAACAGAATCTAGTGTAATGGTGTTAGAGCTGAGGAGTCTGTGCAGCGGAAGCCGCTCACGCTCACGCAGATGAGCGTGAATCCTACCATGTGCGATTTGCTGGGTCCAAACGAGGATTGGTGCTCGTGCGGTCCTGCGCCAACATTGATGAACGGAAAAGGCGGGGTCTGACCTGACATAAAAGACAATCAGGAGTCCAATTAATGAGTAACTTTCTGATAAGCCAGGACAAAAGGGGACTTTTTGGGTAACAATGCTCTCGTTTTTAAGAATGTTCCTCCTGTAAAATGGCATCTTTAATTTTTGAAGCTATTATTAAAATTTCTCGGGCTTTAAGTATCTTGTATAGCATCTTATAATTCATGGTCAGAATAAAGGATTTGTCTAAGTATCCGACTTGCTATATAACACAACGTTTATGTTATTTTATTGGCAAGTACCCCCTTACTATGCGGAGGCCTGCGCGTGCTTTCCTGCTTTTCTATATTTATATGTAAAATGACGTCTTCGGTTTACGTCAATGAGGCCTGCTGCATTAGAAGTCAAAGGCGAAGCGCCAAGCTGCAAGCAGGTGAATTGGAACCGAGAAGGCGCTCTCGCTGCTCTATATTCCCCTCAAACTTAATGCCATGTATGCCAAGATTGGCTCCCTGCCAAGCATTTCTTAATTGCTTGACTGAGAAGCGCTGCAGCACTTTCTTGACCTAATAATGTCCACGGACAAGGTCGTAAGCACAAATAATAAAACGTGCACCAACACATTTTTATTGGAGATGAGTTGAAATAGTTCATAGTTAGTTAGTTAGTTCGTTCATAAGCATTGGACTTTAGCCCGACTTGAGCGATCTATTGCAAAAATAAGAGCGATAAGAAAACATGGTCTTTTCAGGGAATACCAAAGTAGAGAACTAGCGCCATTTTTATTTTATTTTTTGGCGTGCATTTGAGTCGTGGCAGTGGGAGTACTTTTTTGTACCAGCCCGAAGGATGAATTGGTCAATTGAGTCCAGTAAAACTGGAACTTATCTGGGGTGGTTTAGAAGGAAACTGGGCAGGGATAAAAAGGTCAGGTGGAGGGGGATGAGCAGCAATCTCAGGTCGAACGTTCGACGAGTCCCTTGGCATCACTAGGACATCACCGACGTTTCCAAGATCCCGAACGGACGCTAACGACGCCCATCAGGCTAATCGTATGGCGTCCATGCTAGGACCTGATGTGACCCAGGGCGAGCATTTCTTAGCACAGGCAGCCCTTTCCGAAAGTGCCCGACGATTCGGGAACCAATCGGTTCCCCCCAGCAACACCTTCTGCACCGATACTCCACAAGAGTCCAGTGGAATGATTTTTGGCTACAGAAATCTATACAACGGCCTATCGTAAGTCTTTATTGCACAAACATAACACCTCGTTCTATGCGTACTTTATGTTTGAGAAAACCTTTTAGGGTTGTGGCTAGGGATTACTTCCAAAAGGAGGAAAAAGAGGGAAAGAAAAAATGAACTGGAAAACGAGCTGGAAAAAGCAATTCAATAGAGATTTTGTTTTTTTGTTCCATATTATTGACTGTGCCTTAATCCTCGCCTAGTTGTGGTCTTAATTTATTTGCCTGAAAGCTTAGCGACACCCAATAAGCTAATCAACACGAAATGAGGTACTATGCAATGGTACTCTAAATCTATAGCCCATGGTATTCAAACAGTCAAACCCTTCTTTCTGTTGACAATGTGTGGTTTTCACTGTCCTTGTGTGTGTTCCTCATATGCGGTCTTTGGTGTAATAATGGAACGTATTTGATGCCACTTTTTTGTATTTAATTTATTTTTAAGGCAGTGAGCTAAGTTTAAAAGAAGTTTGAAATTGTTGGCACCAGAGCCAAGTTTTGCCCCGACATGAAAACAAGTGGACGAGGATACAAGACAAGGTTGATAGCTACATCCCAACACCTCGTATGTTCCCTCCACCCCCCCCCCCCCCCACTCTCCCGATACCGACGTACGTTTTTCTCCCTGTAGCATCGCTTTTATTTTGGTGGCAGGAATTCAGGGTTGAGAAAGTCGCTTGGTGTAGCTGCCATGCAGCATCCCGACCCCCCCCCCCCCATCGTAGCCATTAGGCTTCTGATGCGATTGAGCGTCGGGACCTAACCAAGTGAGGCCGGCGATTAGCGACGCTCCGGCGCCGCTCAGCCTCTGCTAATCGCTCTGATTAAGTGCAACACCCTCCCTTTACTCTCTCTATACCCCGAGCTCCCCCCTTTGATAGTCAATCTCGCCCTCCTTTGGATGCTTTGGATATACGGGTAACCTGCAACTTGTCTTAGACACTATGGGACCTAATTACATTGTTACTCTCCCTTAGATGATGGTTGAAGCAAGCTTCTTCTCCAACCCCACCCTCTTTTGATTGCCAAGTGCGAAAAGCGACAAGATAGAAGATCGCTGTCAAAAACGGTTAAACTCAAAGATTTGCTTTTGGGTACCTCGACTAACATTTCGCATCATACGTAGTAGCAGCTTCGATGTATTTTCGTGGCAACAATCTTTCTTTTTTTCAAAAAAAAAAGAGAAAAATAGTGGATCGAAGGAAAAGAAAAAAATAATTTATACCCCAAGAAGCTACCACTAATCGCGTCTCACACGCTACTGCTTTAAACCTCTCCCCCTTTTTGCCAGGACGTGCCCTTGTCGCCCTTGGGTCTATTTTTCCGCGTTCATGCTATCATCGCCAATGCGGAGTATTCTATAGGAAAGTGAATAGTCCATGGAACGGTTAGATAGCTTTCTAATATTAACCGTCAGTAAAAGGAGGGATCCCACCTACCTTTGGACATGTATAGAGCTCGACGCTCGTTAAGAAAGACATATGTCAGGCTGGGAATAATGAGTGTCACGTGTCACTTGCAAAATATTTGACGCCAAATGGTAACTGGCCAGGGGAGAAATAAGGTTTAGGGACTCCAAATCCTTTTGGGCTGAAGTAGATGGGATTGAGAAACCTGTACAGTTGATTAATCGAGAAAGAGGATCTAATGGATATGAAGCATGAGATGAAACTCAGTGCATCACTGGATGAAACGCTTTCGTGTCGTTGAAGTTATAAGGTGTATTGCGAGCTCCAAGTTTGCATGGCTGAATTTGATATCATTTTGCAATCTTTTATCGGTTTAAAAATGAAGTGGGGGGAGCTTTACGAAGCTGTTCACAAGAAGACTTTTTGTGTGAAACTTCATGGACAAAGTCATGTATGAGTCAAAGAGTTTATCTCCAGTCCAAAACACCGCTCCAGACGTAATTATGGACTTTGATCTTGTATCTTGAAGATAGAAGTTGTACGAAGAGAGAGTGGGTGGGAGGGAACACGTTCTAGACTGCCTGTCTTTGGAGGACGAGAAGTGCAACAAAAGTGCATAGTTTTTTATTCGTTTCGGGGGTCCGTGTGCTCCTTTTGACTAAAAGAAAAGAAAATGAAAACTCTGCTTTTGAGTTTTTCGTAGCACGACCCTCGCTCTATCCCACGTCAAATGGTGGTTCCGGTGTTCACCCCCTGTTTTTCGCATGGCCGCCTCTGAAACTTGACCAATTGACCACCGGAAGGATATAAGGCGACTTAGGGACACGCTTTCCAAATCCTGTTCTCTATATCTCAACGTGCTCTTGACTTTACGCGTTAAGGCTTCTATTTATCTCGGTACACCGCCTTGTAATAGAATTGCTAAATTGAATATGGCTAACTTTTAAAGCGATGAGGGGGAGTATAAAGTCTGCGTCTCGCTCTCCCTTTGCTTGAAAAAGGGCCCTTTACATCCCGAGACCCGAAAATGTAGCTTATGATGATCTGAAGAGGCTCTCTGATATTTTACTTCCATGGATTGCTTATAAGTGTGGTGGTGACACTTGGAAAGCTCTTGTCTAAATATGATCCTTCGTTGTGCTAAGCAACGGATTTCGCAACCTTCAAAAGTAAACATCGATGTCGCAGAGGTTGCACGTGTATGGTTACATACCCGAAGACCTTTCTCGAATTATCGCGAAGTTTAATTTATCAGCAAAAACGACGATAAAAGACAATACGAGTAATACTTAAACTTAAAACCTTAGATGATAAAGGTGTCGAGACGATAGCCAGATAAAATTCGCCAGTTTTATCTGTTATGACATTGTCTCGTTCTCGCAAGGAGTGTTAATACAGATTTTACAAATTCGGATTGCCGCCCTGGATTTAAGTCCATCGACATAAGACTGAGCGTATTAAGACTGAGCGTTCTACACACCATCTGGTGGAGAATATTTCAATCTCATGCCCAAACGCTGGATAAGTTGTTTTGAAGAGAAGGCAATCTAAATTATTGGTGAAAAGAAGACGAATTCATCTTTAGCCGCCCTATTTTGCACTAAGTAAAGAAAATAGTCTTTGAAAAATTTGGTAATTGACAGCTTGAAAAAGAAAAAATACGGTAAATCTATGCCATTTGCGTTTTTATTGTAACATAAAGGGGAAACGAAACCATTACATATTTGCGCAATTGTGTTACTGGTAGAGCAACTATGGCTGGAAGTTTGATGAGATCATCTTCAGTGGCCGTTTCGACTCCAAATTCTGGAGGTCTAGAATCTCTATTAAGAGTGCAGCGTGACAGCCCCAGCTTACACTCTCCTTTGCAAATCTTTGGGAAAGCCAAGAAAGGAATCAATGACGTCTTTGGCGAGATTGAAGGTTTTGTAATCCACACTTCAAAGTTTCTGCAAGGTAGTAGCTAGTTTTTAACTTTAGAATAGAAGAAAAGTAATTTTAATTCTTGCATTTACAATAGGCTTGCCCCATGATGCTCAGTTGGTCCATTCGGATGAAAAGTTAGCAGTTGAGGGCTATAACGACAAAGTCCGAGGAATTCGTGAGGTTTTAGCACGTGACCACATGAAAGTAGCTTTCTTTGGCAGAACAAGCAATGGAAAAAGTTCGGTTATCAATGCCATGTTAAGAGAAAAAATTCTTCCCAGTGGCATTGGTCATACAACAAATTGCTTCTTGCAAGTAGAAGGTTCCGAAAACGGAGAAGCCTATCTGGTCGCCGAGAATTGTACTGAGCGTCAAAACGTTAAGGTAGCTTACTTGAAACGTTCTATATAGAAATATTCTTAATTTATTTCTTGCCGTAGTCTGTGTCTCAACTGGGCCACGCGTTATGTAATGACAGCCTTGGGGACTCGAGTTTGGTTCGCGTTTATTGGCCTAAAGACAAATGTCCTTTACTGCGAGACGACGTCGTCTTAGTCGACTCACCTGGCATTGACGTGTCTCCAAATTTGGATGAATGGATTGACAAACATTGCCTGGACGCAGACGTGTTTGTCTTAGTAGCCAATGCCGAGTCTACTCTAATGTTAACAGTAAATCAAAATGTTATTTTATCCCAATTAGTATTCATTACTGTTTTCTTTGTCGTTTTGTAGGAAAAGAATTTCTTTCACAAGGTGTCAGCTAAACTATCAAAGCCGAACATTTTTATCTTAAATAACCGTTGGGATGCCTCTGCCAATGAACCAGAATATTTGGAAGAAGTAAGTATAGCTTAAATGTTTCTTGAATGCCTTAGAGCTAGTTGATTAATGTCTGAATCATTGCAAGCCTCCAAGCGAGCAGTCGCAGGTAAAAGCTAAACGAAATCTGCTTTCTGAGGCTGTCTTATGGCTTGTGCTTTGATTATATTAACCGTGTCAACATGGATGCACATAAGTATGACTTTTTCGTAGGTACGAAAGCAACATTTGAACCGCACCCTCGACTTTCTGGTGGAAGAACTGCGCGTGTGTAACTCCAAGTCGGAAGCTGAGCAGCGTGTCTTTTTCGTCTCGGCGAAAGAGGCATTACAAACCCGCACGAACGAGACTAAAGGCTTACCAGCCAATAGTATACTTCCTTTAATTCCTTTAGAACTAATTTGTTCAATATTTTTGTCTCAGATGGCATCGTGGCGGATGGTTATGCAGCTCGTTATTTCGAATTCCAAGATTTTGAACGCAAATTTGAAGAGTGTATATCCAAATCTGCTATCCGTACCAAGTTTAATCAGCATTCAGAAAGAGGACGGAGCATTGCAGGGTATAACAGTTTCAGTTTCCCATAAATCTATGTAGGACATCATTTTTCGTGTAGAGAACTCTGTACTATTCTTGAAGCAGTCCTTAGCCGGTGTACTCTATTAAGGACTTCGAATCTGCAAGCTAAGCGCGAGTTGCTGGATAAACTTGACTTTACAGAAAAACAACTACAGCTTATAACCATGGAAATGAAAGACAAAATTCGCAATATGGTAGAAGAAGTCGAACAGAAAGTAATAATGTTATGTCGTTGTCATAGCTTGCTTTTCATAACATGAGTCTGTTCAGGTTTCCAAGGCACTAAGTGAAGAAATCCGTCGCCTGTCAGTCCTAGTCGAAGAATTTCGTGCCCCCTTTCATCACGATGCATTAGTTATGCAAGTTTATAAGAAGGAACTACATGGTCATGTGGAATCCTGTCTGGGGTCAAACTTGCGAGCGAGGCTATCCACAGCTCTCGCCATGAATATGGAATCGGCTCAGAAAGGAATGTCCGGTATAACTGTTGAAATCACTTGGTTTCCCAAGTTTATTTTTCCAATCGCCTTAGAACGTATGTGTGGACTTCTTCCGTCCGAGAAACGTACCCTTACCAATAATTTGTTACCACGAAGAGAACCCTTTGAGGTGTTTTACCGCCTAAACTGTGACAACCTATGTGCGGATTTCATAGAAGATATCGAGTTTAGATTTTCTTTGGGGATTGTTACCATGATCAAACGTTTTATGGGCAACAGCAACCCTTACGTGACGCTTGTAAAAGGCCACTTAGAAAGTGTAAGAACACTATGGTAAGCTTCTGTGATGTTACAATCTCATGTTGCTAGGCTTCGCAGCAGGTTAACGATGATAGAAAAGCAGTAGTGTCCGGCGAAGATTGGTCAGTTGTTTCTAAGTGGGCCGTGGCTTCGGTAGCGTCGCAGGGAACAATGGGAGGAGTCTTGATTGCCGGCTTTGTAAGATTTTTGATAATTTGCTTTTTGGTTAATTCAGAACGTTGTTTCAGTTGATGAAGACTGTTGGTTGGAGATTGATTGGGGCAGCGATGGTTATCTATGGTGGTGTCTATGCGTACGAACGTCTGACTTGGACAAACAAGGCTAAAGAGAAGGAGTTCAAGAAGCAGTACGTTGACCATGCCACCAGGAAACTGAGATTAATTGTCGACTTGACCTCAGCGAATTGTAGCCATCAAGTTCAACAGTAATATTGAACTTACACTTGGTGTAGTTAATTGTATAAATATTTTTAATTTGTAGGGAACTTTCAAGTACTTTTGCAAGATTATGTCATTTGGTAGACGAATCCATTTCTGACATGCAGTGTGATATTACACAGCTTGAAAAGGAAATCAAAGCACTTGACGAAACGCTGTCTTCGTCTAAACTTCTGCGAAATAAGGCCAACTTCTTAATTGGTGAATTGGTGCGCTTTGAAAAGGCTTTTTTGTCTTCCGATGAGTAAACCTAACTTGCTGTGAAAATAATTTTACGCAGTAAGATTAGTCCTTGCAGCCTATGGTGAGATGTAAAGTAGCCGGATACTGCTTATTAACTCTGTGCAGTATAATTGATCGTGTACACTTTAGGAAGTAAAGTGAGAATAAAATGCTCCAATAAAGTGTGGAGTTACTTTATCTAACATGGCAGGACGTGTTGAATGGACACTAGAGGCCTTTTTCAGCGAAGGTTCAATTGTGCTGTGCTACGGTTGTGCAAGGAACAGGCTGTTTCAGCGATATTGTGCGTGCCTTCTGTGCCGCGCAGTCCTGTTTCAGCGACTGTGCCTTGGACTGTGCGTCCAGTTGTGCTTTGGATCGAGGGAACAGCTCAAAAGCTGTGCCACAGCTCTGCTCCCTGTTTCCTGGCGCGGTAATTTCAAAAGTCAATGGGGAAAGGGACGAGAAATGTCTCTTGTGGGATTGTGAATCAATAAAATTTTATTCCTGGAAATACACGAGTTTGGAGAAAAGAAACTTGACATCCGCATTCATTACTTTCTTTTGATTTTCCATTACTTTTCCTGTTGTTGTAAACACTGTTTCTCATTCACAATACCGACATCGTTCGAAGAGAGTTTACCACAGTTAACCCCCCTTCGTTTTAACACGCCATGGAGCATATTACCTTTGAGGAAATATTTCAGCGGGGAACTATAGTTCATCGTGATGAAGAACATTTTGTTTTTAGTGTCGATTTTCCAAACGGTAAGTATTACTACAATTTCTAAAAGTTTCTATATGTTTGCTTTAATGACTGAACTTACAGGTTCCCCCAAACACCTTGGCGTTCCGATTCAGTACATCCCTGACTATCTCCAGATCCTCCCAACACAGGAAGAACATGGTCCGCAAGTAGAAGAAAACGATGACGAAGACGGAGATCTGTGGACGAACAGAAGGAGCAAGGAGGCTCGAGCCAAGGACCATGAAGCCCGGTTAAAGCTGATCGCTATTCTTTCTCAAAGACGTTCGGAGATGGAAGACAAAAAAACTCCAAAGCTGGTTTTCTGGAATCTTGTAGCAGACCAGCTACGTCAAAAAGGCATCAACATACCGAAGACTGACGCGTCAAACAAAGTATACGCCCAGTGGAGGAAAATGAAGTCTACATATTCTGCTTACGTCGACAAAGCGAAAAATCAAACGGGGAACGGTCATGTCAGCCCTCCTTTATACTATGAGGAACTGCACGCTTTCATAGGTATTTTGTTAAATCTGCATGAAAAAATGAAGTTTTAAGAATATTTCATTTTAGGTGAAACTCATTCGATCACTCCAGTGGCCTTGTCAGACTCCCTACAGGGTGGTGTACGAGCACCTGCACCCAACGAACTTGCCAAGGATGACTTATTGGAGGATGAAGACACGACCCTATCTACTTCTAGGCCCCGAAGACCAAACCGCGGAACCGAACAGTCTGAAAACTTGCTTAAGTGCATGGAGGATCTGAAGAGGCTCGAAGAAAAAAAAATTAATATGCTGAAGGTATGTTCAGAAAAAACAATTTCAAATTGAATTGTAGAACTGAACTTGTGTTCTCTTTAGGAGCGCGAACAAAAAAGACAAGTGAGAGCCGAAGAAGAAGCGCGTTATCGGAAAGAAGTAGACGAAAAGAAGCTGAAAGCAACAGCAGACTTGGTGGATGCCATCAGAAGCCTTAAAAAAGGCGGAAAAAAGAGGCGTCGTAGCTCTGACTCGGAATAGATTTTTACTGTTTCAAAGTGTTTTATATATATTTTTATATTGATTTCAGGAAATAAAGTTCAGATACCAATTAGTTCAACAAGGTTGTTTCTCTTTTCCGTGCCACATCTGTCATTATTGGCTTCTGCCTCGCCGTCGGGTCCGTTGTCTTCTTCAAGCGGGTCAACAGCATCACCATTCATAAAATCCACATCCCGTTGTTGAATGCGGAGATTGTGTAGAACGCAGCAGGAAACGATTATCCGGACCACTCTATTAACGTGTGCTTTAACATATAAAAGTCTTCGCCAGGTCATTTTCAATTCGCCAAAAGAATTTTCAATTACTACTCTCGTTGAGGAATGATTTGCATTGAACTTTCTTCTCTGGCGGGTGTTCGCACTCGAATGCCTAAAAGCTGGAATGAGCCAGTCAAGGCACGGAAAAGCTGAGTCCCCGAGTAAGTGATATGATTCGTTCCGGAACAAGCTCCTCCGATCGGCTGAAGTTGTTCTGTAGAGCCCGGAATTCTTAAAGACACGCGCATCATGTACACTGCCCGGGAACCCAGCAAAAATGTATGAGAAGGCGCGATTGGGAAGACACACGGCTAGTAAATTAACAGAATGAAAAAACTTTCTGTTAAGGTATGATTTCTGCTCGACTGATGGTGCATCTATCTTAATGTGCGTTCCATCGATTGCACCGATCGCGTTAGGAAAACCAGCCCGGAATGAAAAATGGTCCGCAATCGAAGGTTGTTCTTCATTAGCTGGCCACTTTATAAATTCTTCTTGGTGTCGTTCCAGAATCGACGTGATTCTGTCAATGGAACGCCAAATAGAGGTGAGGTGCCGGTCAAACAACACTGACATTTCCCGCATAGTACACTGGTTAGCCAGGTACCATACGGTAATGTAGCACATTTCAGCTACTTCCATTGGCTGGTGGCCACCTCTTGCTGCGTTGTATGGATAGTTGGCCTCGCAGAATGAGACCAAGCAGCCAAATGTCTTTCGATTCATTCGGAAGTGGCTACGAAAGACATCATCAGAGTAGCTGGGAACTTCAAGTTGTAAGAACCTGTAATAGATATATCTCTGTTATCCAAACTATTTGCTAAACCAAAGTATTATTTTGTTACGAACTGTGACTCTCCAACAAATCGAGCATACTTCATGCCAGACAACGCCTGGCATGCAAGAGAAAGGGTAGTTACTGAACTGCTCCAATCATCATCTGAATCTGCTTCGTCTTCGGAAAAATAACTTTCTTCAAATAAGTCCTGAATTACGTGGTTGACACAAAGTGCCAACGCTGGTTCCAACATTTTGCCTGAAACTGAAAGAATAGAGAAGGTTACCAAAAGTAATTTAGGAAGACTGGCACAGCTAAAAATATTGCAAACTTACAGCTTTCACTTGGTTGTCCTATCGACGTTTGAAAAGGTAGACATAAACCCACGAACAGTCGTGTTTCAGCAGTTGTGCTGGCACAACTAAACAATGAGCAGCGAGATGTAAATATTGTGCGGCACGGGCGCGTTTCAGCGAAGGAGCATATAAACATTGTGCTGGCACAACGCACAATTGAACCTTCGCTGAAAAAGGCCTTAGAAATTACCGTACTGGTACTAAAAGCCGTCCTTAACACAAAGCGCTGTAGTAATTTGAAATCTCGTACCGATAAATACCGCCAGGTGGCTGATATAATAATGTGCTGGTTTGTTTGGAACCATTTTTTATAAGATAAATATTATCTTATAAACATTTCTTTGGTTATTGTACATCTTTGCGATGTCGGCGTCTAAAGTGGAGGTGTTGTGGTCACCAACCTCTAAAGACAAGTTTGTGACATGGGGTGCAGAAGTCAGCTTTTACCAGATTGAAGAACTCAAGGATTCAGTTCCCAGTAGACCAAATCGTAAGCTAAACAAACTCTTCTACTTCTCCATTTTGGCTCCTGTTGGCTATCTACACTTGTATAATGATGTCTTTATACCAGGATTACAATTGTCCGAAACAACTGTGGCAAATCTTATCGGTACTATACCAGAAGTTGTCTATGCAAAATGTTTGGCTTGGTACCCTGTTCCCGATCCAGAAGGTCTAGTAGCTATAGGCCAAGCTAGCGGCAGAATCCTCTTGACTGCTTTATCTGATTCCAATGATGCGCAAAATTTGGTCGGAAGAGAATATCGTATGTTGATTTGATCATATAAAACAATCTAAATCAATTTTCTGATTTTTTTTCTTTGTATACAGTTTCTAAACACAGCCGCCCTTGTAATACCTTGGAATGGTCGAAGATTGAACCTTGTTTTCTGGCTGCAGGCTATGAAAGGCAGCGTTCAGACTATGCTTTATTAGTGTGGGATACTTCAGGATCCGCTTGTGACACGAAACCGAGCGCCGAAGCAGGCTTAGGAGATACGTGTCACTCTTTAGCCTGGAGCAGCCACAGCCGTACGCTAGTGACTGGCTTTAACACCAAACAGCTTCGAATATACGACATCAGAGGTAACATTATGGTGTCTTTTGCCTCCAACTCAACTTTTGAATGATTATGTTAGATACGAACAAACCTCAGGCTTTTACGTCGTCCAAAGCTGTCTATGGAATAGTGGTGGATACAAACTTTGATCAAAGGGTTGCCTCATTTGGAGATTCGGTCGTTTGCGTCTGGGACTTGAGAAACTTCGAAAAGCCGTTGGTCTCACTACATCAGCAAAAACCTGTCACAAAACTAAGCTGGTGTCCTACAAGGTAGACGTTTGACCATGTAATTATGTATACATTTTGCTACCATTTAATTTCCAGACCAAATCTCCTAAGCGTTGCCAACAAGGATAGTCCCGTTTTAAGTTTGTACGATTTGCAGTTCAGCCGATCATCAACAGGAGATGACGATGAGCCTAGCGTTCTAGAGCGAGGGGTTGTTACGGCAGAAAATCAAGACAACCTCTTATCTTACTCTTGGCATCCTACCATTGAGAACAGGGTGTTAGCCATTACCGCTTCAGGTCAGGAAAACGTGAAGTTAAAAATTCTCTGATTTGGGTTTACATTCCGTTCTTTCTTTATGGTAGGAATCCTTCGAAGTCTCAATATTATTGATCGTATTACTCTAAATTGGTCTCCAACTTCTACCGTGGTATGGAATTACGGGAGGTCAGTGTTGGAATATATTGATGAATCGGACGCCATTTACAGTGAATTCCAGGATATCTCCGTGTTAATGAGGAAAAAAGCGATAGAAGGTTATGGAGTAAAGCAGAAAGTATGTTGCAATTAAAAAACATCCAGGAATTGTATATATAATTTCTGTATAGGCCGATTTTGGTCCACAGTCTGAACTAATGAAGGATACATCGACAAGAGGGCTTTGGCAATGGGTAGACGTGTGCCGCAAGCTGTTGGCAGAGGATTTACAAAAGGGAATTAATTCTGTTGCTTTTCAAGGTGTTCGGTAAAGAATTTAATTTTTTCCCTAGACGTTCAAACATTTTTAGTGTTTCTGTACAGATCAGCGCTTAAGGTCGATGGGAGTTTCTTAGAGCTGAAATCGGATATGGTCTTTCTACCTTGGCAGACGTTGGATAATTCCAAACTATCGCCTGTCAAAGTGTATAGGTATACAGTTCAGTTATTACAATTCTAGGCTTTGGCTTGATCTGAGTGATAAATAGGTGTCCTGAACGGAGTCACGCGTTAAGGTTGTGTGGATGGCCCTATGACAAGGAAGCATCCACATTAGGAAATATGCTTGACAAATTGGAAGCAGAGGGGTCGATAGGGCGAGCTGCAGCGTTAGCAGTTTTTCACCTGCGAATACGAAAGGCTATTAAATGCCTCGCAAAAGCGGGACAGGATAACAGTGTGTACCAGCTTGTAGTTATGGCACTTGCTGGTAAGTAAATGGAACGGTTTGTATAGTTTAAAAAACCCTAAAATTACGACGTATTTTACATCGTAATTTCAGGCTTTACAGACGATCGCAATACTCTTTGGCAAGAAATGTGTGTCACCCAGAAAGCTCATATTAAAGATCCGTACTTGCGAACCGTTTTTGGGTTTCTCACAGCTCAACCGGACAAATACGACGCAGTTTTGGTAATTTTGTATTTTTTTTTTCATTTATGATTTCAATAAACGTCGTAAAATTTTGATTTTGTCTTGCGTTTAGAGCGAAAGTGGGATTTCTATTCGTGATAAAGTAGCCTTTGCGTGTACTTACTTGTCGGATAGCAATCTAGTAGACTTTCTGGATAAACTGTCCAAACATTTGATCGATGAAGGGAGTTTAGACGGATTACTTTTAACAGGTTAGTCTTTTTCGTTTTACTCGTGTTTTATATGTATATTTGCTCATCTTAGGCTTGACAAATGATGGTATCAACCTACTGCAGAGTTATGTAGACAAAACGGGGGATGTACAAACAGTTAGTTTGCTTTCCTTGTATACACAAGCTTCGGAGGCAAACAAAGATTTTCGCATACTTCAGTGGGTACATTGGTAAGCATTCCTTCATAAGTTTGACATTCTAGACATTCTATAAATGTTGGTTCTAGTTATCGTTCATTACTGGATACGTGGCGTCTTTGGACCCGGAGAGCCCAGTTTGATGTTTTGCTTAGTCAGAATGCACAAACTTGTGGGAGTAGCACCGAAAAGCCTCCCCAGCAAGTCTTCGTATCTTGTAATTTTTGTGGGAAAAGTATTTCTGTTTACATGTCGGGTAAAGGCAAAGGAACATTGACGCGAAACTCCAATGCGAATAAGCAGAAGGTTTTTTATCTAATTTTTTTTTCGCTATTTCAGCTAATCTCTTCATCAATGGTGTCCTGTAGATGTCTGCGTGTCCTAGCTGCCGAAAGCCGCTACCACGCTGCGCTATTTGTCTGGTCCATATTGGAACTCCTCCTGCATCATTTGGCGGAGGGAATTTGCCGTTGCCACCGTCCTTTTCTCCGTTCCAAGACGGGAATTACACGGGGAGCACCGAACCTGGGTGGACTAATACAGAGGCTAAGATAGCGCAGCTTTCAGCTTGGATCACTTGGTGTCAAACGTGTCGGCATGGAGGGCATGCCTCTCATCTCTTGCATTGGTTTACGTAAGTGTTCATTTGAACCCGTTTCTGGTTAGTAAAACGGAGTTACTTTGTTTAGAGAACATACGGAATGCCCTGTGACGGGTTGCTCTTGCAAGTGCCTTAATCAAGATGCTGTTGGGCAACACTTGTCCGTTACAAGTCACGGGCAGGACTAAGAATTATAGTTAATCTCGTTGGTATACTTTACGATCTATGTTAATAAAACATTCCTTCAAATGTCCATATTTAGGGCGCAAACACTTTTATTGACTAATGCGTAATGAACTTGGTAATAATGCAGATTTCGTAACAAATTTGTTATGCAGCATAAGATATTTGGAAGCCTTTCGCGAAAATTGAAGCGTACATAAAGCTTGACCAATTTGTACGAAAAAAAATTAGTTTGTTTCAGTCTTTCGAAGAGTATGCAGGGTTCATAAACTTAGTGTCCGGTTGTTTGTAAAGTGGATTCTCTCCCTAAGAATACGGAATGATAACTACAATGTAAAGCAAACAACAAGTATCCTTACCCTATCAAATTTGGCTTTTTTACGCTCGTCCTCGAACTTGGCATATTCTCGCTTGTCATGAATGTGAGTCAACAACTTCCATAATAGTAACAGTGCTAACCCTATGGCGACAATGGCCCCGATGACACTTAGAACAATGCCAATGATAGCAGCTTCGCCGGCATCGCATATCGGCTCTGTTTGAAGGCGAATTATCTTTGGATCCGTGCAACTGTAGACGAATGGATATCTACAGTTCTCATTAGTATAAACCACACACAATCGCTCATCCGGTTTTTCTTCTACAGTAATAGGGTTACTTCTAAACAGGTACCTTTTGTTACAATATACCTTTTACAATTTCGAATTCTTGGATGTTTTGGTACTCGTAAAGACAATGACGACACTCGGTATCGTCTGTGTCGTTCAAGACCTTGCACTTGATACAGCGTTCATGTTTGCCGCATGGTACTTCGCATGTCTGGTTAGAAAATTTTAGTGTTGTGTTTAGGTACATTTCAATCATTATATATGCTTAATTCTTACGGGGCGGTCTTCGCAGTATTTACCAAGGTGACGACCTTCGTCGATTTCATTGCACTTGCATTGCCCACAATCGCAAACTCCCTTGCCAGAGCAGTACCTGTCACTTGCTAACAGCGATCGCTTTTCAGGTGCTACGCAACCTAGCTCGTCCGATATGCATTGACAAGCTTCACCAGCCCAACCTTCCTTGCAGTCGCATTTACCGCAGTTGCACGTGCCCTGCTCTGGACCCGAGCAAACCAAGTTCTTCCCACGATTACAGGAGAAATTGTCACACTCGCACCGCGGGCCCCAGATCAAGTGTCCTTCGGTGGAAAGTTTATCACATTCACAAATTCCGCAGCGAAAAGTTCCTTGATTGCAGTCAATAGTGACATTCGATGAGGCGGCATCTTGAGACTTTCCATCACATTGACATTTCTGCCCGTGGAAACCTTCATTGCATACACAAATGCCACAACGGAATTCACCTTTACCTGAGCAGTAAACCTTATCGAAAGCCGAACTCTGTTTTCAAGCTCGTCATTAGTATCTTATTTTCAACATGTGGATTCTTTTGGAAAGTTATGCATTACTTACCGAGTTTGCTTTCTTATCGCAAAAACATTCTCCTTTGAGGTCGACGGTTACGTGTAGGTTTTCCTTGAACCCAACGGGATAAATCGTGAACGGAGGTAGTGTTTGGTCAAAAGGATTTGATGTAGACTTTAACAAATTAACGATCAGCAGGAGTTGACAAATGTAATCTTTATTTTACCTCTATGGTGACAGTGAAGACGACCGTTTGATTCACTTTGAGATCTTTGCACGTATTCGTCGCATTTTTACCGTCCAAACAATTGCTGCGGTAGGTAACTTTGATGTTACTTGGAGCCGTGTCGCGGATTTCTACTTCCGATGAAATTTTCTAAACAAGCCAATCGATATGAAGTCGTCATGTAAATTTTAAAATTTAAGTTACACCTCATATTGATCTTTGACTAGGTACACGACGTTGGATGAATCTTCGCTGAGTTCCCCACTAGAAGCGCCCTCTATTCGTTCGGCCAGTTTTTGGTACGACGGGAGTACGGCGTTGGTGACAGCAAAGATCACATTAATAGACTTTTCCGTAACTTTCGTGTTAACTTGCGAAATAGAAGGATAATCATGGATGAGACTGTGCGTATATCGATTTTTTAGATCCAGGTGGCACTCGAGGTCGTTAGGTAGGGTTATCCCGGCTAACTACAAGTCCAATTTTAATTTCTACTGGTTTCAGAAGCCGTTTGTCACTTTACTTTGCCATCTCCTGCAATATGGTACTCAGCATCTGTAGAAAAAACCAGCAAGCGGCGAGCGTTTTTACGCCAGCCAATTTGTCTGTCACACATGACGGCTTGTACCAAAGCTTCCAACCCACCCTCAGGAGAATCCTGATTTGGGTACGTCTGGGCGTCTTTGACTTCCATCTGAAAATAATTTAGATTCTGTAAGTAGCTATCATACTTTTAAAAACACAGTATTACTTCAAATTGTGTGGTATTATCTGATAGTGCCATGTGATGCTGAAATAAATAGACCGCGTTGGAGTTCTTTTCATAAGTGTTGACGAACGGCAATATTTCCTTGTCCACAAAAGAACCAAATCCCAAGCGGAAATCTGAGGTTAACTTTTTCATCGTGGCGGCTAGCTCGTATCCGAGTAGGGCTAAGCGTTCTTTATCGTCTTTCATGGATTGCGACAAGTCCATCAGGAAATACAGATCAAGAGGATAGTCGTCGACCCTTTTGTAGCTAATTTCAACTTTCTGTGCCTCATCTGCAAGTTCAAAACAGGGCGCACGTGAAGTCTCGGATATGAATTCAAATGACTAATTTTACATTAATTTTTACAAATATTGAAATTAGTTTTTTTTCCATACACTGTACATACTTTGTCTTAGAGTAAGTTCGATTTTTTGGGGACGTAGTTGGACGGACCCATTACTGAATTTGCCTGGTTCTCGATCCTCCAGCACTTTAGTAGAGCTTTGGATGTCCATCACATTCATTTTGCCACAACGAGCTGCTGGATGTTCGTCTGCTCTTTTCAGGTATGCTTCTCGAGGATTGCAACGTTGAAGTTGAATGTGCGGTTCACCAAACGTTCCGTTTCCTTGTTCAGCAAAGTCCTTTAAAGTAATACAATATCTTAACATAACCATTTGTTTATAATTAGTTAAACGAAATACCGGATTGGAACACCAAGCACAGCCAGCAATTCGCCAACACTCGCTGCATGTCTTCGCAGTTTTGCAATTGTCTCCTGTACTCTTGGGAGTTCGGACTCCAATGTCTCCTCGAATACCGTCACAGAGAATTAATCCTGATTGGGTCAACACTAACACAAGGTCAATCCATAGTTTCAGATTCATTTTCAAGAAAGTTAACACGGAACTAATCTTTTAATTAAGAGACATGAGATTATACCCCCAGTGGTACATCATCTGAGAGGCTTTGCTTCCAAAAACCCAGAGACTGTATTTGTGTAGGAGTTTCCTTTTGGCTTGTTTGCACGTAGTACATACAACATAGCGAAGTCAAGACTGACGGGATGTGAAACCGCTTTCCTGTGTTGATTGTGTGTATGGAAATTGCCTACGTCAATTGGTGACTTTCCATGCCTTTGGACGATACCACCCTATACTGAAACCTCTTATGGCAAAAAGGGATTGTAAAACACTCGTTTTCAATGCAATATAATCAAATTGTATTGTGACAGTAATGCATGGGGTGTATTTGTCTATAGAAGTGGGTTCGCCTTGTTAATATTTTTCTTTTATAGATTTTTTATATAAAGTTCCAAGTTATGGAAATTTTAAAAAAATCCTATATAAAAAAAACGAACCCGTTCTATAGATTTTCTTATTAAGATACTTTTGTTTTAAAAAAAAATGAATTATCTCAGCAGTATGGTAGCATCCATCTTATGGAATTTGAATAGCGCGCGCAACTGAAATGTCCGCTAGGGGCGTTTTAGCCAGCTTTCAGCCTCGCCTTGCCTCAGTCGCCCTCGCACAGCCGAATTAGCTGCATGTAGATACAGAACTCATTTGGTACGATTCACTTTTAGGAAATTTTTTGTTTTTTAAGAAAATTTTGATAGCTTACTCTATTTATAGTTACGCACAACATTCCTGTGATTCATAAGTATTTAATTTAGCTTCGTTTGTGCAGTTTGCGCGTGTTTTCAGTGCGGTATTCCATTTCAAACGTTTGGCGTGTAGAAGTTATATTACGTTTAAAACATAAGTGTTTGTTGAATTTAGGCTGGACGAGTCCAAACAAGATGCCGCTGGGGTTATTCTTTGTTATATTTTCCTGCTCCAGTTCGCAATATTTATTTGTTTAAGAGAGACATCCTGTTATGCAAATGAAGCTGACTGAAAACATGGCGTGCCACGTGAGACAGTTTGTATCGGATTGAGGAAAGATTGTTTAAAATATACTTACTAGTTTAGTAGAATAGAATGGATCCTTCGCGGTTCGTCGTCTTTATGACGTAATTATAATATGACTTAGAGACGTTTGAATCTCTATGTGGTTAGCCAATGAGCAGAAACTTCTTCAACTCGATATCGCATTCACTCCTGAGCATGCGTGTAGTTCTTACGTCAAATTGTCCTTATTTTTAGTACGAAGATTAAACGGCAATCAAGAATATAGTTATTGGATTGTGCAATTTTAAGCTGGAAGAACTTCAAAAGAAGGGACAAGACCGTAACTGCACCGAACCCTTGCACCTAGGTGTTGTTTAACAGTTTCTGGTTTGGGTATACAGAAAGAGGAGCAGACTATGAGATTCCTGGCTGATTTCGCGTACCAATGGATCTTCTGGCTGTGAGTTATCAATTATAACCCCTTCCAACTGGTAGACTATACCCTCGAAAAAAACGGGTATAGGTAACCTCAGTGGTCTAATCCTTACCTGTAGGATTAACTAAAACGTGCTGATTTTGAACCTGCTCCTCTCTGTAACCGAACTAAGAAAAGTAGAATTCGTCTGTACTCTGAGGTGGGGCATTTTCTGTGCCTTCCAGATTAGAAATGGATTCCACTTGTCCAAACTTTGGTTTTGGTTTCAGTCAGGAGGCCTAAAACGATTCAAAATGAACAAACTTTAATTAATCCCCTATACCCGTTTTTTTCGAGCATATAGTACAAAGTTGACACATCGGAAGGGATGTTTAGCATAGCAGCTTTCGGGTTCGACTTTGTATTATTGTACTGCACAATTTTTGAGAACTGAGTAGAATTTAACGCGTTATTTTCCCAATTTTTTCGTTTTTCGTAAATTATATCCCTACCAAACATTGCTGCCTAGCTCTCAGTTGTCCAAATCTTTTGGAATTTTTGTCCTGTGACTTTTATTATATCCAAAAGTTGAATTCTAAAATTATGCAAATGAGATGTTTGGCTCCCTATCCCCGGAATTCCTTATTTGTTATACCAAAATATTTCCTTAGTTGCTAATTAATGAATTAGTTCCTAATTTGTTATACCAAAACGTTCCCCACCAAATCTAGTTGCCAAAAAATGCCCTTTTTGTTGTCCGATTTGTAATTTTTTAAATAAAAACGAAAATTTGGGAAATTTTTGCGTGATTTTTCGAAAAAACCGCATAAAGGGGTGTGCCCTCCATAAGAAGGACCAATTCTATTGGTAGATTGCGCCAAAAAGGGGGCGTGGTTTCTTTTTGCTCCGGAGAAGCGTTTTCTGGGCTTTTTTCCATAAGGAATAATGCTGTATCAAGGGGGTCCCCTTCAAAAATCGGCAAAAATTGAGGGCCTCGCCCCTTCCCTGTTCCCCCCAACTCTCTCTGCTCGGTTCCCTATCCCCGATATCCGCGAGCTCGTGATGCCGAAGCATCACAAATTCGAATATGGGTATAGGAACCTTGCCGGGAAGGCGTAAGGCACAGAGAAAGGAGCCATTAATATTTATTTTTTACGAAATAAAGTGCCTCGACCGGGAATCGAACCAAGGACCTCTTGATCCCCAGTCATGCTTGTTATCCGCACGGTCCTATGCTCTTATTTTAGAGTCGTTGAAATGTCTATAAAAGCAATACATAAAATAGTACATATAGATACAGTATCCACTTCGTCATATGCTTATATTCAATGTCTTGTTCGATATATAAAAATATTATGGTTCACTCACGGCCTTGCCTTGTATTCTCTAGAAGTTTCATTATTATATTGTTTTTCTCTGAATGTATGTATTTATTTTTCTGTGTACGTCTTTTATGTATTTTTTTCTGTATGTATTTCTTCTGTATTTTTTCTAAATCCAACATATGAACAAAGCTTGTGTAACATTTGGGTAGGATCCATCTTTTGTTCGATTTATAAAAATACGATGGTTTGTCCACAGCCATGTATTCTCTAGAAGTTTGTATTATTATACAGTATTTCACTGTATGTATTTAAAAACATAATACAATATCCTTACTTAATATTTGTAATGTGTTAACAGTAATTTAAAATAAATTACAAGGCAATGTGTTTGCTTTACATATTTTTATTAAAAGATTTCACCTACAAGAAATAATAAATTATCCTTGCAGTCAGTCATTTAAATAATATGTAAAAGACTGGTAGTACTCAAGTGCGGAGAAATAATATCACAAAAAAACTAAAGATGGCGTTTCTTATGCCTTGGGGATGTTGGACTCCATTGCTGGTACTGCCGATACAATGAATTTTTTAAGTGAGCTTTTGTAGACTACTGTTTCCATCGGAATACAGAAAAGCAAGGCTCGAATGTTGCACATAATTATTTTCATACTGCTAATATCAAACCACTGGTAGACTAGCGCGCAGCCCCACTTTTGAACATGAATTGTTCAAATCAACGTTGGAGGGATTTGCTAGATACCATGCTACTTACATTGATTTCTGACCAAAGTAAAATACTTCCAGGTAAAACCCTGCAGTTTTTACGAAAACAAATTCGCAGGTAAGAATGAGCAAGTCGACAAAGAAATCCCACATCTTTTTGCTGTATTTCACTTTTATCTTTTTTTCCCACCTGTTTCCGCCACGGCAACGGATTCTGCATTGCCAACCAAAAATTATCCCCGGTTGCCGCGACTCACACACAGTATCAACACATGAAACAAACCAAATGACACAAGGGAGAGGAAAAAGTGCAATACGGACAACATTAATAATAATAATAAAAAAGAAATAATCATCTCCTGGGCCATTTTTTTTTTAGCAAAAACTGAAACATAGTATCCCCAACCTACAAAAAAGTTTAAGATCACACTCATACGACCACGCATAGTTTTCTCTTTTTCCCCCTTTTAACAACATTCACCGGACGCAGGTACATTCCAAAGGAGCACAAAGAGCATGGACAATCCCCCCAACAAATACTACCAAAGACAAGTCTCGCTGTTATCATCAATAGAAACTCTTTCAAAATAAAATCTACTACTCTCGATTAATAGACAGAGGGTGCTTCACGAAATTTCTTTATCTTTTCACGCCAAGTTTCGAATAAAGAGGGCTGCAGTCTGGGCGGCAGTGTAGTAACCTAATACCAGGGCTTGCTCAAAGTTTTTTTTCTCTCTCTAATAGCTTATATTTCGTGTAACTAATCATACTATGGTTGCTTTCATGCTATGGACCGCTCCAACTAACCTAACATGTAACTTAAGGTAAGTCTAATTTGAAATTAGTCTCACGTTAAGAAAAGCATGAACATAGCGCTACCCCATTTATAACGACCAAATTTTGTACTTCCCGTTGCCCGTTTTTACTTCAAGCCTTCAGTAAACTTTCGCCACCATATAAAGTGCTGTTGTTTTGACCAAACCACTTTTCATCAGACTTCGACCATCGTTCTTCTCTTGCATATGCGTGCGCAGTGCAACTAGTGCTTCTTCTAACCAGGGGCAAAACGAAAACCATAATCAAGATTCGATAAAAATAAAGCCTTTAATTTTAAAACTTCTGTTTTCTTCTCCAATAAAAGATGAACTAGAGGCAACAATTTGGTTTAGAAAGTGAAATGCTCAAGTGGTGAACTCTGGCGTTTTAGAGCCAGTTTTTCAGTACTGAATTAGCTGTTCAAAGAAAACGTTTTCTTGGCTCTTTTTTCTTTTTTTTATACTTGTTTTGACACCTTGTAACTCCATAAATAGAATTTCCGTTACTTTGCCGTACAACGTCTATCCCTGACCTGATTCCATCATAAAAGGCACGTTAGTGGGATGTGTTGGGGGGAGGAATAAAAGACTACGAAACTAAATAATTTCTTCCGTGTTTTTTAACGCTAGAAAATAAACATAGCACACACTCTGCCAACTCGGGAATCGTATCTTTAATTTAAACCCTTTTTTTTGCTGCCTCGAAGTTTGCTACAATGACCATATTACTTAACTGTTCCGATGAATTAACCAAGTCTCTTACTTAACTTAAAAAAAAAAAAAAAAAAAAAAAAAAAAAAAAAAAAAAAAAAAAAAAAAAAAAAACCTACCCCCCTTTTTCGGAATGTCCAATCTATTTCCAACCTTTCGCCTTTTTGAGAGAAAAAAGGTACGGGTACTTTACGTTATCGAAAAAAAAACTAAGCCTCCGCATCCAGCAAAAGAAAACAGAAAAAAATAGGACATGAACGGGTCCAAAGATAAGGATAGAACTTACTCACACCTCACACACTATACAACGCAACAACGTATTAAATCCGAAAAAGGAACCATCACATTAAAATTTCTGTTTCTGAACCAACAACTTCTGCCTTAAAAACTCCTAACATTCCATAGATTCTGCATTTTTTTCCATTTTTCTTTTTTTTTTGGCTAGCCTTTCTGGTTTTGTTTTCTAAAACCCTTCGTAGATCAATGCACTTTTTCTTAAAATTCTGGACAAGCATAACCTAACCTTTGCCAAAACCGGTACGGCAGGCTGTCATTTTGGTCTAGTAAAACAAAACAGAAACGCGTTTCCTCTGGACAAACTTATCCCATGTTGGAAAGCAGCGATTTCTGCGGAAAACATTCACGGGTCTACGAGCCTATGTTGCCTACAGCCGCGTATGGATCCAGGAATAATAGAGACGGAATCAAAACTTAGTAAGAAATTATTGTTATAATTTAGATGTTACCTTGAACCATGTAGGCGTAGTGCTCTTCAGGCGAAGCCGCTTGACTGCTATGGTCTGGCTCGGGTCCTGACCCGGGACCTGATCCGGAAAGGGCCATTCCGGGATGCACGCCCCCAGGTTGCCCTGCTGCTGCATAAATGCTGTAGCCGTGTGGCGGTGTTGGCAAATACTGCAGAAATGATAAATGCTGATTAGGAAACTACGGAAGATGTACAAAGCACTTTTCCGGACCTCTGTTTTTTGATCTTTGACCAAAGATCCGATCAAAGAAGGAAAGGGAGGATGGTAGAAGCAAATAATGGTAAAAGAATGTTTAGATTCGATCAAAGATCCGATCATTTTATACAAAACAATAGTAAAAATAAAATTAAGCACTCGTATGCTTAACAAAAGTGAATTGAAAACGAAAAGCGCAAATTCGAAACCACGTTTGCCAAAGCGTTTCGGTGTTAGAAAGTAGAAAAAAATTTGAACCGTGACCACTAGATGGCCTAGTTTTGGATCGGTAAATTTCACGAAAAATCGATCCGATCCCTGCCAAGTTACGGACAACGCCGACCGGACAATTTTTTTTTAGAGATCCAGATAACTGGTACAAATGCGAACTTACCGAAGGAAGGGAACCAAGTTGTAATGACGCCATTTGGGAAGTTAAGGGCAGGACGGAGCTGTACGGCATCGAGTGATCAACAGGAGACGACATCATCTGAAAACGGAAGTTTGGAAATCAACTGGCTGGTCCAGTGCAAAGTCCCTTACTTGTTGCATCTGGGGCTGCATGAGATACGGACCGGGTATTGGCCAGGGAGCAGTTAAGGGATAACTTGCCGCCATAGGGCTATGGCCGTATGGGCCGCTTCTATGGGCGTATCCGGACATGGGAGACAACAAGCCTCCTGGTCCCAAGCCATTGCTGGACAAACTGTGGTCGTATGAAAGCGATAAGCCCTAAGCAAAAAAAGACCGGTATGTGTCAACCACATACATATTGAGAAAATAACGCAGAGCTGGTACTTCTCCATCTCTCCAGATTCGCTGTTCTTGGCTTTTATAGAGTCGCTTCTTATTCCCACCGTCCGCAAACTTGACCAATAAAGGCTGGGTGGCTCC
Organism: Lepidurus packardi; assembly: GCA_023053545.1. Taxonomy (NCBI): domain Eukaryota; kingdom Metazoa; phylum Arthropoda; class Branchiopoda; order Notostraca; family Triopsidae; genus Lepidurus; species Lepidurus packardi. Next base: position 4,857,658 of record JAKZAN010000007.1, read on the forward strand.
GTCCAGAAATTTACCATTTAAAGCGTGAATGATTTCTTCGCATTTTTCTTTCGATTCCATCCTAGAATAGATAATTAATAATGTATGAGCGTGGCACAAATTGGCACTTATGTACTTTCACCCCACATTCTAGAGACTAACCCACGAATCTGCAATATGACTGCCATTCGTAGTGCAGAGGTTTTCGTGACTGACTCGTTAGAATACACACTATAGAGGGTTAGGTTAGTTCAGGTTAGGTTACTTTATGTACAGTGTGCATTCTAAAGAGTCACCCACGAAAGCCTCTGCACTACGAATGGCAGTCATATTGCAAATTCGTTGGTTAGTCCCTAGGATGTAAGGGGAAAAGTACACATGTGCCCAAAAAATAATTAAACATTGGGTTATTTTACCTAGCAAAGCCGACTCCTCGGCTATTGTTGCTGGGGTCTCGAAGAACCCGGGTCGATATCACCGTCCCATAAAACTTGAGCATCTCCTCCAAGTTCTCTTCGGTTACATGTTGAGGAAGGTTAGCCAAGTACAAGTTGGTTGGATCTTGCTCTTGCTGCTGTACTCAAAAGATTAAATTAAATAACGGAATTTATCAATGATTTCCAATTTGTTTTATCATCGAACCTTGGCCATTTGCGCTTGGGTGTTTTGTGCTAGCAAGCTTTTAACTGCAGCTTCGGCAGACTGGGGCGACTCGAAGTCAACAAAGCCGTATCCTTTACACTTGTTCGTGTTCTTATCCATAATCGCCTTGGTTGAAATGATCTTTCCGAATCTTTAATGGCAAAAAAAAAAAGAAAAAAATCGTGACGTTTTGTAGTGGTACAAGCAATGACGTAACGTGCCTAATTCCTTTTTATGGGGGGTTCTTACTTGGAGCACATATTTTCCAAGTCTTTGTCTGTCGTGTTTGGCGGTAAACCACGGATATAAAGGTTGGTTTTGGACAGCTGATCCGAGTTGCCCGAAGCACCATAGCCTGTAGTGCTCGACATTGAGGAAGCAGGAGATGGGGCCGAAACCCTTGAATTTCCGTACGACTACAAGGCCGAAATAGAAATGTAATTTGTGTATGCAAAACATTTGTTGTTCATCGGGATCACTAAAATTACTTACCCCGGAGTGGGAATACGAGTTGGTATATGTTGCCGTTAACTGTGACGGCATACTTCGGCTATCGAATGAGTACGTTTGGTTGGAAATGCTGACGTTGCCAGCTCTTCCGCGGTAACCAGCAGTCGGGGGCATGGCAGAAGGCCCCGTGGGCGTGGTAAGCGGACGAGAAACTTTAGAAACACCAAAGCTACCCGCAACAGCTAATGATACACTGTACACCGGTCGCGGTGACCCACCACCCTGCAAAAAAGAATCAATTACAAAAATTGTCATTAGTCACGTGCAAGTCACGTGCATCTAATTGAATACCCGTGTATCTAACTGAAATAACTATGTATCTCATTGAAAAGATATATAATAATAATGAAAACTGAATAAAAGTAGCCGTCAATTGGCGGGCAACGCGACAAGGAGGACTCGACACAAGGACGACCCGACAGAAAAACTTCGGACCCCGATTTAAGGGCTACAAATCCCGACTTAAGGACTAGGTTAGGTTAAGGGTTTGTAGTCCTTAAGTGGGGTTTGCTTCTGTTGGGGCCCGGCGTCCTTGTGACGGTTACACGGAGTCCTTTTGTCGAGTCGTCCTTTCGTCTACGTCCCAATAGGCTAGGCCTACGATGGCTTTTAACTTGAAAAAAAAGGAAAAAAAAGATTACACTGTGCAACCTTAGATCGTTATTTGGGAGGGATCATCTATAAATGGATTTCACACTCAATTTTCAAGGCCACGAATACACCCACACGGAAACTCTTACGCAGGAGGAACAGAAGGGAATGCCCGACTTGGCTTCCCACGCAATTAATAATTTCCGGTAGTGACTGAGCTCGTACAAGTAAAAGCTCCTGCCAGTTCAATTACCTCGTCAGCTTCTTTTCAGCGTCTCGAGCGGACTTAAAAAGAAAAATGAACGTAACGACTCTACTTAAATCGCTTTCTCCTCAGTTCCCTGCGAGGAAACGGGAAACACCTGGTAAAAGTTGGCCAATTCGAATTAATATCTAGTTGCAAACTTTTCCTCTCACATAAAACTGAAGAAAACTCCTCACCAGAAGCAACAGGGTTTTCCTTGTTTAGTCAGGCTGACCGGTGACCTTTAACAAACCTACGCCTGCACTGTTCATCATTAAATACTTATTTGCAAGTAATATTTACACAAGTTGTGGGCGGGGAAGGCACCAAGAAATAAACTTGTCAGTCCTCTTGGCCCTGTTGTCTTGGCGGGGTGGTGAGGAGGTGACAATGTAGGATGTGTTTTGTATATCCATAAAAAAGTGCACGTAGTCACGTCGTTACGGTGTTCCTAACGTTACAGGAATACTGGATGATCAAGAAAGCTCCGTTGACGTCGGATTGCCGCCCACACCACATCTATGCATTGTATCTAGCGGGATCGATACGAAGGTCCGCCCACCTAACTCGTAACTCTCCGCAGGTCCCCAACAAGCTCACCAACCTTCTCGACCCAAAACTTTCCAAAACTATCGACAACCTACCGTGTTTTTCACCCACAAACTAACATCAATGAAATTCCGCCTTACTCTAAAGAAAAAAACACAACAGAAACAGAACTAATTTCATCGCCACATGCTAAAACTATACTCTAGCGCAAAAAACTAAACTATTCGCTTTAAATGTCTATTCAATTCGTTTTCTTCTCAGGTATGATTAGCAAAAGCGGTTGAGAAAGTAGTAAGAAAATGCATCTAACGGGTTTACCACATATTTTGGCAAAAGAAATCCGCAATACGTTCCTCTCACCGAAATTTTCTCCTGAAAGGACATTCAACTTCTGAGAAGAATGTGACCATGGCTTCATGCCACCAAGAAAATGATCTAAAGCTTTGGGACTGGTCAAAATAGAAAAAAAAGGAAAAATATAAGAAACTCATCCTGTGAAAAACTAAAAAACTTTCCTAGAAAATTTCTACTTTCTGGCTAAAATTCCAACTCGGTACTTTCTATATTTTCAGTCTCATTAACTAGAAGTTCGTGATATCTCGCATCTTACTAAACTCACGCTTACGACCAGAGGTATAGGCACCCCCCTCCCCACTCCCCGTTCTCCCGGTTCCGCTTTTAGCGAATCCCGTTGTTCGACCTTGGGTACTGGTTGCTGTTTCCTTCGCGTTGACTTCCGAGGTGAATTATGCATAAAAAAAAACTAAGAGCGAGTAAAAAAAAAAAAGATAAAAAAATGACAGGATCTCGCAACCTCAAACGGTAATTTGCCTACGCCTGCCATTCTAAACCAGGAATCAATGTGGCCTTTATTCCAGCTTCACTGCCTTTTAGTTCTTACTTCACTCTTTTGTGCAGGGAAGGCCCATTTCAAGAGGCTCATAACTAAATAACTATCAGATACTTTTGTCGTACCTGTGAATGACAATGCGTAAATTCTTTGTTATAAACTACTCGACAAATTCCTGTTTTAGATTACCGTGCCAGGCGCGCAATCACGTAGTTATTAGGAGAAAAATTACCCGACGAACAGAAGGCTTATACGCTCCAACAATCCCAGTTATTCGCTTGACGAACCAACAAGAAAACTGGCCCAAAGCCACTTGCGGCTCCGAGCACAGAAGGACCGAAAAACTAGCCTCCCATTGCTTTTACGGGTACAAAATTCTTCCTATTCGTCACTCAAATCGAGCCCGGATTCGAGATTTTATTGTCCTTTCCCTCTTTTTTGCACTCCAATATCACACTTGCCTGGCGCCCAACGGTCTTCGTAATGTTATTGGGGAAACTGAAACCGGAAACGCGTGTTTTGCCCGGTCCATCGTCTCTTGTCGTCTTCGTCCCTTGTCTACCCGAAAAAACAGGCAAAAATATACCGTAGTTTGTCAAACAAAAACAGCAGTGAGTGCTTGCGCTCATCAACTGCAGTCTTATTACGAATATTGGACGCCAAGCTCTGGTTTTCACCCCAAGGACTCATGGTTTTCACCCCTCCGCTTGTCTTATAAAAGTAACGGTCAAATTATTAGTTTAGAAAAACGGCTCACCATAACTTGATAGCTCATCATCTCCTATTGCTCTCCCATTCCCCGGGACCTTCACAAGCAACGCGCCATGTAAACCTGAACTCAATTCAAACACAAAAACCAAAACACAGAGACACAGGATGGAGCGTAAAGAAGCGATAAAATTTTTTCTTGTGTTTTTTCCCCTCAACACACACCGTTTGAATTCAAAATCTACCACAATGCCGCTTTAGTTCACCCCACAGAACAACTTCCCAGCAGCCTGAAGTGCGTGACGTTGGTAACTATGCAAATGAGATTGCTCACACCTTTTTTCGTCACTTTAACCTCATCCTTCAGGCTCAGGAACGGACAATTTCCAGTTTCCCCAGTACGAAAATGTCAATAGTTTCCTCCCAGCTCTTGATACTGAACGTTTTCTGGTACAGGGGAGCGGGAAAATGTCTATTTCCCCCGGCTCAAGCCAGCCAAGCCAACAAACTACGTCTTAGAAACTCTCTGGCTCTCTTCTGGCCTCATTCCAATCCCACCAATGCTCCACAACGTAAAAAAAAAAATCGGCTAGTCACGCAAACTGCTTAGTATGCCCATACTCTACTAATGCTTCCCCTTTAAACACTTTTTTAACGCAGTTAATTAGTAGAATGGAACGTAGACCCAAATTTTATCTAAAGTCCACCAGCTCTCCACTGCAAAAACACATGCTATGGATCCGTACACGTGCAATGTCAAAATACAGTCCTGCGCACAACAACAATAGGACACACCAAAGCGCCCAAGTCTCAAAGTTGTTATAGCAACTTAGCCCGTCCCACTCTTTTACCTAGATAATTACGAAGGAGAAGCAAGGACCTTGGAGAGTTCAATGTGCCTTTTGCCTGTAGCTTCTGACATGTTGCAACGGGCACGGCACGGCTTGTCTTTTGCTTCTTCTTTTATTCAAGCTTGAGTTTTATAAGTTTACGAATTGAACATGAAAGCAAAAAGGAAACGGGAACAGAATTGTCCTTTTCACGCGTGAGCAGGTAAAAATAACAAAAATGTATGCAAAGGACGTATTTTTTCTGTAGATTGCTCAACGAACACAGGCGGATATGTGCCAAAAGCTAGTAACCTTCTGCTGTCGTCACCACCTAAACTTATAATGGCATTATACATTGCTCCGGTATAACTTGTTAAATTTCGCCTAACTAGCTCAACGATGAAAACTTCTTTCAGTCGGTTCCAGAACAAACCCCCTTGATTCAGCTTTATAAGGCTGCGTGGGAGAAAGACAGCCTTTCGGGGGACATGGCTACTGTTCAATAAATCAAAGCAAGCGGGAGTTACAATTGCATTAGAAAAAAAGGCAGGCAGAGAAGAATTTTTTGTTAGAAAAAGGTTAGATTCTCCCTGGGATATACGCCAAGAAAAGAAAATAGAAAAAGCGAATAGAAAACTGGTCTCTACAGAATCCATGTACTAGAGTGTAAAAAGAATACGTACTTCTAAAGCTTGTTCAGACTAAGCCAAAATTTCTCATACTTTCACGCATTTTATTGTAAAGCAAAGAACCAATTTGGCTTCATCTGACCACGCTTTAGAAGTTCGGTTTCGTTTGGACACGAAAGAAGGGAATGAACGGGAAATTTAAACCCGCTGTCCAGTCAAATCTAAGACAAAATAATTGGATAGGCGATCTCTAGGGTATGCATTGGGTCGTTTTTGGGGACATTACAGTACTGTACGTGTTTGATATTGCCGGATTTTCCAAACTCCTTGCATGTGAGCTAGGTAATGGACATGAAGAAGCAACAGTTTTGCCTTGCCAAGCTCTAATCATCATGTAAACTGGAAAATGAATAGCGTATGTAAACGTAAAAAAGAGAAATAAAACTACGAATTCCCTTTACGTTTTGACTGTTCTTGCACTCAATGAGTAAAATGAATTCCAACGGGATCAAATAGACACGCAATTATGCTGAGGGACTGAACGACCACAAGCAGTAAAAAAATTGAGTTATAGCTGCTAGCCAACAAAAACTGGCGACGTCAGCACTGTTATTATCAGTTAGTGACGTAGATAAGACATGCAAACAATTTTCTGCTGCTTTGGGTCTATTTATCTCTACAAACTAAACACGACCATGACCTTAACTGCAAAACCCAAAAGCAATATAATAAAAAACAAAAAAATTGGACGAAAAATGTGCTTTCTCCTCTGTCCATTTTGCAGCGTTCTACCTATTATTTTTCAAGCGAAAAGTTTGTACAAAAAATAAAATAAAAGGAAGACGAAGGGACTGAATATAGCTCGTGTGAATGGCCTGTACTCTCGGCTTTTCCCTATTGTAGTTTTTTCTGTTTCTATTCACGTCCTCTATAGTGTACATCTAAGTCTGCTTACTCCCCCAGTTCAGTTATTTCTCCTTGCACGAAACTTATTAGTTGAATTCCGAATTCTAATTGCGTCCGTATTGGGTACGCCTAAATCACTTTAGCCTAGATACCGGTTCTGGTAGAGGGGAAACTCATAAATGTATGGGGATGTAGAAGCAGCGAGTAATTAACCTACGTTAAATAACAACCCTCCACAAAATAGGTCACTTACGTTGGACGGGGAATGCGTTTCAGCAAGTGGAATCCGATCACGTGACTCGGAATTGTCTTCCCACTTGTTCACGCCAGGTCGCGAATGAGAAGGTGGAGCTTGTTTTGTCCCACTGTTGGAGCTATTGGCTTCAGCACCTGAAGCCATAAAATCCTCCGCAACAGGACTGCTACTATTTGACCCTTCCGCTTGATAACCTTCGTCACTCACTCCACCCTGAAAAATTCAAGAAACAAAAGAAAACACTTCGTTTAACACACGAAGTTTACTAGCACGGCCGTATTCAAGTTTCAACAATTATTGACACACTTTTCAAGTTGTGTCAGTATTATTTATTGTGTTATTACTTGCACATATCACTGAAACGGCAAGAAAACGTCTTGAATCGGCCGACGAGGTGGAGCACAAGCACGAACGTTGCATGTGAACGAGCGACGTGGTACAAAAGTCTTACATATCTGTGGCTTGAGACTGTAGCATTGGGGGATGAAAGGAGAGATAATTGTTTAACATACCTTGGATACAGCAGGCGGCTCTTCTGCGTCAGTAGGCGTGGCTGAGCGCGGGGGTGTCCCGTTGACGTCGTTGAGACGCTTGTCACTTGCTCCATTCATAATGGCAAACCAGAAAGTGGGAGGAGTTTCTCAACGTTGTTCCAACACGCAGCTGAAGCAAAGATGCGGGCGTCACGCACAGATAGCGTATAGCATCCTACAAGTAAAGTAATAAACCCAAGTCAAGAAAACGCGAACAAAACAGGGCTCTTAGCTCTAATGTTTACTCCGTCAAGAAACATAATCGATGCGTAGGATTTGCGAGATAGGCGGCATTACTTTACGGTGGCCTGTTAGAACTAATTAGAGGGGGTAGAACTCTAGGGGCACGAAAAGGTTTGTAAAAGAAAAGCAGTTGCCTGCCGTGATTAGCTCAACAAAAAGGGTCCCGTATATTGTCAACTATCGAAAAAGACTGACAAACTTATACAAAGAAATAAGTTGTTCGTGTCCCTTTGTCTGACAAAGAAGGGTACAACTTAAAACAGAGTCAATGCACAACATGAATTAATTATGTCTATGAACGACTTGGCTAATAACGATCAATACTGTTCGCGATACAATTCGACGTAAAACAACTCACAAGCTGACATAAATATACGCGGGTCCATTTCATGTTACATTTGGGTTATTTTTAGTGTGTTAGCCAGTATTTTACGTCCAGTGTGAACATAGCTTTTTGGTGTGAAGCCGGCTTAACCTTGACCTTGAAGCTATTCTAGAAAACCATTCCCCTCCCCCCCCCATTCCGCTGAAGTTTTTTTGGTCGTTGTCCCTGATCGTACGGAAATATATTATTTTTACCATTAGTTTCTTACTTTTTTGTAAAAAAGTGAAGAGTATAACATTTGGGAGGATGCAGGATAAATCAATAGCTACTTCTCTTCCCCAATATGCTCCCTTTCAGTGCCAGGGCATAATACCGGCGTAATCCGGCATACAGGAGAACAAAGCATTAAAAATAATTTTGATAATTATTACAAGGTCGGGGAAGCGTAATTGACTGAGGTTCAAACGCGCATTATTAGCGTAAATCTACAACGCAGGCAACAATAATAACAACAGCTTACGTCAGAGTCACAGACCGACAATTTGTCCACGTCACAGTCGTAAGCCAAGCCGGCCTTTATGCAGCTGTAGTAAAGCCTTTTTCCTCTTGATTCGGTCGACTTTGGCTTGTACACAAACTGAAAAAGGGTCTTATTATATGGCTTGTATGGCGAAGTTTGCAGTTTCAAGACTGCGAATTCGCAACCGACAAGAGAAAGATACACTTGTCTATACTTCATTAACACCATCCATTGATTTGAAGTACAAATTAGCGTAAATAACAGACCACGGAGCAAACTAACAGTGAAGGCTTGTAAGACCTTCCCTACCTCCAGCCCGCGGGGCATCACAACATGGGAAATTCCAAAGCCAAAATGAACCCGCTGACCCGCCCAACTTTTGTTCACAGATTAATTACTCAAAATATGAACATGAATTCAAATGAACTTTAACTTCTTACTCACATGCTTGTAAGCTAGTGTACTGAGTAATTGAACCACTTTTGTTTAGTTTTACCTAGTTTTACAGGATAATAACACTCCCAATCGTCGAGTAAACAAATCCACGCAAACAAGAGCAGCCCAAGAGCCGCGCCCACTGAAGCCATCTATCGGTTGAAATGCTGAAACGTTGATTGTAATGGCGGTTAATCGAAACTAAATAAACAATGCTGCTTGCCGCATGGTGAGAAAAACACAATTTGACTGGACTGAACGAACATGTCAGAGGCATCTCAGCAAACTGCCGAAGAAACGAACGATATTCGGCCACAATTCGGAACGAGATTCTTAACTGACCCCCAGAATGTTTTCGAGCATAATGCTTGGTAAGCGAAGACAAATGATCCAGCAAATCTTTGCACCTTTAATAGGCAAATTCTCATTCTGCGATCATGGAAAGTATACTCGCAAAAAGCCGCCTCTTGGTGTTGCCGATCGGTTTTTAACAGACATTACGCGAGTGTTTCAGCACAATGTCTGGTATGCTAAGCATGTCTGATATTTATAATCCCATATCGGTCCGTGTTTAGTGCCGTCAAAGACACCTAAAGCATTGAAATTAATGATAGTACGTTTTTTCCCCAGGGATAATGTAGAATGGGATGTAGAACAGGAAACGGCGGCCAAACAAAAGGTGACCGAAAATTCTGCCGTATTGGCCAATGCTGAGGAATCGGAGAAGTTTGAAAAGGAAGCCAACAAATTTTGGGACCAGTTCTATGATATTCACCAAAATAAGTAAAAGTAATTTGGTTTTACTTAAGTAAATTATAGCTAGTTTGGTTATAGGTTTTTTAAGGACCGCCATTGGCTTTTCACCGAATTTCCCGAACTAGCTCTAGGTCCCAATAATTCCAGTTCCTTCAATGAAACGCTCCCGTCATTAGCGAATGCCTTTCAGGGAGCGAGCGCAAAGTTTCGGGTTTTAGAACTCGGCTGTGGGGTAGGGAACACCGTTTTTCCGCTGATGAAAACCAATCCGAATCCCGAGTTGTTTCTTTATGCCTGCGATTTCTCCTTGACAGCTATTGACATCGTAAAAAACCACTCCGAATACAACACAGATAGGTAAAGTAGAATCTTTCCGCTTGTAACCATTCCCAAATTTCTATACATGTTTCAGGTGTCACGCCTTTGTCATGGACTTGTCACAGGAATGGGACGTTCCCTTTCCACCGAATTCACTGGATGTCGTCATTTTAATTTTCGTACTTTCAGCCATTTCTCCTGACCGGTAACAGTTGCAGTTGCGTAGATTATTTTAAATCCGTTTTGTAATCGTAGAATGCAAATGGTTATCAATAACGTAGCCAAATTTCTGAAACCTGGAGGAAGAGTACTTTTTCGAGATTATGGACGCTACGATCTCGCTCAGCTTCGATTTAAGAAAGGCCGGTGCTTAGCTGACAACTTTTACGTGCGCGGAGATGGAACTCGAGTCTATTTTTTTACCCAAGGTAAACTCTTGTCAACTTGCAAAAATAGAAAACTTGCACTAAAGGGTATAATGTCCTTTTAGAGGAATTAAAAAGCTTTTTTGTCAAAGCCGGACTTGAAGAAGAGCAGAATTTGGTTGATCGTCGTTTGCAAGTGAACCGAGGCCGTATGATTACCATGTATCGTGTATGGATCCAGTGTAAATATCGCAAGCCAATGACTGCGGAATCTGGACAGGAGCTTAAAAGTCAAAGTTAACATAGTAAATACACGTTTTAGCCGAAAATATTCCGGTTCATTCTCTTAAAATACTCAAAAGAAAATACGAGATCTTAAGCTTGTTACAAGCACCTTAGTTAGGTTTTCGTTTTTTCACACTTTCCTCTTCATCTTCTGACGAAAGTTTCCGCTTCTGAACCAGCTCAGGTTGGTTCACTTTTTGGAATACAAACACCAGATACAAGGCTAGAAAGCAAGAGTAGAAAATTATAAAATTATTCTAGCCCTAAGTTTAGTTATAGACTTACAGGCAGCCTCCCATTCTTGCTTTGATAGAGTGCCTACTTTCTTCCAAGACTGGGTTCGGTCAGTATCACGCTTCGACACATATTCTTTCGCGTGTTCATAGTCTTGATCTTCGCCGAGGAGTTGCTCTCCTTCATAGGGCGGGTAGGTCTAGGGGCGCAAAATAGTGAACCAAATGCAGTCTTACTGGGAACCGTTTACCTCAAGGGCTTGCATCCTATTTAACAACCCCTTTCCTTCTTCTTTATGTCTCTCGATGAAATCCTCAAAACGTTCCTTTTTCACCAAACGCAGACCGTACTTTGAAGCTAATCTACAACAACAAGTAGGTACGGGATCAGTAAATGCACCACATCTTATTCACTCAGACATACTTTTCCAAGGTAGGAAAATGAACCAAGAATTCTGGGCAATCAACCACTTCTTCCAAGTGGAAATTATATCGAGCTCCAAACAGTGGTGGACAGTCTAAATTTACAGCCTCATCAAATTTGACGCTGAATAAGGAGTTTCCAAATTTTCTATTTCCCGGGTTTCCCTCTCTGTCTAACCGCCTCCTATAATTCGGGTAAAAATTAGAGTAAGAAGTGAATGGGGAATAAGGGATTTTTCTTACATAATGTCGTACGAGTCGGGTGTGGTACCAATAAAGTAACCTCCCATACGCAAGTTCTCGGTTGCGTTCTGCAGCATTTGTTCAGCCTGTGGCAGGCTTTCGAAGCTGTAGTGAAAAGCAAACTGACAACTAACAAGATCTAAATTGATGCTAGGATCTTTGAGTTTAGGCTTTAACCTTCCCTATTCAGAAATGTAACCGTTAAAATCGAAGTTTTTATTTGCTTTGTGGATCTTACTTTTGTACAATCTTCAGAAATGAATTCTGCAGTGAAAACCTTATCTCTGCCCCAACCACGTCCTCTATTTTCACGCTGTGTTAAACTCGCATATCGTTCCTGACAAGTTTGGACAGATGCTTTAGCAATATCGGCACACACCAAGTGGTCAATATTTCCTTTTTGCCACTTGATTAAATCTCCTCCTTTCCCACATGCTAAATCAAGCACCTTAATCCGGTGGCCATGCGATGAGCAATCGCGTATTTTATCCAATATCTCTCCTATATATTGTACGATTCATAAAAATTAAGATTATGACAAACTGATTTGCTTTATTTTTACCTATGAGCATGCTTTTGATCCAGTTATTCGTGTTTCGCATGTAAAAAATCCTGCTTTGAAACCTCTCATTGAGGCCTTCGTTTCTATTATTGTAATGCTGAGCAACAAGCGAACCCAGTCCTGCTGTTGCCTTCTCATCCGAACCCGAAGTGCGTGTCTTGTTTTGAGATGTGTTTTCACTTCCTTTTTGTTCTGCCGGGTCCTTGTCCGACAATGGCATTCCTAATGTTGTAATCGGTGATTTGCCAGAAGTTTGCTTGGCATCTTCCTCTTCAACATCATGACTGGATACCTATGGAAATATAAAATACTAAAACGAAGTGTTCCATGTTCTTAACATACCAATTCAAGGGTCGGTAAATTTAAAGCAGTCATTATATATATCACAAAAAAATAAACAAAATTCCACGAGACATGGAAAAAAGCGGAATGCTAAATGTGAAACGCGAAATAATAAAATTCAAAACTCAAACGAGTTCGTAAACTTCAAAATAGCGTTTTCTAATATTTCGCGTTTTACCACATTTTGTCATGCGTTGTTTCCCGTTGTATGCATTCATTTGGAAATTGGGCGCTTTTATCCTCCCGCCCCGTAAAACAAAGTAAGAAGAGAATTACTTACTTTACAAAACAAATGAAAATTATTCTGATTCTGAAAAATTGTTGAGCATATATACAATACTTTTAAAATTAGTAGGGACTAATAGAATTAGTATCATCTACTGGAAAAAGGAAACTGATTTTTACTTTATTTAATTTTGTACACTCTATGAACGAATAAAGAAAAGGATATTTATGAAGCAAAAATCTACGAAAGGAGTTAAAATATTTCGGAGATGTCCAGCCCCTTTCGCGTTTCGGTATTTAATTCAACTCTACTAGAAATGGCAACAAACTCACATGGTGTATGTCACGTCTTCAGTAGTTATTCCTATCGTTTTGAAATTATTTAAGATAGACGAGTGTAATTACCCGTCATCGATAGTAGTATGAGCTCATCATCGTATAAGTTACTCGTAAGTGTTGGTAGAATGAGTTCTTATGCTAATGTACGACTGCCGTACGTTTGCTCTAACCTGTTGTTACGAAGTGCTCAACACAACCTGCCTGTAAACCATAATACAAAGCAAGCTTTTTCAAGTGACTATACGAGCCTGCTGCAAACGCGTTTCGCAAGTTTTGCTCCAGTTCCGAAACCCTTTCCTGTCATTCAACCTTGTAAGTAATCTCAAAACACTGCCACCTTAAACTAATATTCTATAATATAGGTAACTCTGCGTTTTTGCAGCTGCAAGGGTTTAGTACCAAAGCTGCCGGTAACGGTAGTAACGAAATGGAGAAGCAAGAGGATAAGGAAATGGAAAAGCAAGAAGAAAAGCAACTATCCCTTATACAGCGCTTTAAGCAAATGTACAAGGAGTACTGGTACGTCCTGATTCCTGTCCACCTAGTCACTTCAGCCGCATGGTTTGGAAGCTTCTACTACGCCGCCAAGAGGTAGATTTTACTCCAGATCATGAGAGATTGAAAGAAGTTTTGTTCTTTAGTGGCATTGATATTATTCCTCTAATGGAAAGCTTGGGCATTAATGAAAAGCTTATAAACCCTTTACGTAACTCCAGCGCCGGTTACGTCGCAATTGCCTATGCTATGTATAAGATTGCAACACCTGCTCGTTACGCCGTCACCGTTGGCGGAACTACAGTTTCTATTAAATACCTGCGAGATTGGGGCTACATCAAGCCTATGCCAAGTTCCGACACCTTGCGTGCAATGTATGCGGAAAAGCGAAGTTTGATGAATGCCAAACGAGAAGTGTGGCGTATGGAGATACGGAAGAAAAGAGCGGAGCTTAAGAAGAGAAGTCAAGAGCTGACATTCAAAAGAAAAGCGCGACGTTAATCAACAGTGTAATATAATGAAACGTTACAAATCATTAATTAGATCATAAGGTAATCATGTAGAACATGTGATATACAACCACCCAACCAGCCAATGTAGTTTTTGTCATTAGTTATAACTCGTAACTGGGAAGTGGTACCGAAATTAGTTTTACCAGTCCCGAATATTTTCGAATTACTTTACGTATCAGCCGCAAAACCTTCTAAACGACTGCGTAGACGTTTGTTAGCGTCCTGTAGCTGCACATCCTAGAATATGAATAAGTAAATTAAATTAAACTACCATGCAGGGATTTTACTTCTTTGCGTTTTGAAGATTGGGCTGCTGAGAAAATGGTAGTATTCAGTGCACTCTCTGTGACACGAGAAAGACTCTCTTTAGGAGCGCTATCACAGCCATTTCTTCCTTTATGGTTGAAAGTGGACTCAGAACTCTTGGAAAACGGACCGTTAAAGGGTTGCGCCTCGGGGGAGAAACGTCTTCCAAAACTGCTGGTAGTAGGCGCGTCAGATGCAAAGTCATCACTGCTTTTCTGCCCAGATGAGAGCAAATACGAAAGGAGTGGAGTCTCCTTGTCGCCTGCAGTAGAACGATCAGATTTTAAGATTGGTTCCTCGTAGTATTCGGTTAAGCTTTGGACGTTTGCAATTATTTTCTTTGCAAGATCTGCCGGAAAGGTTAGTGCCTGCAGTGGGGGTTGCGAGGCAGAGAATTCTTCAAAATAAGGTTGTCGGGTTATGGTTTGACGTACACTTGGTTGAGTGGAAGTAAAGTTAGGAATTGCGGTGAGGCTAGCAGTTGCTTTGGACGGAGGAGCAGTTGGTCTGGACCAAGTAGCTGTTGCCCTCAATAGAGGAGCAGTAAGTGCACTGCATCGAGGATTGTGTACCTGTCCTTTTTCGTAACCAAACTGCTGGGGAAAATTCAAAGGAGTTTGGGTGAGAACCGTTTGAATTCCCGATTTCTCCTTCTGAAACGGTATGGCATTAGCATTCTCCCAGTTTGTGCCCCATGTCTTGGCTTGCATGTAAAAGTCGGACACTTTGGTCTGATAGCTCTTGGGGATTTTTGCGGGAAAGCCTATTCTAAGCTTATCAGAGGACGGCAAGGAACCGGTATTTATCGACTAAAATATAGAAATTTTAGAATTTGTGTTGCCTTAAAACGAGAAAGCTTTACCCATTGTGGGGATAGAAAAGAGTTGAGTACATGGAAGTTCAAGGATTTCCCGCAAAGAAAAGACATCTTCAGTTTTAGGGTCTCGACAAATATTTCAATAACTGGAAATGGGTCCACATTGGCACAAATAGCAGGCGGCCTGCCATGAACGCATATAGATGGGTACGTGTACAGCATCCCTCCTCCCGCAAATTTTGCAGTGATGTAAAATTGCTCACCAATCCCTTTAGGCAAAACATATCCATACTAGTGAATTATTTATTAGTTTTTCATACAAGGAAGGTGGGAAAATCTTATTAGTTCATTTACCACTGCTTCCCAATGGCGACGCATTTCTGGATATGTCTTGTATGGACAAGTAACTGGCAGTCTTGCTGTGATGCTTTGTATATAAGCCGTTCTCAAGCTAACAAAATAGTATTCTTGAAGTTCTACGTACATTGTCGAAGATGTTATACCTGGGTAACGCGAAGGGGCCACATTTGATTTTCAGCTTTGAGCCCGCAATGTGAAAGCAGGGGTCTTGCCTAATAGCTTCCCACAGCAACGGAGAAATGCCGTACTCATCGGGGTTACTGGGAAAGATTTTAATTTGACCACCTTTTAAGTGAAACATAATCTTGTTGTCTTTAATAGAAATTTCGAGCGAAATGGCATAAATGGGAGAAGTAGTTTGCAGGAAGTTCTCGCCCATTACAAGAAGTTTCCCAACCGAGTTCCATTCAGGTGCTAAACGCGTCAACAGTGTGAACTTTATAGCTTTCTTCATCGCTTCGTTGTCAGCAACACCATGGTCGACTTCCTACACATTTATTAGCTTGTAATTAGGTATTTGGTTTAGATAACAATTGGATCTTACCTCTAAGCCCAATTCTCGAATCTTGGCACGGAACATTGCATCACTGTACGATACTTGACTCATGATAACTGTGATGTCACGCCAACGACCCAGCACAGGATAAGCGAGAATTTGAGGCTCGAGTATTATCATTTCCCTAAAAATTTGGATGCAAAATTAGCCAAGGCTTTTAACAATTTGCCAAGGTTCTTTAGCTAGCAACTACCATACCTGCATTTGCTAATGCACATGCTCCACTCAGAAGTGTTAGCGTCTTGAGGTGATATGCTCGCTCCAAATCCAAAACGGCAGCTAATTAGTTCATGCACATCAATAGACAGGTTTGCTGAATAAACCACTGCTTCGGTGCCGTTTAACTTGGCCATACTTTTCACAACTTATAACAAATTTACCGACGGAAGTGCGTATTCAGTAACGCATGGAGACGAACTAATATTCGTTTCACAAAACGTTCGATTCCGTCTGCTTCCACTTACACCGTAACGGAGCAAAAAGTTCGAAATAGTTCGGAACGCGTTGTATGAATGTGATTCATTTACACGATTTAAGAAATGACAATAAATGCCATTCACAAATTTTACAAGAATATTAAAGCATGCGACTAGATATTACTAATATCGTATTATTTTTTTTTAAATTAGAGAGCCGAATAAATTATTTACTTTATGTCACATAAAAGCGCAACACCTCGTAAAGCCCAATGTCTGGGATTAACGTCAGTTTCCAGATCAATTGAGCCTATGTACATTCCAGTTCCACGCTGTGGTTTGCGATAAATCGGACATTCGTACATACGAGGATCTTTGCCAGCGGTGGAATTTATGGCATACACATAGATTACAGGCATAGGCTCATACAAAATTTTTGCTTTGGGTTCGACCAAACGCCCATTTTTTCTATCCAGCGACGCACCTTCCAAATAAAGTCCATGGATATACACTCCTAAAAGCGTCCGTGTAGTTCCACACCAAGAAGTAGTGAGTTTATTATGGTATGTATAGTACCTTCTGGAGGAGCGTCCACTACGTCATCTTTGTTGAGCCGAGTAACAATACTTTGCAATACGACGGAATCCAATGCCCAGCCCCTATGAGCACGTGTCACTTCCTAATATTTTGAGTGAGTCAATGACAAGAAGCTAGTGATTTTAATACTTGACGCATGGCAGTTAAGAAACCTTGAGGATTGAAAAATCCGGCCATCCAAAAGACTTTGGGTTTGCCATGGAAACACCAGCGCTGATATTGAGCATTCCTTTCTAGAAACTCTGTAAACCAAAACCCCAGAGTGGAAGATTCCCAAGAGAGCTAAACCGATAATCCAGAAGTGTCGAATGAACTTTTATAGTTATTAGGAAATTTTTCAGCGTTACATTTCGCCAAGCGTCCGGTACTCTTGCGTCATACATTGAATCGAGAGCTTTCCTCAAGCTAGGTGACATAATGATAGTGCCTTCTATTGCCAAACGCAAATCGGTCAACGTTGAACGCACTAGTTTGATAACGCGTTGCATTCGATCGATTTCTTGGCGCAAGAAAATAGTCATGGGGTACAAGGCCCCCAAACGATGCAAAGATTCTTTGACCTAGATCTAGCTGTAAAGGCAGCCCATTTTAAAACGAAACTTGTATTCTCACCTCATGTGGAACATAATTCTTTGGCATCTTATCCAACATGTCTTCTGCTAAGCGAGATACCATCGACTCACGAGTCTCGCCGCCACGGCTTCCCCCTTCTTTAGGCTGGATACTCAAGATCGTGTCAAGAATACTCTGCGCTCGGTTAATTTGATACCTATTTATAGCAAATTGTAAAACATAAATATTACAAAGAAGCTTGGAATGAATTACGTGATATCAGCATTGGGATGGAGGCCAAGCGCTTCCGGTGTATCCTGTCCGGGTAGATCGTTAATGTGCTCAATAGAGCCTTGCAAAGTACGGGCAATAGTTAACGGAGGCAAACGATATTCCTTATGAAAATCAAAATTGGGTTGCAGAAGGCGATCATTGAACCACGACTGTGTAAATGTAAGCAGTAAACGTTTATCAAAGTCGTCCGTAACACGGCCACCGTACTGCGCTTCTCCCAGCATGTAACACACAGTTGGCCAGGAAATTCCCTACATTGTGCGATACATTTGAAAGTTGAATATCCGAACAATACATCAATACATCCAAGTGTTTGGATTAAGACTGACTCGTTTGGGGTCCATGTCGTCCAGATGATTTTGGACGCATTGGATGCAAGCAGCCAAATCGGATTGATTAAACTCGTAAGGGATATTCCAGCCCAATGCGCCATACTTTCTCCGTTCTTGAAGCACCGTGTGCAAATATGATAGGGCGTACAGTAATAAGGGCCAGTACGGCGAAGGAGAATAGTCCAGAAGATCCTACACGGTAATACATAAAGGATCATCCCAACGATCCCAACTAGCACACAACTTACTTGAGTAATGTCATTGTATGTCCGCCGCAAACTGGCGCGAATTCCTTGGGGAGGCTCATTAGTGAACTTGATAGCAGTCTAAGGTTTAAGCAACGGTAAATAATAGAAAGAAACGAAGATGAGTTGAAGTTTAGCTTGCCTGTAGGAGTCCGATAGGAAATTGAGGATGAACCTCAGTAGTTAGCCATAACCGAAACTGCGGTTGAATCGGATCGCATTCTTGGATCAACTCCATAACTTCGACGCAGAATGGTAAAGATAGATGGCAATTTTGCAACAATAGCCATGATCCAGATGCCATTCCTTCAGTAAGCATTCTCCTTGCGTGGATCTCCTGACCTTGACCCATTGACAAGGAACGAACCTCTGTATAGCAAAAACGTATTTTACATATATTACGAATCCACTATAGTGCGTGTAACATGTTAAGATCTCGCTTTTACCTATCTCCTTCTGGCGCGCGAGTTGCTCAATTTTTTGAGAAGGATCAGAGCAAGTTGAGAGTAGACAAACGAACGGTGTTTTGGGATCCGATTCTGCCAACATAGCTTCCAAATCCAACATAGGAGCATCATGGTATTCAGAACCCAAGTTTTCTACGTATGAAAAATGTAATGATGGGGGTAAAATAATCGTTCAAATACACCAAATCTACCTGTGACGAAATTGTGCGCCTGATGAAGCATACGGTCGGGACACCAAGATCGAACTAGAAGCAATTTACGGAAACTGTCTATCGACTTTGAGTAGCCACACGGGATTTCTTCCTGTTCTGGTCGTTCTTTCTCCGCCCAGATTCGCCAATCCCTTTCATTTTCCACAACCTTTTGGTTTTGATAGAAACTTATTTAGTGAGCGAGAAGTACAGCGTTTGTAAAGCAAGAAACCTGTTGAAGGACATCCGCGAACGGAGGTAAGGAACTTAGTTCTACCAAGTTAAGCCATGCAATATCCAGAATCCACTTGAAAGGCTTGGCGGGCACATTATTTAAATCTAGCGAGGCACCGCCTTTGATAAAGGTCATGAACTCTTGATGGGAGATTTGTCCAGAATGCAAGTCAATTTTGATGGCTAGCAGTATTGTGAACAGCAGCTTGTGCTGCTCGTATAGTCCACGCAGTGTGTAATACCATACTTCGCGGTTCAGGGTATTGAGGATCGAGTTGACACGCTCGGAAACATTCTGGCTCCGTAAGGCCCTAGCATATTAAAATTTTTACTTAAACACACGACCAAACCGTCTAGTATACTTTGCAATGGATCCATCGAAAAGATTGAGAAATTGCCGCAAGGAAGTCTGGTACATCACGTTGACCTGACTCATTTCCACAATCAGAAAGTATAGAACTGAACCTCGTGTGGCCACTGGACGATATTCCTCGCGGGTTAAGTTAATCTTTTGTTCCGTATCTGCAGCTACGGATAACTTGTGTGCCACTTCTTGAGCTGTGTGCTTCGTTTCGTGTAAGACCGTTACCAGGCCTTCATCGTCAATTAGGGATCCCTGTTAATTAAACTGTTGATCAAACTTGCAATATTTGAAATTTTAGTAAATTTCTCACCTCCGTGGAAGTTAAGCGGCATAGTAAGTTATCTTCCAGCTCCTTTATAGTGCGCTTATTCTCCATAACGGCTTCGAAAACGGTCACTCTTTCAGCTTCTAACTCGGAGCGTTCCATCAACACAACGCGACCTATCAAGTGAGGGTTATAGGTGTGCCGAATCACAAGTTGAGTACGTTACCTAACAGTTGGTCTTCAAGACCTTGCCTGGTAACCGTGAAATCTATAATGGATACTTTGGCGCTAACTTCCGGAGTATACGCAGGATTAGGAAGCTTAGTGGTCATGTAAAGCATAAATCCTGGCATGACGTCGCAATCTTTGTCCCCAATCACAACCTACGAAAAATCCCCATCACTATTTATGGCACTATATCACAACACCGACAGGTTTTACCTTGTCAACTGATCCAGACTTAATAAAGTTTTTGTCCAACAAGTTATCTAAGATTGGATCTAATTCTTCACTAACGTCTTCGACAAGCAAGGGCCTCCCCAGGGATAAACTGTCTTCCAAATGCGACCGGAAATACTTGTGATTGAGCGATGTTATCTGAACGAAAAAATTGCTTTTAAAGCAAGTGTTTTTGCAACGAGTAGAAAGAAAGACTTCA
The DNA here is from genome assembly GCA_023053545.1 of Lepidurus packardi. Classification (NCBI taxonomy): domain Eukaryota; kingdom Metazoa; phylum Arthropoda; class Branchiopoda; order Notostraca; family Triopsidae; genus Lepidurus; species Lepidurus packardi. Next base: position 4,878,160 of record JAKZAN010000007.1, read on the forward strand.
CCTGAAGTTCTTGGTAAGCTTCTTTCGCTTTGATCCATAACTTTCCTTGACCTTGCGGATCAATCAAAAGTGGATAGGAGCTTGCTTTGGTGACAATCACTGCGTTCTGGATGGAATGCTCATCATTCGGCAGGCCTTGCAAGGTCCATTCGGCCACCGTGTTGTTTTCCACTAGCATAAATGTAACGTTTAGATTCTGACTAAAAGGAATGTCTCGTAATTTTAGAATGCGACGCCAGGAAGTCATCAAATTCCCACGGAATTCCTGATTAAATGGCCCCGAATATGATAAAAACGCAGTCGCCAACAATGCATCGCCAACCAACCTATATACGGTCATATAAATAAACATATAAATATAAATAGAAAATATAAAAGAAACATATAAATAAACATATAAATATAAATATACTGTCATATATATAAACGATCATAATTTAACAAAATTATGACTGACCGTTACGAACAAGCCGTTTACTACCAATTTTTTCCCAGTCTAAGCTTACCTGCCCATCTGTTCTTTAAAGGCTCGACATTGTAGGGTCCATCGCAGCTTCTCTCCGCTCAATCCGCTGATAAGCGTTCCGGCTGCGGCCATTTTCCTACGACACGTAGCAGCGGCTTCGGTTAGCCGCTGTTTATCAGCAATGGCTGCATCGTATTGGCCTGTTACGAAATCCAACGCGTTCTCCTTTTCGGACAGAATTGCTTCGGCTCTAGCTAGCTCTGCCATTGCCGCATTCAAGCGAGTTTCTTGTAAAGCTAAGTTTGCCTGATGCCATCCAAATAGAATTAAAATTCTGCAACAAAATTAAAGCTATTGTCTAAGCAGAACTGACTTTTAAGGGTAACACTTCTTTGTTAACCCCGAAGAAAAAGGCCATAGCTCGCGTCCATGATAAGAGACCGGCTACGTCTCCGCACACTCTGCGTGCAGTTTCCATGTTATAGTCATCTGAGCGGAAATAAGGTTCAAGAAACTCGACAACTTCATCCGAAATGGAATCTTTGGGAAAGTTTTGCAATTGCTGCAGAAAGGTAGTGCTCGACATGAACTATTCAAAGAAACTGGTAAGAAAACTTTGAGGAGTTCAATTGCACGTTATGCTACCTTCAGGGAATCATTCCAAGATGGTTTAATGCAGCGATTGTTAACTTCGTACTGCACGGGCTGGAGTTTGCGCTGAAAGAGGATCAACACACAGTCCATAATACGCATAATTAGCTGGGGAGGACGCCCAAGCTTCCGAACCGTTGCTACGGTAGAAAACATTCGTAGGTATGATGTAACCAAAGATAGTTTCATTCAAAATCTTGTTACCAATATGCGCGGGTTTGATGGTATTCAAAGCGGCTTCGGCTTCTTCGAGGGCGGGACGTGCAGCTGCCAGTTTTTCTTCGGCGACCGCTTTTTCTGCAGCAATGACGTCGACCAGCTTCTGAGCACGATCTTTAGCCATTTGGACAGTGTTCTTGGTGGTTTCTGCTTCTTTAGCTCGATTGGTTACTTCCACTAATACTTTCTCGGCCGTTTCTGAAGCTTGTGCCAAATCCCGCTCCATGACAGCCAACTCCGCTTTTAAACGTTCTACCGATTCGGACGCCTCTTGCAGTTTCGATAAACCCGTTTCCATGCGAGCTGCTAAGCCGCCTATTTCTTTAGTCTTGGAGCTAAACACGGTCTTGTAGCTCGACAGAAAGCCTAGGTATGTTTTCGGCGTAACATGCGTTGCACGCCGGTAACGTTGGAAGTATTCGCGGGACATTTCTGCCACAGACTCTTGTATGGAGCCCAATGATTTCTCTACCTCGCTTTTAATATGCGGTTGAATGCAACTCGCAAGATCCGATAGGAAATGACGAGCTACGGCTACCAAGGCTTCACGAGGCCATGGTTGAAACCAATCAATAATACAACCCGAAACTAAGCCTGGAAACCTCAACGCTCTGGTGCGAAACTTTTCTCCAACCGGCGAGAAACATAAAGCGATGTGAAGATTTTGCCGGACTCGGGTTAAGAAGTAGTCCATCACGTTTTCTTGCGTTGGTGAGCGTTTGGGGAACTCGCGTTTCATAATAGGACTAAGTTCGGAAATAATCTCGGCTTGTTCGTCTCGGTTAAAAAGACTCGAAACCGTTCCTATAATAATAAAAAAAAAATCAGGTAAGTACAGGACAGAATGACTTTGCTTTCTTACCCGCGGAGAGTACACTATTTAAGTATTCCAAGAAGGCTTCTTCTTTAACATCTTGTTCCGTGAAAATAAAGGTGGTACCTTTGCCCTGGATACCACAGGTACGGTATAATACTTTAAGGTCCTCGATAAAGTTGCTCACGTTATAAGATCTACAATTGCCCTTCAAATGTCAGGTCTTGCAATAAATTACGTTATTCTACCTTGTAAGCGTGATGTGGAACGTTTTATATCCAGCAATAAACGATGCTAGTTTGGTTAAAGATTGCTTACCAGATCCACCCACTCCCACAAGCAATACATTGCCTCCGGGGTGTCGAAGTATTCGCGAAATCTACAAAGGCATCGTCATGAGCTTCAATTGCAACAGCAAATGTTCCCGATTTACCTTGATTAGATGGAGTACAGCATCTTGGAAAAAGACCAAATCCATGCCCGTACCACGTACCATTTCGTTATACTGCGCAAGAAACATTTGGAGGCGTTCGACGAGGACATCGCAGCTGTTGACGGGTTCGTAAACTTTTGGCATTTCCATTTCGGCATCTTCGATTTCGTCGCCAGTAGGCTCAGGAGCATCCCTGCCAATAGAGACAGATTGACTATTTTGAAACACGCGAACTCAAGCATTACCTCATGAAATCCACGAAGAAACGTACGGGCTCGACCAACTGAGCCATTTTCTCTCCTAAGTGCTTTCTAACCGTAGTAGTCATAGCAGTATCAAACCAGTCTTTGTCTTCTTGGACAGTAAACCTGCGAAAATAGGATGTACTATCCGATACACTAAGAAATCTATGGTAGAACTACCTGTCAGCAATGACACGCGTACATTCGTGCTTCCAGAGAGCCATAACTACCTCTGGACTATCCACTACAGTAGCCAATGTTCCCGTCATACCTTGCCAAATGCGAGACAAGTCTCGCAGATTGAAAACATAGTGAAATTTGGCAGGAGTAGGTAACATTTTTGCCTTAAAAAAAAGTTTAACGTTAATTACCGTTTACTCGAAAAAATCTTTCCCTGTTTCTACCTTGGTGGTCATCCAGAGATGTCGGGTAACAGGGATTAGCTTCTCTACGAGTTCTCGCACTTCTTGCGCAAATCCTCGTTTGGCGTTGTAATGACCCAGCGCAATGGTGCTGAAGACGTGGTCAATAGACGCCTCCGAAGGTAAAGGACAGTTGAAGATGCAGAAATGGCGTTTAAGTCGCGAAGGGATGTCATTTCTTCCGCCACCTTAAACCAAGCCATCTCATCTGTTTGCTATTGTTCAGACTCAATGTTTTATTACCTGGCTGTATCATAGCACCCAGGAATTGCAGGTCGATAACGTTCAAGAAATCGCCAGGTTTTTCCAGGCTATAGAATCCTCGCATCTCAAACAATTGTCGGACGATTTCGTTGGTAATTTGATCCCCCCAGTCGCTAATATACGGCAGATTAATGTCATCGATAAATATCGTCAGTTTTTTGCCCGCCGGAGGGCCATACGTACTGCCCATACGTTTGTCCACGTAGCTCTCGATAGTTCGCTAGAATGTAAACAAAGTAATGCTACACCTTTTGTCTAGTAAGTAGTTAAAGTATTACCTGAAATTGATAAGGCGTTGTGGCAGAGGAGAAATTAAATTTGCGGCTCATGTGATACTCGGGGTTGTAATGTTTCATGAACGCTTCCATCATCGCAGTTTTAGCCGACCCTTGCTCTCCGATCAGCAGCACAGGCTTCAGAATCAAAGTTGAACTTAGTGGTCAGGACAACAGACGCAATATGGACCTTACCTTTCCTTGTTTAGCTATTGTGTGAATCAAGAATTCTGTACGCACACTATCCACATTCGGGATCATGTAGGAAGCATAATCCAACGTACCGGTGTCAGGGTACGAAAAGTCACCCAAACGACTTTCCCAATGCTGCCATTCACCTACGGAGTGTCCATAAATACATCCCATTAAGTTAAGCGTATACTTAAAAAAAAAAAAAAGCTTAGAACTACCATCATTTCCTACGACATAATCAAACATGTTTTCCCCACGGTTTTTATTGACTGGTGGGTATAATAGAAGCGGGAACTTTCGGAACATTAAGGCTTCTAATTTGGTACGGTCTTCCCGCTCCAAAAAGGCCCCTATGCTCCACATGATCGCAAAGACGTACAGTCTTCCCAAATGCGTTGGGGAAGCTGTAGGAGCTGGTGATGGACTCGAGGACGGATCGCTGTTTTCGCCTTCTTCATTTGCTGGTTCTTCCTCGCCGGGCTTGGAACCGGGAGGGGGGCTAGGAGGTGCCACAGGCAATGTTGAGGTATTGGGAATAGATGTTAACGTCAGCAGCTCTCTTTCGTCCAGCTCTGGTTTGGGAATCAAACCTTCTAACAACAGTACAGCCTAATCAAGTACGAAATCTTTTATTGAGTAACGCGTCAAAATGGCATTGGTACCTGGTTAATAACGTTGCATTCCAATACTTGCATCTTATATGGTAAGCTCTGAATAGTCCATTGGTAAATTACAGGAAAAGATTCGTCGAATAATTTCTTAAAAAGATTCCTCTCGTATTGTGGCCGTTTCACAAGCCAGGCTTGTAATAACGGCTTCCAGTCCAAGCCAGAAGAGCTCATGTATACCTAGAGGAAACGTCAACAAAAATAAGCAACAAATAAACTGACTTTGGCAACGACTGCGGTAGCTCAGTCGAGAAAAAGTGTCCGAGGTACAACACCAACAGGTTCAGTGCCAAGTAGAAATACAATAAAGTGACGTCTCTAACCACAACATGCCCAGTGCTGCATTTTTTACACTAAACCGTGATGGCATTGGCCCTGCTTATCAATGGGCGTCTAATCGAACTCCAGCCCCTTTTCGTTACAACGATTGGTTCATCTCCATTTTCATTACTACTGGCTGTATTCTCCTTGTTTTGTTAGTTCTTTTGCCCACTCTTAAGCGCAAATGGAAAACGTTTTGCTTGGTAACAGGACTTACTTCCAAATTCTTAGCTCAGTAACGAGTCTGATCCTTTCTACGCAGGTGGTACTGAGCTTGTGTATGGGAACCTCTGTTGTATTATGCTGCGTGTTACCGGAATGGCAAAACGGCTACGCTTACATTCTCGCTCCACTAAAAGTACAGGAGACTGACTATTTGCCCTTATGGCTTGGATTGCATGTCGGTTTATTGAGTTCGAATATTACCCTGACTTTGGCTGCCTTTCCGCCTATCAATCTTGCCAGCAATAATTCCGAATCTTGGAATTCCACCGATCGTCAAACGTTTCCCCTTGCTATTTCTGAGGCCGTAACTACCCAAGAGGAGATTCACCCTACATTCGTCACTCTACCACTCTTAGCCGTTTCTAGTAGTCTTTTCACAAAAAAGGGCACTTCGGTAGACACAAAACTGAAAAGCGGGGAGAACAACCTTACGGATACAGAGATGGAAACGACAAGCGCAAAGCCTTCTACCGTAGTTTGGAATTCTAGTTTGCTGGAGGTTGGAACTGAAATTGACCTCGGGGAAGGCTTGGGTACGTCAACTCGAACCCAGCCCATTCTGCCTAGATTACTACCTCGGCCAAAGCGAGCAGGATGGGGTGACAACGATTGGGGCGACACTGCTTGGCGTTGGTGGAAGGACTCGATTACTGCACAGCTTAACACGACGAACATAACGCATCCCTTCTTAGATATCCACTTTAACGAACGAGTTTACTGGCGTAAAGCACCTGGTATGCAAGAGCAATACGTAGAAGGCTTGGAGCGAGGACTTCCGGTCTCCATTTTAACCGTGCTAGATTATCTGCAGCACCAAGATGGCGGTTTGCGGTGGTCAGATGACTTCCGCGTAGCGGGTTATTTTAGCTATTTCCTTATTGTCGTAAAGTAAATACAAGTAAAAATGCAATAAAGCAAGATACAGTGATTAAATTCCTTTATGTATGCAGTTTGGCGCTGTGGACTTGCATGAATATTCTCTTTTTGGTCCTGCCACGTTACGGATCTGTCACCATGGCTTGTATGGGCCTCACTTTACTGTTAACCAACCTAGTTTATTACGTTCTCCTACCTGTCCACGAACTCGTGGTGCATATATCTAACACGACCTTGACACTGCAACTGGGCTGGTGCTACTGGACCACTTTTGGCACCGGAATCATTGCTGTGTGGATGGGCACTTTAATGCTGTATTATGATGTAAAAATTCCCGGCACCGTTACTACGGATTTGGAATTGGATTCTGAATGGCGCAAGCAACTAGAAGAACACCAATTAAAGGCTGTGCAACGGAAAGTACGTTCTACAATATCTGTCATGGATGGTACAGCATGGTAACACCTGATTTCTAACGTTCTGAACCTTGTAAAGCAAACGATTAGTTCAACATTTGAATGGATGATGTACTGGTTTGTAGGCAAACCATTACACCAGACGAGAAATTGCGAGCTGAAAAGCGACGGGGATATCGCGTTAAGAAAGCTATCCTAATAACGAGCCAGGAAGATTCCGGAGTGTCTTCTACTGCGGGTAGGAGAACCTTTGCCGAAGAAATAGAGATGATTGCGACGGACGACGGATCTTTTTGGAAGCAGAATACTCCGGACGTAAGATTCATTAATCATAAAATTCGGTACCAAACTGTAGTTATAGTTGGAATTGAACGTCATCGAAACGCAATTACAAACTACGGTGCTTTTAAACGACTCCGATTCGCATTTGGAGGAGCATGGCTTACCATGCTTTGGAGAAAGTGTGATTCACAGCGATCCAGAGCAACAGTTTTTGGAGAGTATTATGGAAGAGGAAGAGGTGTTTGTCGCACGATCTGCTAGCAAACATCCAGCAGATCAAGCTCAATCTGTTGAATTGATCGATCTCATACGACAACAATATCGACAGAAGGATCAGTTCGTCAAGGAAGACGACGAGGGTGAGAAGGATCGGTACGAGTCAACTTCCAGCTCCAGTACTGAGAGTACCCGATCAAACACGAGCTCGTTATGGGGAGAGGAAGAAATGCCGGAAGATGGGAATCGGTCAACCACATCTCTTCCTATCCCTGAGGCTGGAGAAAAAGAACCTACTCCCCGCCGTCGCACTCAACGTCACCAATCAGTCGGGTAACTCAAATAGATCAAGGGTCTCGTGTGTCGTAACCAATTAGTCTTGGATTTTCTAGGTCGCACCAAGACTTTCTTGATACTTGTTAAATGTTACAGTTACATGTTACCAAGTAGGTAAGAATGTTGTTACATCTTGTTAGTTTCATTTGTTGTTTTCAATACAAGCAAAATGGTAAAGCCAAAAAGTAAAAAGACTTACCATTCCGCATCTGGAGACAGTAGCTGGAGAAGCATTGTCAATATTGTGTGGCTCAAAAATAATCTTCAGATTCGATGGCATAGGCAAACGGTCTCCGTTAGCTAAAGTGAGCGTTCGGTTGTCGTCCAGGACTGAATTAAGGTTTTCAATCCAGATCGAGTCTACTGGACCATCTAATACAATCCACACGTGTTCGGCTGCAAGAACAAAAACATAAGTAATATTTTTTTTCCCCTTTGCAGAGAATGTTTATACTTTTCTTCATTTTAAGCGTTTTTCGCCAGAGGGCAGAGAAAATCCCATCCGTCCAATCATTAGTAGCCACATCCAAGCGACCAAACATTTGCGCTACGGTAATAGCTTTCGGGTTCATGCGCAGTTCCCTACATGGGACTCAATAAGAAACCTAAGCTTCACAATGAAAGATTTTCTCTACCTATGTGGCTCTCCGATCGCTGTTAAGGCCCTCATTAGGGTTTGAATACATGTCGTTTTCCCAGCACCACTCGGTCCTAATGTCATGATCCCGTGACGCACCCTCTGGGTTTCATATAGCTATTCGGACAAAAGTATCATACCTAATAAGGAAATATTTAGCTAGAATGGGTACTTGGATAAGTTTAAGCATCCACGGAGGATGCGGAACTAAGCCAGCGATCTTGATTTGTTCCTGGATAGCGGATTCTAGCTCTGGGTACGAAGTTTTCTCAAGCGATGTACTAGGGAATAAGTCCCCGATAAGGGACATGAATAAAGGCTCATCCTCGTCTAATTCACAACAATAGATTAAAACTTTCTTTTCAAATAAAGTAGTCTTATACCAACTAGCTTAGAGAGGTTCATATCTCTTAGAACTCGCATAACAATCATGCTCTCGGAATCTCGCACACTGGCCCGCTTAGCTGAACCCAAGGTTCGCAACACAGACAAGATATTCCTGAGCCCGAAGTCATAATGCACCTGGGAAAGCATAGTCCATACAACGTTAATTCAAGTGTAAGGAATAAGATCGAATACTTGTTTAGTCAGCTGTTCCTCGCATAGCTTGTACAAAGTGTAGAACTTGCGGGCCAATGTAATATTTTCGAGGAAACCACAGGACGCTAGTTTGACTCGAATAATGATCTGGCGATCTGGTACCATCATGGCCACCGTACGGAATAGAATCTTCAAATTCTCCGGCAAAGCTTGCCGTCCAGCATAACCAGGATTCTGTGTACCCAAAATCCCTTAAACTCGTGATTCACTTAAATACTAAATTAATCCTACCATAGTTAAGAAAATGCCGAATTCGGGATTCATTTCAATAGTGTCCCCATCAGTGAAAACCAAGTGTTTGCGCTTTTCTCGCTTGCATGTCAAGACTACTGCCACCTGTTGGGCTGCTACTGATAATACGGACAAATCAATCCGGTTGAACTCGTCAAAGCAGCCCCAAGCACCAGATTGACACAACCCTGGAACACAGTTATTTAGTAAATTTTAAAAACAACACTATTCCATTGACTGACCTTTAATGATGCGACCCAAACCGCGAAAATCCATTTGGTCAGAGCAATTGAACACTACAACGTACTTTCCCAAAGTTTTGCCCATATCTTTGGTAGTTTCTGTCTTGCCAGTACCAGCTGGCCCTGTTGGACATCCTCCCATGGACATATGCAAGGCTTGAGCCAGAGTGATATAACACCTGGCAGTTTAATAGTTAAGGAAGATGCTCTATGAGGCGGAAAAGTTGCACCTGTCTGTTAACGGAGTAATGACGAGGCGTTCCGTACAACCCAAAAACTCGTTTTGATAAGTGAAGTTGACGTCCGTGATCGAAATCCATGTTTTGTCCAGCTCTTGTTTGAAATAGAACCGGAATTGTTTTGTCCACTCAAAGTCGCTTACCGATCGAACATTCAAACGACACTGCAATGCAAAAGTGACACACTTGATATACTTTGAATCACTACCATAAACATTTGGCAACGCGACGCAAGGACGACTCGACAAAAGGATTCCGTGTCCCCGACGCAAGGACGCCGGGCAACGACAGAAGGACGCCAGGCCCATAATCTTTTTAAGGGATCAGTAGAATTTCGAGTTCAAAAAGTTTCTGCTCATTGGTTAAGCGCCAACGAGATTAGAAAGTGCTTAAACCCTATTTAAGAGTGCGTCACAAGGTTAGGTTTGGTAAGGTTGGCTTACATTAGGTTAGGTTACGTTAGGTTGGGTTAGGTTAGGTTACTTTAGCTCACGTTAGGTTAGGCGTCCTTTTGTCGGGGCCCGGAGTCCTCCTGAGGTATTTTTCTTAATGCGACTTGAAAAATTTATAACCTCGTTGGCTATTAACCAATGAGCAGAGACTTTTTGAGACCTGGCGTCCTTCTGTCGGGGACCGGCGCCCTTCTGTCGGGACCCGGCGTCCCTCCGTCGGGTAGACGGCGTATTTTTTATCGAGTCGTCCTTGTGTCTAACTCCCGAACATTTCTTTTAACGTCACGACTTGTGTATCCTACGATAAAAAAAAATCGCTCTGGAGTTAACTCATACATTGCGCATAACTTACCATGTAATCAAAAATATCCCTTTGATGAACATGGATAGTGATGAGAGTTTCGTACTTAATCCGCTCAAGGCGGTTGAGATTGCGAGTGGTTTGGTCAATTAAGGTATTAAGCATATCCAGAAATTTCGAGTTAGTTTCGGCCATGATCTTCCGATCGTATTTGGCTTGAGACAATGCTACTTCGGATTCCTTGGTCCAAATCATTTGTATTCCCAAAATCCCCACCTAAAGCGATGAAATACCTTTGGGTATTAACACAGAGCAATAGAAAATCGCAGGGAATAGTATATACCTGTGAAGGGAATGTGCCAAGGAAATCCAGTAAGTTGAAATCGGGGTTCTCGATAGCCTGACTTGCAAGCCGAATAATCGAATGCAAGGATTTCTGGGCTTCTTGCAGCAAACGCATAATCCATAGTTCTACACTTCCTTCCGCTCGTACAGGTTGTTCAAGCTTAATCATAATATTTTCTTTAGTCTTAGAGAATGGCAAAATGATGTAATTAAACGTACCGTAATTGACTCCCCTTCTGAAGAGACAATAGCGAGGATTTTGTCGTACTCTGTATCGTGAAATCGTACAGAGGCTGTATTATCGAAAATGGAGAGTAAGTGGGATTGGATCGTATGTGAATCGGATGCTTGGCCCAAAATTTCCAACAAGGCTGGATCCGAAACGAAGAAGAAGCGTGGGAAAGTTAGTCGTTTCTTCTCCAAATATCCTGATAGCGATTTCTGACACAGTTCTAATTCCTCTTGTAAATGTGGCAGCAATTGCATTAACGTATCGTCACTCACGCAACAAAGTACTACATTCGGAGTCTCATGCGCTCTTGCCATAATTCGCTGCCATGCTTTGTCAATCTTGTGAAACCTGCACCAGTTACAGATTGCTTAAATTTTAAGTAACATCCATGAGTTTGTGTTACCTCTTAGCTTCTTTGGGTAGCTGTTTGGCAATGTCTCCACCTACGAACACAGCTTCCAGGTATACCCACAAGTTTTGGACACAAAGCCAACGTTCCAGTACTTCGTTCGTATTTGAGAGGTCAGTTACCCATTTCTGGATTTGCTTACGGAATGGAGCATTATATCTAAACAATTATGTAAATTTAACGTACTGTACATTTCATTCAGTACTAGTTGACTTTTACCGATTAGAAAGTAGGGAGCTTAAAACCATTAAGCTGTCATCTAATTGGCTAATAGTTTCGGCCGCGGTATCGCCACGTAGGAGTAATTCTCCGCGATTTTTAAACGACATGAACGTTAACTGGTGCGTCGTCCAATCATTGGTAACTTGTCGTAATTTTGCTTCAATATCTTTTTCTTTGAGGGCAGATATACAAACGTCCTAAACAAAATCGCTTTTGCTTAGAACCTGGCTATTTTTTAAACTTATTTTTTTTACTTATTTAGTTATTTTTACTTATTTTACTTAATTAATTATTTTAGTTATGTACTTATTTTTAGGTTTTATTTTGTTACTTCGACATCTTCTTTGTGTTGCAGTAGAGGGGCTTGTACCACGCTGCGTAAACAAAAGCCTTCGCTATCGACTTCAAATACGTGATCCGTGATATCTGTCAATCGTTGCCAATGTCTCGGTTTCATAGCTTTGTTCGTCATTAATTCCAACAGCGGACACAAATCACTGAAGTCGTCGATTGTCCGTTTCAGTGCATTAAAGGCTGGCCATTCTTTTAGACCTTTAGGTAGTTTACGACACCTAAGAACGTGACCGGAATTGTTAGTTGGGATACAGTTGGAAAACATCTGTGTTTACCTGTTCTGGAATTCGACTAATTCATTGTTAATTTCTTCGATGTTTACTTCTCCCCACGTTATGTCGTAATACGCAGTAACACGGTCAATAACATCGTTGTACAACCGATATAGTTTTTGAAGTAGGCTTAATTCCTTTTTTATACGCGTCAATTCAGGGATGTCTGGTAGAGGAATGCCAAACAACTCAGCTCCCCCTGCATACGACCCATGTCGGCGCCATAAAGTGTCAAATCGATTCTAAGTCATGAAAAACATGCCGGCAATCAATTTTTTGTCTAAGGAGACTTAACTCGTACTTGGAAGCCAAGAAGACGATCTGAAGCGTCCCTAGGACTAAGTCCAACCACCATGGGTCCGTCTTCACGGTATTCGCGGCAAAACTGAACACAATCTTCTTTAAACTGGGTTAAGTTGTCCATCAATTGCTGCCGGAATTGGGGTTGAATGGCTACTAAAGCGGCGTGCAAATCTTGGGCATGGGACTGCAAGCGATGCCACGAGAACCGGAGACCGTCAACGCGTTCCACCTCATCTTCTTGAATGGGTAGGTGGTACTTGAGCAGTACACCAATAGCTTCCTAACAATAGCCGGCATTTAACTGAAAGCGTCGAAAAACGCTACACATTAGTTAAGCTCATACGTCGACTCTTTCCAACGCCATATCCATGTCCACTTCTTGATTGCGAATATTCTTGAGCGTTTCCATGGCGATTCTGGTATCCTCTAAATCCAATACCCGACGATCGAGACGCTTTTCCAAGGCTGCTACCTGGACGAGCATACGTTCCATTTCCCGGGAACATTTAGCGTGTAGAACGCGAGCAAAAGCTGATGTCCATTTCTCTGTTTCTTGCAAAAGACTTGCCTTCAACTTCTCTACAAAAAAAATCAAGTAACCACGTCGATAACGAAAAAGTTGCGTTCGATTTACCAGTAGAAACATGCAGCGTTGCAAAACAGACCAGGTCAGGCTCAGCAGAAATTGTGGCTTCGAGCTTATGATAGTAATGGAACTGGTTATCGAACTCCCACGTGGCTGGGTTACGGGACATGAATTCCTTTATGGCTAGTTGCCTATTTTTTTGCCAGAGAGCTCGATAAGATTCCCATATTTTGAACGATTCAGCGCAGTTCTACATATTATCTCTTTGTAAAAAAAAAACATCCCAAAATTTCCAAAGTTAGACAGACTGTACCGCTTTTAAACTGTGAATGCAAGCCGACATGAGGGAAAGACCTTTTACAACATCCTTCTGCTCGCAGATCAACGGATACAAGTTCTGAGGTTCCGTAAGCATTGCCACTCGATCTAACATCGTAGACTTGTACAGAGGATCTTTGGAACAAGCTACCAACTCATCCCAGTCATGGCGCTGTAACCGGATTAATAAAACTCGAGTGTGGGTGTCAATATAACCGCTTTTTTGGATACCTTATCAGCGTCTTTCTTTGAATGTTGGGAACTCCAGCGGGACAAACCCTTAGCCACACCCAAGATAACTTTGCCAGCCATAGCTAACGCTTCCTGGAATTCGTCCAGCGTGGGTACGATTTCAATATTAGGACTTACCAAACAAGCATGGAATATAAACATGGGCAGGTTCGTATTTGAACCCTGCATCGTGGGTGAGGCCTTCTTTCCCACTAGGAATAATAGTAAAAAGGTGCGCTTTATGCGACGTAGAGAGGTCACTAAGTACGATATTACTTAAGGCAGGGGCGGGGCTCATGATCACAATCTTCTTGAGGACATCTAATTGCCCTCGAAGGAGGCGGACAATTACATCCAAAATACGCCGACAGTAGGTGCGCCTGAAATCCCGAGCTGCTCCCAAGACGCTCGCAACGAGTTCTTCCTGCCGCAGTTCTAACTGGTCAGCTTCAAACCGCGCCGACTTGGCACTGAAGCCTACACCTCCGTTTCCAGCATTGGAAACGCTGGGGAATAAGGGGGGAAGAGTCGTCATGCTAGAGTATCGCGGAGTTTTGGTTTGGTTTGGTTTGTTTAGCGTTGGGAATATTTCCACTTTAGACCCCGTTGAAACCAACTTTGGTAAACTGTCCGTCGTCATTGTTTTGGACGGACCTTTGCCAGCCAGTCGTAACGCATGTTTGACCGTTTTGATCTGCGGCAAAGACGTGGTTACCTGAGTTAAATTGGCTTTGATTGGGGGTACGCTTCTCGAAGTTGACGGTCCCGTTATAGATGTAGGAGCCGTTTTGGATACCGGGGAAGGTGTAGGCAAAGTAGGGGCTACGCGAGTTGAAACTTCGATTGACTGGCCTTCCGTTGGTTCCCTTTTCGGTAAAGTGACTACCGGACCTGAGAAAGAACGTCGGCGCTTTGGTTTTTCTTCAGTTTCCTTAGGAGAACCGTCCACCAACGCTTTGGTGATGGACTGAGTCGTGGGCAATTGTCTAACCATTCGTTTTTGCTCGGTCTTCTTTTTAAGCTCGACAATGTCTGGAGGATAGGTTAAGGTAAAAAATTTCTCGTGCCGGCACGGCGTGCAGATTAAGTCCAAAAGTTCGTGAGTAGCCAATTCCATCAAGAGATTCTTTTGTTGCAGCTCGAATGCAGCTTGACGACATCGTTCTTTGGTAGCTTCCACGAATTCTTCCAAGAGCCACGGTTTGTCTCGCACACCTGGGCACGGCGAAACTTTGTGCATGGACTCCAAGATCCCTAGAATTCGCTGTCGCCTAATACTTTCCAAGCTGGAGAGAAAATAATATTTTTTTTTCTGGGATACTGTGTCAAGAGCTGGAACTTACCGACTGATAAAGGTATCAAAGTCGTCTAACGCATGCTTGGCATACAGAAAGAAAGTTTGCCAATACGTAGGACAGTTACCCCACGTAATCCAATTAATAACTGGATGGAATACTAACGATAAACGATGGATATGGCAAGAAAGTAGTGGAGCCAATTCGGGGTCAACTGATTCCACAGATGCTTGATACCTTTCTAGAAGATACTGTAGCGAACAATCTTCAATTACTTTCACAAAAAAAAGAGGTTAATTTTTTACCTGGGCCAAATCTCGAATGTTGAGAAGAGAATTGCGCTTTCCGTAAAAGAACACCGGCATTAGGGGCAAATGGGCCTCAGCTTTTAAACAGCAATCCACCTCACGGAATAAAAGCAATAAAGGACTGGCAAAGTGAATACTGAACGTCGCCAGTTCGTCACCTGTTTTAGCAACAATATGTCGGCTTAAACACTCCTGAACTTCACGTAACTAAGAAAAACAATGACTTTAATGAAAATAGCGACTAAAGGAAACGAAATATTACACTAAGAACATCCCAGTCTTTTGTTAACTTCAATTGGTAGTCGACTAACTTCAACGCAAGACCATTATACTTCCGAACGACTTCTTTGCCGACTTCACTAGCTAATAAGGTTGGATGACTAGCCAAAACGAGCACTTTTTGCTCTAACCGGCGGTACAAACCGCGAGACCATACAACTCTGCCTAAAGATGCAAAAATTCGCCCTATTATTGAACATTTTCAAAGGTAATTTTACCTGCGGTGGGAGGAAACTGGCGAGGGATAGGGGGGTCGTCTTTACAACGAGCAAACACCTTGCCAATCTTTTCAATATCTTTAGTTAACTTTGCAGTCATGCGTACAAACTTGACCTCGACGGAGCCCAGTGGAATTACTTGACTAACACGTTCAAACTTGGCCAAGAACCGCATGTTTTGCGGGGTTTCCCAAACTTCATCGTAGGTCCGCTCCAAATAATTTCCAACGTAAAGTTTCAAATCATACAAACGCGCTTCAAATTCAGCTAGGTGTTGTTCAAAAGCTTCCTGGCGATAACTCAAGTAGTCGTACGGCCTAGAACTCACGTCAGATACGGCCGACGTATACCTTCGCATAATTTCTTGCAATACTAAAAATACAGTTATTAGAAAGCAGTGAATGGAAGAGTGGCATATGTATTCAAATAGTACTTTCTTCGTCCAAAAGCAGTCCTTCCATCTTGCCTTTGAGAATTGCAGAATGCTGCTCGATGACGTCAAATAAATGCAAAATTTTGTGAACGCGTTTACAGAAAGAATCAAATTTCCCAAATATTGAGTGCTCGCTACACGTTATTTTAATGGGATGCGACGATGAAGCTTGTTGTGCTTCCATGATCTGGCGCATACAAACATAAGCTTCACTGCAAAAAAAAAGAACAAGAAATATTATTGTGTGTAATTTCCCCACCAACATTTCTACATTACCGGTAAACTTGATGAAGCTTCAGACAGTCAAGCAAACGGGGGCGGACAAAATCAGATGGACGTGACCATACCGTATCTTTTCCATGGCAGGTAACGTGCATACGGCATGAGCGAATCAATTGGTTGGTAATCTAATTTAAAAACAAACAAAAAATTTATACAACCTTAGTTTTAGGTCTATTCGAGTCATATACCTTGACCAACAATGACGTAACCCGCTCAGACGTGTTGTAATACTGACTTGTACAGCATATCATCCGTACGGTATGGAGGAGGGGCCTTATACATGTTAATATTCGAACCTAACAATGAATTAAACAATCAAATTCAATAAAATAACAAAAGAAAATAGTGTTACCGGATCCCAGACATAAAGCGTTTTGCAATAGTTTTCAAAATCAGACAGGTACCGAACGTTGTCTTTGGACTCGTGCCTGCAGAACATTAATTTCCGTTCGGCTTCCAACCATCGTTTAGCTAATTTGCAGCGATTGACTTGTAAGCACATCAGTACATCTTGCACCTGCACACCAGTTTTTAACAGTTAAAAATAAAGAAAAAAAAGTTAAAATGATATCATTTACTTGTGGAAGCTGAAGTTGGTCTTGCAGCAAATGGAGCCTAACTAACCGTACTTTCCAGTACTCGATTTCATCGCGTGGACCGTCTTCATCGCAATCTCGGCGTAACATCTCTGATTCGCTCGCTTCCTAAATTATAGAGTACATAAATTTGCTACGCATACTTGAGTGACGGGTTTACTCTTTCTAACAAGTTAATCCAGTCTGCTCCTATTTTTTCTGCCAGCTGTCGACTCTCCGGCTCACGTGACGCTTCCGCCCGTTTCTTTGAATCTGCGGGTAAAATTAGCTGCGGACCTTTGACGGTATCCAACAAAGAGATTTTATTGCTCATTACATGCTCCGAAGCTAGAATGAGACACAAAAAAACACAAAAAAGTCAGAGCAGGTTTTTCCAAAACATATATAAAAAAATATATAAAACCTTTTAACACGGAGCAAAAGGATTGGGTGGACATGACGAGCTCTTCGTAGACTTGGATTTTGTCAGCAGCCTCTTCAATCTGCGCTATAAGACATTCTAGCAGGGGTTTATAGATGTGGTTCATCAACTGGCGTAAAGAATACACCAGATTGTCCTTAAACCCCTCTAGCACACCGCAAACCAAGTCCTGGTGTGATAACCATTATTAATAGCAAGCTAAGGTTACGCTTATAAGTTTAATCAAAGCTAACCCTGTGAACGTTGTCTTCGGTGAGCACTTTCTTAGGATTCAAGCGTAGAACAAATGTACAAGTTCCATCCAAAAGTAAAGGTAACCCATCCGCTATAACCAAACGTCGATTTTCCCGAGGTGTCGATACAGCACTTGCCAAGGGATCCGTATTACGGAGTACATCTCCTTCAAAAGGCTGGAGTTGGTGATACAGCAAAATTGTTTTTTTGCAGTCTTTCAGAATAAAGTCATGAATTTCCTTGATCTAGAACCCCACAAGAAACCCCAGGAAGCAAGACGTTACTTTCCCCGAAAACGAAATGGAAAGTTCGATAGGATGCAGCATCTCTCAACCTGAGCATCCTGCAGTAGATGGTCAACAACTTCTTGTTTGGTAATTCCGCATCCTTCAGCAGCAACTTGGAAGAGGAAGTCATACCGGAAGTCTAATTCCCCTCGTCGGGCTTTCCGATCACTACCCTATACCCGAAAAAAAAACCCAGTAGATCGTTCAACTCTAATGCGATACGAGAATAGATACGTGATTGGGGTAAAATTTATGAAGGTACTTTGCATTCCCGACCACCTTCATGTATTCGCTAATCAGATTGAAAAAGAAACAATGAATTCAAAGACTTACGAAAGAATCTGCCACAATATCCATAACGACCTATGCCGACACCATAATTTCTCTTTTTGTCAGTTGTCCGTATCCAAGTTCGTGTTGGGTCAATGAAAATAGGCAGGGTTTTGTTTTGCAAGCGCGCGAAAATCGATTCGACGTGACCGCGCGTAGGCAGCGGGGAATAGCAGGGTAATTCCCGCTAATGGAGCTGCAAGAAGTCAGCACAGAAACGTTGGAAAGCATAGAAAGTGCAGGTAATGAATTCACGATTTTCAGCATACGGGTTGTTGTTACGACACCTGGCCATACCCTCTAGGATTTGGTGGTTTCCCATAAATAGCATGAAACTCCGTGCTGAAAACATCAGTCACATTGGAAAGCGTTTTAGCTCCACGTGAACTACACAGAAGAGACTAACTTGAAGCTATTTCACCATGCGTAATCTCATTATTGCAGCTTTGGTGTGTGTCTTCATCGCCACTTTGGCGGAAGCAGGTAAATTTAATTCAAATAACATTGAGCGTATCCTGAACATCAATGATTTTCAAACATTTATAACAGGAAAAGTTCCTAAACCCAAAGATGGCGTAAGGGCGAAAACAAATACAGGTACGCCAGCTTGTTTAGCTGCTGGGGGACTCTGTATTGAAGCCAGCGAATGCCCAGAAGGGAAACTCGCTGCTAAACGCGGCCTCTGCTCTGACAAGGGTTCCTCTCTGGAGTGCTGCCATGACGGTAAGGTTTTATTATCGATCGGGAAATGGCAAGTTTTACTAAAATTTGTCTCCAACAGTGGGGCGAAATATCCGCGATTGCGGTGGACGCGGAGGTTCTTGCATGCCTACTGCTGATTGTGGAAAGGCTCCACGGGAACCCTTGGGGATATGTCCGGTAAATGGAGAGGAATGCTGTGTATTGGTTAACTAAAGTCGGTTGACAAGAGCTCCAACAGTAGTGATTTTGTTAAACGTTATTTATTTACGGTTGAGGCAAATGGCCTGTATAAACGGACCATTTCTGTACAAAATAAACGGGTCGCAATTATCCACGGATGGCACTGAATTGTCTTTCTCATATAAGAATACTTGAATAAAGGGAAAACGAGATGAGATAATAGATTGTAAAAAGGGGGAGGAAGTAGGAAGGTGAGGAGAAAACTACCACTACGACTATTGGCACACGAATTCAAAGGATAACTTACGTAAGTAGTTAACGCTGTGTGGGACAAAAACAAACATATTGGTTTACAAACGTGGCAAAAACTACAAGTAACAAACAAACGAGATCTACCATCATATCCAAACCCCCGCGTAATACACAAATACAAACACACCGGTAGAATGCGAAACGATAGATTTACTCATGGCACCTGGTTACTAATTCCATTTTCTGTACAAAATTTGGCACTTTGTTAAAAAAAACTGCTAACTGTGAAAGTTAGATGGCACCACGACCGCCCGTCAAACTAGTTCTTAGAAAGTGTTGGCAGACATGAGTCGCAAATCTTGGTAAGATAAAAATTACTTACGCGCGACAAATATGAAATAACACCATCTTACATGGGAACAGCTCTACGTACAAACAGATACTCTGAGAATTGTTGACCTTCCACCCCACCGCCGTTCGAAGCAGCAATGGAGAAATTGGCATTGAGTAACCGCGAAATGGCTTGCATTGAGTTCAGCTTACAATAGCCATTGAGAGGAAACCGAATAACGTGGCGCGGATCGTGATTCCACGCCACGCTGCTTCGTGCATCCATCAAAGGACTGGCAATTTCCGGGAACGCATCTTCGATGACGGACCGTTCGCCCGATAGCATTATGCGTTCACCCAGATCTGGACTGACATACAATGCCAGACACTCCCAACCATACTTGTCGTCCACTGACAGATTCAACGCTTCGACTCCATTTACACTTTTGCTGATATCTCGAGCCGGACGTTTCGAACCCGGAGACGGGCTCTGGGTACTGCTTGACACGGGCGTAATTCCCCCCACGCCAGTCGTGTTAATACCTCCGACTCCGCCGCCACCACCGCTGCCGATATTACGGGATTTCCCATTATGATACAGTTCGTTCTTCGCGGATCTGTAACGATCTAACCGCAGCTGTTCCAGTTGTCTCATCATAGCTGAATTTTAGGAAAGAACAAAATAAATAAAAACAAAATACAATTTGACTAACATTCCGACCGTATGAGCGTATAGCATGATATGATAAATAGAATACTTACCAGTTAGCTCATAAAAACGCGCTTCTTCCAATAACAGATCTATATCACTGAAGTTTTCAGGTAGAAGTAACTTGGCATTGCGAAGGAAGTTGAGCACGTGCCGAAATATTTTCCCATCACGGTCAATAAAGTAGTGCTGCTTCAAACTATCCAATACAATGGGGATACTGCCATTGAACAATTTGGCCAAGCGAGAATCCGGGAACCTGTACAACGAAAATACCACCGCAAATATTAAAGAAGTCTGCTTCTTAACCTACTTTATCTGCATAAAATACTAGTAGTCCTTCAGCTTTTTATAACTGACTAAATACCCAGACACAAAAAAGGACATTATGCTAAACCAGGATCTCCTTTCCACTCATCCAAGACTACGTAGGAACAACAAATCCTCGAAAGTTTTCCCACGCATCCGTCAAGATTCATATTAACTTCATTCAGCGTGGCAGTAGTTATTTCGTCTTGGCCCCTTTGGTGACAGTTCCTTTTAAGGTATTTAAAAAAAGAAAGAAAAGAAAGGTCCAATCTGGGATGGTTAGATCTAGGATTTCCGCCTATTCACATCTTAAATATGCGAACTATTTGGTCCTCCTATTCAAATCCCTTGGTCAAGAAGTCGACCAACAATACCTGGAGGGCTACGGCCTTCTTGGAGCCCCATGGCCACATCACATCAAGGAGTACCGAGAAGACAAGAGCAGAAAAAGACAAAAAGAGAGCTGGCAGCAAAGCTGAGGCCAAAAAGCTACTTCTCTGAGACCTTAGAGACGTTGATCATGTCCGCGGCCGAAGCTCTCTTCTTCTCCCATACACGGCAAATTGTGTGCCCCCACCTTTTCCCTTCACCATTAAAAGTTCCCCTTGAGCAAGTTACGGGCTATTCCACGTGAACTGAACGCCAAAGATTTTGTTTAAAAAAAAAGCCAGGCGCCATATCACGGGGATCTTGTCGCTGTGCGCGCGTGAACGAAAAAACCTAGCCACCCTTTTAAAGAGTTCAACTAGTTCCATTAAATAACGCAATGCTCAAACATGGGTATATAACAATTTGGCTATACTCGAACCCATTCCTCGCATAAAGCCATAAAAGACTCCCGAACATTACATGCATTCTTCAAGAAGGTTAAAAAAGCGCACGTCTTACTTTGTAAGAGTCTCTAAGGATGATGTGTAAATGGTCCCACCGACGTCAATGTGAACTGGGGCAGTGTATCGGGAAGCTGCAGCTACGGATGGAATGCCAGTAATTTTGGGCGTGAAAATTGGCGTCGAGGGTGTCGGAGTGGGTGACGACGATGAAGACATGGTTGGTGACGTAGCTGGAGACAAGCTTGGTGACAATAACCTGCTCAAACGAACACGAAAAATATCAAATAAATCACATGAAAAAGGAAACAAAGACAGACTATGACCAAGTGGATAGCCCCACAAAGTTCAATAGCCCATGAAATTGTAGAGGAATAGCGAGTTGGAAAGACGTGTGCCGTCCACCACATTTTATCGGCACGCGTCACCCGTCTCTTCTCACGACCCAGTTTAACCCTGAGGAAGAAGTAACCACATGATCTGATGTCTCCGAAAGAGGGACTAGCTTTTAGAAGCTGCGTGAGACGTTCTTCGTGATTCAAGTAGGTAAAAATCGGACGGTGCTCGTTAGAAGCGTTCGTCTCGCACGAGCAATGCCCACCGCAATTACAGGGCAACACCACACTCCATGATCCCAAATGGGCATTCAGCCGAGGGGCCACCATTAACTGACGCTCGGGTCAAAGGGGTTAATACAATGTTCCAGTTCGGATGACCAGGGGAACCAACACCAGACCATGCACGTTACGGGCACTTAAAAAGAAACTCAAAAAGCACTAAAAATATCCCGTTTTACCTGGTCTGCGCTTTCGCTAGGATCTTCTCCACTTGCATGATAAAACCGTGGGATCTGTATGCGACTTGGAATGCTTAATCAACGTTCCAATCACTTGAGGAGTTAAGCAATATGGTTCAAGCCACAGCTTTGGTGGTTAGGATTTCAAGAGCTTTCAATCCTCCGTATCCTCCGTGACCTCAGCGAATCCAGGACCTGTCAGAATATAAGAGACAATGTAAGACCGGATCTTAGTTTGGAAAATCACATCAAATCGGTCAGTGACCAAACTCCTGTCATCGTGAACGTATACCTTTCTCTAGTGCATCCTGAGCAACGACTGAGAGTTCATATAAAGAACTTGCGTAGAGCATACAGAAAGCAAACCTAACGCTAGGAAATCGTTCTTGAGAAGATGAGGAGCTCGAAACCTCGGGCTGTACGCCGCTTGAGGCATCCTCATTTCGTATGCAAACACCCGCCTTTTGCATTAGAAAAAAAAAATCCGCCCTCTTCTCTTCTTTTTCCCCCGCCTTTCCATTTTCTGCATCAGCTCTTTCTTGTTTAGGTTACAATAGCCAACGGCCAACAATGCCGCGATAAGCTACAATTCAAAATAGCTTTCTAATAACAATTAAAAAGGTAATGCGAACTCTGGCTGGTCTGTCATGTAGATCTCAGCTCCTTTCTCGCCTGAATTGCCACTTTTGTACAGACAATATTATTGGCACTAAAATTGAAGTTTTTATTTTCTGAAATTAGTAGGGACTTCAGAAATGACGAACTATTGTCTAGAAGTTTGAGTTCATTGCATACATAACTAGAGAGCATCCCTTTGGCTTGCTAAATTAATCATGGCATTTTTTTTTCTTTTCTAAGGTCTTGACTTGGGCAGATCGTGGTCGATTTCACTGCCAGTGGGCACATCAAGCTTTAGGCAAATTGGCCCAACCCTTGGTGGTATGTATATGTGTGTTGGTAAATGCTGGCCAAGGTCCTCCAGCACTGATCCGAGAGGTCCAAGCACAGCACTTGAACGTTTACGTCGTCTACCCATCAGGCAAATACCATACGAACCCTGTCCTCTCACTCAAACCAGCCTGCCTTTGCCCTTCTCTAAACCTCGGTTATGGTACTCTGCTAGATAATTGATTGACCTTCCTCAATACCTTTTAAAGCTTCCCTTCATTCGAGACAGACGTAGCGTCGTCGGATTCAAAGTCGGGTTTCGTAACAACACTGGCGGTAAAAGAAACTGCAAAAAGGGTTCTCAGTTATCTGTTTGTAAAAGACGAAAACTTGGAAACCAACGAAAAGCGCGCGTTTGTGCACTGTCACACGTTAAACGTCACACCTAGGTGGCTCCTTCCGCCCTGATCGAGTTAACAACAGGTTCTCCGGTTTCAGAACCTGGAGATAAACATGACACTCAAGGTGTCATACTGTTGCAAAACGTTCTCCGGAAAAAGAGTGACAAACAGATGTCACTCGAGTTAAAAATTGGTAGTTGGATTGGAAATGCATAGGTTAGGTTAGCTTAGTTTAACGATTTTCATCAACTTTCGTAAATGATAATCGTTAAAACTTGTACTTTCTTTCACTCCATTGGCTGAAAAAAAAAATAATTGCTAGAAACTGGCACGGTAGTGTCCTTTTTGACAGAGGGATACAGCACATACGTTTGTCATTAAATCCTAGGAACGTGTTGAGAGTTAACCAGACAACAACAAACACTTGCACGGTGGCACAAACGGCCAAGACAACCGATAACCTTAATAAGCTCCGTTTACTGAAAAATCAATTCAACTCTTCATGCTGTGAAAGCTTGAGCTACAAACAAATTAAAGATGCGTGGTACCTGCCTTTTTTAACGAAAATTCCCATGAAATGTAAAAAGTAAGCTCAAAGAAGTTGTTCCGTACAGATGAGCTAGTTTCTTATCGTTAAACGACTCAAGTTGGATTTGGCCTATAGGTGTAAATGCTTTAACAACTCCGTATTATGCGATGTTTAGTCACTGGCACACGTGTACATTTTACTTCTTTTCGATCTTCCTCAGGTGAAACACGACACGATTGAAGAAAATTAACGGGTTTTTCTTTTTACCAATTGTATGAGCTCCGTTCTTGCGTTGTTGGATTGAACGGCAGACACGCTGGTACAGAAGCGATGTTCCCTCGCGAGTTGCAATCTTCCAAGTGTTGCTTGTGTCGCGATGTTATACGGTACGGATGGGCTTGGCAAAGCCACACTGATCTCTAGTGGTACGGCAGTAGAATCTGTCGAGAAAGGGGTTGCTACGACTGGAGGCTACGCTAAGATTGCAGGCAGTTTCACGTGGGATGGCGGGGCGCGTGAGTTCGGATGCTGCGCTCTGCCTTGAGCACTATGTTGCCGTGACAGTTAGGTTAATGGTAGCCTGCGGGCATGCCGGTCAGCATACACGATAAAAATAGCGAGCGCAGCAGCCCAAGAGCGCGAGACGACGACGGAACAGTCAAGACCTAAGATGAAAAGCCAACAGCTCCTGCAGGCAGGCCTTGAGCGAACGCGATCCAAAAAGAGATGAAAAGAGACGAGTTTCGTGATTAAAAATCGTTGCTGGCCGGTGGTCTCCCCTCAGCAACCTAACCCTGCAGGGTATAAAGAATGCGATGCGAAGAACTCTCCATCCTCCCCCTCCCCCCAACCTCCTCCTTCACAATTTCTCCCTTCTATGCTGCCGGCTCCGGGATCGAGTTATCCATACTGATGGAGAACTACATTATGCACTGCTAGCGAGCAGTTTGGGCCCCCGGGCATGCACTATGCAAGTTGGTTAAAAAAAACAAAAAGTCGATCATTAAAATCTCGTAGGATCCGGAGTATAAATTACCGCACAATACCGCCTACTTCGTTTTCCTTCACCGTCGCAGACAAGACCGCATTTTCTACACCCCAAACTCAATAGATCAGCAAGAAAGCTTCGAATGAGACAGAGTTCGCGGATGTTTTCCTGCGTCTGGGTCGTATGGCTTTCTTAACTAACAATGATGGAGTTTCGATTAGATTTGTTTAAAAAGATGTTGGAGAGGACCATAACCCCCTCACGGTAGATTGGACAGACGATATACGTAACAATGGCTGGCGCCTGTGTCCAGAATTTGGGTTCATTATTTACTTCGAGCTTTGTTGCTTGGGCCAAAGGATTCGGATTCGTTTGTGTCTCCGGGCTTGACCTGGAGTCAGAAAATGTGGCTGGATACAGAAAAAAGACGCCGAAATTATAGCAGCGTCTTTTTTCAGCCTCGCAGATTCCCATGTGTAGTCTTGTGTGTTGGTACCGGGTTGAGGAGTCACGCCATCACGCCCATTAGTACAGCCTGTCACACACCTGCCTCTCCTTCCCATAGCAAACCAATTAGGAAGTTTTCGTCCAGTCCCGAGTTATCTGGCAAGCATCAAGAACCTCAAAAGACCGGGAACAGTTTCAGGGGTTTTGCCTACGAGAAACTCCATTATTATGGAATCCCTCTTCATTACATTCTTGTAAAACTTGCATAAGGCACGTCCTCCTTTCCTCTTTTCAAGGCTCCCCCAGCAGGTCATCCCGTTTAGGCACTTGTAAAAGCATAGGAAATTTACATCAGGTCTGTTTGCTAAGCTCGAGGTGTGCCTTCAGGGTACGGAATCTTCCAAGAATCCACCCCTAATGAAGGTATCCCTTTGCCATTCGTCGATGAAAGTTGCCTGGCGACTTTATTGACTTCCTCGGACGTACCGCACAGCCCATAACCACAATCTTACCCTTGCAAATATCCCGTTGTTGTCGCCAGGAAAATTTCGAGCAGTTTAAATTCAAAGTCTACTTTTACGTTGCGTACCTCAATAAAACAATAAACAAAATTAGTAGGCTGTGATGAACTATCTAATAGAGTAGCTTATTGTGATTTCGGTTGTCAAGTGAATATTGATTCAATTAAGTGGAGATTCTAATAATCGAACATAGGAAATATGCAATAGAATGCTGCGACTAATCGACCCGTGAAACGAACTAGCTTATTTAAACCAAATAAATAAAACATCGTCTACTTTTCTACATTTTCCTAGGCCTTTCCTTTTTTTAGATTCATGCACCCACTATTGTTTATTTCGTAACAAGTTTTCAACAATTTTGATGATTGATTGAGGAATGATTGAGGAATTCCTAATTTAATGTCGTAAGTTTCAATGAGCCGCAACTTCTCTTTTACATTTAAATCAACTCTTTTCTTGTTCGTCGTCATTTTTATATAACCACACGTCTAAAACACAACTACCTTTAACACTGCCTTGGGAGCCTACTCTTACGCTTAAGATAGGGTTCTCAACACGATATCCCTTCTAGTTTTCCCACTCAATTAAAGGAACTGGTCAATTAATTGAATAAGCTGGTCATTTAATTGACTGGGGGAGTTTACAAAGGATTTCCCCCTAAGCGTAGTAGTAGGCTAGAAATGACAGGATTGGTCAAAACGACGTAAAAACAATGTCATTGGTCAATATGCGAAGTCCATGAAGCGATCACTACGGTAGTTTCGTTACTGTAATGTGAAGATTATTTTGAAATCGATTCTAATATCCGAGTGTGATTCCAATAACCGACTAAGCTGCTATGAATTTTTGAGATCGTAATAAAGTCTTCTTCCCTACACGTTAGCATAGTAAAATCGTCCTTACTGCAGTGGTCCCTTTGTAAGGTCCATGTACAAATCACTACTGTAGTTTCGTTTCTGTTTTGTGAAGATTGTTTTGAAATTGATTCTGCTATCCGAAAGTGAGATTCCAATAACCGACTAAACTGCTATGAATTTTGAATAGGTCATTTAGAATTTAATTCCACAAAACGGCAGATTCTAATAGCCAGTGATCATAATAAGCGGCATCTACTGTATTCCGTTTTTGTCGCCAGGAGAATTTTGAGCAGTTTAAATTCAAAGTTTACTTTTACGTCGCGTACCCCAATAAAACACTAATCGAAACTAGTAGGCTGTAGTGAACTATCCCCTATTACTTCAAAGATAATGGAAACTTAAAAATAAATAAAAAATACGACTCATACGGGTCAAAAGTAGCTTAAGATACTTAGCGCATCAATAAATGCTTTAGGCCATCTTTGTCTTCTATTATATTATGTTATCAACAGTTAATTGGTCCAATGCAACCGTCAGTTTTTGTTGCGTTGAAAATAACAAGATGAGACAAACTCAGAATATATATGGAAAAATAAGAAAACAGTACCGGAAACTGTCCCTGACCGTACAGTTGACCAATCTCATTTCAGTTTGTCTGAACCGGATTAAAGTAAACCACATTAGCGAAAAAATCGCGTCAAGAAGAAGTCTGTACAAATAAACGTAACGCAGTGAAAAATCTAGCGAGTTCCTATTCGCGTATTTTTAATTCATAAGAATTTTCTTAGGAGTTGTCAAGTTTTATACAAAAAGGCGCATTTATAGAATACGTTATTAGCCCCAGCTTGTTTAAAAATTGCCGCTTAACTTCCTAAAGGATTTCTTCCTACCCTGGCCAGAAGAAAAAAAATCAACAACAAAACAACTGATCCCCCACTTGCAAACAATCATGGTAACAATTTTTTTCATAATTGATCAGCACGCGTTAAAACGGCTCTGGTGCTGCTGTTAAAGAGCCTCACCATCTTTTACTATTTGCATATAAACTACCCTGCAAATATTTTTTTTAACTTATTTTTTTCATTACTGAACTATAGCGCTCAGAACTCTATATAGCAAACTTTATCGGTTCTTTTTTTTGCATGGGTTCAAGACTGTTTCTCATATGGTTCCTAAGTTAACAAAAAGCACAGGGTAGACACTCACACGGGGCACCATAATTGTTAACCTTTGATGCTCACTTTCACTCTTTTTGTAAGGCTTCTCACTTAAGATAACTTTTGTAAAGGAAAGGAGATCTACAAAGGTCTCGCTCCTCTTCCATCAAAAACAGCAAGTCTCGCAAGTTGACACGCTTCACACGCGGTCGAAGGGATACCTTCATAGGACAAATATGATTAATACCAGTCTAGGAACTTCATAAAAAGGATTACGACATGCATCAACTCTTTGTAGTATTTTATAGAAGTGGTTTCAAAGAATGTGTACCTGGGTAGTTGTAGACGTTCCCGCCAAATCTAAGCGTGGTTTCTTTCTGGGCCCGATTGCTTGCAAAGCGGTCAAGTTCGCTTCCCGTTGTCTCATTTCCTCCATCTCCGCTCTTTGCATCTAGTGTTTCCAATAATGTGAGTAGAAACTAAGCCCAAGATTTGACCCTTAAACCACTACCTCTTTGGCTTTCGCTTTCAGCTTGGCTTGCTCAGGGTCCTCCGCTTTAGATCGTGACTTGGCTGCTTTCATAAGCATTTCTCTTTGTTGTTCCGAATGTCGCCTTCGTTCCAATCGGTCTAGTTCTTCGAGAAACTTGAGTTGGCCTTTGATGTCTTGTTGAGCTTCGTAGCGGGGATCCGTCTAAATTTTCGTTTCATTAGAACCAGCCAAGCCGGAACTAGGCATGGGAATGGCTCGTACCTTAATGATGTCTAGTCGATGCTCGGCGATAACGGCCAACTTTTCAACGAGATTCTTCAATCTCTCCTGGGTAGCATGCGAGATTAAGGCGACCACTTCAGGGGGGGTGTCCTCCAGACCCAGGCGGGAAGCTTAGATAGTAATATTATTAACAATTATAATGATAAGTCCTTAAATGGGGACATACCTATATTTTGAATCTTATCATGTAAGGGAGTGGATTGTAAGAAAACCTCATCTTTACACGACCGGATTTGGGTACCAATCAACTCTGTTGAACCCAAGATGCGTTGGGTTTCCTCGGCCAGATTAACACCTCCCATTGCCGCTACATCGTTAATATCGTCATCCCCACTAAAGGAAATAGGAAAATACGGTTAGTTTACTGTGTCTTCACTGTGATGGTTACGTAATAGTACCTTAACCCCACTGACGAAGACGCTGCTGACGACGCAAACGGTTTTTTATCCTTGTCTTTGTTGGTAGGCTTGGACGAAGACGCTTTTGGTGTAGTGGAACTTGGTGCGTTGGTGCTGGTAGGTGGGAGGTTGATGGTAAGAGTGAGAGGGGCGGAAGCTCCGGAGCTGGCTGCAGCATTCGAGGCGGCTTCTGCTGATGCGGCGGCCGCAGCAGCCGCGGCCTTTGCTTCCGCTTCCTTCTTAGCCGCCGCTTGCTGGGCTTTGGTTGGTCTTGATGCTCCAGGTGACTTTGAAGCCTGCGATACAAGCCAAAACACATGAGCAAGTGTAAACAAGCTAGGAAAAGTGACTATGGCGTTTCATGCAATTATGCCATGCAAAATTGAAAAGCCGGGCAGTTAGCGTGCGCTGATAGGTCTAATTCTATAGACTGCGTGGACCTCAACCTTTAAATTAATTAAAGAAAAATGAAGGTAAAACAGAAACGAGATATCGTACACTTCGGCCCGCTGCGGCTGCGGGCTTGACAGGAGTTGTCGCAGGCGAACTCGGACTTGGCATCCTAGCAGCCTAAGCATTTGTAATCCAAAAACACATGAATGTGAAAGCTACTGAACACACCACACACAATCTTGCAATTCTTCACAACCCCAAATTTCTCAAAACCAACCCCAAATCTCAGAATGATAAAAAATTAAATCGATTTGAAATACATAAAATCAAAAAAGGGGCATACCGGTGAAGGTGCTGCAGGTCTGACGACCGTAGACGTTGGTGCAGTGGGTGCGGTGGTGACCACACTATTAACGGTGGCTGTAGTAATGGTGGACAAAGGAGGAGGGCGAATGCCATCGATGGCAAATTCTTTCGTGGCTAAGGATTGTCTTAAGTGGGGAAGGCTTTTCTGTAACACAACACATCAAGAAAACACAACGTGACGTTAAAAAACTCATCCGGGACAAAAGTCTGTCACTGCACGCAACTTTCAAGACTTACCTTTAGAAAAGGAATAAGGCATGGTTGAGGTGCTGAGTTGAGTTCTTTCTGGAGCTTGGTGGTAAAATCTTCGGGCTCGACACGGGCATCTACTAGTCCCTGAATCAAGTTCCGTACGTTTCTGGCCACCGAGTCCGGTTGTTCACTGGCTAATCGGAGCAAGGTGGCCAGAAAGTTTTTGCATTTGATGCGAGCCGTATCAGGGGTCATTTGCTATAAAATTCACTTAATACTTGACTTTTTGGCCTTTTTTTGATGATTGCCACTATTAGTGCAACTTACACTATTGGTCGTAACAGTTGTGGGCGTGCCTACTGCTGCTGTGGCTGTTATTGTCGATATCGGGGTAGGTGCGGTATTTACCATCGTGGTGACGCTCTACATGAATGAAAATAAAAAAGTAACTGGTGTTAGCAGTCGTCTATAGGTACAAAAACGACTATAATCAATGTATCCAATATCTACCTGAAATCGATACGCTGTCGTAACAGGTATATTTGAATTCTGAAGGGTGGTAGGTGTACCCTGGGAAACCGTAGCTTGCATTGTACCGGGCTGACCTGGAACAGGGGCGGCTCCCACCCGTAAGAGCTGGAACTGCCCGTTTTCAGTTTTCACGAGTAAATGGCCTCCTGCTCCAGCGGGTAAACCTTGCAAGGCTTGTAACGAAATCTAGACAAGAAAACACGGAGGTTTGATAGAAAATACAGAATAGGATTAAGGTTAAGTATACCCCAAGCCCTGGTCTGCTGCCAACCACTTGTTGAGGCGCTAGAACCAAACGAGGTGCTAATGTTCTCGGTGAAGCTGCGTTAGGAATCCCAGGTCTCATGGCATTCATGCTGACCAACTGGACTCCGCCTCCCGGATTGGCAATGACGGTAGGCGTGTTTGTCATTGTGACCGTTTGCTGAACATGTGTGCTTGAAGGTCTTATATTCACATTGGTGGGTGTCAGATTTGACGTGCTCATATTGGCCACTTGCCCGGACATTGTTGTAGTGCCTGGCTTGGTTTGAAAAACTATCGCAGGCTTGCCCTGAGCTTGAACTTGGTTAGGCGGGATGAACTGTCCAGCTATAGTAGCTTTATGTCCTGGGCTGGGTTGCACCATGGTGACTCCATGGTGAACTGTAGTACTTTGTGGTGCACTAATGACATTCACCGTATTCAAATTGCCGTTGTGAAGGATATTATTTGAAGGCGGTGGCACCATATTTGCGTTTAGGTTGATCACTCCCCCAGTCGCCAACACATTGCTGGATGTAGTGTACATGACTTTGTTGGCAATGTTGGTAGCTTTAGTTGGTGTAATAGTGAGCGTGCTCACACCTGTAGATAATAACAAGAAAAACAAATTTAGTGGAGCCCATACACTATGACATATTGCTTACTGAAAAGAATACACACAGACAAATGCATATATAGCAGAACTTGCTGTATTATAAGACATTTTATGACATTATGATTGCTGTTACCATGTCCATATTTTATAGTTATGGCTACCGACTACAACTGATACTACTACTAAAGCCAATTAGGGAGTCTATACATAATGAACCAAAGCCAGCACATGGAAATGGCGCGGGAGGAACACAGCCCGCGCGCCAACTTTTCAGCTAGGGCAAGCCAAGTGTGTTTGGGTGCGTTGGCTGTTTTAAGTCGGGGTATAGGTAGCAACTTGACTAATAGCAATTTTTGAGAATATTATTGCTTACCTGGCGAACTCCCATTAGGGAGTGGAGCGACAGTGGCCGATCCAGCGGTTCTTGAGTCTGGAGCCTGTGCAGCACAGGCAGCTTGCAGCAGTGGCTGGGCTGAACTCAAAGCCAAAGCCGTAGTTGTTGTAGTTGAAACAGGCAGACCGGTGGCGACGACGCTTACGTGAGAATCCTTGCCTTCTCCCACTCCATCGCTTAGTCTTGGTCCCAGTCGTCCGTTACCGTTTGTCTGGTTCACATGGTTTGATAGATTGTGGCTCCCACTTGAATCTTGATTGACACCAGCTTGCGATGCCGAAGACGCTAGCTGAGATTCTAATGAGCCTACTAACGCGTTTACTGCAGACTCGTCAATGTCGCGAGCGAACACATCCTCGAGGAACTTCGAGGACGCCATTTTCTGACGACGGCCGGCAATGAACTGAAATACGCATGCGCTGATGGCATCCCAACCCGCTGACGTATAACGGTTACGCTCGCGAAAGGGCGACCTCTTTACTAAACGGGGCCCTGCGCAAGCATAGAACGTGACAAGCAAAAATGGGGCAATGGCCTTTCTATGATGTTTTAATATTATTGTAGAAATTTAAAGAAATAAAACCAGACCATGTGGTAAAGCAAATGTTCATGTTTTATGTAAACTCCAATCCAGACATAGTTAGCCGCACATTGTTATAGACTGGACAAAAAAGCAACCTGGACACCCCCAAATGTAGTAGTACTTTCAGGGCCATTTTTAGATCGCAATAACAAAATAAAAGCTCTATAAAGGCCACTAAGTAAAAATTTATATACAATAGATGATTCTTTTCCCCGTTATATAGACAAACTTAATCACAATTTTCGACGACTCTTAATGTTGCTTTTCCGTCACAAAGTGGGCATTTGGAATCACGTCGCAGGAAACAATCTCGATGGAAAACATGCCGACACTGTAAACATGCGGTGACGCAGTCATCGAAAGGGAATACGATGGGTGGTTTGTCGCATAACTTACAGATGTAACCCTTTCCTTGACAAGTCTATGAGTTTCTCAGGCAAGGGCGAATTAGGGTAATTTTACTCCGTATACTAATTGTACCTGGCATTCTTCTTTAATGTGAGCAATGTAGCGTTCGTGAATTGGTTGTACAAATGTTAACATGGCACCATTTTCGATATCAATCAGATCTTGAAGACAATACATGTGAGAATTCTCGACAAAATGCTGCCTGTCTTCTAGCAGCCGCAACAACTTCAATTCAAGGGCTTCACGGCATGATAGAAAATACTGCTTCATAATCAGAATGTCCTCTCGTAGCTTCTGTTAACAATTAAAATATTTTTTATGTAAGCGTTCCAAAATTGTGCGTTACTTGGACGTGATTGAGGTTTTCTACTAGGCCAAATACACGAGGATTGACGCTATGGACACTTATAACAGGCTTTCTTCTCATAAGCTTCAGAAGCTGCTTTGATTCACGGCTCACTGTTCTTTTTTCAAAATCCCAATTTAATAAAATCCGGGATGGAATATAAGCCGTGTTTCCCCAGTGGCAACATGGGCAGTAATAATGACCATTATAGTCACAAAGGCGCGGTTCTCCCCAGCTGGATTCTGTAAGATCGTAACCGACTTGTAAGAAAAAACGGCACAACTGTAATTGCTTACTGAATGAAATGGCGTTTTTACACTCCACACATTTATAATTCTGGGATGCCAAGGTAACTTCAGGACAAATTTGGGCGATATATAAATTAGACTCCTGAACTTTGAGATGCACGCATTTTCTCTTTACAGCTGGCAAGCATTTGGCGTGGCAAAGATAATGGCAGCCTTCAAGATAATAATCAATAATTGTCAATAT
The DNA here is from genome assembly GCA_023053545.1 of Lepidurus packardi. Lineage (NCBI taxonomy): Eukaryota > Metazoa > Arthropoda > Branchiopoda > Notostraca > Triopsidae > Lepidurus > Lepidurus packardi. The sequence goes on from JAKZAN010000007.1 coordinate 4,911,768, forward strand.
ATAATAAAGAAAAATGTATGCCCACAACATAAGATTGGTGTACTACCTGAACACTGAAGCCAATACTGGACAAAAACCCATATGATCCCACTGCAGGTATCGCAAAAGAATTCTGACGGTTGTAGGCGAACTTGCAGCAATCCTTGTGGTAGAAATAAATGGCCTTCTGTAACTGTTCCTTCAAGATGCTGACCTCCACTTTCCTTTACATCCTCCAGTCTGAGTCTGAGCTGCACAAGTTTGCGTACAAGAAGCCTTTTTCGGTCAGTTATACCATCTTCTTCCAAAATTTGTTCTTTGCATGTCTCAATGGCTACTTCCAACTCCTCTTTGGTTTTCAAGTCCATAAAATCCTAGCAGGGAGTTTGGGAATAACATTACAAGAATAATTCTCTTAGCTGTTTCTTTTTACGTACCTGACTTGCGCAAAAATAGTTTTCCAAAAACCCATCGTCTACAAGAGATGCATCTGGAGTGCTGATAGAAGATGAACTGTACCCTTCACTAAAAGTAGCCTTCTCATTCGTAGGCCTTATTGATTTCCCAGTCCGAATATCTAAGAGTTGTATAAATTAGTAAAAGTAATTTGATTTGATTTTTATTGCTTTTTATACCTTGTAATGCCATTTTTGACTAACATGTAAACAAATAAAATGCCACCTGTGGGACAATCATTAGACCACCCTCCTCTGGGTAAATTTTTTTTTCATAAGAGGAACCGTACTTCTGGGTGCCTTTTCTTTTCTGCCATTTACATTCACACAGTAATTGTAATTTATTTATTTCAAAGTTAAGAAGTACATGATTGAATGCACGAAATAAAATACTCGGTTAATTGTATAAAAGGAATACTTAATCAGGCGTAGGCAGTTTGAAAGGGTTGAATGCCACACTGCCATAAATCAAAGAGGTAATTTTTTTCAAGTCGCGCTCTTCCTCCGCTTCTAAGTCTCTTACTTGTTCAGGTGTCATAATATTTTGTTTACCCTAAACACAAAAGTATTAGAATATTCGAAAGTAGGTAGCAGACCCAAAAAATTATTCACCCTTTCTAGATAAGTTTTGCTGAAGGACTCGGGTTTAGGAGGAGGGTGACTGACGTTGGCTAATACTTGATTTGCTTCCGGAACTCTGGCCTTAACAAATGAAGTGAATTCTGTCAGCAAGTTTAGGACTCTCTTGGCATTTGCGGGTGATAACTCCTTGGGGACTTCTCCCAGCATTAAGGACGCAAAGTACTCATAAATTTGCACGTACTGTATATCGCCAGTTTCTTTAACTTCTGGTTGCCTTTCAAATAAGGCGATGTGGCTCAAGACTTTTGATACTAAGCTGGCATAAGAGCAGTAATATGCACCACGGTATTGACGTAGGGAATAAATCCACTCCTCTATGGGAGCTTTTGCTACATTTCCAGAGCTTTCTTCGCTATCTGACACGAAGTTAGCAAAGGGTCTCCCCATCTTCACCAAGTTATTTTTAAGATGTGTATAACGGGTTGGGAGGTGCATCTTTAGGGTACTTGTATCATCGTTAATTTTACTACCGCGTTCACGCAATAAGTGCCGCAGTACTTCTTTTTCTTTTACGGTCCAATTTTGTATTCCTCCTTCGTCAGTATTTTGTTTCTTCTGATTCTTTTTAACTCCTTTTGTAGCAGGCATCTAAAATAAAAGGAATTTCTTTCGTTTTACTACCGCATTCACGCAATAAGTGTATCAGTACTTTTTTTTCCTTTGCGGTCCAATCGTAACCGTTTTGTTCTTTCTGATTCTTTTTAGTTCCTTTTCTAGGAGGCATCTAAAATAAACGGAGCTTTAAATCGAATCTAATATTTATCTCATTATAATTATAATATTACCTTGACTTCTTTTTTTTTGGGGGGGGGGGGGGGGGGGGGGGGCACTTGATTGGGATAATGTTCGATTATCAAATGTAGATTCTTACACAGCGGTATGGTGGTGATGAATTTCCAAACAATTCAGTATGGCGGGTGGCTCCCTCTCTGCATATTTAGATTAAATACGAACTCAGCCGCCATTGTTGGGGGCAAATCTAGGCGCGCTTTCTGAATCTTCACTATTGAGACGCATGCCACTATTCCTTTTATGTTATAAGCTAATTCGTAGTATAAACCTAAGGACCGGAAACTTACCATTTCATCTTCGCAACTTCTACGGGTCTCTTCGAGCTAGGTGGGAATGTATTATCTGCTCGAAGGCAGGGGTTTCCCCAGGTCACTATGGCCCACTTTAGCCACTATGAGTGTACACTACGTATGTACAGTGTAACTGTGTTGTTCCACTTCCCTAACTTTTAGAGTATCAATGAAAGCATACCACGTTACACCTATATTATCTGTGGTTCGTAGGTTTTGCACTTACTAGGTCACAATGAAGTTACGAGAAATTAGAGAAAGTTCTCTAATTGTCGACCTGCCTATTTTTATTACGTTTTTTTTTTACGAGCTGAAAAATTTCAAGTTTTCTATAAAGTTAGCTAACCGTGTATATATGATCAAAGACATTTTCAATGTCCCTTTTTGTTGTGTCGTTCATTTTGGACTTTAATTAAACTGCGCACCGCATTAAAGTAAGACATACACATAGGATACTAATTAGAAATACGATAAATTACAGAAGTTTACAATAGGTCATGCACAGGATGGCATTATTGAGAGGCTATAACATGCTCGTAGGAAACCAGTGGCGGAATGTTATTATGTAAATTCATATGCAGTAAACGAGAAACAATGCAAACTGGGAACTGAGGTAATGCTTCAACAACCTGGAGTGTTATATCGCAAAAAGCGCTACGCTTTCCTCTGTAATCCTGTCCTCCGTTTTGCATCATTTATAGGATGTAACATCACTTTACAGTTGTATCCTTTATCCTCTGCTATTGGAAGCGTGAATTCACTTTTCGTCATGCTCGATCCGTCCAGCTAAGAGCATAATTGGCACATTAATTGCTACTTGTGTAATTCACTTCAACACAGGGGCACTCTTTTCACGCTTCCAGTTCGTGTCTCCTGGGGTTGAAGCTTTTTTCGCTTGCGAAAATGTTGGAAGGACACAAGAACGACAGCATCGCTCTCGATACCTCGGAATGTAGCAGAGCTTCAAAACCTTCGCCAAGCTACAGTACTTCGTCGCGTCCTTGCATTCACCGGCTGCGAAAAGAAAAGAAAACCATTGAGTTAATTCATATAACTCCTAAATATCTGTGTTTGTAGGGGAAAATTATAAATGCGGTTTGCGAAACTACGGGACGGAAAAACGCGCCGCATGACGTTCGTGTTTGAGAAACGTGAAGCCAAGCACAATATGTTCGTGGTGGGAGTTTCTAGTCATGAAAGCACATGCGGAAGCACAGATTTTGTTCAGTCTCGTAAGGCGTCACGAAATCATTTACTGCAAACGACACTACGGTAGTAGAAGTTCCAACTTACGCTGAGGACAAGGAAGCCCATTACAAGGCTTGGTCACTACCGGCCTGGGCAAGGTAGCACATGCCATGCCAGCAGGCCGATTTGTCCCCCACCAAACGCAATTGAGTAGTCGAGTCTGAATGCCCTCCTCATCACATCGGGCAATGCACTATTTTAATTCCGATATGAAGGGAGTGAATCAGGGACCAATCCACCAGACCAGACCAGTCGCCAGGTAATGGAGAAGATAAGAAGAAGCGGGATTCACGCAGGAACAATAACGATTTGTTTTTGTTTTTTTTAAAGATGTCGTGCAAGGATGGTAGTGTTTTTTGTGTTTTGGAACGAAACAATTTAAAAAAACGTTGATATTAGAACTTCGTGCGGAACTCCATGATCTGAGTGGGTTTTTGTAATAATACTCCTTTATGGAGGCTTTAGAATCCCAAGAAAATAAAAAAAATAAAAAAAAACACATGCGCAAGCAATGTTAGAGTTGGTTAAAGCTTCGAAGCTTCATAGTGAACACGATAAATAAACGATTAATGAAGACTATGTTTTATACCTCAGACCAATCTCCCACTTTCCAAGTTCCTCGGCAGTTGTCATTGAAACATTCGCGTTTTTGTGAAGGCTTGTCTTTATCACTGCACAGAATTGGGTCTAGTTCCGTGCCGTTGCTTAGCTTGCACCATAAATCCCGTTTTTGCAAAGCTAGACAAATGGATACCGATTATTAACTGGACTCCCTTTGGGAGCATAACGTATGGCTCCTACCCGTATTCCAAGTGAAACATCTCGACTCTTCGCAGGGTGCCCAGGAATCGGCTTCCCAATGTGGGCAGTGATCGAGTCCACAATTCTGCACAGTTGGTGGTGCTGGAAAACCGGCGTCTTCGCAAAGACCACCTTCCACAGTTTTTGTGACATTATATAACTTGACAATACACTGGACGGCACGTAACTAGAAAGAACGAAACAAGTTGCAAACAAAGTATTAATATTAGTATTTTTAAACTTTATTCTTTCTACTTGAAAGCCACTGCCGCCACACGTCTGGGAGCACTTCGACCAAGGGGTGAGCATCCATTCAAATTTTAAATGCTCCGGTTTTCCTAGGCGACAACATTAGTCTCCTTACTTCTTTTTATTTTTGTAAATATATCTGTTTTTTACCTTTTCCCAAAATAACCTCTTGGCCCACTCCTTCATCATCAACGGTTTCAGAGGACGAATGGCCTTCGGCTTTGATGGATTTCAGCGTTTCTCGAGGCGCCGCGAAAGCTGGCGAAGCTTGTTTGATGCCGCCTCGGCGTCCAGACGAAGAATCCTTCCGCTCGTTCTGAAAAGGCCACAAGAGCTGTGCTTTGTGTAACACGGGCCGTGCAAGGAGCCTTATGCAACTATTCCATACAACTAATCTACCTTGTAACTAGCATTCGCCCCCCCCCCCCCTCTAATTCTCTAAGTCAACTCATCCCCTCAAAGATTCCCACCCTTTTGGTAGTTTAGTTTCTTTGTCACGCATGCAAGCTAAAGACAGGAATTTTGTACTACAGGAAGTAAAAGTGCATGCAAAGCCGGGACTTCAATTGTAAGTCTCACCTGGAGCCCGGCAAGCAATAGTTGGAAACTGGGAACAGGTCGACTGCCCCCAGACTTTGCATAGGTGGGAGAATGAGATTGTAGAGTTGGAAAGAGCCAGTTGTCATTATTGGACTCGGAATCATCCGGCATTTGTTGGATTGTAGTTACTGAACCCCACCAATTATTAGCAGGCCAGTATGAAGGCAAAGGCTCAATGAGCTCGGGTTCGTTAGGCATGGGGGAAGTCCGGGAATGATACATCTCGGGGTTGGTAGCAGGGAGGGTCCACTGAGTGTGGCGGGTAGTAGTGGGAGCACGGGTAACGTAGGTTAAATGAGGGGGTAAATCCCAATCCTTTTTTTATAGTTAGTTCAGGCAGCGTGAAAAAAGCAAGGGCTAAGTTACTCGGTTAAGTTAAAAGACATGGCATTATTTTGGAAATAAACAATAACTTTCCCTGTTCACTTTTGCATGGCACTGCGCAGAAAACAAATACGTTAGCTCTTTTTTTACCTGTTCTTGGTCGGAGTAAAGAGGACCATCCCATGGATCCACGGGTCGACTACGACCGTGATTACTAACTGGAAACAAGTTCCCAGTGTCGATCATATTCCGTTCGGTGTCTTCATCAAGGGACTTGAATGAGAACCTTTCGTCGGTATCGTCGGTATCGGCAGGAAGAATGGGCCAGGGCTTGTTGAAACGAACATCGTCCTCATCTTCGGGATCGTCCACAATTTTATTACTATTCAAATGAGGCTTGCGCGTCGTGGTAGTAGTAGTAGAAGTAGTTGTCGATTTTCCTAACGGCTTTTTCTTTCCAACCTTATTTGACGGGCCTTTGCTCTTGGGGGCAGTTGAGCGATCTAAATTTGTTTTCGTTAAGTAAAGGAAATAACAGTAAGATTATATGTGCCTAAATATAATCTAGCATGTCAACGAAAAGCGTACCTGGCTCTTTCACCGTAACAATATTTACGTTCTGAGGATTGGTAGAACTGTCGTCTGTGTGATAACGAGGTCCGGGACGTTGTTGATCCTCATGAACGATCAAAGGACGGACCGTTAGCGTAATATTTGCTGTGGACCTTCCCGCTGGTTTATATTTTGTAAATAGTAAGGGAGAAAAGGTTAATAATTGATCGCGTTTACTTCGTTTTTTATGTGCTTACCTAAGCAAGAGTAAACACCGCTGTCGCTGAACGTAGCGTCCGATATGCGCAAAACACCCTTGGAAGAAATGTGGAATTTCTTGGTGTTACTCAGGTATTCATGTCCCTTCATCCAGATAATTTTAGCTCTAAACGTAATGTCCCTTAGGTTAAAGCAGTAAAGCTTTCAAATGACAAAATACTTGTCAAATTGCTTGACAGGACAGCGAATCTTCACTTGAGTGCCTTTCAAGACGGTGGCTCGTCCACCAATTTTTAAAGTCACTTTCTTCCGCAAAGCCGGTTGAGTATAGTTTTGGTCCACGGCAATAATTTTGGGTTTGGTCAGTTCATTGCAAGGTTTGGGATTGCAAGGCTTCGATTCGTCTGGTTTGGGCTGAGGACAAAGATGTGGCGCTTTTACTACAACTTGGCCCAATGCCGTAACTTGCTGGCAAGTTACTTTCCGTACTTTATGACCCCCACCGCATTTTTCCGAGCACTACAAACAACCAAAAAAAGACGCGTTTTATTGCAGGAGCTCTAAAGAAAAGAACAGCTAGATATTACTTTGCTCCAAGAGCCAACCTGCCAATCGATTGGACAATCAATCATATTGCAAAACTGCTGTGCTCTGGGTGGAGGCTGGGGACAGAGGTCAGTGGCAACGGGTAAAGTATTGCCTCCTCCCCGTGCCACTTCATGGATACAGTGAACTTCCCTGGCTTGAGTTCCTCCGCCACAGGGTTTCGAGCAAGCTGAAAAATCCGATACATTCCATCTGGGCGGACACGGTATGTCGTTGCAAGTTCGGGTTATTGCGTCCGGTCTCTTATCCAAGGGACAAAGGTACGGACTAACACGCTGACCATCTTGGTCACGGAAGCACTCGATTATGGATTCTTGCACTCCTACATCAATAGCAAGTTAAATAGTCCGTGGTAAATAGCCTGGTTCGTGGTTTATAATCAACTTTTTTAGAATCTTTATCCGTAGAAAGATATGTTAACGTGGAAAGTTTCTTATATTACCTCCCAAGCAGGACGCACTGCACTGGGTGAAACCAGACATTTTCCATGAATAGTTGACATGTAAACCTTTCGAATTGCCATTGGGAGCTTCGACTTTATTAACGGCCAGCAAATCTTCTACATTATTGCGACCTTGTTCCCGTGACTGGTCGCTAATGGCACCTATCCACGGCTCGTACCTACTAGATATGTTTTTTCCATCGGTTATTAAGTCATGTCAAAGTAAAAAAGCACCTGTTGGACAAGGAACACGGCATCATAACACATCTCTCGGATTCGACAGGTTTGGGACCGGGACACTCCCGATCCGGGAGGCGTGCGATGGTTCGGGAAAACTCGAGGAATATTTTGCAATGAACGTCACGTCTTTTGACGCCTTCCCCGCACGTTACTGAACACGGACTCCATTCGCCGTCTATAAAACTGTTGAAAATGGGAAAGGAGAAACCGGGCTTTTAGTAAAAAGTAATGGCACAAACTATCTGTCATGCCTCGGTGTCAAATGAATGGCTTCTTAAAAAGTGGGTCGTAGAAAAGGCAAAATGTTTGCAATATCCATGCTGGCTGGAAGTCGGAAGCGTGCTTTGTCATTCAGAAAAACTACCCCGAAAAAACTACGTTTTTTTTTAATATATTGTGCACTACCCAACGTGCAAAAATTTCTACTTGACTGACGGGGAATAGGAATTCAGAGAACTAGTTCCCCTCCGTCGAGAAGCACTAAGGAAAAATTATCCATATTATCCATAAAAAAATATCCATAAAAATTATATATTGGAGGATTATTGGAGGTTCAGCGTGTGAGAACTTGATTTCTCAAGCCCGTATACATGTGCGGAGCAGGCGGTGCCATAGTGTTTACGTAAGTGCGACAATACTTTCGTGAGTGCACTAGTACTCTTTGAAATAGGCCCGATACCTGACATAAAACCATCCGCACCCATAGTACAGCCTCTGGCTGCAGTGGAAAAGTCATAATAGATATTGGCTAGAATTAAATAAGTCCTTCATCCAAACATTACTAAAATGCTTAATCCCTTCCTCTTTTTTTTCATATTATCCTTTCTTTTCCTTCAGTTATAAAACCCATAAATGTTAATTCCATGCTCTCGAGTTACAAAAGAAAAGCTGCGACTAAAACGAATCTTCACTTACGTTGGGTCTGTCGGGATGCTCTTCTCGTCGACGACGAGTCTACTCGCCATTTGGGCTGACGGATGAGGCAGTATGAGAGGCTGACGCTCCGGTAAACGCTCGGGCAGCTCCGCAGAAGGTGTCAGCATTTTCCGCAATTCTTCTTCCTCGTCATCAAATAGGCTGTGTGATATGGAATGCAGGTCCTCACCTTAACAATAAATAAATGGCTTAAAGTTGGTAAAGATTGATTTCTACTTTAATGAAAAACAATCTTGCCCACACTGCCGCAAAGCAAATAAAAATAAAAAATTAAGTTTTCCTAAAGATCAACGTCATACTTGAAAGTCATCACACACGCTTAGTGTAATTTAAAAATACCATAAACAGTCAGTTCAGAATAGTTCAGTCACTGCCAATTCTCACCGAGTGAGCAATTCTCACCGAGTGTGAGAATTACTAGTTCCGAATAAATAGAAAATATATGCATGGTCAGTTATGTTATGTGTATATGCTGTGGTACAGTAGCTGGAGAATGCCACTGTGGAGAAATTATAGCTAAGGGAAAGACATGGCTGGGAGCGATTGCGCTCTTTATAAGCCCAACCATGCATTTAGAATCAATCAATTAAAACCACGCGTTTTCGGCATTAACTTATTTCTCTAAGTCGGCTTTAGTGAAGACCTTTCGAACGCCTAGAAAACTAACTACTGGAAGCAAACGTAAGGCGATGTATCAAAAACTTTAATTTCAGATTAACCATTTTCCCCCGCAGTTCCGCGAAAGTGGCGTCCTCCATCGCATATTGCTTGCACAGTCCATTAGCTGTGTTTTCAAGAAGCTGTTTAGTTTTGGGACTTAAGGTAAGGGTTTTTTATTTCTACTAACTGAGCGCTGGTTTTAAATTGTCTGTTTCACGGAACCCCTATTTGGTCAAGCCTTAAACTTTGATGTGGTCTGAAAAGTAAGACAATTTTTATACAAAGCTCAAGCTGAAATGCAACGCGCCATTTTTTCTCCACCCCAGGTACCAGTCGTTAGGCTTTTGCAATGTATTTTATTTTATCGTAGGACTATCAGCTTTCTCTCGTGCTAGCTTGTCTGCTCAATATTACTGGAAGTAGAAATATGCCATTTCAAGGGGCAAGTTAGACTTTTTTTTAGCTATAACTTATAAAAATTCCTTTTCCGGGAAGGCTAGAAGCACTAACATACAGCTCTATATAACATGTAACTTTTTAGAATTATTAACATACAGCTTGAAGAACGTTACAATGTGTACGTTCTTAAAATAACATTTGATGTTACGAAAAGCGAAAACCGCCATATCTGTTTTCATTGTTTTTGGCGGTTGTTTGGAAAACACATTAAATGTTTTACATGAAAAATTATTTTTCTTTGCATAATAAGCTGTCCATTTGGTATTCTTATGGTATTTTTCTTTTGATATTCTTACGGAAGGTCACTTAGCGAATTACTCTGAAACCGTTATCAAAAACCACAGGAGAACCGAAACCGAACCAAATACAAAGTATGTAGTTATAGCCACATAGCCTACAACGCTCAGGCCAAGTCCCCGCTCGATTACGCCCTATGGATATCGATATTAAATTTATTCATTGGTTTCTGGCTTATCCACATTCATAATGTAGTAGTAACAAACATAATTAAGGAAGCCATTTTAATTCATTTTAATAGTTAATAATTTTCTGTCAGAACACACAGTTCCTAATAAAGAACATCAATTTACAAACTCAATAAGAACTGTCAATATCTTACTGTTCTAATTATACCAATATATCGATTAATAAGTTTTAATAACGACATAGCCGCAGACTTGCCATTCGGTTCGGGTTCAGTTTGGGTTCTCGTTTTGTTTTGCATTCTCATTTCGATTTTGATAGTAGTTTTTGACTAAAGTTTCAAGGTATTCGCAACTGTAAAACATTTCGCATATTGTCGTCGAAACGACCCCAAAAAATGTAATTAATATGGCAGTTTTCGCTTTTCATGTCTCTTTCTTTGGCTCCGTGGGCGTTTTTATATATATATATACGGGTTTATTATCTTTCTCCAGGAATTCGTTTGACGTAGTAAGAAACATCAAAGAAAAAGGGTGAAAGAGTAAAGAAATCTCAAATAAGGCTTTCAAGTCGACCGTAAAATAGGCGGCACCAGATCGGATTTACTTGAAAGCGAGAATACTTCTAAGGTGTAAATTGGTGCGTAAAACGCGACACGTCAAAGCGAAAAGGTCCAGAATACGAACCAGGATTACAGAATGAACTTACCATGAAAGTGAGCAGTACGAGGCCCAAATTTAGTTGTCGTTGTAAAGGGCAGTGTCGTCAATACAGTGGTAGGGCAGATAATGCCGGTCGAACAAGGTTGACTGGCATTAGGTTGATGGGCAAGGTCACAGTCACTGGTTGGGTGACCTCTCGCATCTCTGCATAAGACCGTACGCACTTGGGTTCCCTCTCCACAAGAAGCGGAACACTTTAACAACATTACAAAAATTTAGAAAAAGAGAAAAAAGATGGTCAAGCAGGCAATGTTACACACGAGAAAATACAATACTCACTCCTGACCACGCGCCCTCAAACCAACGCGGACAGTCATGGGTATTGCAAGGCTCTTGGTCCCGCGGCTTAGCAATTTCGCAAAGTGCGTCCGACACCTGCGTTTAGAATAAAAAAGGATTAGACAAGCTATTCCTGTAGGACTTTCGACCTGTCTGTACAATGGCCTTACCGGCATGTCTTGGTCGCTTCTGCAAGATACGGTCCTCGACCGAATCCCCCCATCACATGAGGCTGAACAATCGCTCCAATCCCCAACTTTCCATCTAAACCTAAGGCATTTGCAGAACAAAAAAAAGGCATTAAGAATAGTTTGAGACGCTGTCTTAACTTGAGAGCTTGTAACCGCTAACCTAGGCGCACATGGCGTTGTGTTGCATTCGTTAATCGAGGGGTTGGGTCGTAAGGCAGGGTCGCACAAAGAGTCATCTGTGATAGTGGCTGTGGCTGTATTCTTACAAATCGGCGCAGCTTCTTGCGTTCCTACACAGATGTAGTGAAAAGGGGGAAAGGGAGGCAGGAATGTCGAATTGAGATTTGACTTTTTGTGTTTTCATATAAAAAGCGAAAGAAAACTAGGACTTTCTTTAAAAGAAAAGTTGCAAACTGAGCACACAGACCTCCTCCGCAAGATGCTGAGCAAGGACTTAATCGGGAACTATGGGCCCATTGATAAATGGTATCAGCACAGGAACTACCGTCGCCGCCGCATACTCCGCAAACATCGATTTTCTTATCAGATCCCAACTGAAGATCACAACCTATAGCCTAAGGATAAAATAAAAAAAAAACGGAAAGGAAACCGAAAAAACGCTTGTACAAATTGTGGTATAATTTTTTAGCTCATGCATTAAATCGAAAAAGCATATAGCTGGAGGATATTTCCGTTCCCTTGGCATTTGCCTAAAAGGTTAGTTACGGGACTTGACATGCAACTGTCACCAAATCATCAAGGGCTGAATTTCATTGTCCCATCGAAGTAATTGGACACGGGGGTTTGAAGGTATTGCTTCAAGGTGGGGTCGATATTTTTCTGCGTGACGTATTGCCGAGTCATTTCACAAAATGGAAGGGAAAAAAAAGAATCATGGAAAGGCTGGATCCTATTTCAACACCAATTCTCTTCACGTGCCTCTGCCTCGTGAAATGGAAGAGAGAAAAAATAACAAGAGACTTAATACCAGAAGCTCTATTAAAGTTATCCGATGCTCCTTGCTCCCGCTTAGCTAACCTTCACCTTTCACCATGTCTTAATTTGAACGGACTCGGGTATCGATGACTCGTTGGACCCGCACCAAAATAATTCCCCGGTGAATACCTAGCCTAATGTATTTGTTCTACGTCTATAATCTGTGTGATGGGATGGTTTTGTGTCTTTGTTTATGTGAATGGTACAGGAGGTTAGGTAAAGAAATACGCCACAAGAACTCCGGACCCCGAAAGAAGGCCTAACCTCAGCCTAACCTAACCTAACCTTGTGGCGTATTTTTTAATAATGCTTAAACACGTTCTAATTATCGTTGGCACTTAACCAATGAGCAGCGAGTCTTGAAACTCGAAATTTTATTGATCCCTTAAATGATTATGGAATTGGCGTCCTTCTGTCGGGGCCCGGCGTCCTTGCGTCGGGTCGTCCTTGTGTCGCGTTGCCGTTTGCGCTATGTCTATTATCTGTGTGTGATGAGATGTGTTTGTGTCTTTGCTTATGTGATGTGAATGGTACGGAAGGTTAGGGTGAGCAATTAAAGAGGAACTCAAGTATGTTAGGTCACGCATAGATTCGTTTTGCGGCAACGACCTTTGGTGGGCTGGGAACAGTTACTTTTAAGGCATAGTCGTGTCAAAGTGATGGGGAGGGGAGTGCCATATGGAGTTAAAAAAGATTTTTTGAGGAAATGTGAAGCGAGTGAAGGATTCTCGTCTGGGGGTTTGGGGATTGGAAACTTGGCTCACGAAGAGTAAAGTGGGATGGGGAAGGTCCATTAAGTGCTAGCGATTTGCGGACGAGTATCGGCATCGGTAGAACCGATCGATACACTCATATCTACCGTCAGCTTCGCATAGACCCAGGGTACCCAGGGCCGCTTCTTTATTTGAAAGCGAAAGCATTGCCTCGTGTTTTCCTTGATTTTCTTTGACTGGGAATATCAGTTTGGGTTGCGGTCGAGGGGTCAATAAAGGGGAACGGATTGGGGTGATGGATTGTTTTGAAACTGTTGGAACACGCAAAATTTGTCCGTCTATAGAGAAAGATAGTTCTAGCGTTTTTCTTTTGAACCATAGGTTGTTGGTACAAGTAGAACTCTTTCTTTGAATGTTACAGCAGCGTGACTGGTCTAGCACGTAACAGGCCATCAGGGTCGCCTTGAGGAAAATACATGAAAGTTTGGGGAATAAAATGGAAAACACGTGAGCTATTCACATATCATCCGTCCAAGGTCTCGAACAACCTGTATCGATTTATCGAGAATGTGCTATAGACCATGCACGCGAGCCACATTTACCCGATGTCGTGCACAACTGCGAACTGAACTCGTACCTGGCAAAGTCCATTGATGCACATGTCCAGGCTGCCTTCTTTGCATCGAGTGCCGTCTTGAACACGCGGTGCCAATTGAACGATCAAGTTGTGGCTCTTGGAGCGACAAAATAGCGCACAAGGCGCAGTTTTTTCGCCGTATGGCTCCCAGGTGTGCAGGATACCTTCATAAGGGATACTATCGAAGCTCCGACATTGCTGTGCTCGGAAGTCCACCATTTCTGGACACGGCTGAAATACATACATGAGGATATAAGTTCATGCCCAACGTATGTTACAGAAGAGATCAAATCTGCGCCGTTTACCTGCATGTTGCAGATCTTGTAGCGGATACTCTGACCCGTACAAGTCCCTGCCGTTTTGGAGTGACATTTGCGCAACTGATAACTCGCTCCTCCATCGCAAGTACGTGAACAAGGGCTCCATTCCGACCATGAAGACCACGCTGATCCATCTTTGCGCTTCTGCGTGGATTTCAACAAGAGGGAAATGGGTTTGAGAACAAGCAAATTTGATCAGTTAATTGCTCTTCGTTTGCATTGATAGTGCCGATGACGAAAATTCAGAGACGTACAAGCAACGAAACGGAAAACGGAATAAAATAGAGCCCCTCGTTAAGGAAAAAGGAGATATTAAGGAAGCTAAAAAAGAGAAAAATAGAAAGCTTTCGAAAGTCGGCTTCTCCTTTTCCAACAATAGCACAAGTGAAGACGTAGGAAGAGCAGCTTGGGTAAACATATTGTTGTCATCAAGCTTATTCCATTATGTTGAGTCAACAAGAGCTACTTGGCACTCAGTGTTGAATCGACTCGACTAGCTCTTTTTTTCTTGGCTTTTATAGATTTAAAATAAAATATGTATAAAAAAGCACACTTACTAAGCCAAAACATACCCTTTTCGCTTCTCGTATTAGCGAGTGAGATTTTCCGGCATTGCCTTATAACTTCTTTTTCTGTTTGCTCATTTTTTATTGAGGCTGATGTAAAGGAAAATCTGGTAGCTTTTTGCCCATAAAAGTCTTAAAAACGTTGCGTTCTTAGAATTTGTTTCGGTGCAACACTCGTCACTTTTGCTAGCCTCATTTCTGTCGACAAAATCATGGAAAGCCAAGCGAAGTATCGGAGCTGAGAGGAAGATGAGTCTCCGGAGCGCGTCTGACGCCAACGTCAGTGTTCCCAAGCTGCTAATATATGCGATAAGCAAAAAAATTCGTCTTCATGTGTGAACAAACGGAAAAAAAGAAAAGTTTTTTTTACAGGAGTAAAAATGTACTTTGTCTATCTGTCTGTCTCATTCCCCGCATTTGGCTTTCTTTTAGTATTTTTCTTTTATTTCTGTGTGGCTTCGTTACATTTTCTATGAGTTCTGTTGTATAGGGCAAGTTTTAAGTTGCGCACTTTCAACCAAGCAGAAGCAAAGCCCCACTTGGGGTTATCCTGTTTCTGGTAGAAACAAGAAAAGGGTTCTCTTTTATGCGAAATTGATATATCAGAAATGGCGTACTCTTGAGCAAGCGGGGCTATTCCAGAGGGAGCCATAAACCATATTGGTGGACTATGAAAGTTAGCGGGGCATGAGCCCCAGCCTTGGTAGTATAGCGCATAGAGCGAGTATAAGCATCATTACAGGAGCAAAACAGGAAAAGTCTGCGGGTTTGGGGATCCTCCGCGACGAGTCTTGTCAGCTATTGTTAGTAGGAGCGACTCCTATTACTGCATATCTACATGAACACTTATCCGCCTGCATGACCCGGTCTATACGAGCACCTAAATTGTGTAGTAAAGGCGAAAGGGGAGGAGAGAGATCTTTCCTTGATGGCAACAAAAGACTCAGCTATCACCTAAGTCCTTTTCTAAGTCCGTTGCCGTGCATCCATATGCTAGATGAATAGTGGCTTTGGGGGGTTGTTCGAAAAACAGCCGTTGTATCTTGTGTGTAAAGGGTTTGGGATATTCTGTGTCGTCGACGGAAAAGCATGGGAAGCGATCAAATGAATGCATATTTCTGACTCGTATCAGCGTTTAGACAGATAAATAAGTACCTTTCTGTTCCTTTTCAAAATTTTTTTATCAACCCTTTGGAGACTCCGTGTTGCGCTCTTTGAAGAATAGACACGTGTACAAAGGCTATATAACGAATCTAACGCGCTGGGAGAAAAGCGGCTTTTTTGGGCCCTTCACTGGAATTTTATAGACTACCTTGATCAAAAACGACAATGGAAAAGGGAAAAGACCCCCTGACATAACAAAACCATCGTTTCGTTCCTTTTTGAATGTAAGATGCATATTTTCGTTAGTGTGCAATAGCGTGAAGCTTTATCCAGTACTTAAAAGGGAATTTTTGTGAAACGGAAAGAATAGTGTCCCTTTCCGATGATTTAGAACGAGATATTTTTATGGGGAAAATCTCTCTCGGCCTTTTCTATTTATTTTGTAAAAAGCTGTTATAAGCACAGAGAGACTATCTGGAGGGTTGTATAAAAGAACGCATACTTTTCATCTTTTTCAAGCGGGACCTCAACTCAATTAGCATGTCGTCTAACGAGGAATTGTGCCGAATTTTCTTAAACTTCTTAAAACAGACTTTGACATCCATGGGGAAATGAAAAAGTAATTTGGGAACGAAATATGAAGTGCAGTGCCAAATTTTATAATTAAGTAAGTCTCGTTAGAACGTGAAGCCAAGAGAAACGCCAAAAAGGCCAAAAAGAGAAGATGAAAAGTGTTTCTTTAAGGAAAATTTTTCGTCATCTTCTCATAGATACAAAGAGAGTGATAAACTGAAGTGCGGGGTGGCCTTTTTGTCTTTCTCTCCCATGTTGGGGCAATTAATTGGTCGGGAGGAGACGTCTTCTTTCCCCCAATGTCCCCAATGACAAAACGAGAGATGACGTTAACGACGTTAAAAGATGAATGATGCACATTTGGGTATATACGTGTTACGCAGTCACTACTTGCGCTTATGCAATTTATTTATTTCTCCAAACAAATCGGAAGAAGGAACCGTCTTGAACACTCACTTGAATATTAATGCCCGATGTGGATACGTTGACGAATTGGGTGCTATTGTCCGCTGATGGCAGACTGATGGCACTTCCCGCGATGGCCGACGCCCAAGACGTCCAGGCGATCTAGAAAAGATCCAAGAAAACAAGAAACATTAACTTCCAGTTCTGGAAATTTGCCAATGCTATTATATCCCTTGGCGTAGGCTTAGGGGAAATCATTAATATCTTGGCAAGTATATATACATAACTTATTATGGCTTTTTTGTTAGCTTTTTGGGGGGTGGAAAAAGTAAACGAGGTAAAGGTTTCTGTTTTTAGTCCAGAGGTGGCCATAATTGGGCACGGGGTGGGGGAGGAGGGCGTCAATGAAGTGAACTTGAGTACGGATAGTGGTAAAAGAATAAAAATAAGCAAAAAATGGGCGCAGTAGGGCCAGACTGAGGGTAAGACAAAGGCAAAGAAAACTAAAAGGGCGAAAAGTAAAGAAAGGGCATCTCCAGAGACAAATAGAATGATTCAATCCTTTTGGGAAGATGCCCGCGTGACTGGCATGGAGGGGTAGAATCATATAGAACGGAAGACAAGGGAATCGGTTGGATTGTCTGGTTATGTCTACCCTTTAGCTGCTAAAGAATGCTGTGATGGATAGCAGAAAATACGGACACGACTTGGACGCCGCTGTCGACGTCCGTTCCCCTAGCTCCATCGTAACTTTCCGTCTTTATAGCTGGGTCAAGTCGAGTCCACGCCCCTTTGCTAAGTAGATATGGAAACTTTCAGCTTGGTGAGCTTTTTAAATTTAAAAGAAAAGTAGAAAAAAATGAAAAATGCCGATTGCCTCGGACCGCTAACTGGCGTACAATGTTGGATTTCCCCCCGTTGTTTCATGTGCTTTGCTAGTTTACTCTTGAGCCCCGTTTCATGTCACGCTATTATAGACAAGCGAGGAAGTCAGTATATATTCGTCTCGGGAGAGGAGGTTGATGGAATAAGCGTTTATAGAGGCTGCAACCATGGAAAATATGAGTTTTCGTATGGGAGACAAATAGTCGTCGTATTATGCACAGTCACGGTTCTCTTGGCTTTCTGGACCCAAGTTGTGGTGGAATTAAACTAAAAATCCTCAATTACGAACTTTTTATATATATATATATATATATATAAAGAATAGAAAGTGTTACGGTGCGGGGAAAAATGTGTGTGCGTTACCCTGGTTTTCTCTGCATTGCAGACATGCTGCCGGTGTCCCTTGACACTCGCTCAGTAATAGAAAAGAGACAAGAAGACGTGCTCTGCGTCGTGTTGTGTTACACCATTGTTGCAGCTCATCTTGATATGACACACAGTTTATTTGAGAGCTGCCCAGTTGCACCCGTCGCTACAACTGCGAGGGCGAGGTTCACCTCATCGCACAAGGTTCGTTTACAAGGCACAGCAAGATTGTGCTATGTATAGTGCATAATTTAGATGGTTGTCTGATGGGTGTAACGAAGTGTGCAGATGTTTTTAAATAAAAATGGCCAGTGGATGCGAAACTACCTGCAGCGGAGTAATTTAAGGGCTAATATAAACTGAATTACCTTTCCTTTCTTTCTTTTTGTAGTTTACTATTTTTGCCAAGACAAGAACTTGGAGACAAAAGGCAAAGGAACAGTTTATGGCTAAGATGAGATTTTGCTACCAACGTACAGCGTAAAGGCAAAAGGATGCGGCGATTTATAATGCTTACAATACGGAGCCGTTTGAGCAAAACGCGACCCTGGCGGGGTGTCCTGTCTAATGAAGCCGTTCTCTTTAAAACAAAACTCTGGAGGCCCAACGCGGGTGAGCTAGAAAATTAGGATAACAAATCTTCTTTCTTTCACTTCTCATTTTTGCTTAGTTCTAACGATCTAACCACCGCCTGTATTTTGCATGAGGGTTCAAATTTATGTCCCTACGATAGCAGGACGTAAATGAAATGCAAAATGCAGTGTATTGCATTTGTGGGGAAAGGGATTTCTTTTTACTCTAAATAAAGGGCCATTGTTCGGAGCAAGGAAAATAGTGCCGCGTGAAGTAAAAATTACACCTTGTTGTACATTTGCATTCGTACTATTTTTCTGACTCCCCGGGTTTTTTATTCATCAACTCCATATATCAATGTTTGGCGCGTGGAAGCGAGCGTGGAAGTTTACTTCTTTAAATTATGCAAACGGTTGCCCGAGTGCCATTTTTCCTTTTTCTTTTCGTTTTCACTCTTGACATCTCACTTTTTTATTCCTGTCTCAGCCTCGGCTATAGTATACGATTGATTGAAATGTTTGTGGAGCCAAAAGGGAAGCTGCGGTGGCTGATGCTGTGGAGGGGGGAAAAGGGCGGAATCGGAATCTCGATTCTGGTCGGCGCATATAAAATAGAAGATAAAAAAAAATCGCTGCACTTCAAGTTTGGCCATCGAAAGGAAATAGCTGTATCTGTCATTGCTTTAGTCAAGATGCGAGTTCATCTCTATTTCTGCCACAGCTTTTGGAACTTTGAAAAGTGGAACACCTTCCCCGAAATGCAATTTCTTAGCATGCCACGTAGCAAACGTTTGGAAACTTCGTTTTGCGTTGCTAAGTGTCGCACCTAAAGGGAACTAAGGGAAAGACGTGAGACCCTTTACCAGCTTGCTTTCTTAAATAAAATAAAAAGTAGTCCAAGAAAATGGCCTCTTTTCTCTGCATGCTCAGTCGCGTTACGTATTCATGCAAGTGAGAAAAAAGTGAACATTTAAAAAAAAAATTTGTTCACAGATTTTTTTGAAATTTTGTGAAAACTTTGTTTATATTTTGTGAATAGTTTTTGAAAATTTTGTTTACATTTTTTGAAAATTTTGTTTACATTTTTTGAAAATTTTGTTTACATTTTTTGAAAATTTTGTTTACATTTTTTGAAAATATTTGCAACACATTTTTGCAGTCTAAAAAAGTCTTTGCGACGATATAGGATGCAAGTGAGATGCCAATAGTAATAGGAAAGACCTTTGAAATTCCTGGTGACTAAAACCCAGAACTTTCGTATGTGAAAGGGGTTATATCTGGGCGCATGAGGAGCACTCGTGGGAGGGGAAAAGGTCAGATTTTGCCTTGTTAATTTGAATATCCCATCGCGGTGGGTCCGGCAATCGCCGCTTCGCTCCTGGCGAGAATGAAGAATATGCCAAAATACCTATGTTAAGTTGGTTGTACTGGTCAAACCATATAGACGACTGTATACGATGAGGTTCTGCTGCTGCTGCTTTTGCTCCTGGACCTCTAGAGAGGTCATTTGTCACCGTCAGGTTGTGTTTGAACCTTTGAGGCTTTCCTGGGCACCGTACGCAGCGAGTAACGAGAATGGCTCGATCTGTTTAAAAAGGGCTTTGTTGGTCTGACCACGACTGCTGGAGTGGAAACAAGAAAAGCTATCTGTGTTGGGGAAAAAAAAGAGCAAGCCGCACCGCAGTACATACCGGAACGGTGTATAACTAACGAAGACTCTATAGAAAAATGAACACGTAGTTGAAACGACTATGGCAAACTTAAGGAGCAGCAAGCAGCAACAGCCGCCGCCCCAGCGTTTTGAAAGAGCACTCCCCCAGCCCCGGAACAGATTTTCATTCCTCTGTGGAGAGAGTATAGAAACTTGGGAATAGTGATGTATGCGTGCTGGAACCTGCACATTCCACAAGGGAGTCTCTTGAATGCTTTGTGAAAGTTACCAAAGGTGAGGGGCGAGTATTGCCACCTTTTGGCATGGACGCAATGAATGGACAGACTTGTTAAAAGAGCTTTTCAGAAGGGGCACACTAAATACCACGACTGACAGATTCCCGTCTGAATGCGCTTTCGCTGGACTCCCAAACCAACACGTTTTCTTGAATAGGAGTTCTATGATTACATGAAAACTGAGCATGCCTTATCCCGTGCTGCTGGTGCTGGTGTTAAAAGGGTTTTTATCACATGTCAGCCCCAACTCGGAAGGCGGAGGCGTGATATTTGTGCGTATATACCAGTATCGAATAGCACCGTTGGAAAGAGATGGGTTTGCATGGTAAGAAGCTAGAGTAGCAGCTGGGTGCAGCTTTGGCTTGCCGTGACCATCATCGTGTTACAAGGGGGGCGTTATTAATGTGCTATAATCCAGGTGCGAAAACAAAAAAATAGTGAAAAACATATTTATTCGGCTTGCTCTGAGTTTTTACATCAATTACGTCGGGTAATATGATATCGGCCGCGTGGCAAAGTATCTTGTTAGCCAACCCAGCAAAGGGTTGGGAAAGTCTTTCGTTTCGCATAGAGGACCCCTCCTGTGGGCATGGTCCGAATATACAAAAACAAAAACGGAATCTCAGCGGCGAGTCATATCTCCCTTAGCAGAAATAAAAACGTGAATTGCTGGAAGCCTTCGCATCGGTCTTGGGAATCAAAGGGGTGCCAGAAACAGGACAGCCGTTTCCTTTTGTTTGCCATGTGCAGTACAATACTCAATTGGTATGTATGCGTGATGGGGCTGTGGCTATAGTTTCAATGTGCCCTTGCGGGGACGTGAGAATCAGTCGAGTTCCGTACAAGGAGCCTTGTGTTTGTTGTATACAGGGAGTATACTGGACTGGAAGCTAGTTTGACTTTGAATACCATATACCAACTCCACTTCTCTTTGGGGAAAATTTGATGGATGGTTCCCCACATGGATGCAACACCCTATGATGTGCACGCTAAGGCAATTTGCACAAAGGAAAATTTGAAGTTTACAGCATTGCAAAGCTGGGATTAAGGGGCAGTTAATGGTAGTCAAGCAGGTGTATGTGGGAGAGGTTAGCTACATTCTCTCGAGGGAAAAAGCGCGAAAAGTGAGGCTGGCTTCGGGGAAGGAAAAGAGGGTAAAGGGTGTGTAGTCAAAGTTAAACCCCCATTGAGTGGCAATTGCAGCGGAGCTCCCGGTGTGCTAAAAGCGAGATCAGATTAAAAAGGTCAGAAGTCGGAATTTGCAAAAAAGATTCGCCTGAAAACGTATGGGTGAAACGGGTTCCCCCCTTCTTCGAATGGTCCTGTTTCCCCTTTGGCATTTAAAAGCAAATCGAAGTTTGCGAGCTTGATAAGCGTAAACTATGTATGATTACGCTGTCGTTGTTATCACATATTATTAAGAGAAGGCAAGATTGAAGAATAGTTGACGTTAGGTCTCAGACATATGATCCTTAAAAAAAATCTTATCGATTCCCACTCTCCTCATCCACCCACTTATTAGTAGGAAGGTGTGTTACAGATTTGGGTTTTGCGTTTTCCATGCTTTCATGCTTTTCATGCTAATCGGATGCTGTTCGATGCTCAATGGTTGTTTGAGCTTGGGAATTTGGGAACGTAAGAGAGAATTTGAGCGTAACGGATGTAAGGTGATGAGTTTCAGGCAAAACCGTATATAGGCTGATGGGTATTTTCCCTGCGAGGTTTTCGGTTGCGAGGGATGTTGTGAAACTAGGGAAACGAGTTCCCCCCTTTTTACTACAGAAAGAGGAACTCTCGAAAGTGCAAAGCAGATCTATTGTGTGCTTTTGCTTTTACTCCGTTCGGAGACTTCTGTCGAGTCCGTTTGCCATTGTTGTCAATCGTTATTCAAAGCTATAAGAGCGCGAGGAGTTTCCAAGCGTCCCTTGACATTTTCGTAGGCGAGCTGCCAAACTTCTCGTAAACTTTTTTCTTCTTTTCTTCTTTTAAGGGAAATTATACCATTGGCACGCTTTAAATTGACCGAGTTTGAACCGATACGCAAAACGGGCGTGGCTCATGTGTCGCCTTTGTTTTGCTTCTTAACCGAATTCAAGCCAAAAATTCACGAAAAATTGTCCCAAGACTTGGATAGGAAAAAAGTTTGCAGTAAAAAGTGAACTGCTGGACGCCGAATTCGAGAACAAGGCAAAGGCCATAGTATGGTCCATTATAGTGTCTAGTCAGGCTAAAAAAAAAAAAAAAAAAAAAAAAACGGTAGCCGTGGTATGTTACTTGCCAGGCTTGATAAATTCATTGTGTGGATTGTAACGCCCTGTAGCCGGGGCCGGGAACACGCTTTATTTAGTCTATAAAAGGAAAAGCGAAGGCGAGAGAAAATGGTGTGGGAGATCTACTGAAATACGGCCTTTGAATAATAGTTCGAAAGTATGTGTTTCTCTGTGTTGAAAACAATATAAGTTGTGTCTGTTTGCTCGATGCCACTCAGGTTCGGTTCGGGAATTTGTATATTGTCCAAAAAGTGTGTATAGGTTATTTTTGTGTTTGCCATAAAACATTTCCTTTATCTGTGTGCTTATTAACTATTCCTGCTGAGACCACCTACCCTAAAATGCTTGCTAAAACGCGCCCACGTGTTCTTGGTATACCGCTCTTGCCAAGTGTAATATTCGTGCGTACTGTTACATCTGTTGCGACAGATTCGACGTTTGTTAAGTAATGATTCAAGGAAAGCGCTTCGTCTTGACGGCTCTTCCATGACTTTGGAAGTGTCTCTTACTCCTCTTACCCCCTTATAGCAAGAAGGGCAAAAAAAAACTTAATGATTTCCATCCGTCGTTAGGACTGATGGGTAACCTGAGCTTGATGATGATCGTCTCTGTGGTTAAAGGCGTGAAGTCAAACTTCCTGGCTTGTCTAATGCGGTCTCTCTATGCTGTCACTTGCACCGTGCTCGTTTGCTGCTTGCGTGCGGCAAAAAACAGTAATAAAAAATACAAGAATAATAACCATAAGGCACGTTGTTGATTTCAAAACTGGAAAAATTTGTTACATGTAGTCGGCCATTCTTTGCCTTAACTCGATGGACTTGTGACGAGGGTGAGCGTGACATGCAGGAAAAGATGTTAGGACTGTAACGATGACCTGTGCTGCGTCATTTGGACACTCTTTTTGCTAACAAATTCAGGTTTTCACCCTTTTTTCATTTTAACTATTTTAACGGCGACATGGAAGTACCTTGGGTGCTTCACATGTTTTCACTAACACTTTGGGAGGTCCTGCTAATAAGCTCCTATAGCGAGCATCTTAGTTAGGTGGCAAGTTCCAAGTCTGTAAAGTACGCTTGGGAGAATAATTTTGAAAGCTGGCTTTTGTTCCGTGACAACAGACATTTCGGCGATAACTGGAATTATTTTGTAATAAACCTTTCAACGGGAACAGACTTTTTGTTAAAGGGTAAAGGGGTAGCTATGATTTGCATCCGGTAAGATTGCGGAAGCAACGGAGGAGGTCGTGTAGTACTTTAAAAGTGATTTCCTTTATAGTAAACACTTTACATGACATACCTGGGAACTGACTAAAGTACTTTACAAGTTAACGATTAGTGATTGGCACTGTTTGGCCCAACTGCGTTTAGTTGGATATCAAAACCGATCAAGTACTGTATATGTATGTTTCAATTTTATGGAAAGGAAATAGTGAAGGGTGAAGGGGGAAAGATTGTGTGGGTTAGGTCAATGGCTGAAGCAATTCGCATATATATTTCTATGCATGCAGTTGAGACTCGAGATAAAGTCGTGAGCATTGTTAAAAGTTGAAGGCAACGCTATATGGAAGGTTTTAGTGGTCTGGTTTAGACCACTAAAAGAACTTCTAAAAGGTTACAACCCAATGGACTGAATGTTGTTGAGCTGAGGCAAGCTGAGGTTTCGGTTCAGGGTTGATGGACGTATGTCACGATAACTCTTTGCCAAGCAAATTTACTTTGTCTGTATTCCAAAAGTTCCCTGAGAAAGTAGACCGGAAAACCCTACTTTTTACCCCCTTACAAGACAGTGACATGCAAAGTCGAAGGGTGGAAAGTGGAAGGATAGGCTTTTTCCAAAGTTTTAAAGAAAAAAAAAGCTATTACTCCTCTAAGTTGGTTTCTTATGTTATAGCTTGTGTTAAGTTTCTGGCATTGTTGCCAAAGCGAACACGGGAATTTTCGTCTAAGGTGTTCGTATCAGGACAAATGAGAAAAAACAGCAGTCAAATTTTTCGAGAATTTTTTCTTCTCATTCTTCTCTTTTCCACCCCTCTTAAAGTCTTTCCATGGTGCTTATGTGTGGTGTAATTGCCTGACAAGTCGTAAAGATAGCACGGAAATGTTGCAGGAATGGGTTAAAGTTAAGAGTTGCAAGAATTAAAATGACGAAGCTCGGTAACTTTTCGGTCCGTTCTTCTTTTTTTCCCAGTTTAAGCCAGTTAAATCTGGGGCAAGGTAAAGTGGAAACTGGGAAGTGCTCCGCCGGTCATCCAGGCTTTCATCGTTGGATAAATGGTGCACGTGAGCTGGTTTGACTCCTATGGCGTGTGCAAAATACCGGGCGGATAGTGATCTGCCACACAAAAGTAAAGCTTTTTGTCCTCCCAATGGTACTAAAAGTTGGATGAAAAATGTCTACATAGCCATGTCCAAGTTCAAGATTCAAAGTTTTTATTTTCTTTTTTCAATCTCGACGTAGGCTCGCGTTTACTCTTGTAAAGAGAGAGAGAGAGAGAGTGACAAGGACAGTTAAAAGAGAAAAAATTCTGGTTCAGAATAGCTTAATGATGAGTTCTGAGACGGAAAGAGAAGACATTGTTTTCTCAAAGGAAGGAAAAGCGAATGGTGTGTATATTTATATACACAATTGATATGCAAATGTGTTGAAAGAGTGAACTCTGACCTATTATGATTTCCTTCCTTTCTGGAAGTTGGCAACAAAGAGAGACCACCCTGTCGAGAGCATGCGAGAACACGCCTTCTGACGCGTAAGTTTGCTCTTTTTCCAAGTTTTTAATTCCCAGCCTTTTTTTAAAAAATAAAGAAAAGTACAAAAAAAGTTGCCTCGTACAGTATAATACTTACTCATGATCTTGCATAATCTAGTTGGGATTAAACAGAACCGTAGGGTTCATTTATAAAAGTCTGGGCGGCTGTGGACGTGTGATTCCCAAGTTTGCGGACTAGAGAAAAAAGAGCCTGTGTGGTCTTGTATTAGACTTGAAAATCATATCTGAAAGTAGGTTCGGAAACCCAGGAAATTGAAATGCAATATTCACTGTTAGGGCAAAGCTCAAGGAAAAGTTGGACGGAAATCAAAATGAGGCTGTTAAACCAAGGCTTGATTAGAAGCAGAACGTCTCCTTTCGACACCAGAAACCTGTCCTTCTCGTTTGGGAACTTTAACGAACAAGACGGACACAAGAAAAGGTGCTTTATTGCACACATTTTGATCTTGTTAGTGAAAGTTTTTAATGTTACGTGAAACAAAATAATTTTTAGAAAAAAATCAAATATGGGGCTATTGATTTTATTAAGCGGAGCTTCTAATAACCGCCAATTGGAAATATGCAATAGAATGCTAGGATTAATCAACGCTTGGACCGAGCGAAGGATTGGTCAAAACGACGTAAAAGCGACGTCGTTGGTCAATATGCAAAGTCCATATAGATGTAAAATCACTTTACATGTGAAGCTTGTCCTGAATGTGATTCTAATATCCGGAAGTGTGATTGTAACGTCTAAAGTGTGATTCTAATAACCGACTAAAATGCTGTGAATCTTTGAGATGTTAATAAAGTCTACTCCACACGTTAGCATAGTAAAATCGTCCTTATTGCATTGGCCAATATGCAATGTCCATGTAGCAATCACTACTGTAGTTTAGTTACTGTACTGTGCAGATTCTTTTGAAATGGATTCTAATATCCGAAAGTGTGATTTTAAGAATTGATAAAGTGCTATGAATTTTGTCATTTTGAATCGGTCATTTAAAACTTGATTCTATAAAGCGGCTGATTCTAATAACCAGTGATCATAATAAGCTGCATCTACTGTATTTCTTATTTAATACTTATAAACAAAGTCAACTAACATTCGTTACTTGACTTTGTTATTTCTTTCTTTCCTTCTGGCTGAAATGTTGGGAAACTGAAACGGGGAAGGGTAAGTTTCATGGATAGGAAATCTGGCCGATTAATAGAAATTTATTGACAGTGCAGCAGTCTTAACTTCTTTTCTTTCCTCCCGGGCAAGAATTCTTCCTTTGGCCCGATTTTCGTCCCTTTTAGCCCTATATAAATTTGCGGCTCACTTCATGTCTCTGCCGACTAAAGGAGAATGTCGAGTTTTTTCTTCATACTTTTTCTTCGTCTACTTTGGATATAGCCATCGGAGACAAAAGGGGAAGCTAAAGACGTACGGGGCCCAAAAACCGGACGACGAAGATTTTGGGGGGAGAAAAATTAGTGCTTCGAAGTAACAGGACAATGCCATTTGGGGTAATGTTTGCAAATGGTTTTAGCAACCACAAGCGAAGGCTGCGGTATGTTCCTCCCCCATGTCGGTATTATCAGTTCGGACGTTGTTAAATTTCGGGGTGAGGGTTAAAAGATGTGAAGGAAAAAACCCGTAAAAAATTTTGAAGAAACTTAAAACCCTTCAAAGCATATAGGAAGATACGAAGAGGGTGTAAAAAACGCAGAAAACACGATGCCTCTCTTTTCTTTTCGGATAGTGCTGATCTTGCGCCAAGATAAGCAAGCATTCTAATAAGCATCAGCAGCGAAAAAGGTCGAGGGGAAATTATGCACCACAGCCTCCGTGTGTATACAAAAGCGAAGTATTTTACCTTCTAAGTGAAAAAGAAAAGAAAAAAATCGATTTTTATTCACCGTTTATTTTTATTTTGTGGCCCCCTTTCAGGGAAAGTTGCTGGCCACTAAGGCGCGACAGCGTGAATATAGTGAAATCTATTCTGCCTGACAAATGTTTGGCGTCGTAAATTGCAAGCTCGTTAGGCTTGTCAGAAGCGCTTATCCGGTGCATCTCTATAATAGTGGCGAGATGGGTTTGAAAAAGAAAAAGTGGTGCAAGATTCATAAATTGCTGTGTGTGAATATACGGCTGGAGCCCTGATATCACGGCCGTTTGCTGCTGCTCTGGCTTTTGGAGCTCACCTTGGCCATAAAATTTCCTATAAGCTCGTTAAGCTGCAACAAGAAACTTGTACAGGCAGGCATTTTTTATATATATTGCCGGAAAAAGGCTCTCCAACGTAAGAAGAAGGCCCCCAAAAGAATCTAACTTCATTTTTCAAAAATTCTCAATTCTCCGAGCCTTTTAAGAGCTTGGCATTTTTTGAAACACTCCTAAAGTAGAAAAAATTGGGGTTTTGACAGCTGAAAAGAATATAAGGGGGTTGTCCGTATATAACTCGCTTTCGAAATCTTATGGAAACGCTTTTTATAAAGCCAGTTTAGGTCTTCCGGAGGTCCCTAAAGTATCAATTAAGCCACCCCTTCATCCCCCAGCCAAGGGTAGGGATAAGTGTAAGCTTCACGCGGGGTCTCGAGCCAAAGGAACAATTGATCCTTCCCCGCAAATCATACACATAATTGATTCCCCCACCTTGCTTTTCAATTAACCCATCCCGACACGGGCCCTTTGGCCCCTTGATATGTGCAGTGCGGAGCCATAGGGCACGTCACAATACCCCCCTCTTCTTTCAGAGTGGCTTAGAACTCTGCAAAAAAATTAAAAAAGTTCCAAAAAGAGGTTTTGACGTGGGAGCTCATGGTACCGCGCAGGGTTTTGGGGTAACTGAAAGCGCCAGAACTGGAGATACAAGTCCATTGTTTCTACCTGGCAAAGAAGCTACATTTTCATCCACCCGGTAATCATCAGAGACCTCCCGCTGAGCAGGCGGGATTATGGGTCTAGCAAGGCATACCGAAAACTTGGGGAAAAGAAGATGCTGAGGCATTTTAGGCCTTCGCGAGGATTCTTTTTCACTCTTATAAGGAAGCCTTGTAGCGCTGTACGTTTACGTTGACGTTGGGGGTGCTTTTTAATCTAGCTAGGACCTAAATCACCTATGTGAGTAGACATCCTAGGCCAGCGTCGTTCATCATGGCAAAGTCACAATGCTGCAGCAATGGTCCGACGACCGGAACTCGAGGGACACGAAACTAATCTTGTAAGTCGACTTTTTTTTCCCGTAAATGTCAATATTTTACCCCGCAGACAGTTAATTGGGAGGAAAAATCGCGGCGTGTTGTTCGATGAGTGTCGTTGTAATTCACAAGAAAAAAAAGCATATGCCCTATTGATTGTCAATGGTATATAATAGCATTGGCACCAACTCGTGCTCTAGTTTGATATTAAAGGTGGATCAGTCTCATTGTTTGGGGGCGAGCTTTGTTAGGGACTAATGGGAGTAGGAAATGCTACCTACCGTGCACATGAGGGAAAACAGGAGCTGGTGTCGATTACAATCCATAGTGCTTTAATGGCGAACGAACGTTTTTTTTCTGATCCACGAACCGCAGATTTCCAAGGAGAATTCGATGTGTGCCGCGGAAAGCCGCGGAAAATGGTAATCGGAACGAAGGTATTTCTTTTCAATTCTTTTGTGGGAATGGAATTTGTCTCCGAAGCTGCTCAGGTTTCTTCCCAACTAGAAGACATCTTGACCGTCATGTAAAGGTCAACAAGTGTTACGTTCGCTTTTGAAAAGCTTTTGGGAGCACTCTTCGTAAACGGCCAGTTCTGCAAAGGAAAGAGAGGTAAAGAAATGGAATTCATTCTATTCAGTATAGCAAATTTATTTTGGGTGTAGCTTGCAAAGAAAGTTACATGAGAGGTTGAGAGCGTTTAATAAAATATTCTTTTGCTGACAGGAGGGGTAATTATGGGTTCATTAAAAGTGTTACAAATGAGCTGTAGAAATGCTTTGTCCATTTTTTTCATTTTCTTATTATTTTTATTTTTTTATTAACAACTCTTGGCGGTGATTTCCTGAAAGAGTTCCTTCAGGTTAACCCACTCGTTAGGAACAATAGCTCGGCGAAAAAGAAAAACCTTAGGTGGTCTTTTATGACCAGTTATACGACCACAGAAGAAATGCATGACTTTGCATTGCGGTAAACACCAGCGGCTGGCAAGTATGTCCCTCCGACTTGTCGATGGCGTGTAGCCAATGCCACTGTTACAAGGCACAAATGCAAATGATGACAGGAAGAAAAAAAGATGTCCCGACTTTTTTTTCAATCCAAGCCCACACCAAAAGTTTCCATTGGTGTGGTGGGGACGTTTATTAGCACCCCAGAGTGAGCACGGCAAGTCAAAACTAGCCTGTCATTACAATTCTGTAAGAATTATGGCGTTTCTTTATTTCTTAGTTTTTTTTTTTTTTGGGGGGGGGGAAAGGGTGGTAAAAACTTGCTGGTTAGGCGAAAAATAAATAAAGTTTTATCTTTATGCTCTTTATGTTTGTATTTGAAGTTGTGAGAAAGATAGCACTTCCTTGCTGGGGCCAAAAGGAATTAATGAACTTTTCAGGCGATGCAGTGAAGAAGAGCGTAAGACGAGAACACTCTAGGGACTTTTTTTGGTTATCGTATATTGGCGTAATATCTCTTATATTGGCTGACGTGGTCAAGTGCTCCCTATATATAGCACTTTAGGATGGTTGGGGAGAATCTATCCTGACTTATTAATGAGAAGCGGCGTGCAGAGATGATTCAAGTGTGTTGGCGTCACATGTTAAGTATATTCTATAGTGGGAAATTACAAGAAAAATCGTGTTGTATTACATACGTTGGCGAGGCACTTTGGGCAGTTGTGTAGAGAGAGGCCAATCCTTGGACTAACAGTGCACAGGAGGAAAAACCTTACGAGTGTATTGTACAAGAAAACACATGCTTTGAGGGCTGTTATGTTCACAAGTTTGGGTGAAATCTCACGAGGCACATGGCTTAAAGGGGAAAAAAATGGAGGGAAAAAAGGAAAAAAAGCGAAATTGCATTCTCCGCTTTCAAACGGCTTGCCAAGAAACGGAAAAGAAAAGCTATGGGATCTCTGGAGTATTAGTATACTGAATTAAGCTATGCCCTGCCACTTGTCTTGCTCGCTGGAGTCGTTGGCGGTAAGACAGCAGACGGAATTTTTCGTAAGCGCGATAACGGTTTTCTGTTTGTTTCGTACACTTTTTGGGTAAACACTGGCAGGTCGTATGGTAGAAAAGTTCTCTACTTTCGTGCCAAAAAGAGCAACAACAGAAAACGAATAAAAAATAGCAAAGTGTTTGGTTCAGATGGCCAAAATGGCCACGATGGCCAAAATGGCCTCTCAGCAGGCTTTGAACATAATTACGAAGCGTGTAATAATGCAAAGCAAGGGATCAACGCTAAGTAATTCGTACATGGGTTTAATACGCTTAACTCGATGTTGTCTATTCTATACCGAGAATTTGTCTTGGCAACAACATCTTACGTATTTTCATAAGAGGCCCTTAAGTATTAAATCTGGCTGTGGTTGATGGTTGTAGCAGCAATCTTGTAAATGAATGTGGCTCCACGGGAGGAATATGGAATTAAAGACAGGGCAAGACAGGGGCCGTTATGATGTGATGTGATGGGAGTTGCAGGAGCTGGTAATTCAATCTTCGCGATGAAATGGATGGAACCTTTGGCACTATGCTAGTATTATGTATAGGCTTTACGAGCTGTTGACACACTTGAGTTGTAGATTGTCTTTAGGACTCGACAAGAAAACCTCGGAGGAGGTCCTAGTTTTTAATGGGGTATAGGAAAAATATACAATATACAGGGCTTGCATGGGTAAGATGGCAGGCGACACCAGACAAAAGGGCAGAAGGGCCAATGATAAATTGTTGAACGGTGGCATTAGAAGCCGAGTCTCATCAAAAAATCATTATCTGTATGTTGTATGCAACACCCTTGTCACGTTCTGGAAACAAATCGAACATTGCACGAGTCAACAACAGCACATACTTGATAACTGTGAGGCTTCTTTATGTTTGTCTTTGACGCGTACAAGCCATTCAAGCCTCTACAGTTTAACGTAAAAAATACAAATAATACAAATACAAAATATTTCAAGTAGCAACTTCCTGTTTCTTCGTTTATGTTTGAATCCGATGGATTCCTAGACGATTGTAACCCGAAGCGAGATCTGAGAAATTTGCGACAGTTGTTTTTATTCCGATAGATTTTTAGACGATCGTGATTATAATCTGAAAAAATTTACGAAAAATGGTATACAAGCATTTTGTTTCTGTTTTCTCTTTTACGTTTATGTGTATTGACGTCAGAGCAGCTGGTTTTTCACTGAATTCATTGAAAAACGTAAAAGTTCCTGTGCGTGAGAAGTGTGAATGACGCTATTTTAATGATCTCCCTTGTTTCCTAGACCGTACTAAATATACTTTTGAATCTCGCCGAGAACTTAGCCGGGTGGGAAACGCAAATGGACAAGAGCGAATAGATACCAATTTGCTAAGCACTATATCGTCGCCGGAGCAGGACCCTGGGCGCGGGGAGATGAATGATGTATGTATATTGGTGTCGGGATGGGTTTTCCCGAGCTTTTTACTGTCAGACACGTGTGCTTATAGCAGCGTGAGTGCGTGGAAATCGAGCCAGGTTGTCTTGTCGCAGTAACATGTGTTGAGAAGCACAAAATTGAAGCACTTTTCTTTTTCTCTTCGGCACTTCCCTAATGGACTCTCGTTAGCTCGTTATTACCCCCAACATGTGAAATCCAGTAATGCTGAAAAAAGCTTGCAAGAATTTGTTAGAACAATAGCTTGGATTAGAGGTGTTGTATACAGCTCTGCTTATGCGATAGGAGAAGCCTGCTCATGAGTTTCTTATATTTTTTTATTTATTTGGTTTTTCTCCCGAGAAAAGTTATCGCTGTTTACGTGTTGTGTGGCTGAAAATGGCCTTGCTTCCACGTCCGGTCGTAAACTTCGTTGCGAAGTTTCTTGATCCGGCAATCGTCAGCGAAAATTTGACTTTTCCCTGGAGCGAATAAAAGGTTTGTTTGATTCGTTTGTCGTTGCCAACAGCAGCAGCAGCCATAAATGTACGAGCCGACGAGACGGAAAATTTCCAACAAGCGATATGATAATACTGGACCGCCCTCCATACAAAAAAGACGAGAAAAAAATGCCGGAGAACACGTCCTGCTTTTTTAGCCGTCACGTCGCGGCTTAACAAAGATAGTTCCAAACAAGTAGCGGTGTTTCTGTGTAAAGTAAAATGCAGGTGAAACGATTTCTCTTTGATGGCCTGTTTCTAATAGTCGGTGCTGGAAAATACGTTTGTGATAAGATAATTGATTGCGGGGAGAAAAAAAGTAGCTTCCAGGGTCATGCAAGACACGTGAACCACCCGCGGGAATTTTTTTTTTATTTTTGTGTGCTAAATGTGGTTTTTGCGGAGTATGTGGTGTAGATTAGAGAATTGTGTGTATGTTCATAGCTCGCGTTTGAATGGGGAGAACAAGAAAGACAGGATATTGCGTGTTATAGGTTTTGACAGGGCATTTAAAATGTGTACAAGCTACACCTTACCAATAATGCATGAAAGGAAGGAAAGGGTGTATTACGCAGCTCTTAGCCAGGCGAACGTGAACGTGGGAGATGGAAGCAAGCACGACAAGGAAATTAATGTAATCGCTTTACGAGTTTCTTTTCAAAATGGTGCCTAAAAAAGAATTTATCTGGCCTGCCTCCCGCAGGGATGGATTGTGATTCTAAATTACGCGGAATGTGCAAAGGGAGGAATAGGGATCTCCTCAAAAACCTTACATTTTCATGTTTCTGTGAGGTGTTTCTTACATGCTACCAGCCCCAGTGTCGCTGGCGTAGTTTTCAGGATGTTACGATAGTTGTTGACGCGTCCTTGGGAAAACGTTATCGGACATTTTGGGGGTCTTTTACTCTCGAATGTGGCTTCAAAATTGTACTAATGTATCAGCTGAGTAGGTTGCCCACAGAATGACATTGAAAAACCTAGGTCCTTAACAGGAACTTAAAATAAATAAATAAAATAAAATTAAAATAATATAGATTTAACTTAAAATATTTAGCTTCAAAAGTTTTCGGGACAAGAAAAAGAATGACGTGGCAAAAGTAAGGTCCTTAAAACTAAACTAAATAATACAATAAAATAAATTAAATTAGAATAATATAGAAATAAAGTTAAAATATTTTTGCTTATAAAGTTTTCGGGACACGAAAAAACAGGGTGTCCAGCATAATGACGATGATTAAAAAAACTCGTATTTCATGACAGAGATGACTACATGACCAGTCAAACCATGTGGGAGGATTTTTTTGTTTTTTAGCTTGGCAGAGTCGTTTCGTTTGTTAAGAGTGCGCTGTGAGGGTTGTGGGAGGTGTGTATACCGTATACACTACATTGTTGAGTTGTATGGTAAGGTGTGGTGGGTCCTGCCTGCGTGAGTCGACAGTTTTGCGTTCATTTGCACTCGCCAGGTTTCCCTACTAGTAGATTTACACTGAAAGAAGTAAGTTGCAGGTTCTCGTTTTGTCATAGAACTCCGGTCCTGTGTTGCATGGCAAGGCCCTTTGTTGACTTAAGAGAGGTTCTGTAATAGCTGACACATAGGCCTTTTTTTGTCGCGCTGGAGGCTACCCAAAGATGACCGTGGGACAGTACATATTTTGCCAGCCTCCGACACACATGACATGTGTTCCCCTTTTTTATCTCTTTTTCCTGTATTTTTTTATGTATTTTTATCGGCTGCCGCGTGGCGTAGCGATGACCAAACCTCATTTTATTTACCTTGAGATTGGTTAGCGCGGAACTAGTAGAAAAAATAAATAAATAGGCAGGTTGGGTCCTGTTATGTCTGCGATGTTTATAAGTAAAATGCTGATGTTATGAGGTAAGGCACAAATACAGACATTGTTATCTCGCCCCCGTATGCGCGTATATGGGACGATATACAGTTTATAATTTACACAGGAGTGTCGGATTATTTGACATAAAATGTTCGTTTGGTTGCTCGTTCTCTTATCATGATATTAGTTTTTTGTGTCGTTAAGAAAGTTAAGAAAAGTGATGTTGAAAGAAAGGAATGTTTTTTGTTCAAAGGAAGAAAAAAAAAAGCTAAGCGGATTCTACACAAGGTGGGAGTCGATGATAAATAGCTCAGAACTCAGCCTAGTTAATGCTGCGTGGGAATTTTCACTTTTAGTTTGTTACACAACGAGAACGACACATTTACTTCCACGCAAAGGTTGTTTGTCACAGACTTTTTTGGCTTTTTTCATCGAACAGCATTGATGTTCCATGGAAAGCGAGTTTAAAGACCTGACTGCAGTAAAACAAACTGAGAAGAAATATAGTGCACGTATTCGTAGCCCGTCACATGACACGTTTCGTTTTTTCATTGTTCTTGCTATATTAGATGCCTTGCTTGACTAGGATATTACGAATTTATTCCATTGTAAAAAAGAGGCCAAGCTTGAAATCTAATTTTGTGCTGTCCCAAGTCCAGGCTTGGGCTTAAAGTACGGCAATTGGATTGCCCAAATGAGGGGGAATTAGAACTGGAAACCCAGGGCCCAAACTTTCTTATTTGTCCGCCAGAAATTTAGAGATTCTTGGCGGAGCAGGTGCAAAATCCTTTTCTTGTGAAGAAGAAAAAAGCAAAAATACGGAACTATCCGGAATTTATGTGACAAGTGCCACAAAAGGCGGCTGGGACCCTTCCAGTTGGGTTTGTTTGCTTGTTGTTTGCTGAGCGCATAGGAACGTGAAAGGTCGGAGGTTACGTGTTTTCTTTTCCTTCCGATTTATTTTTTTCTTCTTCTGCATGTGTGTAAAGAAGTTCCCATGCACGATGGGTCTCGGACGGTACCTTGTGGAACGTTGCACCTGACCTTCCCCCTAATGCAGGCTAATATGGATTTAAACCGGCATAGGTATGCTGTTTTGATCCGTATCTTGAGCAAGAGTTATAAGCTGCCCATTATGTTCTTAAAACACCTTTTTTCTTTCTTTTCTTTGACAGTCCGAGGCTCGTTTAGCTAGTTTAGCAAGAGCAAGAAATGAGCGGTTTGCAGTTTTGGGGGCACTGAGTTTGCTGTCAGAGGAGGTGGCGATTTCGTCAGGATTTTCCTTTACCTGTAACAACTTGATTTTTGTGTTATAGTAAAAGTTTGAGTTTAAAAGTTTGGGTTATCAGCATAGGTCTTGGCGGCACAACAGGCCTCGCCAGAATACAGAATACCCAAGATAAAGATAGCGTTGCACCTTTTGCAGGGAACATAAGGGCAGTTTATAGACAGAGACAGACGTTATAGACGTAAGCAGGAAGCTTACAACTGATAGTAACGGAGCCATGCTGGGGGACCAGGCAGAGAATGCTTTGCACGCGGTACGCTGTCAATGATTACAATGCCAAGATAAAATTCTCGTACAAATTAGACGGTCTCACATAGGTCAGTCGTACTAATTCGGGTCATTCTGACATCAAGCTGTTGTCTTGCCGGAAACCGATGAATGAATTATGCAATCCCTTGCTCAGCGTCATCTCCTGTTGTAATCCTTCGCGAAATCTTTAAAGGCGTCATCGATTGAGCAAGATTAAAAAGTCAAGGAACTTGGGGAGAGGTTCATCCACAAGCCAAATTCATCAACCATTGGTCAGTGGTTTCGTCATCTACTGCCTTAATCCTTCGCAAAGTCCTTTCAAGGCGTCATCGATTGATTAAAAGAAAGCCAAGGAATTTGGGGGAGAGGTTCATCAACCCACCTCGATGCGTAGGATATCCGATTGTAGTATGTGTGATTCATGAAAGGCGCCTTTTTAGATATATACGGGAAAAGGGGCTCAAGAGAGTTTATAGTCTCTTTTTTCCCGGAACAATCGCCGAAGTTGCTTAAAAACGGCCTTTAAGCCGTACAGGTTATGAATTAATTGTGCGTGGACTCAACTACATAAACAATTTAGCTGACGCGTGTGTTCTGAGGCTCATACTGGCGTGATGAAAGTAGATCTTGTATGCGTTCACCAGTCATGCGTGAGAGGGCAATGGGTGAAAGGAAAGAGAGTCACTGAATCTCATTAACTGGCCCGAGTTTAGCGTGCAGACCAAGTAGAACCTGCCAATACTAGCGATGAGGAGTTTGGTGGACACCGTAAGTGAACTCACGATGTACTGGAACTCCCAGTCGATTCCACAAGTTTTAAGAACATTGACTTACCTTCGTGGAAAGGTGCTTCACGTAATGGCAATTAGTGCTGCACCACTTTTAACCTTTGAAATTTCACGCACTATAAAATCCGATAATCAAGTATTTTTGATCAGGTTTCCCCTGTCTTTCGAGGTTTTCAAGTTCATAAAATTGAGCCAAGTTCTCTGAACCCTTCCTTTTCAAAATTTAATTGTTGATTATTCCTTTTGTTTTACTTCCGGGAAAAAATATCACTCAAACCGTTTATTTCCGTATTGTCGTCACAATTCGAGAAACAACTCTTCTCAAATTTTTCAAGATTTTTCGCGATTTTATTAAAGTATTAACACCGATACACTTAAAAAGGTCCTTGTCTCCTGTCAAGACGTTTTGACTGTAGTTTTTCCAATATCTCAATTCCAGCCAGTGAATGGCAACAGCAGCCAAAATACAGAACGCACGTGCGATAACGAGAAACACGATACACAGACTGAAGGTATATAATAAGATAAAAGGTATGCTCAGAGCTCGGGAGCTGGGACGACTCTGAGCGGGTTTTCTCGGGTTCGGGTGCCTTTTGCTCGACAATAGACCGGCGCCAGGAGCATCTAGAGGGCCAAAGTAGCGGGGGAATATTCTCCTCCCCATGAGGCTAAGAGTTCACGCTCTAAAGACATGTTATAGCCCAGTACAGGGCGTACATACATTATATCTGTACCGTGGCATAGACGACTGCAGTAGTGAGCTTTTGCTGTATGTATATACTGCATTGCTGTGCGCACACTTTGCACGTCCATTCCGAAGACTTGGAGCGGGAAGAGTCTAGGAGTGTCCGGGGCAAATTCGCATGCAGTCATGCAGAATGGATGCCTTGGTTTGCATTCGCAACTAGGGTAGTGTGGCATACCGCGGACTAATAAAAACACACACAAGAACGAGGCCCATCACTGGGGTGTGCATGAAACCGCTTTGAAGGAAATTCTGCATATAAGGCGCGAAACGCAGCGATTGTTCCACAGCATGAACTGGATGTTTGCTCCAGCCAAGCCATTATATTTCGTGTTTTCTTTTTGGCGATTGGACTCGGCATTTTGTATGTATTCTTATTTTATTACTTTACCGCGGACAAGAGGAAGTGGAGCAAAAGGAAAGAAAAGTCATGAAGACAATGATGCTGCTAGAAGCTGCGGATGCAACGGCTGACATTGGTGCCGCCACCACCAGAGCAGATAGATCCCAGCTTAGGACATCCATGGTCGGCTCATTTGCTGTTCATGGCTTTGGCTTAGGTTGTCCGTATAGCCTCCTGTCCTGCCAGTATCTGCCGTTTGCTTTGGCACTGCATGCTATCTGGCTTGTATAGAGTTTGCTGGTGTGTACTGCGTGAAATTTTCTACTCCATTCCCTAATCTTTTCTAAAGAAACTGGAACGGAGCGAGAGAGAATATCCCAGTTTTTTCTATTTTTATTGAAAAAAGAAAAATAATTTACCAGCAGTACTCGCTATAGAGGAGAAAGACAGGAAAATGTTGAAAAAATGACGACTTATATTTGCCTCTGAGACCATGGAAGCGTTATTGTGCAGAAGAAGAGGAGCGCGAAAGAGTTTCTTTTCTTTGGCTCGACTCCTAAAAGAATATACTTCATGTAACTTGGTTGGCGCGAGAGTTCTTGGTAAACGACCTTAAGCCAAGCTTGTCATTTAATTTTCCCTGAGAAATACTTTTTTTTTCCCTTCCTTTTTGCCGGGTGCACATATATTTACGAAATGGGAGAGACCAGGCTACCTCGTTCTACCTCCAACTTTATTTTAACAAAATAACACTGGCCTCAATAAATGCATATTTTACATGGGTGATGCTTTCTTTTTTATTCACTTCCGCTTCCATTTTTTTCTAACGAATTGGGATTCCTCTCAAGTTTCCCCTAAAGGGAACTATATATTTCATATGCAAAGTATGCAGTTTAAAAACTGTAGTATAATCACAAAATTTATTTTTTTCAGCCCTCCTGTACTAGCTTTTTGTTATGAATTATACTGTCATTGCTGCTGAATTAAAGAGCGTAGATTTGGACAGTTTTCTCGTCTAAACACAACAAAACTGATGTGCCTGATGGACACGTTCTGATACAGGGTGCGCTCATTAATTTTGTTGTCCCTAGAGTTGAGGGCAAGCCAATACTCAAACTCTAGTCTTCCTCATTGAAGTCTGCGGGAGCAGCCAAGTTCCCGAACTTTTAGCTCGTCTAAAATGACAAAAGCTCTTGATTGAATGCCTTATGCCCACAAATCTCTTGTTTTCAGTTTTCCTCCTAGATAGGAAGTGTTTCGTCTGCCGCCGTGGCTGAGTCTCATAATTTCTTCGCGAGGGGATAACAAGGTGGGGGTAGGTGCACAAAAAATATCCAGTCATTATGGTCAATAAGGTATGGCTCTTACGTCGTAAATTGAAAGTTGGAAATTCGTAGTTGATTCTCGACTCTATTCAGGAGGTTATGCATATTTTAGAGGCAAAATCCTGGATTAAACCTGGATTTGAAGGTTCTGCTGATGCTTTCTTGGGTTGACAGGCAAAAGAGCTGATGAACAAAGGTCTGTTACTTCCTGCATGCAGTAATTGAGAGCAAACGTGGAATAGACGCATGGAATCTCTACGCTACATGCCGCTGTTCGTTCCAGAGGTTTGTAACAGCATCCCAATACATGGATGTACCATTAATCCTTGATGTGTAAGCAGTCTGTCAGGCGGACTCCACCCGGCAATATGCAATAAGCAAGAAGACGCTGCCACGATGTGGCTAACAGGTAAAACCTTTTCAGATCTTTTGATCATCATCCGCCGGGCAACTCCCAACCCTGCGGGTTTAATTTTCGGCATTTTCTTGGCTTTTCCTTTGCACCCCCACAACGCTCCAAACGCATCTGATATAGGCCAGTGATGACCTGACGTTCCCGGGGTTTTGCGGAAGATTCAAATCGTTTGAATCTTCCCCAATTTCCCCGCACAAGCGACTGATACTCCTGAACTTCTCTTGAATTCTTTAACATGCGTCGAGGTCAAAGAGTCTGCAGGTTTTACCACGTCCACATAAAGTTTACGAAAAACTAGAGTGTCGGTTTTAATTATGCAAGTGTCTTGACTGAATTTCTCATCGTAAATTGGACACGAAGAAGAAGGGCAGACATAGACAGTAAGGAGTAGCATACAGTTGATGGTACTCGGGCCAGAGAAACGACTATATGGAGGTTGGCATGCGGAAAACAGCATGGGCGTGAAAGCTAATATATGGTAATTGTAAGACTTAGGTTGACTTACGTAGACGCGTATTCCCTCCCATGGAAGCAAAAGAATCAGACTGACAAATTGTGTCTTCGTGCTCCAAGCCCTGCGCTTTGGACTTTGTCTGGGGAGAAAATAGGGAGGACTCCCCTTGTAAACCGCGAACTGGCAGAGCAGAGCCCACTCTGCCCGTCAAGAAGTACGCACAACATAGAACAGCGATGCAACCCCTGATATCATCGGAATGACATTATCCGTGTATATCGATGCCACTTTTTCCTCCGTTTTTATTTCTTATTTTCTGTTTCTTTCGCCCCATCTACAGAACACGAAAGATCTCCGGTAATTGGAAACAGGGATTAGGACAATCCAAGCAGGCAAACGATGACCGCGAGCGCTCAAGATGTTGACCACCGTATACTACAAACACTCAATCCATCTCCTAAAGGTCCTTAAAGGCGTTGGCGCTGCGTGGAATACAAGAGCGAGAGAGGCAGAGAAAGAGAGAGAAAAATTGCCAGGATTGCTACGGGGGCTCGTGAAAATGGTGAAACCCCCCATGAAACGTATAGCGGTGGCCATTGCCGCATTCCCAAGAATGGGATTTGCTAGCCTGGGTCGCTATAAATCTGGAGTAAAACGCTTGTCACTATCGTCATTGTCTTCGTCTCTTTGCAGCATTAGGAAAAGGCCGCCCCGGTGACGATGAAGATAATTCAGGGGAGTTTGGGCAGGGACGATTGTTGTCACGTATAGAACCAGGATTAGTTAATTGGGATGGTTTGAAGTTGCGCTAAAAAGGCGAAAGGGTGTGGTGAGGATAGTCTCTCCTCGACATGCTGGTCCCAGGCTAATTTGCCTAGTAATTGGGCCGCATGTTCATGCAAATGGGGGGCCCGGGGTATATCTTATATGTTAAGGCAAAAGGCGTCTGCAAGGAAGTTAGTGATGTAATGGACGCGAAGGCTCAAATGAATTACTGTTATGTGTCGCTAACGCGTGTACATATGAGGGGGCGTACAAGGGGCTGAGACAATTCCGTGTCGGGTATGTGCGGAAGTAGCCTACATATACTTTATAGTGAAGCCCGAAAGGTGAAGAGCACTTGACCGGGTGCTTCTCTTTGGAATTCCCAGATACCCCGTAGAGTAGTGGCAGGCGATGTAATTTTTATTTTTTTTTATTTTTAGGGAAGACGCTTCCTTAACTTGTGCTAACCGCAATGCAACTACTGAGAGGATTACCCAAACGGGCCAACTTATGATTCTAAGCGGTTTTGTTATGCCAGCATGCCAAAAGGCTTACGCGACAAGAAGCCACACTCCTTGTTCAAAATACTTCAAAAGTTCAGAGTAATTTTGGACAATTTTAGACTATCTCTTAATTATTTTTAGACTATTTCTTTATTTGATCAGTGCGAACAAGTTGCTCTGTATTAGATGCAAATGACAAGTGTATGTGTCTTTAGGAAGTAAAGAAAGACTATGGTTGGCCAAACTTCCCCTTCTTGAAAGCAAGCGAAGAGTAGGGGATTCACCTCGCCTAGACATTGATACGTAAGTGATGGATTGCTATTATCCCGTGCCGAGTTTTGGGCCGATATTGAGGGAGTATGAAGGATATGAAGGAGAGGGGTCGGCGAAGTTGTCCATAAATCGAGCGCATTTCGTCAAGAAGTACTCGTTAAATCGATCCCCTTTAACCCAAATGGTATATTCTGTCCTTTACAGAGCTTTAGGGCTAAAGTTTTGGGGTTCTAATTTACTTGAGAGAGAAATAAAGCGAAAATTGCTACGATTTGTATAACCTTCCGTGAGAAGCCTTCAA
Organism: Lepidurus packardi; assembly: GCA_023053545.1. Classification (NCBI taxonomy): domain Eukaryota; kingdom Metazoa; phylum Arthropoda; class Branchiopoda; order Notostraca; family Triopsidae; genus Lepidurus; species Lepidurus packardi. The sequence continues at coordinate 4,953,335 of JAKZAN010000007.1, forward strand.
CTCAATAATAGGCCAATTAATATGGCCTGTCGAGAAGATGCTTTATTGATTAATATTGGGTCTAAGCAAAAGCAGAGAGAAACGTGCCTGCCTGTCTTGTCGTGAGTTGGGCTTCTGAGATAAAGCGCTTAGAAAAGCTTTTTGTTTTCCCTGTGGTGCTGATTTCTGATGTGTGTGGTATGGGCCATGTTATTGTATAGGCCTTCCCTGGGTTCTTTTGGAAGAGGCAAGGCAGAAACTCGAAGCGAGAAGGCCTGCAACTTGAAGCTCGATGCCGATTTACGAGCAAGACTAGATGGATAGACCGTATATTCCTAAATGGAAGGTCCGCGTGCCAAAGAAAAGCCTTATTAACAAACATAACAAAAAAATCGGTGGGTTCAAGCCACGTGATGAAGACATAACTGTAGAGGGTTGTAGCAACTTATGGATTTTGTCTATATTCTTATATGGCTTTTCCTACGAGTGGGAAAGGATAAGGATGAGCCCAGGAACTATCCTGTTAGCCAGTGGACGACTTATAGCCGAGACTTCGTGAACCATAAAAAATGGCCACAGGTTTCTTTGTTTTTTTAGGGTGAAGAGGGGGTTAACGTTCATTTTCCTTTGCCATTATCATGTCCATCGCAATCACCACACATATGTTGGGTTGTTTAAATCATTTCTATCGAGGTTTTTATAGGTATGTCTGCCACATGCCCTGTCGGAGATCCAACCTTCGCGGTTACGAATTAATTAAGATATCAAAGATTAATTAAGAAAAGTTTTTTCTTAAACAATCCTCAATGTCATGTGCACAGAATCATGGAAGGTAGACTTGAAATGGAAGACTTTTTCTTCGCTTTTTTTTACCTCTTATCGCTTTCTCTAAGCTAGTCATGCCATGAGCGACACAAGTCTTCCGTGTTAGCGGGGAACTCTTAATTTCTGCGTTTGACGTAACGAGTTTAATCGGACGAAAACTTTTAATGAGGTGCGTGGAACGTGTGTGTGTGTATGTGTGCGTGGAAGCCAAATAGGACTAGGGCCGTGCTTTTGCCGTCCGTTTTTTTGGCTACGTGACACAAGGACGACTCGACAATAGGACTACGGTGTACCCGACTTAAGGACTGCGAACCCCGACTTAAGGAACACGAAGCCGGACTTAAGGCCTACAAACCGTGTTAGCGGGGAACTCTTAATTTCTGCGTTTGACGTAACAAGTTTAATCGGACGAAAACTTTTAATGAGGTGCGTGGAACGTGTGTGTGTATGTGTGCGTGGAAGCCAAATAGGACTAGGGCCGTGCTTTTGCCGTCCGTGTTTTTGGCTACGTGACACAAGGACGACTCGACAATAGGACTACGGTGTACCCGACTTAAGGACTAGGAACCACGACTTAAGGACGACGGAGGCCAATTTAAGGACGACAGACCCCGACTTATGGACTAGGTTCAGTTAGGTTAAGACCAGGTTAGGTTAGGTTAGGGGTTTGTGGTCCTTTAGTCGGGTACACCATAGTCCTATTGTCGAGTCCTTGTGTCTACGTCTCGTAATTTTTGTTACACGAGTAGCTTCTCGCTTTCGAGAGGCATTTGACGCTTGATGTAACATAGCATTCGCTTGCGGGGTATCAACTGTTATTTCTTGTTTTTTTACTCCTGGCAAATAGTCAAAAGTCTTGTTAATGAAGGGAGAGAAAGGGGGGATAACGGAGGAAGACAATTAATCTGCCAAAGTGAGCTCAAGAAGTAAGAAGAAGAAAAATCCGATCCACCATCCGATATTGTATTTAGCGTTTTGGGCAGGAGCCAAGAAGTTTAGGTGATGTTCCTTGTTCAAGCTCCCCGCGTTTTTTTGTCGCCAGGAACCGAAGTGAGCTCTGTTGCCAAGGTTTCTATGGCAACGAGGTTACACCAGCCAAGCAACTCCGAGGCGTTGTCGCCGTCGTGGACGTCCAATGGAGCAGGAAGACCCTCTCTTATGGACAAGCCCCATCCATCCTGCCGGAAACGAAGGAATCTCCTTTCTGACCTCACCGCGAACCCCTTGACAAGTGAGCACCCCTTTTTGCAGCGCTTCCACGTATAATACGGCGTAAGGAGATGGTTTCGGACGGGACCAAAAGCAAGCAAAAGTCTTGTCTGCTACTTCCGCTTAACTTTGCCTTTACTTCAACTCCTGAGTTGGCTCTTTTACTATGTTTTGGGCTCTGTATATGCTGCCCCGTGCCAACAGGAAGATTCATAAGAAATCAATGAACCAGGTTGTTTTGACCTGCTTCAATGTGCTCTATAAAAGCCAGCAACACGCAAAAAGAGGGTGCATACATACTAGCAGAGAGAAAAGAGAAAAAAATGGTCGAGAGCAATACCGAACACTGAATATGCGCCCTTGATTCTTTGACTTTGGGGGGAGGAATAGAATTATGGGCGATATCGAAGTCGATTTACTGCTCGAGCAAGTCTTTCACTGCCGAGGACTTCCCTTATAGACACGATATAGACAGCAATGTGGCATTTTCAGCGTCTCACGGTAGAACGTCGACAGTATTAACCTTTCCCATAGAAGATCGATAGGTTCTCCGTGTATCCAAAAAGAGTAGAATAATGCCTAGCACGCTCCGGTTAGTCATAAAAGCAGATGGAAACCCAGAACTAAACTAAAAAAATTTATAGGAAACCTTTGCCCCACCAGGATAGTATAATTCAGTAAACTTTTTGCATCGGGAAGGTTTATCCACGACATTTTTAATTTTTACTTTGGAAGAGTACAGGCAAGAATAAAAAGAAAGAGTACAGGAACAAAGAAAGAGTAAAATGGAAGAGTACAGGCAAGAATAAAAACTTAAAGGAGTTCAAGTGTAAAAGAGCTGGCGGACGGAAGTCGAGAAAGACGCTCGGCGTCGTTGTGGCGTCTAAAGTAGATTTGTTCGTGCTTGGAGAACTGAGCTACAACTACAACGGCAAGCGTCCAATTGGATTGTTGTTTCTGTGGAGATAATGTCATCTTATTTTGCGTTGTCGCTGTCGTAATCCAAAATCGAAAAGGAAAAAAGAAATTAAAGTCAAAGTCTTTTGGATCGCGTTTGGTTTTCATCCCCCTCGTGTACGACGGACAAACCCTTATTGGATTTATTGGAGGAGTTATGAAGTACCCATTTACGTCATGGCGCAGCCTTGTATATTGTAGACTACCCCCCAATACTGCTTATCGCTCAATTCAATTATTAAGACTTGACGCCTGGTGATAAACAAACGTTTGGTTTCCCCATCAACTTCGCGAGCCTCCAACTGGATTAGAGCATACGAAACCTAACATGAGCTAGGCTGCTTCCTTCTCTAAGTGAGCCTAATTTGTGACTATAGCAGGCAAGGCAAAGGTGTCTAGGTTCTGGAATTTTTACAATTTCTTCAATGTTTTATTTTTTTTTTATTTACTATTACACAAATCATCAATACAATAAGGAGATTTGAGCAACTTTGTATGCTTCGCTTAAGTGAGCCTGATTTGTGAGTATCGCAGGCAAGGCAAGGGTGTCTAGGTTCTAGAATTCTTACAATTTCTTCAAGTTTTTAATTTGTTAATTTTTTTTTATCAGTCGTCAATACAATAAGGAGACCTGAGCCATTTGATGAAAGAGAGAATATTTCATGTACAGTACAGTACAGTACTGCATAGGAAAAATGGAAAAAATACCTGAAAAACTCATTTTGCTTGTGTAGCCATGCAAATGTAAATGCAGCTAATTAGTCATGCATAAAAAATAATTCTTCTAGAAATGCCAGCTTTTCTATGCAAAGACTTGGTTGGGGTGGGGGAGGGTGCTTTTAGAGGGCTCCAGTGTCGTAGCTTTTTGCGGCTTCACTATATAGAGCTCATTTGTCAAAAAGTTTTGCGGATGAAAGCGTTCGCAAACGGTTTTTTGATGCAGCACCCATAAAATGGTGTAAGAAAAAAAGTGGATCTTTCTCGGCTCGCTTTGCGAGATTCCCAAGTCGGAATGAAACTGCGAAAGAGTAAACATATAAAAATAAACAACGATGTGCCCTGTTGCCGTCAGCCCGTCCTTTTTGCTTCCCATATAGCTCTCCCGCTCAATGGACCGTAACAAGGCAAAGTTTGAGTCTGAAATCCCGACACTTCAAGACCATGAATAGGGAAAAAGAAAAAAAAAGTTTTTGTGAGATTCATACTGCAAAATTTGAATCTCCGGAAACCGAAGGATGGAAACATGCCTTCTTTTTAAATACGTTATGAGACTGGTAAAAAGGAGACTTGAAGTCTCCATTAATTATTAAACACGTTAATTTAGGACGGTGTGGTGTGTCCATTGCTGTAGTTTGTGCTCGTCGTCTGAAGATAAGGGAAAGGAGCAAACATTTTCTTTAGAAAAGTAGAGAACATTAAATTGGTTGATGTGCCAGTAGTTTTCTTTTTTTATGTCTCAGTTATATACATAAATTTGCTTGTGAAGGTGTAATAGCCAAGCAACTTTATTCGCTATACCAACTGCTCGCGCGGAAGCACGGAAGTCCATCTTTTGGGGCTAGTCGGATTCCCCCACAAACTGCTGTAGTGTCGTGTATAAAACCAAGTGGAGTGGATATTTGGGAGGGGGTAAAATGTATATAGGCTTTTTTGTAGAAAAAAGAAAAGGAAAAGATAAAATGAGAACTTCACTTCGCCATCCCCTCCTGTAAATGCAAACGTTAGGATTTTGGGTGAGTTTGGAGTTGTAGGTCTGTATCGACGAACGGCAAAAGCCCGCGCAATCGATTGGGACATTTCAAGCCAACATGAAAAACGAGGCGAGGTCAGGAAATAAATGCCTGGGCCAAACATAGTTGAAACCCTCGTTTAAAGATGCCGGAAATAAATTGTCATTCCTTTCACTCCTTCGGGAAAAATTTGATGCCGTCCAGGAGAAATGTCGGTCAAACTGGAATAAAAAGCAAATGAAAAGAAAACAAAAATGAAACAAAAGAGACAGGGAAATAAAAGAGGGAAAAGACGTTCCCTAGTGAGATTGTTGCAAAGGTGCATGTATGGTTATTATGCTAGACGTAATCTTTGATTAGCACACTAAATAGACATTAAAAATAGGGCGTTAGCTTGAAACTTGGGATATGGAAAAGGTTTCACATAAGGTAAGCAGACCTATGTTCCCTGAGAAATAAAACTCCGCAAAACTTGATTTGGAAATACGAGGTCTTCTGAAAAAGCTTCAGTAAAGGGTCTAGAGGACTGGTTAAATGATGAACAGTTTTACGCTCTATAAGCATTCCACCATTTAGTTTATTTTACTTCTTTTAAGAGCTGTATAGAATACGTATAACCTGCTGGCGGCTTTACCTTGCACTCCTCGGTATTTAAGTAAGAGGTAGTGCTAAAGGTGGTATTTGAATATATAGAGGCAACTTGGAATAACAAAGGACCCAAAGAGAGCTATCGTTGTTTACGCTACAAGCTTTTACTAAAGGGGTGGTCATTTCTTTTTGGGGGGTCATTAGGTAAACATGAGCGTATCCTAGGCGTAAATGTTGAGGTTGCGGGATGCGCAATAGAATGGAGCCACGCAAAAGAATCCAGCGTGTCCTGTGGAACATCCTCGTTCTGACCAAATCCTCGTCGAAGTCTTCAAGTGTTCGAAATCGTAGCAATGCCCAGTTCACATGGTCTGAATTTTAAGAATAAAGGCAGAAATCTTGTGAAATTTGAAGTGTTTACCAGCATGGCTTATATTTACCGTAATATGGCTTATATTTGCTTCTCACCAGGCTTGATCTTATCTTTTAGACTGTCGCATTTAATTAGGGATCAGGTTCCTTCTCCAATTGTCGATTTCACTCTTCAGAGAGTCCCTGTACTCGTCATGCCAGATTTATTCTAACGATAGAACATGTATCTCGTATCTCAGCAGCAGCAGAAGCTTAACCCTATCACCCTGCTCTTAAAAGCTATAGAGCCTCCTGGTTGCAGTTGCGGGATCTGCCTCTGAAGCTGTCTCGGGCTGAAATGAAAGCGTTATGGCTTTATAAACTTTGCTATGTTCTGGTTATGTTTCCTCTAAATCTTCTCAGCCTTTTCTTTACCGAAAGAGATGAAACGGGACGGACTGCCGAAGACGTCTCGTCATTTGCATACGCGGGCTCATATAACAACTTGGCTGGCGCCTTGATCGGAGCCCTCGATGAATGTTTCATAAAGCTCCAGCCAAGAGAACACAGCTTCCATAAGTTGCAACCTCTAATGACAGCCTGTCCAGAAACCAGTGCCACGCCCACACCTTTCTGCTTCACACATAACCTATTCTTCCCCCCAAAATTCAAAGGTAGAACATAACGACTCATCGAAGTGGAAACAAAAGCCTCTTGTTTCAGCGCTTTTTGGGCATTGAAAGAAAAAAAAACTCTTGTACCGTCAATATATTAAAACAATGAACACTGTAAAGTAAGAAAACTTACCATCACATCCATCCTCACTGTAACATTCATGGGTTGAAAAAATCTTAGTTTCTTATTAGCAAGAAATAGTAAATATAATAGTAGTAAGAAATAGTAAATATTAGTTTCTTATTAGTAAAAAGCATATACTTCTTACCAGTCGAGCTGAAAGGCCCATTTGATTGGAGATTATAGGTAGTACGTCTGGACGCAGCTTCTGAAGTCGTAAGTAACATTCGTTTTGACTTCAAGTGTCTGTGGGAAAAAATGTCAAGTGCACTTCCGTGGCGAGCCTCTCCATGTCCCCATGCCTCCTTCACATGACAAATTGCGAGTCCAAGCCTTGTAAATCAATGGGTCTGGTGAGGGATGAGTCTCACTCTCACCTCTAAGCTAAAGGTAATGATGTCGGCGAAAATTTGCATTCTAATCGAGTTTCTGGCAAATGACAGGGAGGAACTTTGGCTTGCTCATTCTCGCATAACATATCAAGAAACTGATTGAGATTGCCCAGGCGTAACTTGTAGGTCCCGACAACCTACAGACAAGAGGAACCAAAGTCATCTTTCAACCTTTTAGTCTTTCAATCTTTCTTTTGTTCTACATATTGGCACATTCTCCATCATTCCTGTCAGACCACTTACAGAACTCGAGTACTGTGTAAGGATCGAGGAATAGAATGTCAACTGTATTTCGGTTTGCTAGTACAGTAATTGGTTAACATGAATTCCTGCGGTTTGCTATGAAGCTATTGAAACTTGAAGGTAGTATTTTTACTGTATTTGTTGCCGGGAAATCGAGCGGTTTCATTGACGATATACACGTGAAGTTGAGCTTCGTCAGCTGTTTTGTTGACTCGCAGAATTCCCGAATCGGCGCATCCGGACGAACCCTCGGAGCCAAGCACAGTGATGGAATAACCCATGGAGCTGAATAAACTATAAAGCCCTCTTATATATACCCTCTCGACGACAGTTGCACAAGGGTCCCTCAAATATATTTGCCGGTAATCTAGGAAAGTATAAAACGCTATCAGGTTTTGTTGATATTTGAGCATTCCTTTTAGGCAAAGCGTCTTACCTTACAAGAAAAGCTTGCCGATTTGTAGGAGACCTGCGTATACAAAGCGTATAAGGCGCGGAGAGTGTCTGCAAGCAATATGTAAACGTATCTGGTTATTATTACGGTACGTCATCATTTTTCGTCTGGTTGTTACCAATTCCTCTGCTAATGTGGAAGTTTGGAAGCGAATGTTTCCGTCATCACTTTTCTGTCCGTGTTTTCCCGTGCATCTTTACCATAACCATAAGCATTTTCTTTTCACTTCCTTCACGAGGCTTCCTCTTTTATTCCCGCGGTTCCCTCACGGAAACCAGAAAAATATCCACAAGCCTCTTTGGTTCGGTGTTAAATGAGGTGTTTTCGAGTCCTCTAACCTTTGACTCGCTAGCCCGTTGCAGGGTTTTCACTAAAGCGTAATGAGGTTTGCTTCCTGCATGCTTCTTGGAAAGCGACTGTTTTATTGATACTTGTAAATTGCGACTTTTTACATGCAACGTTTTCACGTGATCGGACTTGGTAATTAATGAGCTTTCAGGCTAGTAAAGTATACCAGCCGTCAAGTCGCTCGTGTCTTTCGGCCACTCTTTACTGCTATCGTTCCGTTTAATCTTGCCATGTTACTTTGGACGATGTTAAACGTCCCAAGCCAAAAGCGTGAAGCAAATTACAGGCCTACCGCAGTTTGACACGAACAGCTAGGCTTTCCCGTGCTGCCGCAACCGCTTGTGTGAAGAAATCCGAAAAGGGACAGTATCTTATTTGTTAAATATTTTTATTGGGTAATTTTTTATTTTCTTTCTTTGCATATCTGGCTCCTAAAGTGCCCCACACTCCAACTATTGGCATGCAATACCTTCATAGGAAATTCTGTCGTGTACGCTTGACACTCGTGCAAAGTTTTGTTGCTGTTTCTCTCATTGATCTCGATAATCGATTTCTGCATTCACAGTCTAAGTCCTCCTGAGCGATTTATTCCTTTTATTGTAGATTAATGACCGAGGCTTTATTTGTTTAGGATCCACGGAATGCTTTGTGCGCTTAAGAAAGCTTTCTTGTTTAGTTTAATCGATAAAAAATAATAAAGGCTTAGACTTACCTATGACTTCGTATTTTACTATTGTATTTTTTCGGAAACCATTGAGAAATTCGAATCCAACGGAGACATTAGGGTCAAAAGCTTTTCTTAACGACGGATTTATTTCTGTAACCTCCGTGAACATAGGGGAGGATCGTAGTAGAGTTTCTTTACATAGAAATTCCTGTGTGGATTTAATGACGTTAACTATTGAAAGTTTGATCAAATCAAAAAGAAAAATAGTGAGCATATCCGAGTTTCAATTACGCATGGGCTTAAGGATTTATGAAAGTATCCGAATTCCAAAATCTTTGAGACTTGTGCTGCCACCAGACAATATATCAGGCAAGTTATTTCTATTAGTATATCACGTTTCCCTAGTAGATGGCACACGTTGCACTATTCACGAATAATCCAATATTTTTGTTTTCTTGGAAAATGGAATTCAGAAAACGTGTCCTGTCGGTGGCAATGGAGAAAACTTTTTGATGCAATAAGGTTTAAAAAATCATTCAATAATTCATAGCTTAGTCTAACCTAACCAATATTCTCTGATGCTTCCCTTCAACATGTTTGTATAATAATTAATACATTCTTCATTTCTTTGTGTCCTTCGCTGGTCTCTGTTGTGGTCTCTGTTGTCTATCTCTATATTTAAAACTCTAAACAGTCTTCCTTTTTTGAAAAAACAGAGAAGTGCATTTGTTTAAGAAATATAGCAACCGCTTGGACAAGTTACGTTTGAAAAAGGAAAATTGGCACAGCATAAAAAATATATATCATGCAAGTTTCATTCATTCCATTCGTCGCGTCCATTAGACGAAATCGTGTCACGTTTTATTATGCATACGGCATTCAAATTGCACAATCACGACGCCTGTTTTTGTCATACCTTTCATGTTATGATAAATATTCTGCTTAGTGTAAGGTCTTTTTTGTGTACTATGCAAATTCGTTTTACGGAAGTCCAACATCATCAATCAATTCTCAATTTGCAAATTTGTATTCCACTCATGAGCAACCCGAGTTCCTTCAAAAGTTTTCGGGATCTCCCCCCTGAGCTAGCTACGTGCGGTATATACAAAGCCCCCGTGATTTTACATATTAATAGTCAGGGTGTGGACATGGAACTTTCTCCAGTGCCGCTTTACGGAAAGAACAGTTTTGGAGAATTGAACCCCCCACTGTAATATCACTATCCCTACACCTATCTCTAGAAGAAAATTACGGTAGCCTAAGTAAATCCTCGAAATTCGCCAGCGATATGAATCTTTTAGACCCCAAACACATTCAAATGCATTTTCTAACGAGCTTTTCTCACTTATTCAAGCACACGAATATTATCCTTTGCTTTGTCTATTTCACATGACAAATGCACCCGCTCACATTGCATGATAAAAGGAATGTTATGAGAACAAAAGCGTTACCTCAATTATGTCACGCTCCTCGCGAGCTCCAGCCCCACCAAGTACACAGGTATACTTCATGCGAGCATTAAGGGTTAATTTATTACCTACATTTTAGCTACGGATTGCATGTTACCCATTACATCATCTATAGGTATAGTTGTTAGAACCACAGTGCTCTGAACGTAATGAACCAGTAATTAGAAATACATAGTAACTTGAAATATATAATGATTAGAAAAGTTGATAAAGAGATGTCTTCAATTCATCTATAACATTCCGCCATTTTTAATTTGGTAATATTCTACCCTCTAGGGTCCTTTTTGCTACTTTTATTGAGTTAAGAGTAGCTTGCGTGAGCCGTGGCAAAAAATGACATCACACTAACAAGCTTTTGGTCTTATTACGTTTTGTATTCAATTACGTCGAGATGCGGGTAGAGGATCACAGGTTATTAAAGATAATAAAAAAATGTTAAAGTGTGTTGTAGTAATTTCCTGTAATGTTTTATTTCTTTTCGTTGTAGGTAACAAGGACTACTGGACTGCAGCTGTATTACCCACTTTGTGGGCGATTTCCAGAACCTGTGACAACATAAGAAGAAATGTGCAGCCGAACTTTATGTTATGGGATAACCCTGGAGGAATGCCTTCAACTTTCAACCTGGTAAAAACTAAAAAAATTCTACCTTCATGAGCTTTGCCACCTGTGTGCACGGTTTTTCTGTATACCTGTGCGTCCCATTCAACGGAGGTAAGGTATTCCCCCACAGTCAGCAACACACACACACGCAAGTCCCAGACCAACTCGGATGTTGGACCACGAGACTTTCAGTTCCTTCCAAGAATAACTACGTACCGAAAAGAACAGAAGTCTTCCAACATCCGTTGCGAGCTGACGTGGACCACGTTAAATCGTTTGGTACCAGTGAAGTTTGATCTGCCCAAGTGTTTACCAGTACCTACTTTCAACGTTTAGCATTATTTAAGGAATTTTTTGCAACAGGTAAGTGGCCCTTGACCTAGCTTTTTTAGTCGCTTTCTTCCTCAAAAACGCTGGAAAATATAGAATTCAAGTGCTAGTAACGTGTATCGGTTGTATAATTCCAAGTATAGGTTGAATGCATTCTGATCATGACAGGATCATGTCCGCCCTTCGAAATTCTCTTTTTCTACCCGGCTGACGCGTTTCACTTTACATTGACATGCAGAGGTGTGCTATCCTAAACCATAGCCTTGTTTTTGTTCTTGGAGGTCTAGACTTTTGGAAAGAGTCTTCGCTTTGTGGGCTTTTCACGTGAACCATTTTTAGCCATCAATCCGAGTATGAAAAAACTAGTTGCGTTTGGTTTCTTGACCGCAAATGTGTAATTTTTTATTGCGGCCGGCCGGCCGCTAGCATAAAACCCACAATAACCATCGGAAATGCTGGATTGTTTCTTTCCGAAAATTGTTGATTTAGATTCCTAGAATGTGAAGCAAGTTAGCCCCGTTACAATTTCGGGACGTATTGGCCGCCTGTTTGAAGTAAAACCCATATGAGATCGGGATTTAGATAGATGTAGATTTATTTTTTTTTCTCGCAATGGGGGTGCGTAGCCTAATTTCCGTTGCCTTTGCGCATCGTTGATTCTTTAGTTTACATTCTCGGAACACCATGGTTATCTAACTTTTATTTTCCAAAGACGACGTGATAATGAGAAAGTATAGCCTTGCGTTTATTACCGTAAGTTTGGGTTATGCGGGGGACGTGTTCAAATATGGTTAAGCCACCTGTGCACCTGTGCCTCTGTTGGCTTTGCCTTTTCCCGTGTTACTTTTTTCGAATCTTTTTTTATACATTCTACCAAACAAAGCTTTGCGGGAAAAAATCGAAAAAAAGGTCTTTCGTAAAGCAAATTACTATCATTGGCACCTCATTATGTATAGCAACGTAAGCCGTGAGTTTGCGTCAATTTTTTTTTTTTTTTTTTTTTTTAAATCGTTCTTCCATGTCAGCGTAACTACAAGGTGGCAAAAAACTTTGAGACGGTAAGAGACCAGCTTGGAAGTAACGTTACCACAAACTAATAATCGAAAGAGAGGGGCAGAGTATCATGGACTAGAGACTTTCGACTTTACGTCACGACATTTGCATATGAGAGGCAAATCAGCATTGGTAATGATGGGCGGGTTATATAGGAGCAATGCTCGAACTTGATGCAACGAGATTGCATACCGTGAATATTGCACGGAATATACTTGAAGTTATCCCTCTTGATTATTTGTTTTTAAAGCGAACCTTAAAGCAATAATCATGTAAAAAAATTTTAAAAAATCATTTAGAAAATATAAAAAATACAAAAAATATTAGAAAAAATATACAAAACGTAGTGTTTAGTTTTCGTTTAACCATTATCGGAGTTTGCTTTCGCTTTTCGTTTACGTTCACGGTCCAGCTACCTGCTTGACATCGCAGGTCCTGCATTGCGGCTAGATTGCGCAAATTCGAGAAAGCGTTTGCTTTTTTTCACAGCACCGTATCATGAATAGAACTCATGCTTAGTTAAGCACGTAGTCTAAAAATACTCAAGTTGTTCCCAGAAAAATTCACTATGCTTGCGTCCAAGTCACTTTCGAAGGACAGGCAAACGTGTTTTTTTATAGAAAAAAATTATCACACATGTGTCAGCAAATGTGTTACTGTTGTGTTTGCTTCTGGTGCTTAGCTGGAGTTTTAGCGTGGGATATACCAAAGCTTTTCGGCTATAACGTCAAGACGCCCTTTATCTTTTGCCCCGTCATCTTGAATCAATTAAGGCTACCTGAAAACCTTGTATTGGCTACAAAATCAAAGGTGTCATAAGAAACGTTTTGGTAGAGTAAATAAAATCCGTTAAATTGTGACAGGTTATTTGTGTTGTTTGGGGACATTTCTGGTTGTTTGGCTGGGTTCACCTTACCACCACAGGAGATCTCATTTTATCCATATTGTATAGGTATAATACCTATCCTTTGGGCAATATCAGATATCTTGGACTGATTGTGCCAAGTGTATACTAGGACTCGCCTGCACTTTCTGTGTACAGTTAATAGTGCTGCCAGCCATTGCTAAGCTATTTTCTTTTTTTGGTTGACTTATAAGGCGATCAAACAAAAGTTCCAGTTTTGAACTCAATTTGGCTCGGGGCCATAATAACTTGGATCTAGATTAAAATAAAATAGCAAGATCGTTTTTTATTCCGCTTCGCTTTTTGCCCACTTTTTTACTTTGGGTGCGGGTTATTTAGCTCTTATTTTAATGTCATATGTATCCTTTCTTTTACTATTTGCCTGAGTGTATGATTATCCTCGATCGTAGCCTATAGCGCCCATAAAAGCAAGCATACATGTTACCTAGGAATGAATAAACTGGACAAGGGAAAATCAAAGAACATCTGTCTAGTCTGTCAGGAATGTGATGGATCAAGGCACAAGTATAGTTATGTTGTCCTACTCGATGAACTAGATTTTATGATTTTATCCCTATTTTTTCTGTTCGTTGTGTACCTTGCCATTATGCAAAGTAAACGACTTGGCGCACTCCAGGGCCTAACACGAATAGAGTAATCCAAGATGTAGTCCATTGCTTTGGAAAGTTAGAGTCGATCGTGGTTGTCAGGGGTCGAGAACAGCTGCCCAAGTTTTGTCCGACTACGTGGGAAGGCTGTGGAAGATTTGTTCGACTGGCGAAGGTCCCGTCAAAGAAAAATGAAAAACAGGTAAACCTGTTTTGACACAGGTATTGAAAGTAGAATGGCACACAAAAGCTTGATGACGACCCCTCTTTTCTATAGCTGATTTCCTTATGTACATGACAGAGTGGCAACAGTTGTCGTTTTCGTCAAGTAATTCGAGAATTCATTGATTAGTTCGTTAGCAAGTTCGAGAATTCATTGTTTAGGTTAGACTTAGTGTACTAAAACTTCGAAGCTTTATTCTTCGTGCACAAAATACAAGTTTACGGATCGTATCTGCTCTATTAAATGACCTAGACTCTCATGTAGTACAAGTTGAGCCTTCACGGGTTCTGTTATTAAAAACTTTTTAACCGCACGCTCAAGCATTGAAAGTTATATTGCATTCCTTCATTCTTTCATTCGCTTTATTTTTTCTATCACGTTGGGCCAGGCAAAGGCAAGACGGAAGGTATAGCAGAGTCAAAGAGGAAAGAAAAGCACACTAAATCTTTACCTGACGTCCTAATATGGACTGCTATTGTCTTGGAAAAAAAATGTGGGGTTCGTTCAGGCAGCTGGTATCCGAATTCAAAAAAACCTTCTATTCTTTCATTTTCTTAACAAGTTTTTTTTGTATGCCCTTACTGGGGATCGAGACTTGGTATCTCTAGGAGGTTAGCGCACAGAAAAAAACGCTTCAGCCAATTGCTTGGACTGGGTTAAACGAAAAGGAATCGAGATTTTGGCTTGCCGTGCGCTGGGTTTTTGTTGTATGGACTAGGATGCAAGTTAGAGCTTAAATGCTAATGTTTCTCTTCGCACGTACCTCAACTTACGGTACATGCCGGCTTTGGCACCTTACAGCATGAAAAGTGTGCCCTTTGGCATGTTGCTTTGGATGACTGAGCGGTGTGAATGAGCCATTAATATTTTTGTCTACAATGGTTATGGATGTTGGTAAAAAAAAAAAAAAGAAAAGAGAAGAGAAGTCCGACATGCTGAGCTTAGATATTGTAAAAAAAACTCGAAAAAGTCGACTGCTCTATTCGTAAAGTGTACTTTGGGAGCATTAATGTATGTAATGTTGCGTTTTTTTTCTTTCCCAGGTTTTTATACCCGTTTTTTACCTTCCGGTTTATTCTGTATGCTGCCTAATCCTCCATCATGAGTCAAATTGTTGACGTCAGAGACGAGTATCATAACCACGCTCCTCACTATGATGAATCCGGGCCCATTTTGTCTGGAAATACGATTTCGTTAAGCGTACCTGCTCCTTACCCTACCTATGTACCCTATCCTGCTGATGGTGTGCATCACGTCAAGATCGACGGCAACGCGAACCGTATTGTGAGTCAAGGATCTCTTGCCGACATCCAAGTTGAAAATATGCCATCGAAGTCCCGGAATTCAGTTGTCAATGCCAATGGCCAAATCTCTCATCAGGCAGAGGACGTGGTGGTCGTCAAGAATCCTCTGAACGCTTATTACGTAACTGTGCCGACAGCTTACGAACCAGGGATGCCGATGCCTCCTGCTCCACCCAAGATCCCGGACATGACACCTAGACGCAAACTAGCTTTCGGCAATGTCATTAGCGAATTGCGTACGGCTCAAGTGGTCATGAGCAAGTTTGAGATAGGAAATCCCTCTTACGCGGACAAGAAACCCATCCTGCATTCCGTGTCTAGCACGGTTTCACAATTGTCTGACGACAATGGACCAACAGCAGTTGATTTTCCTGCCCCACCCCCTTTTCCTCCAGCTTTGCCGCCAAGGGATACCGTCAGGAGTTGTTTAGCTGAAAACGGGACGGATGTGACGCTTGGTAGGTCTCTGGGACATGTCGTCGGCACCAAGGAAGGTGAGCAAGTTTTCAGTCAGTCAGATTCTGATTGCATTTCCAAAGCCCTTGAAGACAGTGGATTCCAGTTTGACGTGTCTAACACAGACATTGCCGGAACCCAAGAAGGTGTCATTCACAGACGGGACTCTTTCTCGAACGGTCAGTTCTGCGAGACAGAACAGGTAAGTGTTGGAATAATTTATGTTTTTAGTGGGTACAAATGACAGCCCCGTTTCTTGAAATCTTTTCTGGAAAGTGACGTCATAATCTAGTGCTTAAGGCCACGGAATATTGCAAGTAGTTGACCACTCTTTGTCACAAAATGACACTGATGTCATACCATTTCTCATTGTAATTTCATAAACTTTAAGCAAAACGTTAAGGCTCCCATATACCTCAGCTCGGTATAGGTGATTAGCATGGGGAATTTTGGAACAACTTTTTGAGAAACCAATGTATTTAATGAAAATATTCTTTGGCAGTAACCTTGAGCTTGCTAACAGGTAGTGAACAACCAATGCACAATTATTTCCAATGAGTAATAAATTAGCAATATGCAAAAGAAGTTTGCAACTATGACAAATACGTTGCTTCATAATCTGTCTTTTGGTTGTGCACTTTTTGCTAATAAAATTAAATTTGTTTTAGTTTGCTTTCCACTTTGCCGGCAGTTAGCTATCTGTTTCTTTTCTTACTTTCTTACCCAAGGTTTTCGCAAAACCATAACAAACCTCAGCGCCATCTGTGACTGTTTTCCATCAATAAGCTAAGGTACACGGGAGCCTTTAAAAAATGAGAGATAATTGAAAAACTATTTTGTAAAAATATCTTAATAACAAAGCCTACTTTACCTCCTGTTAAGATTTGATACATGCTTTTTTTTAATTTTCATAACTTGGAATTACATTACTGTCACAGTACAATTTCATTATATTGCACAGAGAATGAGAATTTTCGAATCAAAATTTGCCGTCCTGTAGCGTCATAAGGGGTGTGTAAAGTACAGTGGCCTTGAAGCTGTAAAACAAACAAAAAATTACCTTGATTATGGAATGGGATTACGCTTCTTAGAAGTGTCACTCTTAACAAATGTATTTTTTTCCTTGTTGAGTGAAGAGAAACCTTTTTCCGCCTGGGAACCCTCGTGACAATTTCTGTTTTATTTTACTAGGTCAAGGAGAAAGACAAGGAGCCTAAATCTCATCGTCCCTTAGAACATTTGCATAGCACGCCCGTACGTGGGAGGCGAGTAGCGGCCCACCAAATGGATTCCAATCCCAGTTTAAGCAGTGTTTCCGGAGCTGACCAACATCACCAGCAGCAACAAGACCAGCCGCTATTAGGACGTGATCCGTTGTCTAGTGATAGTAGCAATAATTCAGAAGTCAATGAGATGGTTGCTCCGTTGCGAGACCGCACTGAGTCTTATCAAGATACACGCTCTTCAATCTCGTAAGTTCCAACATGAAAAGGGCCCCTTTGTTTCCCTCCCCTCTGACAAGTGTCGATAGCGTCTCATGATTTCGTGATTGGCGGTGATCTTTTCAGAAGGGGCAGTTTGGTTAAGGAATTGCAAGAGCAACTGAAACCTGTCATTGATCCTGCCTTGATGAGAATTCAGCAGCAGCAACTGCAGCAGCCCGCCCCTAAGGAATATGTAAAAGGTTAGAAGCTTCATCTTTCTTGACCTGCTTTTAGACTTTTTTCTTCTTTTTTTTTTTTTTTTTTTTTAACTAATATTTCAAATTATTCCGTGAATTATTTTATACATTATTTTTCGAAACTTTCGAATTATTTCGTGAATTATTTTCTAATGAGCGATTCTTTTTCGTTTTTAGGACCGGATCAAGTGATTCCCACCGATGCTTTGACTACTGTTGAACCCTCAGGTGCTGTTAAATTGAAAATTGATGAGCGGGGCCTGGGCTCCATTCCGCCTATTTCCGTTCCAACCTTGTTTCAGCGAGCTGTAATGCGTCATATGGACCGCCCTGCGCTTTGCGTTAAACGCAACAACCAGGTTTCCGTGACTCGTTTCTTCGATCGTGAATTTCCCTTAATTTTCCTTTCTTTCTTTCCCTTCTAGTGGGTAACGTGGACCTACAAGCAGTACTTGCATGACGTTCAAGTGGTAGCTAAAGCTTTTATACGTTTGGGTTTGGAGCGTTTTCGCTCTGTTTGTATCCTAGGCTTCAATTCGCCTGAATGGTTCATTGCTGATCTCGCTGCCATCCACGCTGGGTAATCCGCCGCCTTTTTCTTTTCATCGCAATTAACTTTTGAATTTTTTTTGTTTTAGTGGGTTCGCTGTTGGCATATATACGACTAATTCTCCCGAAGCTTGCCTACATTGTTTTGCCGACAGTCAAGCTAGTATTATCGTGGTAGAAAACCGTCAGCTACTGGAGAAGGTCCTGAAAGTCCAAGATAAAATTCCCACCCTAAAAGCCATTGTTCAATATACGGGCAAGCCGGAAGTGGAAGGTGTTATTAGCGTAAGTCGTTTACTCCGGCACCAAATGAAGAATGGCCTTCTAAGCATCATTATTCTCTAGTGGTCTCAACTTTTGAACCTGGGTAATGCGACCGCCGACCATGTTTTGGAAGACCGACTCAAACGCAGCGCCGTTAATCAATGTTGCACCATCATTTACACGGTAGTTTATTGGGACGTTATATTATTGAAGGGGATGCATAGAGGTTCCTTTCCCTTGTGAAACATTTTTGGTGTTGTGCCTTAAAACTGTTTTGGGGGGGAATTGTTAGTCTGTTAATCAGGGCGGCACGAATTGCTTAATGACTAAAGACACGTTCTGTTTGATTGCTTTATTAGTCTGGAACCACGGGCCTGGCCAAGGGCGTTATGTTAAGTCACGATAATTTGACCTTTAACTCACATGCAGCTAGTACCTATATGGGTTGTTCGGATGGTCGCGATACTTTTATAAGCTATTTGCCGATGAGTCACGTTGCAGCGCAGGTAGATATTAGCCTTCAATTTGCCCTGTCGTTAACAGCCCATTTACTTGGTACTTTAATGGTCCGATAGATAACCGAACTTTACATCCCTCTTTCGTGCGGTGGAGTGGTATACTTTGCGAACTCGGATGCTCTCAAGGTAGACAAAACCTTTGCACTTAATTATGTTTTCGGAACTTTGTGTGCGCATACGTTATGTCTAACGATCTGGGCGTTCGTGCGTCTTTTAATTATAGGGCAGTTTGATTAACACTCTGCGCGAAGTTCGACCCACCCACTTTCTTGGTGTTCCGCGCGTCTGGGAGAAGATGTACGAGAAAATGCTTGAAGTCGGTCAGAGTAGCAAAGGACTGAAGAAACTTATTGCTAAATGGGCCAAAGGCCGAGGACTTCTCCATGCCAAGCGTCGCATGCAAGGGTATATAGATGCATATATAGACAAAACGATCCTATTTCATCCTTGCCGGCCTTTTTCCTCTCTTTTGTTAAGTTTTTCTTATCTTGTCACATCTAATTTACATTCCTTTGTTGTTTATGTTGGTGGAAGCAGACGACGGTCTACTCCATTGGGTTTCGCCCTAGCGCGAGCTTTGGTCTTCAGCAAGGTCCGCAAAGCATTAGGTTTCGATCGCACCAGGAATGTCCTATCCGGAGCTGCGCCTTTGTCTCATGAAGTGGCTGAATATTTCGCTAGCCTAAACCTTGTTATTATGGATGTAAGTCTTTTTTTTTTTTTTTTTTTTTTTTTTTTTTTTTTTTTTTTTTTAGTTTGTACAATGCTACCGTTTCTGATAGGCTTATGGCTTGAGTGAATCTACGGGTCCACATACTATAAATGTGGAAAACTTTTATCGTATGGGGAGCGTTGGGAAGACAGCGCCTGGATTGCGTACCAGAATTAGGAATCCGGATCCTGATGGCAACGGGGAGGTTAGTTGTGTTATGCAAAATATTATATATTATGCTGTATTATTGCGATATTATGTGATATTACGTTATTTTAGATACTGATGGGTGGTCGAGATGTGTTTATGGGTTACGTTCATGATGAACTGCACACGGCGGAAGTCATTGATGGTGAAGGATGGTTCTCTACAGGAGATGTGGGCCATATTGATGAATACGGCTTTGTCTACATCACCGGAAGACTAAAGGTCTGTTACATGCAAACGATCTTACTTAAGCAACAGTCTGTTTACGTTAAGACCTTTTACTTTACGTAAATTAGGAGATTATTATCACAGCCGGTGGCGAGAACGTTGCTCCCGTTTTAATCGAGGATAACGTCAGAGCCGAGTTGCCCTGCGTCAGTCAATGCGTAGTGGTAGGAGATAAAAGGAAGTTTTTAGCCGTTTTACTCACTCTTAAGGTATACACAAGCCCTTATTGTATTCACTTGCTCGTCGTTTTGTTACAACTTATCGACTAAAAGGAGTTTTATGTATCCATTTAGACGGAAATTGATCCAGTCACCCAAGATCCCTTGCCTGCACTAAATAGTATTGCCAAGCATTGGTTTATACAAGCTGGCTTACCTGTAGCAGAGACCGTACAAGATGTTTTATGCAATTTGAAGCAATCGGCAATCGTTGAGGCTCCACGTGTTGTTGTCACGTCTCCGGGTGCAAACCTTGTGCAAGGAAATGCCCACAATCTTAGTCAGGCGACGGCAGTTGAGAACTCCTCATTGTACCAAGCCATTCAAGCTGGCATCGATCGGGCCAACACCAAAGCCACGTCCAATGCTCAGCGAGTACAGAAATGGAGCATTTTACCTGCGGATTTATCCCAGAACGGCGGAGAACTAGGTGGGTTGCTCTCCGTAGGGAGAAAAAAAAGTACCAGAGATTATGTTTCATGGTTGTTGCTTTTGGTTACAGGGCCTACCATGAAATTGAAGCGCCATTTCGTTATGAAGAAATATGCAGATTACGTTGAGGCCTTTTATGTGGCTTAGCAGCACATTTCGTGGATGGAACTCCCGATTCAAGTCGGGGAAAGCTAGTCTGCGCGGTGGTTTTGCCTGTCAGGTTTGTTTTGAAATTTGGCGGATTTCCCCACGTGCATTGCTGTGAAACGCTTCATAGTATGTCCATGTCCGAGCCTTCTAACGTTTCTGTGATTGATGTATTCCTCTTGAAGCGTTGCGTTACCTGTGCCAATGTTCTTATTACGGTCCCCTGTTAGGGCGTTATTTTTCATATACATTATATCGTGCACCAACTATAAACTGTTATATCTTTTGGGGAACATGTTTGAGCCAATGCCAAGTTTCCATACATTCGATGCGTAATGGATTTGTTTACGTAATCTGAAACTCACTTAACTCACTTGAGTACAATAGGAGAACCTCCGAACTTTCTAGGGTTCTTTCCAGGATTCATCGTTATGAGCATTTCGATGGTTGCTTTTGCTTCTGTGTATTCTTCTAGTCTGTACGCAGTCTGTTTTAAAATTGAAAAATCTTTTTCAGTACGTCGATTTCAGAGGAAGCGTGTATTTTCCGAAACTTAATTAACACTATAATTGTAGGTTGTGTGGGAGAGAGACGTAGACACAATTTTTTGTCAAAAAAATTTTTAATCCCGTAGGAAGTTTGTTTGTGATTCTATCCTTGTCGCCCAGCCGTTGTGCCGTTTATCTCTAAACAGTGGTATTCACTTTCAGTGGGTTTTCAAGGGCCTTATCAGCACGGCATGGGGCAACGACCATGTAATTGACTTCTTATCACGAGCTGAAGAGGGTACCGGGTTCCTTTTAGAAGTAAAGCATTCTCCAACGTGTCATAACTAACTAGCCGAGTGTATTGATCAGAAAACCTTGGCATATTTTTTCCGAGAAAAATTTTCCAAGAAAACTAAAAATAAAGAAAAAACAAAACACGGAACAGAAACTAGGCAGAAGTATTTAGAAAGAGGGTTTGGCGAAACGGTCGAGGTATATACGCTTCACGGACCAGCAGGTGCACTTAGGCGAGCAACAGATGTGATGAGAAAGGGTTATTGGTTGAAATCCCTCTCTTTTCTACATAAAAAGTTGTCGGGCTTGCAGAGCAGACAGGGGCACATCTCCTATTAAAAACGTAATGGGAAATGTAAAAGCACAAGGTTTCTCGTGTGCGAGAGAGAGTTAATGGAGTTTGGGAGGTGCTTTATGAAAGCGATGGGAAGCATGAGAGTTAGGTAAAAAGCAAATGAGCTTTTCCGAACTCCTTAAAATCCAATCTCATAGGTATTTGCTTAATAGTAAGAGAACGTATGGAAAGGCTTCGAAAGAGAGAGTGAAGAGAATAGGGAATCCTTTCCCGTGTGTAGAGATAAAAAGTGGAGAAACACCGACTACATTTCTACGTACCGAACGTTAAAGGAGCCGCAGCAAGAACAGGAGCAGCTGATGGAACTGCTGCTGGGGCAGCAGGCGTAGCCTTGGCAACCCAAGCTCCCAACGTCGCTTCTAAAGAAACGGTGTATATTTGTGATAGCTGACATTTTTTTAGGCAAACTACTTACCGTTCAATGAGCTGTTCAAATCGTTAAAGGCAGCGATAGATGCAGAGTCTGGGATGAAGCCCATGGTGCTTGATGCTGCTGCTGGACCAACACTTGTCGGTACATCTAATCGTAGTGATTACGTTAACCTTTGTTTCCTTATGAAGCGCGTGCCCAGTTTCAAGTTACCTGCTGGAGCAGGAGCTTGAGAAGCCCCGAGTGAAGCCACCGGAGCTGGAGTGGCTTTAGGCATCCAACTATCAGCTGCCTTCTCTAAATTAGGTGTGCAATTAAGGGTGCTCGACATAACTATCAGGTTTCATTTTCTTACTGTTCATGTCGTTGAACGCAGCGATGGCTCCAGCGTCAGGAATGAAGTCGAAGACGCCACGTTTCTTGATGTTCAAAGGAGCTGATAAAGTGACGAAATCAACGACAAGAGACGCAGTTCATAATAAGAGGATAATTGGTAATAACAGTTATTAGTTTAATTTTTTTATTAAGTGTAATTGGGTTATTAAGTAGCTGTTTGTGTATTACCGTCTTGAGGTTGAGGCTCCGGAGTGTTGAAGACCACAGGGATATAAAGCGAAGCCGAGGAAGGAGACGAGGGCATGGGGGCCATAATTAAAAGTCCACGTACGCTTCGAGTTGAAGGACCAGTTGCCGGGTAACCTGTGGAGGGACAAGACGGATCAACAATTGCCTAACCCCGGTACCACCTTGTCTATGCATCGGCGAAAGGATCGGAGTCTCCTCGTCACCATGTGATGGTCCGCATAGTCTAGCGCGGCAATCAATAACTACTAAAACCCTTACCTGCCGGGGAAAGGGCACGCCCGGAGCATTGTACCGCCAGGAATAAAACTGCACCCGCGATGAAAATAGGAGTCTGCATGTTGGAGAAGCGAAGTAAATTTAGGGAGCTGCGGGTAACTAAGGCGGATGCTTCACAGTTTGTTTTACAAAGTGAAATGGTCTTCTAATGAACGAAAGTACGGCCCCTCTTGTGCCTTTTATACGTGCCGCAACACACCACACGTAAACACGAAACTTAATCCCAAGTATTGATCCTCACCGTACCTCCGAATGCCACACCGGAATTCTATTGGAGAGATTGCTAATTCCGCGCTAATGACCAAGTCTGGGGTTTTTCACAGCTGGGGGAAAAATCCCTGCGAGGAACACTTAATTAATCTCTAAAGTGTTATCGGAATGCAACCAAATAATAACACTGTCGCCATCGCCGTAAGCGTCACAATGAACGCAACATCTGTTCGTAATCACGCTGCAATTCCAGACGTGAAATTAAATTAGTTGGATTTGGGGGAACTTCAAACGCAAAGTGTAAGAGGGATTGCGTTATTTTTTCTCATTAGCTGCCCTGATGAGACTTCATTTAAAGTAGTAAATCAAAGAGAGTGTGACAAACAAATCGTGCCAATGAATTATATAGCAGTCTGAATTCGCTGTGTTAGTACAAAATGGGTTGTGTAGAACATCACATTTTGGAGCTGTTTCATTGATTTTTTTAGAGCCGACGACTAATACCCTTCCTTCCATTGTTTTTTCTTCCTTTCCTAATATGATAAATGCGAACCAAGTTGCGTTCAATTTGACAAAGGAGCGGATCGTCAATCTTGGAGAGAGGCAATCGGTAAATTCAACGGAAGATCAGCCATTGCCTGGCTAATCGTTTTACTTCCATGAAATGTTAGTAGCAAATCCCTCTGTAGAACGGCACTAAGAAGGACTCCGTCCAAATCAACTCTTTCAAGTGTCTTTTTTTGTTTAATTTGATTGCGATGTGCATGCATGAAAATAGCAGTGCCCCCAATCGTGTTTGGTGGAGCGATTGTATTTGCTATCATGCTAGAAGATATACATCACATTGAATGTTTTTACGCCGATAAAAAATAAAATAAAAAGGAAGGGAACGTCCAGAGCTATTCTTGGGTGAAAGGGTTTGGTTGACGAGGGTTTTTTCCTGGGAGAATGGGCAATGGAAAATAGGAATAGATTTTCAAAGCCGAAACATACATACGAGTAACGTTATTTTTTTTGGCACAAAAATATAGATAATTCTTTGGTTAGATTTTGCTGGTGTGGGATTCATAAGGGAGATTGCAGGTCAGGACCAGACCCCGTACACGTACAGGAGAAGGCTCTCAAAATGACAACACGGATTCGGCGATACCATGGGAGATTCTTGTGAGTAGCACCTAACAAGGCAAACACATTGGTTACCTATTTGAAGTGACAGGGCAATTTTTCTTTATCGAGGGGGTAGCTTACCTTCAAGTTCCAAGTTCATTTTCTCCACCTACATTGTTGCAACAAAGTAAACAGAAAACAGATCTTTATTTATTTTTTCGCCTAGACTTACTCTCTTGGAAAACTTAATTATGTCCTTCGGTTCCCCTTCAAAGCACATAGCATTAATAAAGAGGACATTATTCTTGAATGATACATATGAAATGCCAAGCAAAGGGAATACGAGGAGATTGAAGAAACCCGTTTGTTGCAGCAAAAGCAGCATTGAGTTCTTCTTTTCTCTGATCTCGTTTTGCTTGAGCAAACAAATAACTTGTTCTTGAGCTTTTTGACAAGCAAGCTGCTTGAATGCTTCTTTGTACTCAAACGCTTGCCGTTACGCCGGTACGTTAATGCTAGGCTGAGTTATTGTATCCGTGACGCCCACAGAGTTGTGCTTTGAAGGCTTTAAATACTGTACGTACTTGGAAAATATACCCTGACAAAATTAGGAAGAAATCTAGAGATTTGCTAACTCAAACGCTGCCTTATTAATTCGGGAAGAGTGAAACGAAATTCTCTTACCTTAGCTCTGCGAGCGGCTTCTTCTTTCGCTTTCATTACAACCTCGGCCACGAATCGCGTAGCAATTTCCATAAGTTGAGGGTCTTGTTTGAACTGCTCAACGTTCTCTCCCACGTGTGCCATGTTCATTGCGCTTGGACTATCTGCCAAGTCTGGTATATAGTTCAAGGAAAGATTAGATTTTTTCTCCTCATTATTCTGACTTACCGTCGTCTTCACTTTTTTCTGCTGTGCTTGGGACCTTATCGTCTCCGATTAGGGGGTCAGAAATAAGTACCGGCAAAGACTGCGGTTCTATCTGGACGATGGGAACTTGGTTTTTTTCGATTTCTTTATCTGGAGGGTTGGGATGGCAATAGCCAGCTATGTTTGTATTGCAAGCTTCTTCTTGCATAATAGGTTCTTGTTCTTGTATGATATTTGAGGAAGGCGTTGCTACTGTGTCGGCTTCCACTACGTCTTTTTCTTCCATTTCTTCTTCTTCAATATCCAACTTTTCCTCCATAGTTGGACAATGGGAAAGCCGAGGCGAGATCTTATCTGTTTTCATGACCAAGTACGCTGTACGATCCGACTGCGAATCGCAGCTTGAAGCTCGCCGAGCCAAGTAATATTTGCTGGAATCCTGTTTTGCACTAGTTGAGGGTGATGCTTCGCTTTTATCATCGGTACTGTAACTCAAAGAGCGACCAAATTGAACCTTCTTGCTCTTTTTCAAACGGGTTATGGGCGGAGCATACTCTTGGGATTCCTTCTCTTCCGCAAGAATAATATGATTCTCCTCCGCGCAGCTTGGGTTTTCGATTATGTTTATCTCCTGGCCCATACTCGCCTTACTGAATAAACAATTGTCCTCTTTTTGATATACGGATGCCTGCTGGATTTTTGTGTCAGATTCGATGACCTCGTCCAAGCTTTTAACTGGATCTGTCGTACAGGTTGCTGGTGGTGCTGCAGTATTTACAATAGTGCTCTGGTGATAGATAGTGTCCGTGACCTGAGCTGAGTGTGTTTTGTGATTACCCTCATCTCGCGCTCCGTGACCGTGCGACCATGACTGCCTTCGCGGAGAAGAAGCTTCCTCATTACTGGACGCATTACTGCGAAAGTCTTTTTCCGAAATGGAAGTCTTAACTTTTCTTTCTATTTGGGATGAGTTAGTTTCGCCTGCACTCGTGTCCATTTCCTGGCCATAATAAGCTAGATCCGGATGGACGTCGAAATCAGGGATAGAATCGGGAGTAGTTGTCCCGATGGATGAGCAAGCGGAAGTTTTTTCGGGGGTGCAACAAGGGACGGGTGGCCAAGGGAGTTCTAACTCGGAATTAGCTGGAGTAATTAGATCAGAAGCTGGCAGCGGAGGTGGGAAATCGGAGCAATCCATGGAAACGCTACGACTGGCCGGGTTGCTTTTATATTCCGCGGGGCTTGTGTCATCTTTTGTAATGGTCGAACGCGGTGTTCGGGCAAGAGTTGTTGCCTGACTGGCTTCGTCCTCATCGGAACTACCCGAATCTGTTTCCATCTCCGGCATCTTGCTCAAAACCATCAATGATTGTGGATCTTCATGGGGCTCAGCACTGACAGCAGCGGGAACAGCGGCAACAGCAGGAATAGGCATTTCAATTGGTTCTGGAGCAGTTGTAGTTGGATTTGACAAGTCGTGGCTGTTGCTGGGAGCATTTGAAGAAGCTTCATCTTTGTCGGGATGATAACGTATGCTATAGCTCTTATTAGAGACAGCAGAGACGGGTTCCTGGAGCACCTGAGGGTCCCAAATATCAATAACTGCAATGGCGTCTGGAATTGGCGACGTCACACGAATTGTTGGTGTTGGATTCCCACTGAAGCGGAGCGAACGTTGGGCAGATCTTGGTGTCGTAGACATCTTTCACTTTTCCTCACTTTAGAAGATAAACCTAACGGGAACCATTGTGCTGACTCTTTTCATTACTACACAGCTGGTTATTTTTTCTCTTTCATAGTTCGTGGACTTCCCTCAGGATCACCATGACAAGCTGCGCTTTCTATGACAAACATAGGGACACTGAACAGCATCCGAAAACTGAACAAAGTAGAGAATCCATCACTAGGGGCAAGCAAATCATGCGCGCGGACTTGTTGCGCGTAATGCGCGCGCTTTGGAACCTCTATTCAATGGAACAAATTATATGTGATCTTATGTCTACGACAAGTAATCTCCCTATAATGTTTCACGTTTCTATTGCTATACATTTATTGATCTATACGTGAGCCCGCAACATTCCAAATTCGTATGCTGCAACATGTATTTGCTGCCAGAAAACGTTTCCTACCAATGTAAACACCGTAAGGTTGTACATTACGTACCATACCAGTCATTGCATGGGACTAGCTCGATATTGGCCAGCCATTTCACCTGGAATTCCCTTCGATCTTCACTTATTGATTGAGTGAGCCTGAGTCCCTGCGCTTTAATGATCACTTTTGTTTTGAAACTGGAACATGAGGTAACAATAATTTTTTCCTATCAATCCATCGGCTGATTGGTCCTTATTCCGTTGTCTGTATTTGTTGCCCTGAAACATGTTTTCTGACTTCAATCCTTGACATTCATCTTACGCGCATGGAGAAAAACGCGTCACTAAGTTCCCGCAACAGGTTACTAGGGAAGCAGTCTACTTTTGTTATGCTTTCTTTTATAGTTCTCGTGCCCACCTACACGCAGGTTATAAATAATAGATTTGTGTGTCGTTTTAAAGCTTTTAATTTCATACAAAACTTTAATAATGTCATCCGGCACATTTTTAACCAAAGTTCTCCGCTTCTTCACGACAGGTCAATTTCTTAAACAAATTCATTGCAAATTTTTCAAGTATTAGGTTCACCAGACCCCAGATATTAGGAATACTTCTTTCCCGATGCGACTTAGTAACCTTGGTTTGGGAAAGTCAAACAGGAAAGGGTGTTTGTTCGGTCGCTCCTTCTTCTGCCTCGTCCGCTTCGAAAATCTGAAGTATGAATTGTAGAATCAATTTACTTAAAAATTCTAAATGTTAATTCAGCACAAAGTGTTTTTACCTGAGACGATCGTAACCGACCCGCCGGGTAGTCTTCTTGCGTTTCAAAAACTTTAAGAATAAAAGCGCTGGTTTTGAGATTTTTATCCAACGCCCTAACCAAATCAAAGTCGTCCTCGTCGTCGCCGAATGGGTTAATTAATATCTCGGCTAGTTTTAGCCAACCTAGATAGCCAATGTACTATAAGAAGCCAAAGACATAACGATTAAACCATCTAGTTTTATTGATTTTCCGTCGACTATTTGCTACCTGAAGCACAGGGAGGATTGGAACGTACAACTGCAATATCAGCACAGGATTTGGGGCGTTGGCATCGAAAAATTGCTTGGCAAATAAAGTAGCAAATCCAAATGTATGAACGACCAAGGTAACAGACTACAATCAAAAGACACGGGTTTCTTGTTTGTTTTCATTCTTTTTTAGAAAAATATTCTGTTTACCTGAGTGGCTACAAGCGGAATGTTGGTAAAGTAGTATTTTAAGACCGTACTACAGTTGTTCCTGAAGCCGTCCACAACATTTATCAAGTTGACTGCATCTTGATTACTACTAATCCTTCCTTCCGTGGTTGCTTCGCGAAGAATGAGGGTAGACCAGCTAAGGGGGAGCCACGGTTTTGTGTTTTGATATTGAAGGTCAATGTCTTCTACTAGCGGAGTCTCGTGGGGCAGCAATAATCCTAATAAGTTAAAGAGTAAGTGAAGATATAAGCTTAACAGTTTACGCTGTCACTAAAGCGAGTTGTTTATCGTGACAAGTATTTCAAGTACGAGGTATACGTGCGCAGTAGCTGACAAGACGACTTACGCTCACAGAACCTCAATGTGCTTTTCATCAAGTCTTTTATTATCATATTGGCTTAATTAACGCAAAAGCTTTTCCCGTTGTTAACAAGAAGCAAAGCTTTTTTTCTTCCCTAATACTATTGGTACTAACAGCCTTGCGTTGTTTTTACTCGGTATCCCTCTCCGTAGCCTAGATTCCTCCGTCGTATACCCTTAAAATACGATTTTTGCGCTAACGAAGGACACGGATCAATGCAACCTGGTTGACTGTCAGCAGTAGAACATGTTTGATCCCTCTAAGCTCAATGCTCATGTCTAAAAACTTCACCCAAACAGTAAAAGCGCTTTGAACACGGGTTTCAAACGGATTTTGCAGTCGTTATAAGAGGGTACAAAGCAAATAACGAAGAGGGATGACGGCAGCGAAGAGTAATTGAAATATGCTCCAAGCGAATTCCGTTTTCTTGCAATACGCAGACGTTAGACAAGAGTGAAACCTCTGCGTACTTACCGTACATAGGCCTACTTATAAAACGTCATCTTCCATCGCCCAGTATGACGTCTTTTAAGGATTTACCATCGTCATATGGCAGAAAAAGGAGGGGCTTACCCATAATGGGCAATAAGCATCAAGTGAAGTTTAAGAAAAGAGGTTCATGCTACAGATAACATCTTTAACGAAAAAGCTTTCTTACCAGCGTCTTCGATTGCTTTTAGGGTGGGAAAGCGGCGACGAATACCTCCACAAATTATTCGCATATTTAGTACCCAAGTTAATAGGGTGAACCGGCTGATAGTACGAACCATGGCCATGCTTTTCCCGTCCTGGAATAATGGTAGAAATAAGTTATTTACTGACAGGTATCGTCAAGATATAACGTACCTCGGAATAAGGAATGGTGATGCAAGCCTGAGTGATAACGCCATCCGTACCAGGCATGCAACTACAGACTGCCCACCATCGATTCATTACGGTGGAGGTAAAGAAGCCAAGCATCAATGCCACAGGCATCTGGTTCGCATAGCGATCGCAGTAACGGGCGAAACTAATGAACGAACTAGAGTAGAATAACTGTAAGGTTTAGTCTTCCTATGAAAGGTAAATGCAAACTTACCCTTGCTGAGAAGTTGTCAATGCAAACTTGTAAAGAAGGCCAATGCCGAGGTACGTCGAAAAGTAAATCAAAACCGGAAGCCATAGTGCTTGGTACAAACTTCCCTTCCACCTACACAAAGTACAAATAATTCGAATAATTCATATTAAGTTTTTGTTACTTTATACGTAAAAGTAGTTAGGATAGAACTTTACCTTGCAATAACTTTCCAAGCCCAATGCCAACCGCTAGCACTTGCGACGTCGTCCGCATAATTTACGCCCATTTTTACGAGATTTCAGTCACGCCT
Organism: Lepidurus packardi; assembly: GCA_023053545.1. Taxonomy (NCBI): domain Eukaryota; kingdom Metazoa; phylum Arthropoda; class Branchiopoda; order Notostraca; family Triopsidae; genus Lepidurus; species Lepidurus packardi. The sequence goes on from JAKZAN010000007.1 coordinate 4,983,397, forward strand.
CTACAAAGCCTAAGGAGAATTTGCGAGTCAATTAATCGGCCAATGCTAGTTCAATAAGGTAATGGAATACAAACGAGCACTCTAACAATGAAATTAGATAGGCTTTGATTCGTACTTGGAGATTAACTAAGTGAGATTCGTTTAAGCTAAGAGAATGAAGTTCTGCTTTACTTGACAATTCCCAATGCGTTCTTGCCACACTTTTTGTTTGCAATAACTAAATTGCTCAGTTTTAAGGACAACCGCACGCCGACAAGGCTAGTCAAATCCCAGTTCCTCCGCGTTGGAACCGTAAACGCACGGCAACAATGAAATTACCAGTTACATAGTTATGGAATTTCGTTGTTGAAATTTCACTGTTGTACAAGATTTCATAGATGGGCCGATGTCAAAATTAACCTATGCGAGGCCTTACATTTTAATTTTTGCCTTACATGCCGTTCGATAACCCAATAATCTCGACTCCAAGATAATTTATCAAAAATAAGATAACGCAATTATTAAAACATAGTCCACACCCACTCATCATGTAGGTTTCTACAGTCTGATTTTAACGAAGCCGCTTGTTAACTAATCACTTAAAAAGATAACGATATAATTTGTTCGATATCTAGTCATGGGGAAAGTTCAACTGGTAAAACAATACATCACTTGCAGCAACTAGGACAACAACATAAGTTCACTTTATATTTACCTAAATAAATCTCAACCTTTTCAACTGAATGTTCCAGTGAAAATACGGAAGTCTAATCGTTCACTGAACAATAAATAATTGCATATGCCACAGTTGTACCCCAGCCACCGGCTTCCGCAGCGGATTGATTTCGGATGCGGGTTCCCATCAAATAGCGAAACGGTAAAATTTGAAACAAGGACGCTTTGCATTTTACCGAGTCGCATTTCCCTTTTGCTTTTCGCATTTCTACCAACACCCTAACAGTAACAACGCCATTCAGAATAAACTATTATCTTTTACACTACTATCTTTCTTCCAATAAAATTCGTGTACTGTCTGATGTTTCAGGATTTCTTATTTTCCATAATTTTAAAACGCTTGTTACAAATTAAATAGAACGAATATAATATAGAACGAAAATAGAACACGATCTTTCAATGGCAATCGGCATAGCTTAAGATGATTCCGTGAAATTTCCTTTCCGAATTCCGCTAGGTGGCGCCTTCAAGCGGCCAAGTGTTGAGATGGATAGAGGAAAGAATATGGTTGGATGAAAGTATTTGAGTTTCGCTGTTCGCCTCTTACCCACCATCCTATCCAGCATAACGGCTTTTAAAGTTTTGTTATCGTTTGCTTTGAACGCGTGGAAAGCGAACGTTGTGAAATTAAATATTCAATAAGAATAACACACTGTTATCGACCATTGTATTGGGGATCGCCCGTATACAGTATGTTAAAGAATACACTGGGTGACTGGGTTTCGCTTAAAAATGGTCCTAGCGTTGCAGGAGTTCGTGACGTGTTCGAAAAAACTCTGGCCCAGATCAAGACAGCAAATTTTCGATTGAGCAAGCCAGCCGAAGACCAACATCAGATTGGATTCAGCAGTGAAATCCTGTTAAACGTGCCTGCCGAAACTTGTAAACATAACTTTTCAGAGTGCCTTGTTGATGACTTGCAAATACTTCCAAATGACCAGGCTGGTACGGAGTTGTCCGTGTGTGATGTTACACAAAGATCGGCAGACACATATAAAGGGCAGGAGTTAGCTGGCGCCCATGACAACCTTAGTTCTACAGCCCAATTTATGCAGAATTATGTTGAAACTCTTTTCCATCCAGAGCTTTCACTGACTCCGGAGCAAAAAGCTGATTTCGGGAGGCTCGTTCAAGTAATATAAATACTTGATTGTGGTTTAGGATTAAGCAAGATTCTCATTTACCTTTTTCTGTTCGTCTTTTATAGGATGAGTCGGGAAGAACATATTTTGCCCGTTTCATTGACTCCAAGCGGGGCCGCTATAAAAGTGTGAATGAGACAACGTTCTATGGCCTCGTTAAGGATTTCGCTCTGGCCTTATTTGAGTGCCATGATTCAGAAGACTTTGCAGCTGCCAAATCCATCATGAACATGTGCTTTACATTTGGTTATGATAGTGGAGCTCCAGGTGAGTTAATTCGTGCGCTTCTCACGTGCGTTATGAAAGCTACAACAGGCTCGGTTATAGCTTATGTACTTTCTTTTTTAATCCGTAGGATGTCCCGTGCAGTATCCATACATGCAATTGAGGGGCCAAGCGCTTTTCAAGAATACACGGTTTTGGTATGCAGCCTTTTTCCAGACAGTCCAGGAATCTCAAAAAGAGCACATGGTAAATGGGCGGAACGGCGAAGTGGGTTGGAGGGAAAACGTCACTTTTGGTGTGCTGGGGTATGTATAACTTATGTTGTAGTGGGCTAGTTTGGTCGCAGATGCATTATAACTAACACAAGCTACATCTTCTCTATTGTCTAGTGCCTTTTTGTGCAACATGCACGCTTTGGGGCTGCGCAAAGACTTTTGTATGGACTTCTTGTACAAACAAAGTAACATTTCTTCACTTCCTTTTGGTAAGTGACAAGCAACATAGTCTTTGTGCATACACTAACAACTGGCTGTGTTTAACTAACCCCTTTTTCCTTCTTCCTCTATCCATGCTGCGCTCAGACGAGACCAGAGAGCTGTTGGATTACGTGGATAATCTTTATGCAGAGGCTCTTTAGGCCACTTAGCTGAGCTGAGGCTAACTTTAGGTCTCGAGTAGCACAATTTAGCTACGTAGAATGCACACTTGTTAATCACGTCACCTGAAGTGACAGCACTTGCGTTATCTTATAAATATATTATATTATTGTTTGTACCGTATAAATTATCGTACGTGATCCATGTTAAATATGGTAAGCTTTAATAATGTTCGACAATCCCAGTCATGTGTATAAGTATACCAACGAAAACGGAAATGTGTGATAGTTGATACGTGCGTGTGAACTGTAATAATGGTTTAGATCTGATTTATAATTATTATTACTTGTGTACCATTTTGACAAGGGAGGTAAGAAAAATATTTTCGTTTTGCCACGATTAGTCTATTGTTGGGTCAAGTGAGTCACGTGTCTTATTCATGGTATATTTTGGGAAGTAGTATACAAAACAAACGATCCAGGCTATGTCTGTCCTAGATTCAATAGGTCAAAGAAGACGTAAACGGTTCTAGACAAGGAAGATGCATACAAGCACCTAATCATCAGCTTAAAACTACCGCTTATGGGCTCTCTACGGACTGCTCAGGGAGTCTGTTTATGTTTGTCATGTTTTGTATGCTTGGGCTGCTGGGAAGGAACAACTTGGAAACAGGAATACAAAACTATGGATTTGTTTCAATAACAGCTGATGTGCTGATACATACATTCAGCCAAAGGAACCAATCACAACAGGGAGGCAATGCGCGCTGCCTTATAACAAGCAGATTTTTAGGCCGGGAGATATCCGTTTAGCTGAATTGCTTGTTGTTCTTGCTCTGGAACAGCCAAGTTCTTCTTTGCCCTTTTCTTTTCTTCGTTTTTATTTTTTGTTTTGTTTAAAGCGTCAAAAGGTTTCTCATCACATTCTCTGTCGAAAGCAAAATATATTACTTCTTTTATTTGCGATAAGACTCTTGATGGTATGATTAACTTGCTAGTAACAAGCTTCTAATCACATTCTCTGCCAAATCCAAAATATAGTACTTCGTTTATTTGCAACAAGACTCTTCACGGTATGATTAACTTGCTTGCAACAAGGACTCTGACTACTTGGAAGAGGCCCATCTTCCGTCAATTACCGTTTAACTCGGTTGGAGAAGACCTTTCGCCTTCTACTTATCCAGCCGCCTAAAAAGAGAGATTACTGTATGCATGTCAAAGGCAAACCACGAGTTTCCAAGTTAATTGAGTTGGGCAAGTTGGCTGGCTAAATTAGCGTCGGGATTGTAGGATGTCCTCTTACCATTGACCAGACAATTTTGCGAGCTAACTTTGTCCCACGTGTCCTTTTGAGTGTAGAATTTCCCCTTAACATGCCTTGTGAACTGTATGGAAGAAAGTGCCTTTAGTCGAACTTGCTGCTTTGAATTTTATTAAAAATAGTAGCACTTAAGTGGAAAAAAACCTTTAATCGTACCCTGTCTGACTTATTATGTTTTAGTGTTTCATGCTGTACGGGTTTTCTTAGAGCCTGTTTTAATTGTTTTTTTCCAACGTCTTATGAACGGGTGAATAAGCTGATCAGCAACTAATGAATCCCCAGAGGAGATGCTGTTGTAGGAGCGATAAAAGAGATTTGGGCTGTCTTTTTTATGTCTGCATGCACAGGTGCTGTCTTTCTCAACCGTTTTGGCCATCCCGTAGACCAAAAATGTGTGCTGTTCAAATAACAATTGCTTAAGGTTTCTTTGTCTCTCTCTCGGACTACTACACACATATAGCCACAAAGCAAATCCTTATAGATTCTTTTCCAGCTCAGTTTTCTTACGTTGATTTATTGAGTAAATACGCGTTGTTATTAGTAGAGCTTGATGGAAACAGTTAGCTGGGCATTGTTGGTGCAGTACTACTTTAATGTCGCGTATTTGTCGATATTACGATCTAAGTGGTTTTGTTTGATTATTCTTGATGAGAATCGACTTTATTTTGCCTGTTTCTTGAGTCAACAAAATTAGCCATCTGACTGGATTACGTGAGATCCTCCGGCGATGCGGTATTAATTAGAAAAGTAAAGTCTGTCAGTTTATAGGATTTTATGTCCCACTTTTGGGCCATTATCTGAAATTAGAGACTTTATGAACCCTTAAAAGTTTCATTGGGTTGTTTTCATTCTGAAAAAAGGAAAAACAAAATTTTAATGTGTATTATTTTTTTGTGGGTGGCCGCCATCTTTACAGGTGGTGACCAAGTATCTACTAAAGCAAGGTGTAATTTGGGGGGTTCCCTGTGACAGAGAAATTGCCTCACGTGTGATTTATGCACCATTGGGCGTGGCCTGATACTTGCACAAACATCGCTGATAACGGCAGTATATACAATTTCTCTTTTAATTCCTTTTTTAACTTTTTTTTTATTAATTATGTATTTTGGGATACAAGTGAGATTTGTGGGAATTACGTGACTAGTATAGGTTACGTCATTTTGGATGTCAAAATGTCGTGAGTTTAGTGCGTGAGGATGTCTGGGTTAATGCGAAAATAATAAACCCCTGCGTACCTTTTATTAACCAGTTTAGTCATTAGGGGGCTTAACAGGACAGGTTTTTATGAGCTTGGAGGCCAGATACAACATTATACACAATAAGAAAGTAATATTTTTCGCCGACCTTCTTTGTCTCGGCTTACAACCTCGTTTGCCGAATACCGCCAGGTCTGCCCTGTCCCAGTTTCGTGATACCACAGATGCACGAAAGCCAAGAGCTATTAGGATCTCTCGTCACACGCCAACGCAGAGATAAGGGGTAATTATAGTACCAAAGTCGTGTGAAATTGGTTTGAAGAAATCTGGGAAACGGCGTTGTCGGGTTCAGGCACTTGTTGCAATTCGAATGGCCTTAACCGCAGCTCTGTTGCTCTACCCTGTCTTTATTCAAACATATATAATAATAATAAAAGGATGAAATATCTCTATTTTCATTTTTTTAGTTGTTTTCCTCGTAGAGTGAGAGGCGAAGAAAGCTAAGCTAGTTCGGAATGTTCTTGGAAGCTGTGCGAGACTCGCGCGCCGCACCATGTCGCAGTGAAGACACCGCCTACAGCTCAGAATATAATTGTTCTACAGCCATAAAAAACGTGGTTCTTAATCACGAATGATGTTTCGTACCCTTCCGGACTTTTACTCCTGCGTGGAGTTCGCATGATGAGTAATACTGAAACCAACCTGGTGACCTCGGTATGCGTACAGTACTTTCGTAAACCTCAGGCCAAATTTATTTTCTTGATTATTACTTTTCCTCCCCCTTCTTCTTAAAGGCCATAGCTGTCAAAATCCAATGGGGAGAATTTGGTGGATGCTTTTAACCTTCATTGTCTTAAGAACGAGAAGCTTCGTCCGTTTAAGGTTTACTGGAACTCAAACGGCTGTGTGACGTCATAGACGTATCATGGCGTGACTTGCGGTGCTTCTTAGTATGGTTAGTATTTACCTGCGTGCTTAAGGCTCCCGTATATCTTAGCTCGGTATAGGCGGTTAGCACGAGGAATTTCCGGAACAGCTTTTTTGAGAAAACCAGTGCATCTAATGAAAAAATTCTTTGACAGTAATCTTGAGATTGCTAACAGTTAGCGCACAACCAATGCACAGTCGTTTCTAATGAGTAATAAATTAGCAATATGCACATGAAGTTTGCAACTATGAGAATTACGTTACCTAAAATTCTGTCCTTTTGTTGTGCACTAGCTGCTAATAAAAGAGAACTTTTATTTTAGATTGCTTTCAAATCTGACAAGCCATTTTCTAGAAATTTTGTTCCGAAAGTTTGACGACTTGATTTGGGACATTGTGCTGCTACAGCAAACTGTGGTGACAAATTGTACTTTACAGAAGCAAAACAAGCGTAGAAATTTTGTCCGCAATTAACTTCTTTTCTTACTTTCTTACCTACGGCTTTAAAACAATACAATAAAAAACGCCAGTGCCATCTGTGACTCTTTCCCATCAATAAGCTAAGGTATACGGGAGCTTTATGACAGTAAAGTACCGTGGGTACGAACACCTCTGTAACGTCAGACAGCCACGTGACCCTATTTTTCTTTTTTTTTAATAGCTTAACTACTACTACTTCAAACTTAGCGAGAAGAAGAGAATAGAAAACTAGATTATGTTTCCTTGTTCATTAAGACTTTTTTTTAATGATTATTCCAATGTATCAGTGGTCACAAGTGAATCCTCTCTGCTCTCCAAGTCCGATCGACTTGCGCATTCGGTGAGGTTGTACTAGAGCCGTCGTCTTTGTATTAACTGGTCTCTTGATTGCAGTCTGCAATACACTTTTTTGTTGTTTAAAAAAAAGAAAAAAAAAACATTACTATTTTGTCCACGTGCAGTGGGAGATAACGATATTCAATTCAGAAGAGGGTACCACGAGCAAGCAATTTTGAAGGTTTGTCCTGATATTGCATCGCACAGCCAGCATTCGGGTTGGGGGATCCTTATTATCTGTACCATGTTGTCAAAAGGCATGTTGTCTTGAAAGCAAGTGAAATCCTGTGTCTTTCAAATTTATATTTGAGGTCGCCTGGCAACGCTTCTTTGCAGCGACAGTCTAATTTAAAAAGTCTTCCTTTTTAAATTAGTGGTACACACTTTTTGGAGACACCAGCCAGGGGGGAGCGGGCTCATAGTGATTAGTTTTTCCTGGTCATAAATATCGCGTACTTGATGTGTTTGCACATGGTTTCTAACGGCAAAAGTTGATGAATGAAGTAGGTTCTCTTCTTTGTTTCGCCGAAAAGACAACAAAGGCTACTAGGGCTGTCACGTCAAATTTTTGGACTTCGGCATCCTTCCACGCGTAAGGTAAAGAAAACAAGAAAAAGCAGACGAAATAAGAACACGCCAGGCTGTATAACGAACAAAATGAAGCATAAGAAAACAAACAGAAAATTCAAGAAAAAACCGAAAATTCACTATATGAACTAAGTTGTAAAGCCAGCAAAAAAGGAGCGTGCTCTGTGGGATTCGGTAATGGATGAGCGGTATGGGGTTTTTATCTATGGATGTTTCCCGTGAATTTTAAAGGAGCGAGACGAATGGTAAACGGGAGGCTATTTATATTATTTTTATTTTATTTTTTGCCAGTGCCATAAGTCGTTTTTCTCTTTCGCGTCAAGCCAGTTATTGGTGTTGAACTGCGAAAAGCGTCTAACTCGCAGATGCCTGTGACATGTGACAGAATTGCTGTACATCATTAATTTGTCAAACGTTACAACAGCGCCAAAGTTCCCTTGTAGCTCGCGTTAACGGACTTGGGGGAGTTGACCATGTTTTGGGCTGCTGGCAAGAAAAGGGGGAAATTTATCATAATCCGAAAATCATTCTTGAAACTTCCCAGTGCCTTATATTTGATAAGGATAGGTCCTGCGTATAGTGGGGAAACCGGTGAGTTTCCCTTTCTGCCTAAGATGGGTGTCGTTAATAACTAAAGACTTGAAAAAAATGTTAAAGCAAAAGAAAACTTTGCTTTTATCTTGTTTAGCCAAACGATAAATTTGTTATTGTGAGGCGCCAAAGTTGAAGTAATATCGGCGTTAGCTATTGACAGATTCTGCGCTGCTCCTGGAATAATAAAGTGCTGATAATGCTTTGTATATGGGACGTCTGGGGTGCCTAGAGCGGGTGTGAGTTTAGGTTATTACTTATTCAGTCATTTTTTTATTGATTTTTTTAAAACTTATTTTTTATGAACATCACAATGTCGCCAGACGTCAAAGGTTTTATGACGCTGTGAACAACATAATTCTTGACCTTCCTTGAAGTATTTAGAACTAAACATATATCTGTTAAGAGTAAAAAAAAAAAATTGCGATAAAAGTTAGTACATCCTTAGCCTTCTTGACAGGCGACACATTTGGAGGCGGTTCAGAGCCCGTATGTCGTAAAAAAGTGAAGTAAGACAGTCCGAGAGCTAAAGATGAGCATATAACAGAGCAAACAGGCAAATCGTTTTCCTCCGGGGGATTTATCTCTTTCATGTAACGAATCTTTCCATTTATAATTTCTCAGACAAGTTTTCCCCGATGAAATACTGAACTTCCGCTTTCCAAGCAGTCCGAGTTGCCAAATTTTGCAGCGCCGACTGTAATTAATGACAGTCCTCAGGAGAGGAGGCTTTTATAGGCGGCGTCTGTCCAGTCCGCCTGGCCATGGGCTTTTATACTTTTAGATCTTTGGGTTAACTGTTAAACCGGGGTGGGAGTAACGATATATTGCACGCTAACGTGTCATTGAGCTCGTTCATTAGTAAATGAAACGAGTTCGGTATAATTTTCTTTCGCGCCTTGGCCCTGAGCACCGTCTATGTTTGTACACGGTTTTTGGCTAGCTCTGGAGCAATTTTTTTTTATTAAATCTTCGTTTAATTAAACAAAAATAAAAAAATCCGTGTCTTTTCCTTCAATCTTTTCCATTACCGGCTTTTATTTCTCAATTAGGTAAAAAAAATTCCACAAATCAAAATGAACAATGAAATTTTTGTTTACAACTTTTATGTTATTTTGAAGTTTAGTTTTGACACCGGGTTGTGTTGCTGCAGCAATGCTTGGTAAGAAGTGGACACGGAAGCTCTCCGGATTTTCGTCAACCAAGACTCCCCCCTTTGTCCAGGAGCATCTCGCACTGCGTTCAGAGGTTTGGAGGTCTGGCGGGTATCGCACTCGGCACTGGCCAAAAAGGCTCGATCTGGTAACGCAATGGCATGGAGTTCCCGCTCCCGAACTGACGGCATCTCAGTGTTGCTCAGCCTATTGCCACGGTTAGTGCACTGCATTTTACCCGTCTCGCCTTTCGGTTTTCTCGACTTTACACCTCGTTTGCCCCAACTTTTATAGGCATTGAATCAGTGGTCCGTGCTATCGTATAAACCACGCTAAGGAAAGTAGACCGGGTTGTTTCATAGCACCTTCCAAGTATAATCCCTGTTACACGCACGAAGCGCATACAAGAAAGGAAAAAAAAGAAAGAGAAAACAAAACTGGGAGAAAAAATTACTGGCAGCGTTCCTTTTTATGGAACTAAATTACAAGGGAAATTGCCGGACGAAGCGCGGACCAGGTAGAGGCAGTTATGTGGGTTAGGCTAATTTAGTAAATGCTTTTCCGGCTTTTTGGGCGTTTGCCGATTTCAATACTTTCGTGTGTGGTATGTGTGTGGCTTCTTTCCTCGATTGCGAAGCCTGTCTATCGGCGAGTCCCTTTAGCGCATATTTGGCATTGCGTGTCGTTTAGTAACTGCCGAACGAGTGTAAGAGGTTAATTTAAGGCGCATTGTAATAGCAGGGTGCTATTTACTTTTGGCGTGTATAATTGGGAGGTGAATTCCTGGCAACATCCAAGAGACGATAAAGATCCGCTTTTGTCATCCAAAGGAACCCCATGGCTGATGAAATAGAATCGTAAGTACTTTAGGATCATTTGAATCCTTTCACAGGGAAAAACGTTTCACCTTAGCCCAGCTTTGTCTTCTTGCGTCGTATTTTTTTTTATATATATATAGTTTGGCCAATGGCCACCTTGTTTATGACTCTACTGCTTGCTTATTACGGTGGCTGAAGCGCGGATTGTTATAGGAATTTAAATCACAGGGGAACGGTAAAAGTTGACGCTTCCCGAGACATGTGCTGTAGGTGTAATCATTAAGAGTTGCACGGCTTGGGCTACAAGGCTGAGAAACCGCCGACTTAGAAAGTCAAAACACAGCATCTTCCCTGAATATTATAACAAAGGAGACAACCATAGTAAGCTCAGTTTTCGGGCTTCTTTTTCGCAATTTCCCTAGCGTTTCGTGCCCACTTTGCTCTGCTTTAAACAAACCCGAACAGAAAGCGGCCTGTAAGGCATAGATAATAGCCGGCTTTGTGTCGTATCATTACCGAAGGTCGTAGCGAAGAATCTTGGGGATGAAAGTATTATTATTACCATTATTATTAGATATCTAGTCGTATTCTATGTGTATCACAGCTGCGGCCTGTTGAAATAAAACACTAAAATAGTGAGTTCGTCGTGGGATCACTTTCCTATATCTACGTTTTGTTTAATCTTTTTAAAAATTATTTATTTACATTATTATTTTTATTTTTTGACTGTGAAACGACGTAGTTATTCGCCTGTTGTTATTCCTTATTATTATTTTATGTTTGTATTAATAGTTTATTTCCAGGGTAGATTTTAAAGATACTTTTCACCTGCTATTTCGGTTTGAGCGAGCCAAAGTAAGCGAAAGCTTGGATGCGGATGAGCTGGGTTCGTTAGTTGCAAACGGGACGAGATCTTTGTCTTTTTATCATTACATTAATTATGCCATGTATTGCACGTGTAAGATGTAACACATTTGTCTTGGAAAACAAGCCCAGTGGCACCATTTTTTTCGCAATTTTTTTTTTCTTACGGCGTAAGTCACATCTATATGAAGAGGGGGGTCTTGTGATCTCTTTTGCGTATCTTTATTACCCGGCATTTATAATAGCCATGTGGTCGCAAAATGCAATGAGGCTGCAACGTAAAGCTTTTTTTTTTCTCTTTGCGTTTCGGATTGCTATTGGGAGGGTAGTTTGGCAGGGAAACCGGGAAGTATCCTTGCGCGCTTGATAAAGGTTTGGGGGATCTTAAGACTGTTAGGCCAGAGCAATTTGGGCGCCATCGTTGTAACGGAGCAACAGGGACGGCAGTTATTAAAGAATAAAGCCAGGCTAGGCGGAGACGCAACAATAATAAGAACGGGAATTGAGGAAGTGCAATATAACGACTGACTTGTAATAACTGACTGACTCGACTCCTCCTTGGTGCTGCTCGCTTATGCTGAAACATTCTACTCCTTAGCTTGAAAACGTGTTTATCTATTGAGAAAAAAAAATTCGTGGCTGTTCTCTCCCGAGTGTAGTATTAGTGCTCGTGTTTGATGCGGGATTCATTTGCATTTAGCAAGGCGACGATGAGAAGTCGCGTCAGTACTTGTAATTAAAGGCAATTAAAGAGACTCCTCTGTTTCAATTAAATTTGGGGGTTCCTCTCTCATGTTCTCTTTCAGTCGGGAGATACGGAGGTGACTTGAATTACACGCTTTGGTAATGTACGGCATGTAATCTCTCCTAGCCTCAAACAAACGCTGCTTGCGTGCGGTGTTTCGCCCCCTTTCTGGATGGACTTGCTAAGCACGTGTTTAATTTCTGTCACGACTTTCACTCGCACTAGAGTGTGCTTTTCTCTCCGGACATGAGCTCTGTAGATGCTTAAAGCGAAGCACATAAGTATAACATTTCCTATCTCGGGACTCGGTCGACATGTGTTAAGCTTTTCGGTTTTCTTTTTGTCTCTCGGAAGTCCACTTGACTCGGTTTCCGATATGGGTTCCGTTGCTCCGTTGCTCCAACAATTGCGTTTCTAGGCTCCGTTTGCTAAAAGATTTACTATGTATCGAACAAACCTCCAAACCATTGCTTATACTTTAGCCCTGTTCTTTCGCAAACTTGGAGCTGGACAGCTTGTACTATTTTCTTTACTTTTAATATTTTTTTATCATAGCCGAAATTTCATTACTATGAATATAATCAGCTACTGGTACGATTTTCTCTGTTCTGTTTTTATTTTATTTTTTCAGAGCCGAAATTGTATTAATATGAATATGATGCAAGGGATGTCCTTTGCGGTTGAGTGGAGTTGAGAGAAGAACTTATGCCTCAAGTTGCACACGTTAGCTTTTCTTTACCCCAAAAAGAGAAGGAAAGATATATAAAAGTCAACAAGGTTTGTTTGGGCTTTTTCATTTTTTTATTTTATTTTTTTACGTGCTAATTGCATTTGACTTCAAAAGACTTTCGGTCATTCCGCCTGAAGTTGTTTAAGAGCAAGTTTTAGAGCGTCCAAGAAAAGTGTCCCAAATCTGTCAAGTGTAATAAGATTATTAAGACAGGATCAGTAAGGTGTAATAAGCGAACTCGGTTGGCACGTGCGCTCGTTCAATCATGAGTTTTCTGTCTGGCGCTGTTTTTTGGGGATAAAAATTACTGCAGTCGACTGCACGCAGAGATTACCCGCGCCGGCATGCAAAGTTGCTAATGAGCCCTATTATCAAATCATTTCTTGGCCATTAGGTAAGGCTCTGTGAGATGGCGTGAAGGACCCCTCCTTGGGAGCCCCGCGCACGACGGGGGTATTTATGGTTTCTTCTTTTTCAATCCTTGCTCAAGATATGTTTGGGGAATGACATTTAAATTTTATGGCCGGTTCGTGAGTTTGGTGTCTATATAACATGTGCACTTGAGGCTTTTAATTATGCGAAATTTGATCATATATTCGATCCGAGGCCAGAATTTAACGCTAATTCACAGCCCAAACGTGCTGTTCGTATTTTTTTTCTTCTTCTTGTGGGTTTTGTCCCGTATAAGAATTCGCTTGAATGCTGAATGCTGTCTATATACAATCTGTGGATTTTAGCATTTGAAGACTCGTGCTGAGACGTCAGTGGCGGGCGGGCGAGAAACTAAAGTCCGAGTGTTGTATGCTAATATAAATGCCTCGTATATCTAACGGGCTATGCCACGATCAGAGTTTCAGGCGAGAGGAAAGGGGGGAAAAAAACTGTGTGCCTTGTACTCTTGATGTCAGCTGTGGCCCCCGCTGGCCGGCTGAGCTGTTACGGATCGTATATAGACGCACAAGATGGATATTAAGCTGGAAGCAGGTGATCGGATTTTCTCATGCAAATATCCACTTGTGTTAGGCCCTCAAAATTGCACCTCGAGCCAGACGATTCTTTGCTCGCAGGGACGTTCTACTTTTTTGTCTGTGCGCTTATTTATTTTATTATTTTTTTTCTTTTTTAAGAGGATTATTATCCTTTAGTCGTTTGAATTTGGCGCGTGGCCATCGCTTTGCAATTAGGAGCGTTAACGTTCAGTTTTTCGTGCCGCCAGAAATGTGTTTAGTACGTCTCCGTTTGCCTGCAATGATCTATGGAAGTGAGCTGTCGTTTCTTTTCGCTTTTCTTGTTTGTTCTTATCCTCAACGTTTTTCGGAATTTTTATGAATTATTTTTTACTTCCCCATGAATTGATTCTCCTTTTACGTCGAAATAGAAAGGCAAACTACAAAGAAATCTAAGACGGGCAGCCAAAGAAGCGCCGAAAAAAGATGATGTTCAATTAAGCGAAAGCAGGGTTGCATATGACATTTTCGGCACAAGTGATTGGACATACCCAATAACGCTCTTTTGATCGGGCGAAGTCTTGCATGTCTCATAAAATCACTAGTCGAGAACCCATAACCATTCTTTACTTCGTTTTTTATCTCCTTGGCACATGAGTAGTCTATACCGTTTATACTATACTACTTAACGGGCGCGTAGAATAGAATAAGTGGCCCCTATTCGATACCCAGACCAACTAATATGAGTCGTTAGCTCATGCTCACGGGCCCACCCCTGCGCTGAATTTAACGTCCCTCATATAGTGCGTTTTGGCGTATAGGACTCAGTGGAAACACCATAGGAGCGTTTGTAAGTACGTACTGTACACCCTCCTTGACTTGAAGGAATAGGGCCCCGGTCAGCCTAGAAAGAATGGGGCCATTATGAACGTAAAGTATGCTGGGCGGGAAGTCATTTGAGGAAAAATGTTAGGAAACCACCAGCAGATAGATTGCGACTAGGTCAAGGTGTCCGGGCTGTAGGGGTGGAATATGAGATATTGAGGATAATTTCGTAATCGTTGAGTCAAGGTGTTGATGCGTTTGGCAACTGACACGCGATTTCTCTTTTCATTGGAGTGAAGCCATTGCGTGTGGGACGGCTACGTCATGCAAATTAGGTCAGCTTTTCTTAATTTCGGGCTTAGCAGTTCCCTTTTCAACCCTCCTGAGATCATGGATCGTGTTTAAGTGGGGTTCCTCGTATTTAGCTGCTGTATTCTGGGGGAAATTGTGAGAGAAACCCGTTGTTCACACGTAAACCTTGCGCTGGAGGGGCCTCTTGTCGTGTCAATGCCAGGGAGCGCAGGGAGAGACCGAGAGAGGGGAGAGTAGCAACACTGAAGGAAGATACATGGAAGCTCGTCAGAGAAAGCAATTCAACACTTTGACAGACTGACGCGTCAATTGATTCACGAGTCCCGGCTGATAGTTCGTAACCGTCTTAACAAATCCCAACCAGCCAACGGCACTACTTTTTTTTTTTACTAGGGCCTTCCATTTTTTTTCTTATATATGACTCTGAGGAAGGGCCAAAAGAATAAGAAGGAATTTGGTGTTCTGTGAGACTTAATGTCAAGTCGAATATCAGATAAAGTTCAAGAGTCTGGTCTAAAAACGCGGCCGGCTTTGTTGGAAAGTCCCAAACATGTCTTGTGCGGTTCGGTACGGTTCGGCAATAATATTAAAGTCTGGCACAAGAACTAGGAGAAGTAAAACGGAGGATTTTAGGGAACACGATGTAGAGGAAATCCCGAAAATCTCGAAAATTGCAACCGAGGGCGCATAAAATTTTGGCCAATTACGTGGCTGGACTTGGAAAGGGCGGGGACGAAGGCCTCGGGTAAATTAAAACCAAGTCCATAAACAGCACTCTTGCATTCTTGTCCGCCCCAGAAGTAGTAAGTTTAGTGACAACGTGAGTTTGTTGGTTGTCCATTAGAGGTGATGCGATTAAGGGGTTATATGGAGTTGAGTACTGTACGCAAAAAGTGCTATTGTGGGTGACGGGAGTTTGAGAGCTTTTTGAGTGACTCTTTTCAGCGAATAAGCTGTTTTGAATAAAAGAGAAAAATGTTGAGGTGCTTTAGGAGGAGCTAAGTGTGACTTTCTGTTTTGTTTTGTGTAAAAAAAAGGGGGGGGGGGGGCTTTGGAAGATGATTAAAAGTGCTGAAGCGTGTGGCCTATATGACGAGTGTGTAGCGACAGACTTGTTATAAGCGTTAAAAAGGCGAGACAAAAAAAAGCACAAGAAAGCAAACATCAGAGAGGCGTCCTCCTAGTGAAACGACGTCGGTTTCACATTTATAGGATATCCCTCCCATGACGGCAAGGAAATCTGTTTATGAACAATAGTTTTTTTTTTAAATATTTTTTACAGTAGTTTTTCTTTATTTTAAAATATTCTTTTCTTTTTTTAATATTTTTTCTTTTCTAAAATAGTTTTTGTTTTTTAAAACAATGTGACGAAAGAAGAAAGCAAATAGGAATTTAGGAAGAACCATTCATTGGCGAGGCAAAATTTCTTATACACACTATATACAATCAAGCAAAAAGTTGTAGCATGGGTCTCGGAATTCGTTATAATACTAAAAATCCAATCTGTCCGGCTGATGCATTGGTTACGGCTATTGAAGACAACCCATCCGTCGTTTTTGCTTTATTTTACGAAGCATTCAGGAAGGTCCCTACGGGAAAATGTAAATGCACACCATCGACAAAAACGCGAAAAGAACGGCGATCTTTTTTTTCCTGTGTGGGGTATACCTATTTTTCGGTTGAGGGTGCCAAGTAACAGTGTCTTGTGTTGTTCTGCTAGGTTGCAAAAGACCGTTAAAGGGCATCATCATAGTTTTATGATAGTTAATTGCAGGGCTTATTGTTATTAGAGCAACTGTAACGGGGTCTTGATATAAATTGTCATGGGTGATAGACGACAACAGACACAGACCCACGCGTACAAACATTGTAGCGTATTACCAAGTCAAACGAAGAACCTAAACAACCCTCGAACGAAAGCGACGAGCTACTCTTATATAACCTCGAGCATTTGCGTGGTTGGACTGGAATGAGATTATATCAGCTGAAGGTGTTATTAGGCTTGTTTTTGATTGATGGTATACAGTATACGTGCAGATAAGCAATATATGTATATATAAGCTTTACATATATACTTTACATATAAGCTTTACAAAGCTTCAGTGTTATTTCGTGTTGGAAGCAGCTTGAAAAGAGCTTCCATGGAAGTTGTTTTCTTTTGCAAGTCATCTGGAAAATATTCCTGAGCCAGGCAGATATCCGTAAAATGTGTGCTATGCGCGGTTCGGAAAAGCGCAACTGATCAGTCATAGTGAAAAGAGTGTTGCTTTTAACGGTACTCATTAGCCGTGTTTGCGTATTAGGCCGCACATATTCGTATATTAAAGGACTCATGGAGTTAAAGGGCAATTGACACAAACATCACATGTTGTGGTTTTAATGTTTGCTTGTATACCGCATTATTTCCAGAAGAAATAACTTGTTTACAATTTGTTTCCTGAACAGTTTTGCCGTTTCCTAAAATTCTTTGAACATTTTGGTTGTTTCCCAAAATTTGTTTCATGAATTGGAATGTAAACTTTCAGTCGTGACCTCACGACACGTCAGGGCGTGGCGTACATCGCGTATTACCATGGTTACTGTTATTTCCATGTTTGAAACAGTAAACAAGGCTGTACAATAGCTATTAATCAGAAAGTTATATGATCCTGTTGCTCGAAATTTATTTCCTCATTAGCGTAACTAATATTTCGTGCATAACGGGAAGAAAAGTTTTACTAGAAGCCAGATTTGTATCTATTTTTTATAGAAGACACATTTTTGTGAATTTTTTTATAGAAGCCAGTTTTTTTATCAATTTTTTTTATAGAAACCGGATTTTTTTTTTGACCTATTTAAAAAAATAACGTTGTGTTTTGGAGGCTATATTGTCCGTTAAGTAAGAGGCAGTGTTAAGTATTGCTAATGTTGCAAGGAACCAAACGCATGAATGTTTTCGTTTTGCCCGCACCGGAATTCCGAGTAGACCTGAGAGCAAGGGTACGCACCTTGTATGTCAAATGGGACCTCCTTTTCCCTATTTCTGGGTCCCCCTCTCCGTCAACAGCTTGTCGCCCATGAAGACATTCTAAATGGAGTCTGTGTTGTCTCTCTGTCTCTTTCTTTTGTGCACGAGGCACTTCGGGGGATGACTAGGTGGCTAGCTCTTCTTGCTTCTCGCTTTACACGTCAAACTACATCACACCGTAGCATACTACGGCGTCAGCTCCTCGTAACCTCCAAGGAATCTTTTACAATACAGCCTGTTCAAAAAACGCGCACGGTGAGCTCACAGTTGGGCTTGCCAAAAAACAGGAGCGATGCCTGAGCGATTTTGTGGCCAATCACTTATTCCCTTAACCACGACTTGACGTTTGTGTCTTTTGTCTATTCTTTCATTTCGTTATTTCGTTAAACTCCTTTTGGAACTGGCTTGGATTCCTAAGGACTTTTCATTTCCTTTTTATTTGTTTTCATTGGGGAGTAATTTCCATAAGTGATTTAGGATTTAGACTGACTAGCCAAAAATGTAAAAGAAAAGGTTAGGTAAACGAAGCCAAAACCGTTAAGACAAAACCGAGCCATTTACCTTTGTTATATTTTATCCGTTCGCCCCGTTCAGAAACCGAGGTTCGGGAAAGTTTTAAGGTCTGAAAGGAAGACAAGAGATTCCGTAAAATGAAATGAGCAATTTGGAGTAAGTTGCTAGGCAACTCCCTGATTCCCGCTTTTTTCCCCCTGTCCTGATCTTCGCACATTGTAATCCGAGGGGAATAAAAGCGTTTTAGCCTGGCGTGAGGAAAGAAAGAGAATTAACGTTCGGAATTTCACTTTTTGGCATCGAAATGCTGTCCTTGTGACTTGGTGAGGCTTCGGTGGAAACTTAATGCTTGCTTAATGCCGACAAGAACTGACTTCTCTGGATCACTAAGATTCGAAAGTATACGTTCCTGTGGGCACAATTAAACTATAAAACGAAAATGATCTTATTGTGTATTCTTCGCTTTGTTGCATGTGGGCAAAGCCGGTTCCACCCAACACATGGTTTGTGTGTATAATGCAGTGCAGACAATCGTAGACTTGAATTGCAATGAGGTCTTTTTTCCCGGGCTTGTCATGGTTTTGATGGTCGTCCTGCTTGATGGAGCAAGACAGATTAGTAGACGAAATATCATGCAAGTCCTTTGCATGCTCTTACGCTTTCCAACATTCAACAGCAAGCGAATTGTTGCGTGACACGTTAAAACCCCCGCCCGGGCAATGGCAGAGTTTACGAGAAGGATCCTTACTGCAGGGACTGAACTACATTAACATTCAAAGCCCCCTAACACTTAACAGCATACAAGCCGGAAAAATTTTTCTTTTAATAAACTAGAAAATGAACGTCATGTGAGTAGGAAGATAGTTTTTAGAAATAGGAAGTTAACAGCTTTCAGTTACCTCCTTTCGGTTTCCGTTTTATGCTCAATTTTTCTTTCCTCAACTTCCTTTACAACCTGCTTTTGTGTCGGCAGAAAGTGTCGTTGTCCGATTTAGCCGGAAGATTTATCACCTGGAGAATCTCCAGGAAAGAGAATTCGTATCACTGAGCGGCGGTGTACGCGCAGCTAAGGTCTTTTCCGTTGCCCGCAGTTCCCATTCCCGCTTTCTCGGAGGGATGCCACTTCAGCCGCTCAGGAAAGGAGAGGATTTCTGCAATTTATTACAAATTCCCGCTTCACTGATGTAAAGTTCGGCTCAGTATCGGAACCCCACGCGAGAGATTTATTAAGAATATGCTTTAGAAACGAAGATTTTCTTTACGCAATTTGTACGAATTTTTCTTTGAAGAGAAAACCAAAAAAAAGAAAAACATCCATTTGGGTTTTCTTTAGGACATTGTCTGCGTGAACGGCAAGAAGTAGTAGACATTTCTCTCCCCTTTCTGGGAATGGGAATAACTTCTAATTGGTTTATTCTAGAGTTCCCGCCTGAATTTATTAGGGTACTAGGGAAATGAGAACTAGACTTTTGTGTTGAACCTGCAAAGGTATCAGAGTCAAATAGAAGGTAAAATTGGATTCATTATTGCACTTTGGGATAAAGGTGGAATGAAACGGAGTGTCGAATTCACTCGATCTTTTGCCTTGTCGTAAAATAGGTCGTGAACTTTCCCATCAATGTGTTCTCGAAGCAATTCAGCTAAACTTTTCAGCCTGCCTTTACAGTGTAGTTCGGAGAAAGTAAAGAAATAAGGAAAAAGGAAAAGAAATTGGATTCTCGTGAGAAGTTGTTTCTCATCTTCAGGTCCTGAGGCTGTAGCAATGTGTCAGTATTGACGTTGCAGCAACAACGAAACTGTCGGTAGAACAAAAGGTTGCTTATATTTAAGTCCACGTCAGATCTGTCACGCAAAAGACGTTCAAAGACATGTGTTTCTCTACAAGACTTGCAACTCGTTGTTTCTTTTTTTTTGCCGCCTTTCACGGGCGTTAACCACATTGGGAAAGATCTCTAATCTTATTGTTTTCTCCCGTCACTGTGTTCGATTGAGCAGCAGTTGGTCCCATACGGACTGTTGGATCACGCTAAACCAGTAAAAGAAAAAGAACGACCGCAAAGGAGGCAGGAAGTCCAGCCAAGCCGAGAAATCCCATTGTGATGTGTTCTTTCCTCGTCCCAAGTTCTCATCACTTGTCTCATCACTGGTTTGGAGGAGTTCTTTGTGTCATATTGAGCACACGAGTTTATTCGCTTTGTTTATTTATGATAACGGACTCGCATGGGATCTTTTAAGAGTATCGATTGATTCATTTGTTCCTATTAGAAAGGCTGAAGAAACGGACTGACCTTTCTAGACCGCTTTCCCAAGCCTCTGTTTGATTAATCCACTGAGTCAGTCGCCATTTGAGTCGCAAAAGAAAGAAAACAAAAGAAGCCACGTTCTTGGTTGGCAGTTATTGGTTCCTCCAAGTGTTAATCTTTGTCAACATCGTTTGCTTGGCCCTTTTTTTGCATCAGACTTGTTTTACTTATTGTGAGTCTTTCGAAGAGTCCCGGAAAAACAGCTTATGACCTTTTTTGATTTTCTATAACGTATAAAAGCACGCTTTGCCGCTATTATCTCTCCGTTTTTCTAGCAAAGCAAAAACCCTTAAGAAACGGACACATGCACTAAAAAAAAACGAAGTGGCTCTATTAACTCAATTTTCCTTTGGGCTATTTCTTTCTAGGTTGACAAAATTGACGCTGACACGTTTACCGGAGCGCAAAAGGACGACTTGAGCCTACAGAAAATTTCTCTTGGCATCGTTTACAAGCTAAACTCGCCCATCAGTGCACATTTGGCCAAGCCTGCCGACCACATTCTTTCGTATCATGACAAATACGGGGAGTCGCACTCACTGAAAATAGCAAGCGGGTATACAAGAAGAATCGATTGCGGAATAGAACGGGTAACTTATACAAGTATAAACATAGCGTCGTTTTATATCATCCCGAAAGTGTCGAGTTTTATATTTGTGACACATTTTCATATCGCAGGCTCCAGTTTGTCGTCAGTGACCAGATAGTTGTACACAAACAAGACGGAATACAAAATGACTCCTAGCGGTGAAGGTGGAACTTCACTTTTCGAAAATAACGACTCGTGGAATGTAACACTTGCAACGGACATGTCGACCAACAACACTAACGCTAGTTCTATGTCAGAAGATAGCAGTCCCTTTTTTTTCTATCAGGTAAGTTGTAAATTTTTTTGCGTTTCTTTGGCTTCGGTTTTCTTTCCGAACGCTGAATTATTTTTCTTTCTTTTTTTGTGGGTTTTTGCTGTGAACCTATAATTACGGGCGTGGTCCTACTAGGTCACTAATGAGGTAGTTTTTTCAAGGAATTGTTGAGTAAAAACACGAATAACTTTTCCTATGCGGCAATCCTTATTCCTTATGTCAAATAGAAACTATACTTCATTTCTTCAAGTTTTTCGGCACGGAATTCGTGCGTTATGCTTCAGTGCAGTTTGTCTTTTTATAGCTTGGCTTCCTAAGCAAATCATTCACAAGCCCGGTATTCTGTATGTTACGATCCTTGTACACATTACGTGAGGTCAATTTGGTAGATTATAAAAAACCATCTAAAGATGAAAAGTCTGTATTTGGTCTATGCAGTTGAAAAAGCTTTCTGGGAATTTGAATGTGCGTGAAACCTCATCTCTTTTGAAGACCCTAGACAGGATATTGCTTCAATGCCAGAAGAAGGTACTTCCCAAGATTCGAGCTTAGTGCAATCTCTTAATTCGAAGTTACTGTGGTTACATGCCTGTATTGTTGCCTCAGCAACTGACACAAGCCAGGTGGAACTTTTTTCCTTTTTTTATGATCGGGGATCTTGCCTACCATCTAAAAGAACGTGGAAAGGAAACTTATTTGCGAACTGTCGGAGGAAGCATTAGACAGAGTTGAGGGAGAAGAAGCAATCGACGAAAGTTTTGAAAAAATAACGTGCGTCGACAGTTGTCATTAGCAGTCCGGAAATTAAAATGTAGCACAATAAAGACCAACGATTTCTAAACGGACCGTAGGCCTATAAGGGAGAAAGGACACTGTAAAAGCTTTTTCAGCTTTAATACCACACGGTAACTTGAACCTCTAATGGCGCTGTAGCCTGGCAAATTTTATTCGAAAATTCTCATTATCTGTGCAATATAATGAAATTGTATTGTTGCAGTAATGCATGGGATCTATAAATCTACTTTACCTGCTGAGTTTTATTTTTAATATCGCTTTAACTATTTTTTTTCATAGTGTTCAAGTTATGAAAATTTTAGCCGAATCATTTATCAAAATTTTAAGCAGTAGATAAAGTAGATTTTATTATTAAGGTAGCTTTAGAAAAATAATTGTCATTTATCTCTTTCTATTCCATTTACTTTCTTGTTTAAAGGTTATGAAATTACTATGAGAAATGGTCTGACATCAGTGCCATCTTTTGACAAAAAAATATCATATACTTGCAGTACACCGTGACCGTAATCCGCTTTTTTGCCATTGAAAACCTAAGGTCAGTCGCGTCATTTTGTGTTTCGGTAAATTCGTTAGCGTTGTAGTTAGCTTGAAGAAAGGACGTCGACGTGGCCTTTTTTCCCATTATCCTGCGTACATTTCTTGCCTTTAAGAAGAAATTCAGTGTTACGTGAGGCCCAGACGAAGTCAATCTGACGGCGTTTGATCTTTCGGTCGTTGAAATAAGGGTAAAAAGGGGCCTTCCCATCTGTCATGTTCGTGTCGTATCGCCTCCTTCTTCCTGTCACAGAGCAGGGCATTCACGTGCCTCTTGTCCCACTAGTCGTCTCGCCTTAAGCAGCCATCCGTCTTTTCACTCGTCATATGCATACCGCAATGCTTATTTGCTAGAGCCGGCCAAATCAGCTGGAAAGTAAAATGTATATTCCTTACTGCTCGAGTGCCAAGTAAATTTCCCCCATTTCTGCCGGTTCTAGACCATTCTGCCCTGTTGTAAGGGTTCGTGGCTCACTCAACCCAGCAGCAGTACTGGCAATGCTTGGAAGCGTCGTTTCTAAACTTTAGAGACTTTTCTCTGGGTCTGGGATTACTCCACATCCGTTGTTCTTGGTTGTGGGAGCGTGCAAAAATGTAGTTGTGCAAAATTAACTTCCTCGATACTTGGTGTACGGCATGCTAGGTTCAGTAAAAGCCAATCGAGTAGACGAGTTCGAGAGCCTCTTGGCAGAAAAAGAGAGAGAGAGCACGCACGAACCAAATCCATGTTCGCGTGAGTATTGCGTAAAGAGCTGGCACGACCGCGAAGCAATAAAAGCAAAAAGTCCACTATTCAACACCGTTTGTTAGCGTTACTATACAGCCACCATTCGACTCCCTTTCGACATATAACTCGGAATCGCTGGTGAATGGAGGCAAAGGAAACGACCACTTTGAGTTAGACTTTCATATAAAGTCAGTGCGACGCATAGTTCATTACCATAGCAGTAAAGAAAAGTGTTTTGTAAAACACAACTATGTCTACTTAGGCCTGCTTCGCAGTTATGGACTGCTTACGCGCTTGGAGATTGCAGAAAGCAAGTCAGTTATGCTCTAACATTGATTAGAGCATTAAAAAAAATAAAAAGCAAGTTATACGAAAAGAAATGGAAGCTGCGGAACCAGGCGTAAATGTCCGAGGAGGTTTTTCCAAAGCTCTAGCGAGTTGGGGGAGTGGTTATAGGGTACCGAGACTGCTTCACACTTGCAACTATTTTTTTTTTGGTCCAGCTGAACGTCGCTCGACTGGAAGCATAGGACGTATAAAAAGCGACCATTACAAGTTAGGCAACACAACGAAATCTGCACCCGACAACGTCCGAATGGGGCAGCATATAATCCCATCGCCCCAGCCCTCCTATGAAGTCCAGCTTCAAGTTAGCACTTGGGTTGTGGTCAACATCTCTCCCCGAAGAATCGTTGCCTCAAGAGCCAACAAAAGACTCGATTTTGCTTGCCCATTTGATCAGAAATACTTGTCTTTCAATAAAACGGATATAAATGTCCTGGCCATTCCCAAGATGAACATGATATAAGCCATCCGCGCGGAAGTAACGTCAGGGTCGCCTTGGGGGTATCACAAGTTAGCCAAAAAGAGCTAAAGATCTTCTGAAATTCCTTGAGAAGATTCTTCTGAGAAGCCCGAATCCTTTGTAACCAAGATATTCCTAAAGCGACGATGACTGCGCAACCATTTGAAACCAAGTTAAGCGCACTTTTTTATATTTCGCTCGACTCAAAGTAAATTGAAATCGCAGAAGAAGTTTGACAGTGCGCTGCTTTTTTAGCTTGTGTTGGTATCCTTCTTCGTCTCCGGGCGACAGGAAAGTGCTTCTGCGATGTTCAGTTCACGAGTTTGAAATTGTATTCTCGTGAGGAAGCAATGTGTAGCTATTCAAATATATACCTTTAATATATAGCTAATATATACCCAATTTATAGCTATTCAAATATATACCTTTCAAATTCTTAACATACTAGATCGCTTAGGTCACTTTTTTTTTAAGCAAAAGCCTGTCTGAAGTTTACAAACACTTTTATTAGCTGCGAACTGTTTGCTTTCCAACTAAGTTTGTGCAATTAATCAATGCGGCATCAATGGAGGGCTAGATTTCCGGTGCTGATTTCCTAGATCTACTGCTCGATCAAAGCGTCATCTATGTTTTCCCTGACAGCCATCCGGATTTTCGTTACAGGGGTTACAAAAGGAAAGCCTTAAGCACCCTTGAGATGTTAAGCAATGTTGAGCAATGGAGAACTAATGAAAGGGATTTTTTTTGTTGTTGTATTAGATTGCAGGAATATTCAAGTTATATTTGGGGGAAGTACAATAAGAAATGGGGGATTACGGCAGCAATAGAACAGGGGGAGAAGCAAGTGAGGGTTTCAAGCAAGCCCACGGGTTAGCGACGCTTCAATACGGCACTAAAGCTGGCCGATTGTTCCGAGTTATCGGCGGCATTCGTATCCATGGCGCTGCGTTCCATACCATTCTGGAGTTGAATATTTGCGTCGGATTCTTCACCTTCGGGCAATGGAATTCGGAGTCGAACCTGAAAGGTACGATCACCAGAAGCTACTCCGTTTTGGAGCGAGTCTTGAGCTTGTCCAGCTTGTAACTGATCTGAGAACAGGGTTTGCTGTGCGGTAGCGTCTTGGGACTGAAGGGAGCCTCCAAAGCTGCCACGACGGGCGTCAGATTCAGGGGACACTCCCAAGACCGGGACGCAAGGAATGTTTTTGATCTGAACATCTTCTAACGTGACTCCGGGTCCGCACTCTCTCGCCACAGCTACCGAATTTTGATTTTGCTGAGGCTGAGTTTGGAACAACTGCTGGGATCGAAATTGCGAAGAAGGCGACCGTGACGCTGTTCGTTGTGGTTGATTGGCGGCTGAGTTAAATTGGTTGACCGGAGAGGGTACGATTCGGATATTTGCGGGAAGCAAAACCTGAGTTGGAGCGCGAAGACTAATATGAGCATTCGTTTCGGATCCTCCGTTCATGTTCTGGGTACGGGAGTACTGTTGAAATGTTTGCTGCTGCTGACCGCTGGCTACAGGAATGCTGATTCTTAGACGAGTGTGCTGCTGCTTATTTGGCAATTGTTGATTGATTTGGGCATCACGACTATTAATGGGAGTTCCAGCTACGAATTGGCCTTGGCGAAATTGATTGGGGTCTTGAAATTGACCGATCTGAACAGGATTCATTACGGTCTGGTATCGCGAAACCACAGGCAAGGGGGCGACGCCAAAACTCGGCACAGGAAAAGGGATAGGGATGAATAACGCCCGCGTTCCGGATACCAGCACAAGGCTCACCTTAAAAAAGGAGAAAAAAGGAAAATTACTCCGACTTTTTCTTTTGTTAAATTGATGCGAAACAGTCACAGATGGCGCTGGTGTTTCTTATTGTTTTGCAGGCCTTGCGTAAGAATGTTAAAAAAAATTAAACTAAAAAAGTTAACCGATTTTTTTTTTCACTTAAAATTATAAATTAAAAAACTTATTACCAGAGATAAGATCGATAGGAATGGCATTATTCTTTCTTGTTGGTTGCTGTATAACGAATTGTCGACGCCAAGTCAACTTTGACAAGATATGGATGATGGATGGTACCAATGCGTGTCAGTCAAGTTCTTGAACCCACCTGTGACTAAGTTTATACAGAAGGTGCGCAGTTTATATGCACAATCTGAGGTAGGTAGCGGGATCAACGTTGGAGCTGAAAATCGTTTTAGGGTACGATGCTCCCCGTTTCTGGTGAATGAGAAAGTGGGGGAAATCCGGGTCCTATAGATGCTAATTCCGGTCTTTTCCTCTTTCGTTTTCTTTATTTCACCTCTAGACCGAACAATTCACTTTCCTATGGATCCTCTTTGTTTTAATCGTCGTGGGCAATGCGGCTGTTTTGCTGGCTTTGTCCATGTCCAAGGCCAGGAAATCACGGATGAATTATTTCATCATGCATTTGGCCATCGCTGGTATGTGGAAATTTTTATTCAATTTGTATCGATCTTATTTTATTTTTTTCGATTCCCGTATGTCGATTTTTATTTTGATTTTATTTTGATTTTAAGTATGGCGTCTCCATTTTTGGATGGCGGCAACGTACTTGCTTTTGTTTTGGTGAAGCTTTTGATTCAATCTTTTTATTCCAAAACATTAATTTGTGCTATTTCTCTCTTTATATCTTTTGCTGCTGCTGTTCGGCGTCAACGACAGATCTCAGTGTAGGGTTGATAAGCGTTTTGACGGATGTCATCTGGAAAATAACTGTTTCGTGGAACGCGGGTAATGCCGCTTGCAAAATCATTCGATTTGCTCAGGTAATTTGCACGTTGTTTTACATAATTTGTGCTCGACAATCTTTCTTTTCATTTGAAAATGTCATTCTTGTGGATTACAAGCATTTTCTATTTTATTTTTCGCGGCACAAAAAGTGGAGGCGGAATGTGGAGTAGGAGAGTTTTATAAAGTAAAGAGATAGAGGCAGGAAAGCTGGAGAAGAGAAGTTATTTCCCCTTTTTTTTGTGTCTTTAAATTTTCTTCTTTGATGTTTTATTGGAATTCGCGAGATATCGCCCGAAAGCTCGTGGTAAATGAGCCAAGGCAGAAGCTTAACTCTATAGGCAGTATGTTGCACCATGCCGGAGGCTAGGGCTTCAGTTGGACCTCGTATTGCGCAAAAATTGATGATGGAAGACGTCGTAGTTGAAGCACACACACAAAAAAACGCGAAATGCCGTGAGGTTAACTATTTCCAGGCTGGCAAACAAGCAACGTCCAAAGGAGTATTTCTTGGGAGAAATACTTTCTTCGGAACTCGGCTGCCAGTCAGAAACTTTTGGAGAAAACGGGTGGGAAAAGACTTTTGGGGTGATGGCAATGAAGACTTTAGGAGAGTTATGGCAGCGCATGAAAACCCCTCGTAATCCTAAAGGAAACATATGAAGACTCCTTGTTTTTCTCTCCGCTGGTCATGAGAAGAGCTTTTCGCGATGACGGCAGACAGGAGAATGAACTAAAGACTGGTTACTATATGTAGCGGACAGGGGAGTCCAAACTAAATCAGTTCCTGTCGTTTCGAGAAACATCATATTATTATGTGGGGCTCTTTTGAACTGGGATTGAGCGCCGTTTTTTTCTATGACATTTTAGGTGTTGGTCACTTATTCTTCTACCTACGTATTGGTTGCCCTTAGCATAGATCGTTACGATGCTATTACACATCCCATGAACTTCACACGTGGATGTAAGTAATGCTAAGGCTCCCGTATCTTAGCTTGTTGATACGAAACAGTCATAGATGGCACTTATGTTTGTTATGTTTTGCAAAAGCCTTGAGTAAGAAAGTGAAAAAAGAAACACTGGTAATTGCCTTCAAAGTTTCTATGCTTGTTTCGCTTCTGAGAATTATAATTTATTGTCACCCAGTGTGTACGGGAAACCTGAATCCCAAATGAAACTGAGTGGAAACCCGTACCATAACTTGCATTGTGGAAGCATTAAGGCCAGAGCAGTTCAGGAGGTTCTGTTGTAATGGATATTACTTGTTATGTGTAGGGAGAAGGGCGAGAATCTTGATTGCCACAGCCTGGCTCGTAAGTGGGCTTTTCGCCGTACCGACGTTGCTTCTATACGAAGAGAAACTAGTTAATGGTAATAATAGTGTTTTTTTTTAAATATAGTTTAAATACGTTTTTAGTAAATAATAGTATTTTAAAAAGAATTTTTCTCTTTGTTCGCTTTTGTTTGACTTGTGTTTGTCGTTTTGGCAGGTACAATGCAATGCTGGATCGAATTGGGGAGTGATCTTCAGTGGCAAGTGTACATTACTTTGGTAACCATAGCTTTGTTTATACTGCCCGCCTTGCTGATTTCAGCGTGCTACGTCGTCATTGTGCATACTATATGGAGCAAGTCCGGGTCAATGTCAACTCGCGCTCCTAAAAAAAAGGACACGCACAAGAATGGTAAAAAAAAGCCACAACAAGAAAACAGTGTTTACCAGTAACCCGTGCGGGGCTTATAAGCCTTTGGGGAAACCTTGGACTTCAGCTAACCTACCTTATTAACTATTGTTTGTGCAGGGACGACAGGCAATCAACATGAGGTAGACGACGACCAAGATTCACGTCGAGCAAGTTCTAGAGGCATCATTCCCAAAGCCAAGATCAAAACGGTCAAAATGACGTTCGTCATTGTCTTCAGTAAGTGTGTTAAGTCTTATTTGCCTAGCATAGATACATTTATAACTCAGTAAAGTCTCACGTCTGTCGAGGTCACATTGTGCAACTCTCACGTTTACATTTCGGTGTTTCGGTTAACATTTATCTGTAATTTATTTGTCCTTTCCCGTTTTGTAGTGTTTATTCTGTGTTGGTCGCCGTATTTCGTGTATGATTTAGTTCAAGTCTTCGGCTACATCCCAAAGACACGAACGATGAATGCAGTATCGACATTCATACAAAGCATGGCTCCACTGAATTCTGCTGCCAACCCGTTGATCTACTGTCTGTTCTCTACGCATATCTGTCGGAATCTCAGGTATTTATGAAAGAGGGGTGTGTGTGTGAGGGGGACCTCCATAAAAGCATGAAGTGTGATTTAGATGTGTTGCCTTTCCTTGAGATAAAAGGGTAGGGGAAAAAAACACATAGACTTTACTATACATAATTTATTGCCACACTTTACACATAAATCGTGTCGCTTTCTGTTCCAGAGGCTTCTTTCATTCTTCCTTTGGGAACTGAAGCTACTCGAAATTGCGTTTCCTATCTCTAATTAAGCTTGTGAGGTTTTATAACCAGATTATACTTAAGAACGGTGGCTTATTGACTAGGAAGATCCCGGCAATGGAATGGCTAGCGAGCAAGCTTGAAAGCGCGTTCCGACTGTCACGTTGGATTCCATGTTTGTCGTCGGCATCAGCAAGTCCTGCTCAAGACCAATTCACTCGTACCTTCCGGACAACCACGACTCGTTTGTCCTCGGACATTCCCATGGGCACTGTGCGAAAAAATCTTTCACGAGTGGACAACGGCTTCAATGGCAGTGGAAGACGAGGCAAAAGTCCGTGCTCAACGACCAGAATCAGCGGAAGTACATCGGAAGATTGTGGACAGCATGCCAACGAACCTTTACTGGTTCACAAAACTCAAGAATGGGTATAATTCTTAACTTTTTTTTTTTCTTCTTACCATGGACAAAATATATAATGACATTAAGATGTACATTAATGTACATTAAGATGAAAGAAATAATTAAGAAAAAGACCACAAATGGAAGTCAGTGTGGGAAATGTGCCCACTTCCTTAGTGTATTATATTCATTATATTCGAAATGTCTCGTTACTGATGAAGAAAAGTTATGAACTATGAAAGAGGTTTATATCCGACAATCTGCTCAACCACTATAATAGCCTAGGAGCGCAAAGCTTTGTGTAATACGAAGCGCCAAAATTCTTCTTCTGTCCCTGT
Organism: Lepidurus packardi; assembly: GCA_023053545.1. NCBI lineage: Eukaryota > Metazoa > Arthropoda > Branchiopoda > Notostraca > Triopsidae > Lepidurus > Lepidurus packardi. The sequence continues at coordinate 5,013,405 of JAKZAN010000007.1, forward strand.
CTCTTTAATCGGCTTGGGCAAGGTGATTAGCCAGATAACTACTTTTCGCAGGAACGCTGTTGGCGTTTTCCGCCAGTTGATAATGTGAGTTTTTATTGCCGCTAAAATATAAACTCCTCTTTGATTTCTTTTACTTATTCTTAACTGCGACACTACAATACTATCTTGCTTCCTTACAGAAATCGCGTGTGAAATATAGCAGATGCTGCTGTGGCCCAAAGAGTTGCTTATCAATCTATTTTGTTTGGATTGTATCGCATAAGAATATCTTGGCTGGTAGATGTTGGTAGCTTATAGCTGTCACTTGAATTTTTGCAGTCTCCTAAGTCAGGTCATGGAACTATCCGTTCGTTATTGCCTTTCGCTGGCGTGTTTGGTAACTTTGATTCAAGCTCAGCAACAGTGTCCGAGTAGTTCTGCAATTTCACCTTGCACGTGTACGCTTTCGAATGGCCAGGCCGACATCACCTGCTCGGGTCTGAAATCTCTCAAAGTTTTGACGGATATTTTCAAGATCTCCTTTCCGTCTAACGAGCTGCATGCGTTGCACTTGACCGGCTCCACGCTGGGCGTCTTCCCTAACGACGTTTTCCAGTCCAAATCTTTTGAAATAATCGAAATTACCGATAACCGCGCAGCTTCTTTCCCGACTGCTGGCATCTTTACGGCCTCTAAAGCTCGGCTTACCTCGCTTTCCATCTATCAGAGCACCGAAGAATGGCAGTTTAATTTCAATGCCGTGGCCAAGTTTGATCAATTGCAATCACTCTCCGTCGCGGGCTATACTCTAGAATTTCTGAACTCGGTCGCTGACTTGGTAGCCCTCCAAACGCTCAAATTGCAAAGTTTCACCGTTACTGCGGTCCCGCACTTTTCTAATCTGCCGGCCTTACAAGTGCTGAATTTGGATAGCAACAATCTAGATTCGATTCCAGCCGGAGCTTTTACGGGGTTACCTAGCCTCCAAAATCTATTGCTGGGACATAACAAGTTAACCAACCTCAATGCATCCAGCTTGGCTGTAGACGCCATTCTCCAAAGCATTGATTTGACAGGAAATACCCTTGCGGTTCTGGCTGATAATTCTATTCAAGGTAATTCTGCAGCCTATTTCCTCGATTGTGGAATGCGAATTGACTTCCACTAACATGTATTCTTTATCAGGCGTGGGTGCAGCGACAAACTTGTTGCTTATTAATAACAACTTGGTTCAATTGAGTGAATCTGTATTCAAACCCATCCTTGACAGCCAAAGTCAAGGCACTGGCAAAACTCAGCTTGATGGTAATTAATGACGCATTTTATGATTTTTTTATACATTTTACAAATCCAAACTTGACTTGGAAACACACTTGTATTCTTTGTTAAACCTTCTCTGACAGGCAATGCATTGGATTGTGGGTGTGGGCTGGGATGGGTGGTGACAAGCCCGGCTTACTTATCAGTACTTCCTGGTGCCCGATGTGCTAATGGAACTCGGGTCAACTTGCTTGATCCTCAGTATTTCCTCGACAATTGCTAAAAGCTTCCTTCGTATAATGATAGAAAATGACTGGCATAATTACGGCGAATATTGCGGGCCGTTGCACACTTAATAGCAGAGGGGTCCGGAAATTGCGTGCTTTATCTAAGGTTGGAACGATTTGGGGTTGGTAAGAAATACATGGTTTTATTGGATGAGCTGATAACGACAATTCGTATCAGAAAGATAACGCTTATTTTACCTTCATCGCCGCGTTTAAGGTATTTACCAGCGAATGTGGTTTAGTAAGAGCAGAGAGCTATATTGTCCTAAAAACACTCCTATTTAGTAGTGTTGGTTTGTCTTAGCGTATAGTTTAAAATGCGGAATTGCGTGCGTCTCGTGTTTTGGTTTTCAATTTATCTCTTTGTTTTTGTGGAGGCTGACGAAACTGACAAATGTACAAGTGCTACAACGTGCAGTGAATGTTTGCTAAACGTGGAATGTGCTTGGTGCGCTAAACAGGTAAACTTCAAAAACTAAAAAGAAACTATCCCAAATCATTGCCAATCTTTCTTTGGAACCAAAACAAAAAAACTCGTAGGATAGTTTAGAGAGTCAGACAGGAACGCCGAGATGCAACAAACAAAGCTACTGGGCTGATCATCAGGCGCTGTGTGAAGGGAATGTCGTTAACCACGAGCAGCGACTCGAAATCATTGAAGACGAGGCTTTGGGCAAGGGAGATGGTACTGTACAGATTGCCCCCCAGAAAGCCAATTTAAGACTCCGGCCAGGTCCCGCACTTTATTTTTTCCCAAATAACGTGTCACGGTCATGGTTAAGCAACTTTGCTTTGAATCTTGCAGGCGGATCAATGAACGTTCGTGTGCGGTACGCTCATGTCGAGGATTACCCCGTAGACATGTACTTTTTACTGGACCTGTCCGGTTCAATGAATAAGCACCGGGACCAACTCTCCGAGATGAGTTCACTCTTGGCTTACACTATTGGAAACATCACTTCTAATTACGGGCTTGGCTTTGGTTCTTTCGGAGATAAAGAAAGATTTCCCTTTGTCAATGAAACGTAAGTTTTAATGATTCAAGACGCGTCTTTTGGGAGAAAAGTTTTAACGCTTTCGGTTCCTAGGGCTTTCAACGACCCCCAGAACACGAACTTTCCATATCTATTCCTTCATCACATGAGCCTGGCTCAGGATCCTATTAAATTTGCGGTACAACGAGGCTATTATTTTCATTTTATTTGAAAAGAGATGAATAACAGGATATATTTGGATGCAGGAATTGGTGAAAAACGCAAAAAGTAACGGCAACTTAGATTCGCCTGAAGGAGGCTTAGAGGCCTTGGTGCAAGCTGTTGTATGTAAAGGAAATATTGGCTGGCGAGATGTTGCTACACGACTAGTTATTTTTTCGACTGACGCTGAATATCATGTTGCAGGCGACGGAAAAGTATTATTGCAATTTCTTTGGTCTTTTTATTTTTAGCGTTTGTACTTCACACATTGTGTTCAAGTTGGCTGGACTGACACGACCTAATGATGGCGACTGTCATTTGGACAAATCGAACAAATACACCCACGACGTAATCCAAGACTATCCTACACTCGCCCAAATAGGAAGCAAGATTGCTGAAAACGCCGTAAATGTCATTTTTACAGTGACCAAGCTCCAGATGAACACCTACGCTGAAGTCGCACGAAGAATGGAAGGCGCTGTGGTTGCTGAGCTTAGCGAAGATTCTTCCAACGTGGTTGACATTGTTCGAGATCAGTACAATGTATTGCCCTTTTTTTACATCTTTTTCTGACGTTTTTTTCTTTTTCTTTGAACATTCTTCTTTTTGTCTTGCAGGCGATTCGCTCTTCTGTAGAACTACGAGATGATGCGTCAAGCTCGTTCAAAGTGTCCTACTTTTCGTCTTGCCGAGAAGGACCATTGCAAGAAACCAATAGATGCGAAAACCTTGAAGTCGGAAAGCCAGTGGAGTTTGACGTGAATATTGAGGTCAGGATTGGGTTTTGCTTTATCCTTAGTTATTACTGCTTTTCTTTTCGTGCAGTTGAAAGAGTGTTCATCTAACGAAAACGTTCGACAAACAATTATCATTAGCCCAGTTGGGATTCAAGAGACGCTACAGATTGAAGTGGAATCTTTGTGCCAATGTGATTGCGACCGGGTTCATGACAAGGTTAATCTTATTGACTCGTTTTTATTGGGCTGATTTCATTACTTGGGCTTTTTGTGCAGACAAACGAGGATTACTGCTCGGGGAATGGGAAACTAACATGCGGAGTATGTAAATGTGATCCCAATCGACTCGGCAAGTTTTGCGAATGTGGAGCCGACTCTTCGCTCGGCACTAATACATACGGCTGCCGGTACTCCAATGAAACTGATGTCGACTGCTCAAACAGGGGAGTTTGCGTTTGTGGAGAATGCGTGTGTGATATTCTTCCTGATCAGGATAAAGTATTTTCTGGTTATTTCTGTTTAAGGTAAGAATTGATAGCATTGTGTGAGTCGTTTGTAGAAAATATCCGGCAAATATTGCGAGTGTGACAATTTCTCGTGTCCTCGTAAAGCAGGCCAACTCTGCTCCGGTTCAGAGCATGGAGCATGCAAATGTGGAACTTGTGAATGTTTAGAGGGTTGGCAAGGGAATGCGTGCGAATGTCCACATCCTGACGTTTCTTGCGTCGCACCCAAAGCGTTCGAATCCAGCGGAAAGACCTATTGTTCAGGAAAAGGAGATTGCATCTGCGGTGTCTGCAATTGCATTGAAACCGAGCAGGGAAGATATCATGGCAAATACTGCGAAGAATGCCCGGTAAATTGCTTTCATAAAGTTATACTGAAAAGTTTCTGACACCGAATATTTTCAGACGTGCCAATCGAAATGTAATGAATACAAGGACTGTGTGCAGTGTTTGGCATTCGGATTAGGACCTTTGACTGAAAGCAAATGCGAAAGCTGCAATATCACCACCACACTCGTGGATAGTGCTATTGGTAAGCAAACGCGGATGATTCAGCTTTTCATTTTGACTGTTTTGCATCATATCTTCTATAGAAGAGTATCCTGATGAGAAGTCTTGTTCATTCTACGACGATGAAGACTGCATTTTTACCTTTGTCTATGCATATAATACACCAGGCTATGTGCGAGTGTCAGCCGAGCGGCAATGCGCCGCACAAGCGAACGCCTTAAGTAACTTTTGATAATAGTAGGCTTACTTACCGAAGTCCAATTTTATGCATGTAGCTGCATCTGTGGGAGTAATTCTGGCAGTGGTACTTATCGGATTGCTTTGCTTATGTGCGTGGCGCGTGTTCACGTACTTTCAAGATAAAAGGGAATATGAACGTTTTGAAGCAGAACGGCAAAACGTACCTTGGGATAATCGAACTGGAAACCCTTTATATAAAGACCCTGCTACTTTATTTCGTAACCCGACTTATGGGGATGGAAGTTTGTAATTTACCATGTTATATTTAACTTTTTTTAAGACTAATGGCAGTGGAGAACATTTATCTTATGCAAGCCGTAAAATAACCTTATAAAAAAGAAATAGCAGTTAAGAGGGAAGGTCAAGGAATTTAGGTTGCAATTTTTATAAATAAAGAATTTGAATTTTTTCTTTTTTCTTTCGACGTTTATTTCAATGAGCTGGATATTAATTGCCCTAACATACCCTCCACCTTTCAAGAGAACACGTTATTCTACGTAACAGTACTTACATCGTTAGCAGTATAGTACTTTATCTGGTACATAGAAGCTCAGCAGTTCCGCTGGCTCCCCTTGTAGTATCAAGGAACAAAATCGGTTTGGGTTCTACCCTTCTAGGAACCTACACCCTGATTTCACGAATATGAGTGGTTCCACAAACGTTGGTTATTACACCCACGGTCATTGCACTGGTTGCTACCCCGTCATTAGACGACAACAATTCAGTTCAGGCAACAATTTGTGTGCCATGTTAGTGGACCTTACAGACTAAACCGTAAACAGCAGAGCCTTTCTATATGGATTACAGGTAACATACTGTAGTGTTCCAAAAAACGGCAGTGATATAATCCTTACTCGTCGAGTAAATTGAAGTCTCAATTCCGTATTGCCGTATGTAGCACGAAGTTTCTTATATTTTTTGTTAAATACAGGTGTCGTTCTGCGTTAGCTTGTAACCCACCGAGCTCTGAGCAAATATTCATCCCAGAGAATTAAAAGTTTAAAGCAGCCTATTTTCATCTCATATTAGACGTAAAGATGGGAATTGAAGTCCTGCGTCAAGTAGCTCAGCATTCAGCATTAGACCTGAGCTCGGCTCTGAAAAAGCTGGAAAAGCACGCCCCAGAATCGACGAAGGTAATAACCCGTTTTTGTTTCCCGGTATTCTATTAAAGAATTCACGTCTAGTTGCATCAATCCCTCCTACTGGCCAGCAAAGGTTTTAATAGTAGCAAACGCTTTTATGTACCGCAAGAAGATTCAGGTAGCCCGTTCACGCTATTGACTCCTAAAGACAAGGAACAAGATGTAAAGCGCCTTCGTGCTACGCGAAGTACTTGTCGTCTGCGACCATATAACCATTTATTCATGACAGGGACCCGTCACCTGTGTGGCCCTTTTTACTTCGGTCGAGTGGCTTAACGAACTCTATGATATCCTTGTCGGAACGAATGTCTTAAACTTCAATGAAGGGATAATATTCTGCGGCGTGCCTGATGTACTGTGCGGTACCATTCAGCAAGCATGTGAGGCCAAAGGAGGTGAATTTCGATGTAATGCAGAGTGTTCTGTAATGACACTGTCGCCGCAGTTAGCGTTGCAGCTCATCATCAAGTAATTAACATAACTTGACGATTGGAATTATTAAGATTTTGTGCTTGTGGACAGGGTTCCTGAACACGTCTATTTGGCACCCCTAAAGAGATGGCATGCTAAGACGGTGCACAGTAACTGGTTGCTGCGTAACCTAGAGAAGCTCGAGGTTATTGAGCGACAAATTGTGAACTTACCATCCGTCGGACTCTACATTCGCAAAACTGGCGAGCTGGTTTCCTGGATCATGCAGACCGACATGGGGTGTATGGGAGTGATGTACACCAAAAAGGCGCACCGTCGATGTGGCTACGGAGGAATCGTAGCGAAAGCACTCTCGAAACATTTGGCTACGGTCGGACTAACGCCATTCGTGTTCATTGATGACTACAACACGGCTTCGTTTCACTGTTTCCAAAAATTGGGCTTCAAGCTCATCCAAAAAGCCAATTGGTTGTCCTATGCCCCACCACATCTGACCCAAATAGTCGAAGATTTGGCGGAATCGACTCATACTCCGTTAGACGAATGCCACTCAGATGATTAATGAGTCTGCCCCAGGGGCCATTGTAAAGTATTACGCATTTACTAGATTTTTCTCTGTCGAATTGGTTGTGTAATTTTTTTACAACTCTATCGCTGCGACCTTTGATTCGCTCCTTACTCTTAAAACCCCACGAATTTGTCAAAGGTTTCAGTAAAAATGTCTCGTAAGGTTTCAGTGAAGGATAATCTTCTGCGGTGCATCTCACACGCTGTGTGATAATCAAACAAATTTTGAAAGAAGAGTTCATTACATGATAGTGTAGTTACAATGTGAAATGAAGTAATTTATGCCAAGGAGCGGAAGCAAAAAGATCGTGCTTTAGGTGAAACGAAATGTTGACTACCTAAATAATGCCGATTTCTACCTCAGCAAACGGACTTCTTTATTTTTCATAACAAGTATTATGCTCGGTTACACCATACTCAACACTCAATGCCTTCGTTGGTTTTTTTTGTGTATTTAGGAAAACCCTACATAGCTTCACGATATTCTCGGTGTCGTTCTCAAACTCCAGGCTAACGTATCGCCAACCTTGCCAGCGCTTTTGTCTTCAGTAATCCTTTTATTGGTTTGGGCATAAAATCGAAAATTCGTCAAAAAATAAAAAAATAAAAAAAAATCATAACGAGATCCCGTAGGTTAGTTGAGGCGTCATCTCATCTATCGAGCTCAGCTCAACAGTGAAGTTTTACAACGAATTGCAGCAATGAAGTGGTAATTTCATTGTTACCGCTTACGGCGCAAATACGTATAAGAGCTAGAATTGAGTAGCCCATAATACGGGTTGTTTATTGTGAACAAGAAGTCCGGCAAGTATACCATATACGGTACGTAAAAAAAGCTTTTCTGATTGCACGGTTGGAGGCTCGTTTGTCTTCTGTTATCTTATTGAATAGGTACTAGTAAAGTAATTCACTTGCAACTCTCTTAGGCTTGTGGAAGCGTGACGAATTCTGATCCATGGCTCTAAATTATGCGGACGATGTCGCGAGTACCAGCTGTTGTACGTGGACATGGAAAGTCATCGCAAGGTAAAGTTCCTCTTAATTACCATTATATAAAAAATTACAAAGCTTAGTAAGTCTTAACCGAGTTATTTTACTTTGCGTAGGTGGAAGGGAAGTTTGTACCAAGCACTATGGCGTCCAGTCTTGATTTTCTTTTTTACATACATATGTATTGGCCTTGTTTTCAAGTTTGGGTTTACATTTGATCAGCAAGAGTAAGTTTATAGTTGCCTTTTATAGGCAGCACAGAGATTAAAGATATTCCTTTACGCAAGTTCATTTGTTGAATTCGCCCGCTATTGCGATCGCTATGCGAACAAACTGCCTGTGGCAATGGCGCTTGGCTTCTTTACTTCTGCTGTGATGAATCGGTGGTGGTCAATCTGCACTAGCATGCCTGATACGGATGGCGTTATTACTCAAGCTTGCCTCACCATTCCTGTTACTGAGGTACTTTATAACACTACGATACGTAAACAGTAAATAACTGATCTTATACCATACCATTATGCCAGGAGACAAAGAGTACGGCCATGGTTCGGGCCATTAGTCGCTACGTTTTGTTGTCTTGGATTCTAAATATGCGAATTGTTTGCGGAGCTATTCGTCGCCGCCATCCCACCCTGAAAGTAATGCAAGACGCCGGTAAGTTCAAAGCTCTTTCATCTAAAATTCTGTCTGTGGTAGAAAGCTCTTGACTCCCTTAATGCGCTTCGCCCATCATTCTAAACCCCTCCTTTTCCCATAATATACGGTGGTAAGTCCCTAAAGACGTCATAACGGACGGTGCAGAATTCAATTTTGCAAATAGGCCGGGCAAGAGGCAAGTACGTGGAGCTTAAACTCTTGAATAATATCTGCGTATAGCAAGGAAACGAAATACGTTTGGGGCAGGTAGGTGATTCCAATTAGTCTTCGCTGCCATCAGCATTCCAATTCATTGTGTTTATTACTCACCGACGAGGATTATAGTCTGCGGAATGCTTGCCCATTAAGAAAGAACGCAGTGCTGTTACAACGAAGTCTTAGGAAAGGAAAAGAGAAGCTCCGACTCTTGATAACAGCGGGAAAACTTTCACGTCAAAAAGCCAAAATAATCATATAAAAAATCAATGTAAAATTGCTTTTGAATCTATTAGGATTGTTGTTGCCTCACGAAACTGCCCTCATAGGGGACACCGACCTCCAGTGTCAAAATTCAAAACCCGGTCTTCCGATTAGCTGGTGTTTCATCATTCTTCGCCAAGCTGTCACCGAAGGGAGAACTAGTAGTAAAGAAGATGTGGTTCACTTGATAAATGCTTTAGAAAGCTTCAAGAACTGCTGTGATACCGTCTTAAAAAACTACTTTACCAACATTCCGCTTGTAGCCACCCAGGTAAACAGAATAAGGTTTTAAGAAAACTAATAAGAAATCGAAATCTTACCCAGGCTGTTACGTTGATCGTTCATACATTCGGATTAGCTACGTTATTTGGCAAGCAGTTCGTCGATGTTAACGCGTCGTCTCAAGTACTCGTTTTGGATTCGTATTTTATAGTCTTCCCTATACTGCAGGTACCGATGGTAGTTTTAAGAAAATTCAACAAAACATTGTATAGCTGGTTCAAAACTATCCGGCTTTGGCTTCTTACAGTACACCGGCTACTTAGGTTGGCTAAAGCTGGCCGAGCTATTAATTAACCCTTTCGGCGATGACGAGGACGACTTTGATTTAGTTAACGCATGGAAGAAAAATCGCCAGAACAGCGCTTGTATTCTTAAAATTTTTGAAACGAGGGAAGTCAACCCGGAGGCCTGATTACGGTTCTCTCAGGTAAAAATATTTTATAATGAATTACTGTCTAGCATCCTTAAGTAAATTCTTTGTAGAAATTCATATGTTCAGATGCCTGAAGCCGAACAGCCGGAAGAGGTCCAAGGATGGAGTTACCGATGTCAAATATCTTCTTGTGTGACTCCTAGACCAATACAACTATGTCGCACTTAGAAGGAAATGTTTCTGAAACCTGTATGAAAATTCAAAATTCTTTGTTTTGATAAAATTGTATTATTGTGTGGAAAGTATTAAAATTATGAAAATAAATCATTACATTCTTTTTAAAAAGGCCTGTAAGGATACTTTGAAAATCTGTATTGTATATGTGAACTTTTAATAACAATACTTTAAAACCAACATATACGGCCTTGTAATTATTTTGAACGATTTTGACCCATCGAGAAAAATTAAGTACGGATTTTTATTACATTTTAAATGCATACAAAGAAATTAAATATAATAACGCAAACTTAGGTATGTATAGGGGTATGGAATGTGGTATATATATACCACATTCGGCTTCAGGCAAATTGGTATAGAATGTGGTATATATATACCACATTCCATATGCCTAACCTATCTTATATATGTGCTTGCTTTGTAATGTGCAAATCAACTCGGTTCATACGTTGAATATATAGATGTTTCAACAACCCTTAAATGTAATATTATGACCGAGTGGATAACACGCTCGACTGGGGCCCAAGAGGTCGTCAGTTCGACTCCCGGTCGTGGCACTATATTTCGTCGAAAAAACGAAATATTAAATATCGCCCTTACCCTGTATATTATGTCTTCCTGGCAAGGTTTCTATTCCTATATTCGGAATTGTGATGCTTCGGCATTACAAGCACGAATATCGGGGACAGGGAACCGAGCAGAGAGAGTTGGGAACAGGGAAAGGGGCGAGGCTCTCAATTTTTGACGATTTTTTAAGGGGACCCCCTTGATATAGCATTATTCCTTATGGAAAAAAGCCCAGAAAATGCTTCTCCAGAGTGAAAAGGAGCCCCGCCCCCTTTTTGGTCGCATCCACCAATAGGATTAGCCCATTCTGCAGACCACGCCCCTTTTGGCGCTTTTCTTGAAAAATCGCCAAAAATATAAAATTTGATTTTATTTCAAATCATACAGTAAAATAATATCATAAAAATTAATTTTTTCGGAAATCTGATTTTGAGGGGAACGTTTTGTACAGATTTATCCTCCAGATAAGTGAGATACTGGTACACCAAATAAGTAAATAAGGAATTCCGTCCAAACCTCTTTTTAACGGATTAAAAAAAAATCACCAAAAATATGAAAAAAATCACTCTTGTTTAAAAAATTACCGATTGCAACAAAAAAATCAGGGAAGATTAGCTGAGGTCAGGAGAGGTTACGGATGGTCAAGGAAGGTCGAGGTTAGGTTTAATGAAGTCAGGGAAGCTGAAAGTTAGTTGAAGGTTAGTTTTTAAGAAAAATCACCAAATATTTTACAAATTTTCCCTTTTACTTGAAATTGGTACAAGAAATTAGCAAATAAGGAATTCCGGGGATAGCAAAACATCTCACTTCCATAATTTTAGAATTATAAGTCCACCACCCACACACTTAAATCCCTCCGGTCTCTTTCAAGTCTTCCAGCTGGTGACGCAATTGGTCAAAACGTGGCTGTAGTTGTCTTTATCACTCCGTTTGCTGTTTCAACATCCCCCGTCAGCGACTAAAAAATAACGAAGAACTTAGGGTACTACCCATAAAACATTCAGTGTCAATTAAGAAAATAAAATAAAGCAAGACAAGCACCTTCATTCGCCCCTAAAGTTCAACTGGCGGCCTTATTGCCTAATCCTTGTGCGCTTGCTTAATAGCAGTTTCGTAACCTCTTATTTTTCGGGCCGTATGTTCCTGGTTAACTTTAAAAAGCGTAATAAGCACCTGTTCCATAAGCACCTTTTCTAAGGGTGAAAACAAACAGAAAATAAAATGAGGACAACATAATTAGTTTGGCAATTAAATCCATACATGTTTTCTAGAAGCTTACCGTGGATCTGAGGAACGAAGAAGTACCGACTAGTCCCTAAATTAAGGGCTTATTGATCGACTGGTCAAATCTTCACCTTCATTTTGACACCGAAAACTAGAAGAAAAGAGAAAAAGTATCAGTAAGCATGACATCGATTACTTTTAACAAAATGTTTTAACAAAACGTTTAAAACTTACAAGTGTTAAGGTCCACAAACACGACCGCAGAGGAAAGCACCACAAAACGAGTGTGAAAACAGAAAACGTATGAAAAGTCACTTCACTTTTGAGAAGGATAAAACTTGTCCAGATTCGCATTTGTAGACTTCCGGTGACATTAAAAAGCAACACAAGCTGAAGACGTTTGAGCCGTTGGCCAAATCAACCTCACTTCTTCACCGCGTCTGACATAATTTGTCTAGATTTTCTGAGAAGCAACTCATATTCCGGAAAATAATGCCATTCAGACAATTAAATGTGTTAGTGTATCCACTCTACGCACTTGTGTTCAAGTATTATCTACTCTCTGTTTAATTATTTACATAATTCTCTTACAATTGTGTCTTCGAAACTTTACGATTGTTCCCATACGCTAAAATTATGAAAATCATGACTATTTGCCAACTGAAGTGCTTGACTCCAACATTATACATCATGGGCAAAGCTCTAAAATAAACCAGCGGATTTTTTCATATTCTGCTGTTTCCAAACGGGCAACGCGTCAAATTCGGCTTGTTTCATCTGGAAAACCTTTTCAAACTCTTCGGAACTAAGGTGTAACTGAAAACAAAATAAAATATTCGAATTTTAAGCTTCACGCATCACTCCAATAACCAATGAAGTTACTTGTTTCTGACTGGGGTCCACATCAGAAGGTAATTTCTCAGGGTCCTTTTCTTTCAAAATTTCCAACGAGTAAATAGCGTACTCTTGATGTCCGTTAGCAATATGAGTTGCAACAATAGACAGCCCTGGGTTGTCTTCTTGCATCTGTTTCTTCACGTCATCGAAGCTGACTTGATTTTCCCACAAAGCAGCATCCCAAATCCCGAAGAAACCAGTGAAGGTGGGTGGTTCATGGCCTTGTTTAACCCTCATGATGGGCGTATCAGCGCTACGTCCAGCTGGATCACTTCTCAAGTATTCCGCGGCGGTTTCTTCCGCTTTCAGTTGCTCTTGCTTGAGTGATACGGCTCCAATCCATACATAAATGGCATCCCAAGTATCAAGAAGCATGACGTCATCTTCCACGAGGTCAGCTTGGTTAAAGTCCACAATCTCCTCAACTGTCAAGTTTCTCAAGTTTTACTCGCTGAGTGAACAAAGTTAATCCTATTACCTTTGAAATTGCCACTCGCGTTAGAGCACTGGAACAGACGTGCAGGATGTGTGCACTCTTCTTCAGCTAGTCGCTTCTCGCTAGCGTATGGCTCCTTTCCACCGACTGCTTCCCAGAAATCAGCCTTCTCTTGACCTGACAACGACAACAGAAAACACATTAGCTTGTGAAAAAGACTAATCGACTGATCGGAATTACCTTCAAAGACATTTACGGGTTCGGCTTTGCCATATGCGGCAACGTGCTTCGCCATTTCTCGTTCATCGCCAGTCGAACCTTTACCGCACCATACGTAGGTGACGGCGGGCGATAACAGCACGAAAACGTCGTTTGAATTGAGCGATCCTGCTTTCAAAGGTACCTTAACAAATAAATCGTAGGTCAAACGCTTAAAAAGGATCACATTAACGACTAAAGTATTTACTTGGACGGCTTTAGTATTATGTGCAGCATTGCCTCGGACTTGCAAAAAGAGAGTCGATCCTGCACCCACGTCCGCTGCGTCGTCTCCTACATAAGTTCATTATAAATACTGAACTTTTGTCACGAAAGTTCTCTAAGTGCTACCATCAAAAGCCGACGCTTTGCCGCCTGAAAGTATGGCCATCCTTCCCCCGAAAATGGCCAAGAAATGAGGCGGTTCTTTGTTTTGGGTTACCCGCACTTGGACAGCTTTTCCACCAGCAACATCGTCCAACTCTACCGTCTTCAAAGCAGCCGTACCTTGTTCGTCTTGACCCGAATGGGCGCCCTAAATACAGTTTGTTTCTTTAAAACATTCCCGAAAAAAAGTAATTTTGTGTTATTATTGTTCCAAAAAAGGATCAGTACCAGCCAGTAGTAGATCATGTTGTGTTCCACGCCATTGACTTGGTATTTATAGTCTACAACATAGCAGTCGCCGCTGTAAAACCTGCCCAATTCCTTTTCGGGCACTGCCACGAGTTCGAAATTGACCACTCGGTACACAGTCTTGTGGCCTGAGCCATCATCAACCATTTGGGATTGTGCTGCCATGTGCCGTTGTGAATGCAAGGTTGAAGCGTCAAACTTGGTCTGAACCGTATGCGCTACTTTACCAACTATAACCAGCAAAGGATGAACAAATTAGCAATGACATAGAGCTCATAAACTGTGTATAGTATAAGTATATATAAGTAAGTATGAAGTATATAGTTCTTGCCTGTGTTTGTCTTTCCCAGTCCAGTAGTTTGGTCTTTCTCTCTCCAGCCTTTGAATAATGTTTTAAATTCGGGCGGTTCACCTCCATCGATCACTCTCGTAACCGGCGTGCTGGCGGAGTACTCTTTTTTCTTAACATATCCTTGAGCATTGCGCATCGCTTCAGTGCGCTCCAGAGGAGATGCACGTTTGCCTACCCACACCCAAACTCCATTGGCACCGTTGTCAATAATAAAGGAGTCCTATATAAAACCCAAACGACTGTTACGTATCATTCTAAGAAAAATCCAGTGCAAATTACGTTTGAATCGAGGTCGGATTGCAAAAGCGGTCCTTTCTTCACTTCCGTGACTTTCAGAGTACCGCCTTCGTCGGAGCAGCGGTACAGTTTGATTTCAGTTAACACAGCTTTCTCGATGGCCTCGTCCGCAGGAGCTTCTTCGGCTGACGCAACCTGTCGAGACACGATTAGTAATTATATAGGACGACAGAAACTAAATTTTACCATCTTCTGCTTGAAAGGCAAAAGATTGCCAAGGTATTTACGCTCGGTTTCCCCCAATAGTTGTTCTTGGCCGTCCTCGACGATAATTATGGTACCCATTCCATGTTCTTCTTTAAGTTTTTGCGCCAGCTAAATGACAATAAAGGCGACAATTAACATCAGATGTCCGTTATTTCTTGATTCTTTTCACTTTAGCTCCTTGAATTTTCTCGTAATTATTGGCTTTCTTGCCGGTCCAAACAAAAATACCGTCACGAGCATCCAACACGAAAACATCGCCGTCGTTGAAATATTTCCAATCTACTTCAGGAAGCTGACGGATAATAGGAGTCCTTTTGCCTTTAACCGAGTATAACATGGGTACGAAGACGTCATCGACTTTCCTAAATCCAGAAGCTATTCCACCTTTGCAGATTCTGTAAACATGTTCGTAAATTATGTGGCGAAAGGAGGTAGTTTGCTGTGATTGAAGATTCTTACCGAAGACCTTCTTTGAAATAGGAGAGAAACTTGGGAGACTCGGATCCTTCGACTTCTCGGTGTTGCACAGGGGATCCGCCTAGGATATCATCTAATTCAACTGCTTTGTACGCAGCTACGCCAGCTTCGTCTTGCGAAGTTTCCGATCCCAGCCAAAAATGGATATGTTTCTCCATAGGTCCCTTGCTTTCGCTCTTGCTCTGTGGTTACGCCAAAAAAAAAATCAATTTTTTTTTTTGTGTTTTTAGCATAAACTTGTATCCAGCTTATGCGATATTACTTTCAGCTGCACTCCGCATGGCTGGCCAACTTCGAATGCACTGTAAATAAGATACGAATCTCCGTTATGCAATACCCCGTACTGTTCCTTGGGCAAAGCTGCTAGTTGCATATTCTGAAAACAGGACACAAAATATATGAGTATAGCAGCGTTCTTGTATTACACACAAAATTACCTCCACGCGCCAAATAAGGAAAGAAGGGGATTTATTGGAAACTCCACGGAATGCGGGATCCGTTGGCGGAGTGGCATGAGCTTGAGGTGCAGCCATGGCTTAATTCACTTGTTTTTATCTGCGGGACGTAAAGAAATAAAGTAAAACGTGAATTACTAAGGAGAAATTAAAAGAAACCAAATTATAGACGAATAGAAAGACCACTAATTGCCCGGCAAGGTTTTCCCTTGACCCTCCCACCCCATTAAGGTCTCCTTTTCAGTTGTCCCCACCTTTTCGACAAACTCAAACTGCGAAGTTTTGCCGGAACTACGCTTGATCTTCTCAAATAACACAGGAAATGAGTTGGTGGATTTTTTAAGCCTTTTTCTACTTACACTGTTTATAGTGCATAGAATGATCGCTGAGCTATACTCATGGATAAATGTCAAGCGATCGCCATAAAAGTCGCACGAAGTTTGTAACAAGAGCTTATAGTGTGATCACGCATTGATTACGATGTCAAGACTTGACTTCTTAACATTCACGTCACTGACAAAACGCCTTAATGCTTAATTATTTTTACTTTCGACCGTTATCTTGTTTCCTCGATGAGACTTTATATGAAAGTTATCAGACCCACCTATGGCCTTTTACCACGAAAAGTTTGGCTAATGGCTATCATGAAAAAGTAGGCTTCTTATCAACGGCAGCGTTCAAACAAAAACAGGTTGCAAAGCGTCGGTTATCGCGTCAAAACCTCTCCAGCTTGTAGAGAATAATCAATTTCCCCCTCTTTTTGATGCTTCTTATCTGGTCAGGGAGTAGTGTAAGCTGTATGACTCATTTGATCACACCATATTTTCAAATTTAAGTCATCGCAAGAGATAACGTCAAACGCATCACCTATGTATCCTGTGATACTTAATCGCCGGCTTTTGTAACTAAAACAGAAAATGATTTGAAGACTTTGGCTTAGACACCAATGCTGACAGTTTCAAAAGCGTTTGAACTATCTAATCGCGATTGGACAGTCCACAAACAGCAGAATTATCGCATGTAATTAACCTTTAGGTTAAGCGCCTGCTCCGGACACACTTGGTTTCACAAGACTAGCGGAGCAACCCAAAATAATTAGGTTTCTAGAAGATCGACAGGTTTCTAGACCGATTAGTTTAGTAGGCAAGAACATCCATGAAACTACCGAGTCATTGTTATAATAAAATCATCGCTTAATGTTCGAGGAAACCGACATTCAAATGAATTCCTCTTGAATAACCTGATGGCAAGTTTTGTTGTCTGAGTTTCTAAGACGTATGCAACAAAGCGTGCAAGAACCAAGAACGAACGACTAGCGGAACCTTGACAGGAAATCACGGTTTCACCCTTTGCAAAATACTCCCCCCTAAGCTATAAAAATAAGAAGAAAAATTCACTGAAAGTTAAGTACAGGGCAAGATATCCGAGACAAAAAGTCACTTACCTATTGGAAGGTAAAACTTTAGCGTACGTATGAATACAACACAACACAACACTGGCAGGTGAGCTCTTTTTACCTATTACAGTTCAAGCCCTTAGTATGGAACTGTTTCCGGTTAGCGTCGCGTCGATGGCTGGACGACCGTTGGGATACTACAGAGCTCGACACACCTGTAGAATGAGGTACCGGGTAAAGAGATATGCTCTGGGGGCAGTAATGCGTGAAAGTAGGCTGGCAAGTCGACTTCCAAGTGCTGTACTTGTACACCCACAAGTCCTATGTCAACGGTTAGCGTAAGGCACGTGACTGACGTGAAAGGAACTACTCGTTATCAGTGCTTCCTTCCTACTTCAGCTTATCCAGAGCGTTAAAACAATAAAATAAATTAAAATGAAGACAAAAATTCCATAAGAACCCTCAGAATCCCATGATTAGCAATACGGCTTTATTTTTTTCTTAGAAAATAGATTTGTCGTTGCTTTACAAAACCGAGATTTTTGGTATTTAGGTGCAGGTTAAAATGGGTGATATTTTTTGCTACCTAGACACAGAAAACAAGAGAAATAGAAGTCTTGCTTTGACAAACTGGTTAGTATATTATAGACGCAGAGTGATTACGTGGAAGAAATATAGAAGGGATAAAAGGAAAAACAGGGAACAAACTTAAATGAACACAAACGTAAAATTTTTTGAGAGAAAAAAATGGTGAGCCCTTATCAACAACCTTACGGTTTAAACGACGACTAATAGAGAAATGGTTAAGTATATATATACCATGCAAAAACACCACAGCGAAATGCAAAAGAAAGTATCCAATTCAGCTCGATTGGATATTAAGCCTAAATGAACGGAAACATCGTAACCTTTTGTTAGCATTTTGCAGGGCATCTTCTTTTGCATTTCGCAGCAGTGCACACCGCATTGCAATTTAACAGTTTACAAATTTACGGCTACAATTGTTCCTCCTACTTGTTGCGATCGGCCCAGTTACGCTTTACGCCTCCGGTCGTAAACTGAACTTGGCACTTGACAACGCCTATTGTAGCTAGAACTACCAATAGCAACAACAAATACAGCTTCCAACTAATTTCTGGTAGAACTATTATTGCGTTCCGCAGTCGTAAGCTTTTTTTTAAATAATACTTGAATAATAAGCGATCGATTACATTCCATGTCGTAAGGTACTTATGATTCGTAGAACTCAGAGATTTTGTAAGAACAAGCTTTGAGAAAACATTTCGCTAACTAAGCGTTTCTCCATTTAAGAATATCGTGAGCGAAAACAGCGAAATGGAGAGAAAGAAAAGGAACCTAACGGCTATGTTTCACTGTACACGATAAACGAAAGAAGATTGCCTGTTGCAGGAAGTCAGGTTGTGCGCCACCGGCTAAAACCAGGATGGCGTCAACATAATTGATTCAATCTTCATACGCTTTTCCCTAAATTGTTCGCTTGCAGGTAAGAGGTGTCGTGCATTAAACCGAGACCACCATCGTTTCTTTCATAATTGTGCCCAAATTATTCTCCGTGGCCGCGAGTCCATCCTCATCCGAGCTACTGGTTGAATCTGACTTGGAAGATTCGCCCGCGTCACTCTGCACTTGGACCGAATCTTCTTTCGCTTGTTCCCGTTCCAGAAAGGGACACACCAAGACGTCTTTGCTGTCCTCATTACTTAACTTCGAAGAGCCGTCTTGTGTCAACACTTGTTCCACGGGCTTCAATTCCGCCGTCTGCAGATCAGCCGCGCTGGCGACAAAATTACTCATGGAGCAACCATTGGGCGAATATTGGCTACTGTAGCAAGCCGCTTCCCCGTAGGTACTCGTACTCGTCGCTTGCTCAAAGGCGACAGATCTAGCGGAGCTATAATTACAATAAGCTGCACCGAAAGGGACATTATCAAGAGCGTTGTAGGGTTTGGGAAGCGCTTCATAGGTGGGGTTATCGTAGTATTCATAGGTGGTCGAAAACGCGTTGCAGTTGGCAGGACTCGGGTTATAATCGTAGAACGGGACGTAATTGGATGGCTGCTGTTGCAAAGTTGCTGCTGCTGCTCCGGTTACTTCTTTGGCATAGGTCACTTGGCCGACCGGTGCCAGCTCGGTGTTCTGGTACGTTTCATTGGCGGTAAACGCATACAAATCCATGGGATTTGGGTGTCTGGGCGGATGATACAAGGGGGCGGATTCGGTCGCAGGGACAGGTAACTGGCAATCGTAGCTTAGGAGATGCAAATTGGCATAATGTGATGAAGATTCGTTGACGACGTCTGTGGGGTTGGGATGGTAATCGTTGGTAACAGTGCTCGGCGTATGAAAATTGACAAAATGTGGACGAGGGAGCGAGTCGGCCGAGCCACTGGCTTTGCCCGGACTCGCAGCTACGTTAGTGAATGAGCAAGGGTTATTGGTATTGGCGGAATAAACATAGGTATCATGCGATAGGTTGGCGTTGTTCCAGGCCGGGTTGTAAGAACCAAAATTTGTGGCCTCCAAACCACTCACATGGCTATTATGCTCCATTTCCATGCAAGCGAGGCCGGTGGATGTTGTTGGCGGCTCTGTTTTCGCGTCTGGGTTGGTGTGCTGGCTTTGGTTCGCCTCCAGTTCAATGCGCATCAACGTGTGAATGAAATGAGTTCGAACGCGGACGGGATTAAATTCAATACGGCCGCTGGGGTTGGCGCAGGCGTCTCGAGAGCAGCCGCAAGGAAAATTCAATCGATCCACCTATAAACCGCATCGATTTTTACATAAATCAACTTTTTTTTTTTAACGAAAGACTCAACGCAAATAACCCCCACCGTTTTCCAGGAGAAAAACATAAAAATCTAAGCACAGTAAAAAGATAAACATGCCATGTCACACAAAAAGATGACAAGCGCTGGTTCATTAAAAACTACATTCCCTGGAATGCTTCTGTCGTTGCGTCCTTTTCTTTTTCATTTACCTGGCATTTGATCCCAGCCTGGGCACACGAGCAAACATCTGGGTCACAATACACTTTACAAGAGCAGCCACAGGATTCGCGTGAACTTCGAATGTCCCGGCACTCTTCCTTCTCCAGCGGCTCAATTTTGGACACGCCCGAGGCTCTTAGCAAAGCTCTTCGTTGACGAGTAGGGAGGGGCTAAAAAAACAAAAAAATGTCGACATATATAAGAAAGAATACATAAAAATAACCGAAAACTAAATGCTATTGCGTATTACGAACAGTACTTCAATGCCGTACTTACTATTATTATTAAAAAAAAATTAAAGAAAAAAAATTAGCAAACAATGCTGTTATCACGGTCATCGATATTATTTGCCTAAGATTCGGCTCTTAGAACTGGATTAGTGCCAAGATACAAGAAGCAGAAAAAAAAGTTATACCTGTAAAAAATAATAGTTGTCAGCGTCCAATTCCGAGTCGGACAAATCGCTGCTTTGACCCTCTGCCCCGGATTCCGAATCATCTCCCGAACTGTTGGTAGTGGCTGAACTTGAGCTGCCACTTTGTCGCTGCTTCAACTGGCGTAAAAATTCGCGATGAATTCTGCGCTGTTCTGCAGCGTGTTCTACTAGCGAATATTTTTCCACATGACTATGGCTCAACGACATCCCCAATGTGGATCCACCCTAGCAAACATAAAAAGCATAAAATTCCGCAGTTAAAAGTTTTAGTCTCGAAAGTATCTACATTTCTCAAGGAATTCAGAGTTCAAAAATACCTGGGACGGAATGCAGGTGAAACCCTGCGACCTCGGAAAGTAATATGCTGTCACTGCAGCAAATGAGATCTTCTTTCTCTTGGGAGTATTTCCAACTTGATCGCTTTCGCTGGAGCGTCTTCTTTTCAAACTGCTCCGTTTGGGTGTAACTGGCGTACTCTCAGCACTCTTTGTAGGAGTACTAAGGAGCAGTGTTTCGCTGCTTTCCGTAGTGAAAGTATGGGCTAAATCTTGTAAGCTGTCAGTCAAAGTTAGGCTGGGCTCGACCACAATGTCCTGGCACGGAACGTCTTCTTCGTCTTCGGTAGTGGTGAGTTCCCCATCTTCGCGCTCTTTTTTGGGTTCAGTCGTCGCTTCTTTCAAGGCTCTCTGTCTGTCTTGATCTTGACAGTTGGTTGCGCTAATGCTATCTGTTCCTGGTTCACTCAAGAGCGTATCGGTAACGGGTGGTGATGTTTCATCACTCAGAGAAGACGTTTTTATTTCTTCTTTTTCTGCAAAGACTGGATCATCCTTTGGGGCAATTGGCTGGTAGTGTCCTTCGCACAAAGCAGACTCGTTTTGTGGCGAACTAAAGCCGGAGTCACACATGGTATTCACACAGGTGGGTACTGGCTCTAGCTTGGTCCTGTCCTCGCCTCCAGCGTCCACACTGCTGATTAAGCCCGGTGCTCCTTCTGCTCCACGGCTAGATTCCACCGTGGACGGGGCAAAAGCCGCGTCTCTTATTGATTGATCGAAAGGCACCGGCGGCGCATTCGAATTTCCCGCGCATTCCAAGTCGCTTTCCATATCCAAAAATGCGACCTGTATTGTTCGTTCGCTCTAAGAAAAACCTTTTGGAGCTTAATGTTTTCCTTCTGTTCTTCGACGATGCTGGACCGGGAGAACAGTAGGAAGTTGCCTGTTTGTACGAAGAAAAAGGGGGCGAAATTAAAAAATTTAGGATAACGTTTATGTAACGCGTAGTAAAGGAAGATTTCATTGAACTTTATTTTTTAAACTGAAAAATTCAATCGCATGAGGAGCGAGAGGTGGGTACACAAAAGGGACAAGTTGCTTGGTAAGGGGTGTAGATCAGGGAAAGAGAGAGGGTGGACTTGGTTTCGTTTTGGCCCCCTTTTGGATGCCAGATCAATAGCCAACACAGGGAGTCCAAGAGTGGGGTGCAGAAAGGAGGAGCGGTTCTAAAGGGTGGACACAAAAACTTAACTACGGTAGGAGTTTAGACAGGAAAGACAGTAAGTAAGGATCCGGGAAAATTTCTATCGTATACTTTTCTCAGGCCCTTTTGCTAATTATCGCGCCCTATTCTTCAAATCCTAAACTAATACGCTTTACTTCATTTACATAATCAAAAAGTATATTGTAACCAAAAAACACGTCTACCTGCTTCGCTTAGACTTAGACAGAAGTATCCCACACAACACCTTACACTTGGCCTGCTTTTAACGTACCGTATGTACTCGAAGTAGCTTCTGGAGCGTCTAGTTAATATAAAAAAGGATTGTAAATTCTGTTGGAATATCCTTGTAAAGTTACTTTTTTCAGAACGTAAAGGAGTACGTGCAGCATGACCCGCAGAGAAATGCAAATGAAGAACGAAAGAAAACAAAACAAATTCAAAATATGAGTCAGTTACTTTCTTAGCTAATAGTAACAGAGTGTAACAATATAACAAAACTTGAAAGAGCTAGGGCTTACCTAGAAATGGCAGGCTACGTTATCAGTAACGTAAGTGCACTGAAATCACTCTGCAAGATTTCTCTTGCACACTTTTAGCAAATACAGTTGTTTCGCACAAGACAGCTCACGACAACCCTTGTACACATTCAGCCATTTTGGAAAGTGGCATGAAAGAAGGAATGCGAAGCAAAGGAAGAGCGAGAGGAACCAGACGAAGGAGGCGTGGTTAACAAGTTGGCGGCCACTTAATTTTGCGCTCGACCCTTTCCTCTAATCTTTCCTATCGTTTTCGCAGCAACAGTCTACGCCGTAATACGCAAAAAATAATAAAATACGAAAATCATATTTTCCTGATTTTTAGTTTGGACCAGACAGAAAGGAAAAAGGTCACCTTTAAAAGGAATTCGAGCCTTGTACCCGTAATCAAACATAGTTTATGATCTAGTCTCCACAACCCACAGGCTGATCAAAAAGCGCTTTACTGAATTTTTATGCAAATAAAGGGCAAGTTTTAGCCTGTCACCGATTTCTTATTCGTAACTTTTTAACGCGAGATTCTCGCCTACTGGAGGAGATAAACGAACCTAACCGAAACCGGGAACCTGCTGCACGCGATTATTGATTAAACTAATAAACCTAAGCTCTGAACATGCGACTTTCTCGCTTAAAAACTTCGATAGACGTCCTTTTATAATAGTTCTTGAGGGAAGGTCGATCCTGACCTACGTCCGTTTCCACGTCCCAGATAGCTATTTTTAAACCGATAAACAAAACTGAACCTCGACTAATGAGACACTCGACGGAGATTATTTTACCTTGGCGAGCTAAGAGAACGGAATATAACAACGGAGCCCATTTCTGGCAACTATGGCTGATCTTTCATTTCTGAGCTTCATCCAAACATTGCAAATTATCCTTCTGTAAATACAACTAACTTTAGCATAACCCGTGCATGGATGTCAACAGGATAGCACGAAATCATCAAGAGATGGAGGATTTGCGCACGAGGAAGCACTGTAGTGAGGTAGTCGGCATATAATATCCATAATTATGTACTGTACACAACATCCAAACGTTAATAAAATGGTTGGCATCACTCATTCAACTACAAATAATTTACTTTAACCAAGCAGCAGACCAAATTCTTGTTCTCCAATTATGTACTATTTGTAAGCTGCAGGGACGACCTAAAACAATGAACATTAATAATTAAGCCAAACTATTTCACCTATTCTTATTTTCACCATTTCAAATTTGTCCAATTATTTCACCATTTTCTTACCTATTATGTGTCATGTGGCTTTTGACTAAGTGGCCCGCTGCCAAGGCAGACATTAGAGAGAGTTCTCCAGCTAACACTGTGGCACAAACCAAGCGAGCTAAACGAGCGGCATTATCACCTGGGTTCTCGGCATTCGCTCCTGTGATTAAGAATCATCAATTATTATAGACACAAGAAAGAGCGCTGAGTCGAGCAAAATAAGCTTACCTCGGACACCAAGCAGATCTAAACAACTTGCTTGGGCAGGTAAGTTAGTACCTCCGCCTAGTGTACCAGTTTCAATGGAAGGCATTGAACAAGAAATATACAGATCATTGCCATCTGGACCCCAACGTTCCATTAAGGTCATGCAATTAGAAGACTCCACATTTTGGGCAGGATCCTATACAAACATAATCATTGCAGTTTTACTACTTCCGCGATCTAGTTGTAATGTTGAGGAAACTTACTTGCCCAGTGGCAATAAAAATAGCAGTAACGATATTGGCAGCATGTGCGTTAAAACCACCAATTGATCCAGCCATGGCTGATCCTACCAAGTTCTTCGTGATGTTCAATTCCACTAATGCTGAGACGTTTGTTTTCAAAACGCTCTCCACCACGCAAGCTGGAATGACTGCTTCACACACCACCGATTTCCCCCTACCTTCAATCCTATACAAACAAAAATGCACACCAAACCAAGCTTTATAAGCTCCATAAAGCTCCATAAAGAGAAAGGTTTTTATACCAATTGACAGCAGCTGGTTTTTTATCGGTGCAATAATTACCACTCAAACTAATAATCACCATATCGGGAAAGACATTCTGCAGTTTCTTGAGTGCCTCTTCAGTGCCCTGACAAAATCCAGAAATAAGAACTATACCAATTCGCTTTTGGGTGCATTATGTTTGTTTTCTTTACCTTTGAAAGCATATTCATTCCCATTGCATCGCCAGTTTTAGCTACAAAACGTATAAATAGGAGCCTTCCAGCAATGCGTACTTGAAGTTTCTGGAGGCGAGCAAAACGACTCGTGCTATTGAAAGCTGCTTTGATGATATCCAAGTTATCTTTGACCTCCAACCACGCCATAATAGCACTAACAATATAATGCAGAATGTTACGGATAACCTCCGCGTTAAAGACAGAAATCTTACCTGGCTTGAGCTATATTTGGTAACTGAACTACGGGCCCTCGACTCATGCCATCGCCAACGAGCTGGCTTCTGACCCCGCCACCCGCTAAGATAGCTCTACAACCTCTATTAGTCGACGCAACCAGACATCCTTCTGTAGTTGCTAGTGGTACGTAATACATAGCCCCATCCATCAAAAGAGGACCAGCTACGCCCAACGGAACTGGGACATAACCTATGACATTCTCACAGCAGACACCAACTACCTGTAGAGAAGATCAACATAATTTGTTACAAAAAAATCAAGAAACAACAGTCTGTTATTTTTTTTTTTTACTTGAGAGAAATCGTAGTTAGAATATGGGAGGTTTGCAAAGGCTTTCTGACATTGACTAGCTTGAGCAAGGACCAATCGACGTATTCGCACACTGCGGTTAGCGTCGCCGAGGGTCTTTTCGAGTCCATAAGCCGCAATATGTTTGCTACCAACTAGAGTAAGCACTTCTTCGTCCGTCAAACCAGCTGCTCCAACCTAATCAGTCATGGAAATCAGAAGAACATTGCATTACGAAACTAAATTACAAGTTTTACCTCAGATTTCAGAATCTTAACACACTCTGCTAAGGGTCTTGGTTTTGAATCGTACGGAAGCGGAAGCTGCTTTGCGGTTTGGCAATCGCTATCGGTCCCATCGGTCTGCACTTCTTTATCTTCCACGTCAACTGTCTCAAAATCGTCGTCATCCTCTACCATGACTGACATAGTGCGATGTACTGTAAATCGCAAGTCCGCTAAAAAGACGTCATTATCTATGTGTATCATTAAATTGATTAGCACTACCTTGCTTGGAAAAAAAAGCTTTGCCGACATCATTCTCAGGCAGGGGTGAAGGTATGCTAACTCGACGAATCCTCCTTTCGGTACTAGAGAAACTCCTATACATTTGTGGGGCGTTGCGCTCTTCTTCGCGATCGTCAAAAAACGTAAACTTGATTGAGAGCGCTAGCAGTAAAATGATTATCACGAATTGATCGGCTCGCAAACTTAGCCACCTGTAACGACCAAAGAATTTCAGTGACGGATTAGTACTGGAAAAACAATTTCACAATAACAGGATGTGCCATTCTCTCCTGTTACTTCAACTTACCTGAGGAGCGAAAGCTCTAGCTGATCAGAACCCACGTCTTGCACTGTAGCATGGGTTTCACCCCAAAAAGGACCAGCACCGGATTCCAAGCTGGGTTTGGTATTAAGATTCATATCTTGGATCAAGGGCCAACGACTGAAAGTAAGCGCACAACATCTTTTAACTACCCAATATGTCCATACAAGTGACTAGAAAATGGCACTGGAACTACTAGAATGACTAGAAAATGGCACGTCGTACCTATCAGAACGTATGCAACAGCTGCACAAGAAAAAAAAACAAAATCTTACCAATGAGCGTGGACGATACTTAAACCCGCTGCCATAATAAGTTTCACTCTTTGGATTACAGGATTGGGTTCCTCTTTACTCAACATTTGTTTCAGGACTTTAATCTGCCAAGAACCTGCGCTTTTAGTTACTGGACTATCCAGTACCGACTCTTCTCCTTCCAGTTCCAATTCCTTGCCAGACAACTGCAAAGTAAACCAAAAAAAGTCAATATAGACCCAAGAATTACCATCCAATCTGGATTACTTCGATGATTAGCGCTAGACAAGCCGGGTAAAATGTCATGAATACGACGAAATTGACAATAGCAGACATACAACCAAAGCAGCACAATATCTCCAAGCGTCTGACTCCTGCAAAGAGGAAAATTTAACCAACAGTGCCACACAAGATAACAAAATAAGCGTAATACCTGACAAAGTTCCCACGCCAATTAGCAATGTTTCCACAATTGTATCCAGAGTGATGGTAGGTCCAATAACTGATAAACCTTGGGCAATGCTTTCCTCTGCTGTCATTGGTGAAGAGGAACTCAATGCCCATTGTGCCAACAATGTCGCCTTAGACAAGTCGATTAGCAATAAAAAGAAAAACAACGCGTCCCTGAAACGGAAGAAAAAAGAATAAAATACATAATACTCTTTTAAGGAGACAATCATACTTGACTTACTTTAAGTCCGAAATATCGCTTTGGAGAAAGTTGATGACACTGCAAGTAAATACGAAGCTAGAGAAGACAGTAAATAGCCCAGCAATGCCTAAAATGGAAATAGATGAAAATGGAAAAACGTGAAGCTTTGCTACTCAAAACGCTGGGATAAAAGCTTACCTAATATGTACCGTGACTTGAGTCTGTGAAGCGTCCGTAAACGGTGATATGTATACAGCAATGCAACGCAGCGTATTAAGGTCATAATAATAACGTCCACGGCATTGTAATCCTACAATCATGAAAGTTCCAACAAAGTCACATGTTAATAAAAGTCTGGAATCTGTCTTCAATCCTTCACATCGCAGCATAAACATTCAACAAATAGTGACGCTTTTGTTGACTCAAAATTACGTCACTCATCTCTGTTCCCCTGGACGTAAAAAAGTTCAAGTTTTGTTTTGGAACACACTGAGCAAAAGACGCAATAACTCGTACAGCTCGCATAGTGCCAGGCACGCTCGCAAATGTGCAAATAAAAAACAGCCAAGGAAGTATGATTATATAACAGGCTAGCGATAAAAAACAGGATTACCTCCAGTAATGAAGATTTGATGCCACTACCACAACTTCCGTTGATATCCGTTTTTTTACCCCAACTGGGAAACGGTGCTTGGTTTTCAGACAAATCAGCTTGGAGCGTGACCATTTTTAAATAACGTTGGAAATCGCCCACACTTAATATGCACAATGTAAGTGTCAACGTTGTAACTATCACTTCCCATGGGTGACGGGCACAAAAACGCCCGTGAGCCGCGAAAACACGGCTAGTAACACCCATTATCGAAGCAACAAACCTGTATAACCTAAACAAGGGCAAAAAGAAACAAAGACACAAGGGTAATTACTTCCCAAAAACTTGACCAGAGCACCGGGGAGATTTTGCTCGAAGTTCGACAATGGTCTGGAGCAGAACTGGGCAATGCAGGACCCTAAAAAGGTCTTTGGAGCCAGGATAGACTTACGTACGATTCTCCAGAATCGGAGATGCAAACCTAGGAAAGATGTAAGCGAGGAGCGGTGTAACCGCTCTACATTTTATCAGGAAGGGTGTTGAGCTTTCTTGAAAAAGGAAGGACGTTTGGTTCATTTTACCAATTGAACACATTGGCCAGGCAAAAATTGAAAAATGTTATCAAACGTTATTACTACCAAGACATAGCCATGTAATACGAGGTTCCTGTTGTACAAGGTTCCTGCTGTACTTTGAAACCGTTATTGTTACACGAGAAAGATAAAACATAACGAGAGATATGTATAAAATGTCTCTTTGTTTTATTCGACAGAGATATAAGCCTCTGGGAACTCAGTGACGATTCAAGCTTCTCAGTAATCTCTTTTTATAGACGCTGAATGTGACGGGAAAGACATCATATGGCTCATTCCGGAGTTGTCGGTTTTTCCCTGATATTGAGGATAATAGCCTGATGTAAAGGAGGGGACTGTTATGTCCGTTAACTTTGTGTACCAACTGGACTAAAAATTAAAGTGATGCGGGCTGCAAATGTCTTGAGCTTAACAATTTCTCGATACTAACTTCAATTTGTAGGAAGTTCTAATAAGGCGTTAAGTGGAAAAAAGCAGGTCAATGTCACGACATTTTTTTACTGAGAGGAGCTGAGAGGATTGAAGGGATTTTTAGTGCTACGCCCGTCGTCAATTCATTGCCTCGACACCCCATGTAACCCGATAAGGAGTTTCCATTTATTTCAATAAAGAAATTATTCCTTTCACCTTTATGTATGCAAATAAATGAGTTAAACCGTCCCTGGCCCACATTGCGCGTTATAAGTGGTTGAATAAGTGCTCATGCTAAAAGTAGGCTAATCAAGTAGCTCGGGTAAAGGATATCCTGATCTTATACCCTTAAAAGTTTGTTTGGTTCTACAGTACTCGAACTAGCCTTGAACTTCATAAGAAATTTCCTGAGCTGTTATTTGACCATGGCCTCCAAAACAAAAGCTACGCAATACGTGACACGTGCTGTATAACTAATTATTGTACATCTCGTTCCAAAAACTAATTTAACTAAACTCTTAGGTTATTATATAGAAGTGAAAGTAAAACAACGTTGAGTTTGACCTTCCAAGCAAAAAAAAACAGTGTAAGTCGATAACACATCCTTCACTCAACGCCAGATATTCTCGAGATATTTCATTTCAACATAATTCCACAATCAACCTTATAAATAACTATAAGCTGTTCAGAGTTTGACCTTCTTTCCGGCTTTGAAGGAGCCGGAAGCTGATCACGAATAAAAAAAAAATAATACAACAACTCGAATAGAGAGCAAATGGTTATTCCACACAACTTACCCTAAACCTTAACAGAGAGCTGCCTTCTATTTTATCTCGAAAAATACGTCAGCAAACTAGGCACCATTCACTTCGCTCCTACACTTCATGTCAACATATAATGTAGTTGCTAAGCAACAGAAAGCCCCGCCTCATTTAGGTGTTCAACAATTGCAACGCAAGGGTTGTGGTTAAATGCAAAACGCGAGTTGCAAAACGCGAACCGACCACGAAGGAGTTTTAACTGCGGGACTCAAAACAGCCGTTTCGCGTTTTACAAGAGAGCAAATATGGTAATGCTTTAACTCAGCTTGATGTTACCATATATAAAAACAAGTGTTAAATGTGTCTTTAAATGACTGATTTTTTATTTATGTTAAATTATTTCAAATATATTTATGTACTTAGATACATTTAAATTATGTTTATTTTCAATTTTATCACTTCGCATTTCGCGTTTTATCCCCTCCCACGCCAGGGATGTGCAAGATTGATTTGTATTGTTTGAAAATGAGCTCAACAGTTCATAATCCCCAATTAATTATCCTTATTAGCGGCAAACGCAAGTCAGGGAAAGACTATGTGACGGACAACTTGGTAGAACGGTAAATATGATTTAACTTTATCCTTTTACCTATCTTGGCATCTTGGATATTCTTGCAGGATTGGAAGTTGCAAAACGGCTGTGATAAGATTGTCTGCTCCCATCAAATCGCACTGGGCTCAGTCAAAGGATTTGGATTTGAACAAGTTGCTGGAACCCAGCGCATACAAAGAGCAGTACCGGTTAGAGATGATTCAATGGGGCGAAGACATGAGAAAAAAGGATCCTGGATACTTTTGTCGAGCAGCTGTAGCCACGTCGAAAGGTTGGCAGAAGAATAGTTCGCGCTCACTAAATCTGCTATTTTATGTTTGGTACCAGCTGAGGACAAACCTATTTGGATAGTGTCGGACGTGAGAAGGAAAACAGATCTGGCATTTTTTCACGACCAGTACGGCAACAAGGTGGTGAAGACAGTCCGCATCGAGGCTTCCGAGAGCGCCAGACAATCCCGGGGTTGGGTTTTTATGTCTGGTAACGTTGTATAAAGTCTACAAAACCTTAATGATCGTTTTCTGTGTTTCAGGCATTGATGATGCAGAGTCCGAGTGCAATTTGGATGATATTCAAAGTTGGGATTTGGTGGTTCACAATGATGGGGAATATTGCATGCTTGGAGACAGTTTATCCTTATTAGTTTCTTGGGCCAACTTAATATCATATCGATGAGCCTCTGAATGTCAGATCGGTGGAGCACGTGTGTGTGTTATGGCACCAGATGCCCCCCGTGCCTGGTTAGAATGTGGAAACGAAATGTTCCATGTGTCAGGACTGTGAGAACCGCCAGATCTCGAAAGCCATGCATTTTAATGTCCTCATTGCAAGAAAGCCGAAGACAGCGACTTATGTCGTTTAGACAAAACAAGACAAGAAAACCGGTTATTTTTTTTATCCCCATTATCGCCAGTCTTTGTTAATTGCAGCTGACCAGGAAATAAAAACTTGTTTGTAGAAATGTTTCCTTTTTGTAATAAAAACTGCAACTTTAATTAAACTTGTGTTGTAACGAGTGTAATTTCTGCAACTTTTAATTTATTTTGTTTTACTTTTGCTTTGGCTGTTGTGAAGAATAATGATATACAGAGATAGACGACATCGACAAAACTAGCTCATGGAACTTTTATGGCGCGTTTTAGAGGAAACAAGACGCTTTAATGTTCTCTGTGTAGTCTAGGGTGCGTATCAGCTGTATGACACGGGCGACGGATCCTCGCAGCTCAGCAATGCAATGAAAAGATGCCTAACCCCGAGTCCGACATCAAGATTTATCCTCCGTTAGAATGCAAAATGGGGAATCCGAAGTTGAAATTCAGCCATGAACGCGTAAAGTGGTATGCAATGTTCATGTCATTCACGCTCGCGTAGTGAAACATGGCTTCTTAACCTCCATCCACTCGCTGGAGTTAAAGCACAAGCTGCTGGTTAAAAGCAAGAAAAGTATGGGACATCTTTGTATGCAAATATCTCGTCGCCAAGTTCCTATTACGCGACGAGCAAAACATGGTGGAAATGCTTCCTTGTCTGGATTTTTCCTTGTCTTGTCTGATTTTCGAGCTTCAAGACAAAATTTATACTCGGTGGGAGTAAATTTTAGCTCTTAAACAAAGATAAGTAAATGAACGTGAATTACTTCGAGGTCTTGGTCTGGTGAGATGGCCGTTTAGCACGAGACTTTGTTAAGTCTTAAAAGCGAGGTCTGGTCACGTAGAAAGGAAGCAATTTATCCGTTTCAAGATTTAGCTCTCCAATCTGTAAAAGTTACTAAACTAGAGCAACAAGAAGAAAAGTACACACAAAAGAACAAGATGCCGGAGCAAGAATCGGAGCTTAGCGTAAAGCCCCAAATGGAAAAGCTTTAGCTCCTAAGGACAAGTAGATATTATTTATTTGTAGTTTTTGAAATCGGCTGCTGACTACCCAGCATGCCATGCGAAGAAAGCGAGTCTGGACGGCCTCGTAAAGAACGGGTCTCTCGCGAGTGTCTTTGGCGCCCACGGAGTCTGCCATTGGCCCTGTCACATCACATTCGTTCCGCAATTAATTGCTGCACATTACGTCTCCCTGGCTTCGCTCACTACTTCCATTCTTTTCTACAGTAAAGGGGCAGAGTAAAAGCGAGTTCGATACGCTTCATGACGGTCGCCAAGATTTACCATTCTACACCCTTGCATTACCGCTTGCTCCACGATTTACACTTACACGCTTTACACAAACCAGGAAGCAAAAAAGGAAGATTTTTGTATACAAAAAGGTATTGGAAGTCACAATCATACTGACTGCCAAGTGCGAACAAGAGAAATCTGTAAAGGGAAGAATAATGACGCGCTGTCACACGGACTGGAGATAATACTTCTCTGCTTTTTTCTATATAACTAAATTTGATTGGTCGACTTGACTCAGTCCCAAAGAAATTAATGGATCTTAGCAACTTACACTATGACAATGTTCACTGACTTAGGGCGCTTTTTACGACCTCTCAGTGGTGCTTACTTGCTATCAAAGTCCTGTAGAAAGTGGTTGACTACCCGTTATCGGTTCTTTTATGTGCCTGTGGTGAACTTTGGTCTTCTCACTGAACAAAAGGCAAATCCCTATTGTAGCAAACTAGATCTGAATTACGGTAGCTCTTACGGGAAGTAAACACAAGGACGACTCGACAAACTGAATATGTGTACCCGGCACAAGGACCCCGACACAAGAACGTCGGACCCCGATAGAAGGACGCCTAACCTAACCTAACTTAACCTGGGCTAACCTAAATTAACCTGCCCTAACCTAACCTAACCTGGCATAAGCTAACCTAACCTTTCGACGTATTTCTAATATGGCTTAAACACTTACTAATCTCGTGGGCGTTTAACTGATGATTAACTTAAGAGACTTTTTGAACTCGAAATTCTATTGGTCCCTTAAAAGATTATGGACCTGGCATCCTTCTGTCGGGGCCCGGCGTCCTTGTGTCGTGTTACCGTTCTTTCAGGATCGCGGGAATTGTTGCATTGAAAAAAACTTAAGTATGTCTGAAGTTAAATTTTTTTGTGTGACACCCTCGTTTCGTCCTTTTCTATATTTTTTTTCTTGTACTGGTCAAGGTTGGACGAACTTGATGGCCAATCTTGCCTTGCGTTGGAACGGCGTTGTCTTGGCTCACTGGGGACTTGTTTTATAGAAATGTCCGTGGCGAGATTGGTATCATTCTTACGATTCTTACGTCTTTTGCACTCGGCAACATTCTTGGGGATCTATTAGCGTCTTGATATGCAACCAAGTTCCCAACTGGGGTTTTTGGAGTTAACAACGGATTTTATTGGCGCCGGAATCAGGTCCGACTTTGCTTTGCTAATTAGCTTATCCATCACCCAGGACCAAAGGAAACCTCCAAACGTCAAGTTGCCGACCCTTGCTCCATTAACCAAGCATCCGGAACCCCCAGCATACAACTTGCAAGAGGAGCATGTAGAACCCCAATGTTAACTAAAGGCTTACAACTTTCTTTGAACAGAGCAAAAAAGTTTACAATAGAATTTGCTCGGGAATTTGTGTGAAAAAGGCCTATTTTACTTGCTTGCTCTCGACATCACCCTGGCTGAGTCCATTGACTTGCTAACATGGTGATTTGCTTAGGCTGGGGAGGGGTAACATAACAAGGGGTTCACTGCGGGACTTCAACCCACCATTCTTACAAGCAACAACAATATCGTCTAGAATTTTTAGGGCGTTTGTTTTCTCTCATGTGCCTTCGCCCTCTTTACGGCTCTTTTTCCTGCCTCGTGAGTGAGTCAGAAGAGTCAGAGGCATCGGTCTTTGTCTCCTTTGGGTCTTGTAAGAAGGGCCCATAACAGCATAACAGACAAAACATTTGCAGCTGGTGTAAACCCCAGAGAGGCATTTTTTTTAGTAAAAAAAAGAAAGAAAAGATGCTGTTCACCGTGCAATTTGGTATAGGTAGAAAGACAATTACTGGGACACCTGAGATTACTGAAGATTTACGCTCGACCGGGTCTTTTCTTTCGATGCGAACTTAGTTTCTTGATAGTAGCTCAAGCGACCTCTACGGTATTTTGCCAAAGTTTTTTTTCACTCAAAGATCAGCGAACGCTTTCGTTATGTATGTTAGGCTTCACTACAAATGTAACACCATGCTATCACACGACACATAACCCTCTGCTCGTTTTCAAGGCGTTGAGAACGTTCCAGCATGCTTTGTCGATTTTGGTAGACTCCAAGCTGGATTTATCCCCGAGATAGATGTGAGGAGTGAAGAGTGTGCGAGGAGGCAGAAATTATCACGTCCTTGTCAATAAGAACGCACCAAAAACGTTTCATCTAAAATGACAGGGGAACTCGTACGGAAGCACAAATTATTATTACCCTGACGGAATGCATAATGCAAGGGTACTTTGCCAAGCCTAAACCGCCCAAGGATTTACACGATTAAACGCCATGGCTTTCTTTACGAAAATTCCCCATCAATTACAGAGATGATGCGATTATCAAACTTAACATGCTCGCTTTGATGCTTCAAAATCTAAATTGCAAAGATTGTTTTTTCTCAATGTTAAAATGGAATATAACCTTACCTTACAAAAGCAAACGTATATTCTCTCGTAATAAGGAGTACTTATATATAGTACCTCTTATTGTGAGAAAATTCACGTTTTGATATTTAATAATACGTTTAAATATTTATTAATTTATATTTGTTCTCTATAATAACGAACATAAATTAATAAATATCTAAAACATATTTCTTTGGTCGTTTTCGACGGGTGCACCAACTGTAGAAAGGTAGCAGCATGACAATACGTATTACCGAGCAACAAATTGTACAGTACGCGGGGGTGCACAATAAGAGGTCTTAGTACCCTTATTGTGAGAAACCCTCTACTATCGTAAGAAAATTCACGTTTTAGATACTTAATAGTACGTTTTAGATATTTATTCATGTATATTCCTTAATATAATAACGAACATAAATTGATAAATATCTAAAACATATTTTTTTGGTAATTTCCAACGAGTCTACCAACTGTAGAGGGGTAGCAGCGTGACAATTACTTATTACCGAGCAACGAATTGTGCGCGTGACAAAAATAGTCTACGAAACATTGGTTCCTAAAACGAAGGCGTTGTCCTGTTCACCTGATACAGGGACACTATTGTTAATATAAATGTTTCACGAGCTCGGTGTGATGTTTTAATAAAACTGACCTAGAAACAATGTGCTAAGGCATCCTTCATGTCCAGCGTAAGTTATAATAGACTTTTCCAGAGATACTCTGTAACCTACGGGTAGATATGATCCTCCTGCACGCACGTCTAAATTGACGTTTCGGGCACCTATCGCAGTGTCAAGGGCGTTAGCTATTTCTATATCTAGATATATATATACACTACTATTTCTACCGGCTTTTGACTTTTCATAAATGTGAACACTAGACCATAAACGTCTGAAGGCGACAGTCTTGTTCGAAAAATGGTGCCGGAAAAACTTCCCAGTGTGCATGACTTCCTCAAGGAAACTTCCATGCATGGCTTGAAGTTTACGGTGTACCGCGACTCACGCTGTTTGGAGAGGTAACACCGTATCTGTAACCCAAAATACATAGTACTAAGGCGAAAAATCGGGACAGATTGTTCTGGTTGCTAGCATTCATAGCGGGATTGTCGTTGTCGACGTACTTCATCACCAAAACTTGGTTCTTCTGGGTAGACAACCCTGTCGTTATCACTGTCGAAAACACCAACCACCCAGTAAACGAAGTTCCGTTCCCGGCCGTCACGATATGTCCAGTGCAACAAATACTGACAAAAAAATTGTACGAGTTGATAGATGACCCAAGGTTTGAGTTTTGCACTATATTTTCTATTAAAATTATATTTGCGTTTCCTTTTTTTTGACGTTGCAGCTTCGCGCAACACAATTTACAGGCAAACGATATACCGAAGCTTACTGCTTACCTACGAAAAAGCTCGGAATTCGACGAGAATGACTTTAAAGTTAATTTTTCAGTCCAGAACGAAGCTTTTAAGTTCACAACCGAAGAGTACCAATTGGCTATGCAGAAAGTATGTAATCTTTCTAAATTATCGATATCAGACATGAATCTAATCCAATACTTGGTAATTCATAAGGTTGCTCCGTCGTGCGAGGATATAATCCAAGTTTGCTACTGGCAAACAGACAGTACTAGGTGCAATTTGACGCAAATTGCCACCCCATTAGGCTACTGCTGCGTCTTTAACAGCGCTATAGTTAACTTACAGAAAAAGAACAGCACGAAAGCCTTAATAACTGAAAACGAAGGTGTGGCGTTTGGTTTCGATCTTACTTTACATTCGCACCTCAACGACATTCAAAAATGTGCTCCTGCTCCGTTGCAAGATGGAAACAACTCCGAACTTGATTGCCATTTCTTGAATTTTGGCTTCGATGTAAGCTTAATTTGATGAAATTCATTACAAACATTTGGCTTATTCATTTTTATATATATAGGTCATAGTTCACGATTCATCCGAGTGGCCAACACGATCTCCCACGAAAAGGCACGTGGGCTCCGGACAGATTTTGGAGATTGCAGTCCAAGCAGTCATCATGGAAAGTGAAGATGGCATAAGAAAGCTCAATGCGAAAAAACGCGATTGTGTTTACCCTGACGAAGTCAATATGAATTTGCCTTTACCTTATACTTACGGCAATTGCCTTGTTAACTGTCTCGCTAGTTATGAAATAGCCAACTGCAGTTGCCTAGAGAATTACATCCAAAGTAAAATTTTCGGTCTAAAAAACAACAAATATTTTTAAAAACAAACATTAACAATATCTAGGCCTTTATAAGAGTTATAGGATGTGCAATGGACCGGAGTTGGGGTGTATCAGGAACGTCAGCCGTAATAATCTTAAAATAAAATAAAAAAAAAAAAACTAAATTAAAGATTTGTAGACATGGTGAAAGCAAATCTTGTCGAAAAATGCCGGTGCAAACCATCCTGTAACGAGATTTCGTATTTCAATGAGGCTTACATTCGTGACGTAACTCGAAATGACAATGTTGCTTTCCTACGCGACAAAATGAATACGAAAGAAAAACACGAAGCGTTAAGGTAAAGCGAAAAATAAAAAAAAATAAAATGTAAAAAAAAAAGTGAAAAATAATATCGCGATATAATAGGAACGTTTCCATTGTTCGTGTCTACTTTCGGAGTACAAGATTTACCAAATACCGACGAAGCAATCGCTACAATTGGCAAGATTTCGCTTGTAAGAGGAATTGCTATATAAATTACTCTTTCTATCTCGTACATAATCCGTCTCTGTCCTTCTATAGCTTCCGTGGGAGGCCTCATGGGTTTAGGATTCGGCTTTAGCGTGATAAGTGCCATCGAAATTTTGTACTTTTTCTGTTACAAGTGCTTTTGCCCTTCCAAGAGCAACATGCCCGCTGATCCAATAACCGAAGCAGTCGTAATGGGAAAAAATACTGAAGCATGGGCTATAATTTCTTTACCACGACGCAGGCGCAAACAGGCTGTGGGTGAAAACAACCACAACCACGAATATTACTAAAAAGCCACGCTTGCAAGTTAGCAGTAATGCTCAAATCAGCACAATCACGGTGCTAAAGTTAGGAAAAGATAAAGAGGGATGAAATCGAACTGTTGTTTGAAAGACTTTGGCTTCCAAGTCGTATTTAGCTCAGCACGATAGACGACAAAGACATATGTAGACCTTATGCGGTAACTGAAATTTATTGCACTAATAAATAGCTCCTTTACGTGCCTATAAGGACAACAAAGCCCATTCATTATTGCATCCTCACTACAAGTCAGAAGAAAACAAAAAATGAACCCAATAACTTGGTCAAAGGACTAATAAACTAGACTTCGAAGGTCGATAAGCTCACGTTATTACTAACATAAAAATCGTATCCAGGAAATGTCGGAACCATCACCTGATGATTGTTTACGTAATGATGCTCATCAACTACAGATCCAAGAGTTCGTTTGCCGCCAGCCGTTGCTATAGTTTAGCCAAGGAAAGAGGAGGACGTAGAAGGGGTAAAAGTAATTGTCTCACCGCAAATACGTCATCACGGTTACTGCAGGACACGTCCTTTGATAGACTAAAATGTATCACCCATGGCAGCTCAACCTGGCAGAAATATTAGATATAAATTATCTATAGATGCATTTTGGCCCATACAGAATTTTCTGGGCTCTGGCGTTTGGAGTGGGCTTATCTCTTTCGGCCTCCTTAGTACGTACGTAAAGTATAGATGGGTTGGCAAGCGGAATCTATTGTCAGGACTATTGACACTACAAACTAGCCGACTGTAAATAGCGAATTTCCGGATAGGACTATATATCCAATCCAACAAGTGCTCCATAAAAAACTGTCCCTGTTAGCCGAAAAGCTAAAGTGATGATTCGATACGCCCGTATACAGTCATTGCAAATAACAAGGTCTCTTTACGTTATATTGGTGAACGAAACCGTGTAGGGTTTTACACCAAGAAAGTTGAATCCTTCAAAAGTGAAACCTCTAGGTACTTGATCACATTTCTACGGCTGGTACTGGAATATTTCTGGACGAACACCAACTTCGGCTTAATTTGTTCTACACCTATGATAATTGCATCATGGAGTGCGTCAGAAAATACCAGAATTGCAGATATTGGCAGAATTACGTTCACGTATTCCACCGAATTGTGAAATCACAAAACCTCCTGTGTGTTAAGAATTCCCTCAAATTAAAGATTACGGGGCAAAAACGTTCTTCAGTCAACCTCCGCAACTATGACCTCGTTATCTGGTATAAAGCACGTAGTTCATATCATGGAAAACTTGTTAGAAACATGTCAGTGCAGGGCTTCGTGTCAAGAAGTCGTCTATAACACCGAAGCCCTCTTCTGAATCATGGTTAATAAAGACGAGGTGATGTTCAACTTTCAGATTTTGAAGCAAATTATCTTCTCAAATATTGTTTGCTTTCTCGGTTATAGCTATCAAATGTTGCGATCTGGGTTTGGCATTTACATATTATTGCGAGCCTTCTTTAGGAAATCTCGCTTCACGAAATTCAAGCACGGTCTTAAGGAAAATAACGGCGTTCAACAAGATCACAAAAGTTTAAAAATCCTGGAATGAAAAGACTGCTGTCAATCAGAATTACTATAAAGTACTTGCATGACCCAGCCTGACTTTGCCTTTTCCAAACTGCACTCTAGTATCGATAATTTTCATTGACGGGAGCCATAAAAGATGACAATTCACCAAGTTAAAAAGCAAAACAAGTGAAAATGCAAAGGATGTTCCAGGCAATTTTCAAACGAGTGACAGGCGTTCACCAAAGCAAATAAACCTGCTTTAACCTTACTCCCCAATCTATTAGCCCCCGTCATTACTGGATTGAACTTCTTTGACGTATGACAGAAGAGACAGAAGATATATATATTCTAAACTGTTAATGGACTGCACACAGGTTCTCATTCATCGTGCGAAAAGTTACCCGGTACTGAGGCACTTATTTATAAGTTATTTACCGAATCTTTTACATCACTCGTACGGCTTATTAATCACCCCATTTGGCATCACTTACGTAAACAATCCCATGTAGCCACAGTTAAGCGTAATAAACGCGTTTTAGGCGACAGCCAACATCCGCCGCATGATGTATTACACTATAAGCAGGAAAATTGCTTACTAGGGTACCAAAATCAATTCCAAACCCAGTCTTATCCATTTGTTTGGTTAAAAAACAGTCTGCAAAGTACTACTAAGTAAAGACTTCATGAAAAAAAATCTACTCAGCTATCTTCAACGTTTTATCCTACTCAACAGAGATATACAACGTGACCCTTTGTGGGACCCGGGATCTGAACTGCATCACCAATGTAACAGCCTACTGTGCGTTTATCGCCCCTCGTTTTAGCTCTCTTTGGCGTTCTAATTTTCTTCGAAATTAATTCCCTTAATGAAACAGGGGGTTCCAAAGCGTGCCAATGCCATCCAGCCTGCCAGGGAATGGTCTATAATACGGAGACAATTTCCAGACCTCGAAAAGCACTACGATGGCTCAAGAATGACACGAGATCCTTCATCAATGATAAACTCCAGCAGCCACAGCAGCGGACTGGCAAATTCTCTGTCGACTACTAGGTATTCGTATAGCATTCCAAGACGCTTATAGTTCACAACCTACAAAAGTGAAATGCGCTTCGACTGGAAGACTTGCTTAGATATAAACCAGTCAATTCCACTTTCTTTTTATCGGAAATTTGGTGATTTGATTTTTGTCTTTCCAGAAGATTGCTGTAAGTAACTGTTTTACGATTTTGATTTAGCTGGAGTGGGCGGTCTACTTGGTCTCGGCTTCAGCTTTATTAGCGCGGTAGAAATCAATTATTTCTGCCGTTGCAAGTGCTGTTGCTGGTGGAAAATCCCGGCAAGGTCTAACGCCACCTGGCTCAGAGACTAAGCTTCGTCACATGTTTATGCAAATCTACAAATAATGCCCTAACCACACACGCAACAGTCTCAGGTGGGTCCTACAGTTTAAATCACATACAATCCGACTACATTTTCTTTCGACTCTGCACACCCCTGGCTTTATCAGTGAAACGGAAGCATAACAAAGGCTCAAAATGAGCGAAAAATATTATCCGAGAATCCCAAATGGATCCTGGGAAGTAAAAGATGGTGAGCCATCCTTGAGTCCTTCCTTGTTTATGGCGGACGTTCGGCTGCCATGGCTCGGCTTGCCTACAGTAGCAAAGTAATCCAAGAAGTCGCTAATTACTGGGAATGTGAAGAGGCCTTGGTCTTTTCACTTCTTCTTTCCCTCTCTCCAACTTCCTTAACACTGGTTGTCGAGAGGAGAAAAGACGAAAGGGAAAAAAAGACTGGAGGGAGTAAACTATACGGTTTGGAAGCTAGGCAGAACTCGCGGGGTTTGGCTGCAGATCTCTGATGTGTTTTAGCGAGTGCACGGCACCCCATAATGGCTCTCTCAGCCAAAAACCTTTTGGTCTTCTGGTTCTAAGCTCTTCGGGGTGCTAAACCCTCCCCTTTTCCTTTTCTCTTCGTCTCGGCACATGCACAGCGTACTCTTTTCCCTACCATCCCAACCCAAAACTCAGCGTACAGCTCCGCAGTAATGTAGCATGGGGCAGTAATCCAGTAATAAACCAGTAGAATAAACTATTAATATGTTCGAAATAACTTCATCTCTACTCACTGGTGTCACAAGAACACATAATTTCTACACAAAAAAATCCTTCCCTATTTTTTTTTTTTTTTTGTGCCAACACAAAAATGTCTTTAAAAAGAAGACAAAAAAACTAGAGGACCGAAAAAAAAGGACACTGCATAAGGCTGGAGGAGTCACAGCAGACATGGTGGCTGATTTTCCGGGCGCCAAATCATAAAACTTGCTCGTTCGGTCGCTGCCTTTTGTCCACACATGACAAATGCTTTGACACCGCACATAAAAGTCCGGTCCCATGTAGTCAAGTAAGTAAGCAGAAAAACCGAATCAGACGTTTCTCTCATTGAGCAAAGAGAGCAAACGCTAGAAGCGCAAGAAGACAATATTAAAAGCTAAATTATCCCAGCCAAGTTTTACGCTCGCGGCATAATAAGTTCCTAATGGTAAATTAAAAGCAAACCGAGTCTCAGCGAAGAAGAACCCGCGATGACTACGCAAATATAGTTGGCTTGCGGGAGGCTGCCATTCCCTCCAAAGGGGGAAAGAGGAGCAACGGTTAGAACCCTAGCTCTGATGTCCGATATCATGTTTTTGTCGAGTTTCGCCCCAAGACAGAGTTAGTTTCACAACAAGGACTTGAAACAAAGTCTGTTGAACGGAGTCCCTTTGATTCGCCCAGCTTCAGCTTCAAGTTAACTCGACTGGGTGTATAGACGGTATATCTATCCTACCCATAGCAAACATTTCCACGAAAACTGAATTGACAAGCAAAGTCTTTGCCAGAGAAATGGAAAAATGAAAAATACGGGGAAAATGAGAAATACACGGAGGCAAAAAAAGTGGGAAAGCGATCAAACTTGATCTTAATAATCTGCTCAAGCTCAAGCACGGTCCCAAGTAAAGTTGTTGGAAAATGAAAAATCTTGCCTTTGTTTGTCCTAAGCTGACAAGAAAACGAAAAAGCGATAGTGTAAAGAAGATCTCTCCGAGATTCTGTTGGCAGCACGGACACAGGAGAAGTATGGCAAATCGTTGGACATCTGATTGCTTGCGGGACTAGAGTATTTACTTACTGCAGTAATGTATTGACACGCGGGATTTTCTAAAGCTGGATTTCAATGACACACAAGACGGATTTGCTGGGGACATGGTCGCCGAGGTTTCTTAGCCCTTCTTCAACAAAATTTTCTTACGAGGAT
Organism: Lepidurus packardi; assembly: GCA_023053545.1. Classification (NCBI taxonomy): domain Eukaryota; kingdom Metazoa; phylum Arthropoda; class Branchiopoda; order Notostraca; family Triopsidae; genus Lepidurus; species Lepidurus packardi. The sequence goes on from JAKZAN010000007.1 coordinate 5,055,764, forward strand.
CCTGATACATGGTAGATGCTACTATATCGGGCCTATGTATTCGGACGCAGCAGACTCCTTTTGGAGTGTAACCTTGCATATAGGATTACACGCTTTACGAATTTCGGGTGGGGAATTAAAGTTAAACGTTTGATAAAAAAATATATATATATATATTAGACCCATTCTCTCGGAGTAAGCTATGTTGACGCATACAAGTGCAGAAGCAGGGGCAAAAGAGTATGTCCGGATTCACGATATCGGCTCCGAAACGCTTTCCTAAAAATCTTATACACTAAATGATCCGATGAATATTCTAAGCATCTAAGGTAATACCCTCATTTAAGACTTGGAAAAAAAGTAAGGTATGCAAAAGTAGATTAGGAATAGTCTGATAACTTGTAGTTCGATGTTCCCCGGGGTAAATATTTACTCTTCTAGCGACTCATTATGGCCTACAAGCAACAACAAGTTTAGCAAACTTCAAGCTGTGAATGTCTGGACGGAAGTAATCGGTTACTTTCGGCAGTGACGGATGATCGCAAATGAGCATAGCACTTCCCAAAAGAAATCTCACATTGCGCCCACACATTACTATTAAAAGGAAACCCCTGTGATGGGTGTTTATCGTTGTATGTGTGTGTATGAGTACTGTACAGCCAATACAGTCCTGGTGTGGTTTGCTACAATGGTTGGCTGGCATTGTTGCATTACATAGTACAAAAGGAAAGTCTTGTTCTAACACAAAATAGCGAGGCAAAAGATCCCTTATAGGTCACTAAAATCTTATGTAATGTAGGAAAAGGAGCGATGCTAGGGGTTGGATATGTGAGGGTGTACAATATGAGGGAGATTAATCGATAAACCGCCCCATAACCCCCCTTTTGCGATGCCCGACTTGACTCGCTCTCCTCTCAGTTCTTCGCCAGTGAGATCACCCTGTGAAGTAGCTCTCCACAAGTCACTGTTGGTCCTGGGACGTCTTCAGATGCCCCAGAACCTCCGGAGTAAGAACAACAGTCTTGGCATTGGCGGAGCCCGTCATCAGTTTCTTGGTCGTATTACATTCAAGTTCGTCTTAGTAGTAAAGACTTCACCAATCTCATTAAAACCCTTTGTGGATCTGTGTGTTTTCTTTGACCATTCTAACCCGCACCCCAAGTCATTACTGCCAAACTTGGGGGCACCCCGTAATCACGCTCACCAAAACCCTTTACGGACAAGTCATGTGGACCAAGTACTTCTGACCGACCGCACTGGCACGAGAACGATAACCCGGCTTTCGGGTACAAAGTCAAGACCAGGAAAGACATAAATGTTGCTATTAAGGTGCAATACAGTGAAATAACCCCAAGTTTCCTCCAAGCAATCCGGCTATTCGCGGTTTCCGTCTTGACTTCCCGTAGTTGGAAAAAAAAGAGGCTTGGGGACTTACGGAAACTGGAACGTGACATTTTATCGGTGCGAACATAAAAATGGCGGGAAACTGGGCTGTTCTTTCCAAGTCAGCGACGATTGTTTCCGGCAACGCATAAGAAGGTAACGTTGGCTGTTTTTCGGAAAACTTTTGTAACAGTAATTAGAGCTTGGCGACGTTCTGTAACGAATTTGGTGTCACATGGTCGCCAATCTTCCGGTTTTTTATTCAATTTGCTTGGTTTAAGGCGAGTTGATTTGGTACGAACGGAAAAACTGACAATTAAGTTTGCACATCGCACCTGTGGTTCTCCTGGCATCCACGATATTACTGTTACTAAAGAGAAAACTACTTTGTAATGGCGCTTTCTTAATTTATCAATCTTAGCCGTTGACAGAATCCAAGTTTCCAAATTTGATCAGCTGGGCTCGAATACAATAAAGTTTGCAGGGTTTTTTTTGTTTGCGCTTTTAAATTTTATATTAAACATGAGATACAAGATGAGGCAGCTTCCTCGAATGTCGTACAGTAAACGCATGAAATTTGTTTGTCATGTTTTTTATAACCTCCCCGCTTCGACTGAGTTTTAGTGCTCGTTAAAGACCAAACTAATAAAGTTACGAAGCTCCTTTCCATATCATAAAAGAAACTAATGAGGACATACCAACTAACGACTTCGCTTTCTGGACTGTCAAGCCTTGAGCCTAACTTACGTCTACCATAGACGGAAATCACAGGATCCTTCCATACACTTCGTCCCCTACGCTATTAAAACAGCCTCTTGGTCTTCGAAACACAAATTGCGGTTTCAGAATTTCCCAGGATTTCAGCCTCACCAGGTGATGATACAATTATACAGAATGTGCCCTACACATGCCCAGACACGACGCCCTATCCCAAGAGAATTACCAAGCTTCACTGCGTAAAAATAGTCAAATAAAACCCCTTCATTCTTCTCTCAAATAATATCCAATCTACGTGACTTTACGTTCCGTTACCACGATATCCGTCGCGATATTACATCTTTCTCTTTTTATTGTTTTTTTTAATTTTTAGAAAATAAAAGGGGATCGAGGAAAAAAGGTGACACGCGATGAGAGTAAGGGTCATGTATACGTCGAAGCAATGAGTTTGTGGGGGCAAATAGCTGTCCCTAATAGCATCGACGGTTTGTAAAAAGGTCGCTCATGAATAATCTCTGGTCCTATTCAGGGCCAAGCGAGCGAACGCGCGGGGAGTTGAGAGTCGCACGGAAAGTTTCCGACAACACGCCCGAGATTAATGAATTTGGTAGATTATGATAATATCTGGCGATTCTCCGAGGGTTGGAAGTCTTTAGCCAAGTTTTCATCATTCGTCGCCTCATCTCATGGCCCGCCCGGACAGGGAAGAAAGATTGCATCCGCGTTAGCATATTCTAAGCAAGCACATGGCAGTCACCAACAATACTAATATGATATACAGTATACGCTTATGTAACACATTTTCATCTGCCCTCCCTTAAAAGACATGAGAAAAACAAATAAAGGGTACGAGCTACGCGTTCTACATACGAAGAAATTTGGATAAAAGGGAAAAAACTCCCATACAATTGCATACATGACTTCCAATACTGTTTTTTTATGAGCAGAAACAATGAGTACAAGCAGAAGCTCGCATCGCATCCCAGTTTTATGACGGCCCTCCACGACTATGACTTTAATACTCACTCCCTTACTGTATGCACTATTATAGAAAAAGGGGCTACTTTTGTGCTCCTCGTCCTCGGAGAAAACTTGGAAAGCTATCGTTTTCCCGGGGAAAAGTGAAAATAGTGAACGAGAGGTTAGGTCCAAGAAGTATAACGTTAAAAGGCTGATGACATTTATGAGTGTGTGGGGATAAAAGACGGACTTTCTCAGCCGCCAGAACTACGAGAGCGTATATGCTCATAACAGCCAACGGCATATAAAGGCGTAACTATTCATCTCGACAATAAACCAAGAGAATAACGCTTACTTCACTTGATTATAAAGGTCCCCGTCCAGTCTAGCCATCTCGTATACAGACTTAGTTCCCCGCATTCAACAAGACGAGGGGGTGTAAACATGGGTGTACATTTAATAAAGAAACAAAACACATACAAAAATGCAAAGAAGTATATGACGCCAGGCTTAAAGAATTGAAACTTCCAATATCCACATGGATTCATTAAGTGAATCACGTTTGACGCTCCTTTCATATTTGTTTCAATCTTCGTCTTGCACTACAATAGGGGAAAGAAAACGACGGGCAACAGAATTACCGCCTAGGGCTATATACGGAAACAGAGCTTAATTGTGGCGTGCCAAAGCATTGGTAAAGCTTGATTGTGTTGTGCGTGAGTGAGTGAGGGGGAAAATAACACGGGTAAATAAAGACGCGAAAACGTACAACTTTTTTTGGGGGGGACAAAAGTTTTATTATTTATTCTGAGTATCATCAGACCACTCAAGAGCTTTCTGAGGAAGGACGTAACACCTTTCCAGATGGATGCCGTTTCGCACTTGTCAGGCCTCAATGTACGTGATCTTAGTGACTTCTGACGAGCCCAAACTATGAACACACGGGATACACGAGACAAAACTGTTCTCCAAAGATCAGCAAGACTTTCTTCCAGTTCGGGAAGTTCGCCTTCGTCTACACGACGGAAATGCAGGCGTAAGAAACCCTCGCATGTCAAGAAGACCGACGAATTCTCTGACGACTAAATGCCCTAAGCTATCCTAGAAGCAATAGCAATTCTTTTGAATTCCAAAACCCACCCGTCATTTTATGACATCAACCATGCCTGACCTAGTGTTTTACCCCGTCAACACTATGAACAATAATTTCCGGCTTATAATTCGGGCAGCAACCTGAAAATTCATTTAATTTCACTTTCAAAATTCTGCATAAACAATTCCATTGAATTTCCCAATTATTACTGAATATGATTACACATATTATAAACAAAATTAAATATTATAAATATTAATTAAATATTTTAATTACATTGAATATATTGTAGTTGGTACTCTCAGTTTATTCCACCATAGTGCGTAAAGGGCAATACTTATACATTAATAATTTAAACAATATAAGTATCGAAAATAATACTGACTCGAACAATACGATGATTTTTTATTAGATTAAAAAATACGACGAAATTGTATGCACTGCTATTATTCTGCACTGAAATAATCAAAAGATCGAAAGATATTAGCATGTAGAACTATTTTTATTTACTAGCTTACTTACTCGTGGAAAAAAACGGCGATGTAAAGAACGAATAGTGTAACTAATCCCTCTTAGTTTTAAGATAATAGTTCAAGGGCTCATGTTGTTTCTTGCAGTTAACTTTTTCTGGATACAGATCCTTTTTTTCACTCAGTAATTCGTATCATTACATTTTGTTTCTTGTTTTAGTGTAGAAATCGTAATGTTAATGAAAGGAAGGCCTGCCATGTGTATTTGTTGAAGGACAACGACGATAATTTTGGATACACGCAAGAAACTACATTGCGATAGGAGCTTATTGTGATGGCACATTTGTCAGAGAACCATAACAAGGAATCCGAGCGATTTAAGACTTGCCTAACCGGCTTAGGACTTATCCACGACACTTGCAGTTAACCTTTTCTGCATAGAGACCCTGTTTTTCACCCCGTATTTCGTATCATCAACATGGGAAGACTATTTTAGTTGCTTAGGTTAGGTTGCTATTGCCTAAGCCAACGTACGAGAAAAAAGAACAGGCGTCAAAACCTTCAATCGGTACAAAACACGAATGAGAGTCATTCATCAGCTATGCAAATTGCTACTTTTTCAGAACCCATGTTTTCTCGCCCAGCCAACCCCAAGCCCTTATGCGCTCCTTTGAATAATAAAATCCAAAGGGCTTGTCATGCTGCTGGCCTCATCCGACTTCAACATCAGCACCAGAACATCAGAAAATCGGAAAAAAAGAAAAGTTGATGGGCGTAGGCAGTCAAGTTGTCCCTCATTTCAGGAGGAGGTAAATAATAACACGAATTCTTCGAACAGTCTATCAGTCTATTCTATTGTCTACCTGGCCCTCAACTTCTCTTCGTATTGCTCATCTCTTACAACTGTTCGAAAGTAAAAGAAAGTCATCTTTCGGACAAGTTGCCCCTAATTGGATGTCAACAATTTGGCCAACAGCATTATCATTAACATTCATAACTGTTCCGGATCAGAAGACAACACAACTTATAACTAACGGCCAACTTGGTCAACAACAATTCGATACATGTTTTTGTATCGTACTTTTTATAATACTGTACTAGGATATCAGCTTCCTTTCAATCTCGCGTACGAGACGCATGCATAAGAAATTTTTTCTTCATTTATACTCAAGCCCTTTCTTCTTGTTTCCTTGTCGTAGGTTAAACCCATCCGCGCATCGGAGAATGGAAATGAGCATCCTTTCATTATCATGGAAACGTTCAATCTTGCTACGCTGATCATTCTGACACTTGGCGTTTTGACATTCGCCGCTCGAGGTAAGGATAACGCAATTTTGTCATTAATTAGACTCCCGGAGCTGTAATTTTTTTTTTTTTTTTAATTTCGCTCCATCATTCCATGAGCCACCAAGAGGTGTCGCAATAACCGCATTAGACTTTCACATAATCGCTGCCCTTTTTTGTGCAGGTCCACCCGAGTTTTTGGAACCGCGTCTGCGGAATGACACGGTAGCTTTGGGTCAAGATGTAACATTTACTTGTCGGGTTATTCATTTGGGCGGATATCGAGTAAGTTAAAGTTCCAAAGTTTCATCGATTATTTCCTCCAAGTTTGAGAGCATGTAGGGACATATCGCGGCAGTAAAGTGGTGGACGACCAAGTTCGAACTTGCAAGTCCATTGAACAATTCTTCAGCCAATCAATGTTATCAGCAGTGGTCAAGTCTTGGAAGAGAAGAAATGTGCACTGAACATGAATGTAAACACTTTTGTTATCTCTTCCTTTTCTTACAAAGGTGGCTTGGGTCAGAAGTGATACAAAGCAAATACTGGCAATCCACACACATGTCATAACCCAGCTAACGCGTGTCTCCGTTAGCCACGACGGCCAATCAGACTGGAATTTGCACATCCACAATGTTCAAATGGAAGATGCTGGTAAAAATCTAAATACAATGCTTTATCCCGTAATTACTATTTACGTTTTTTTACTACCTACGAATAGGACCCCTAATGTGCCAAATCAATACGGATCCTATGAAACATCAAGTAGAAACATAACTTGTGTTTACCCTAACGAGTAAAAGTCAAGTAATACAACAAATTCGCAGATCGGACACCTGCATGTTGTTATTCCACCGGAGATCATACACACTGAAAGTAGCCACGACATAATGGTTCCTGAAGGTGGAAGTGTCAAATTAGCGTGCCGAGCACGAGGTTTGCCTCCACCAACCGTCCGGTGGCACCGAGAAGACGGACAAGATATAATTATACGGGATTCGAGTGGCGAAAGGAGACGACGTAAGCATAGAATTCAAACTTACTTAAAACATAATCTTAGAATGAAAGAGTTGAGCAAAAATATTAATAATAATTAAGATGACTCATTTTCCTTTTTAAAAGGCGAGTTAATAATCTAATTAGAGTAATGAATTCAGAGTGCTGCTGAACTTTGAGAAAACGAAGAATAAAAACCAGTCTCTGTGACAGCTGTGTCTTAATTCTTTTCCAGATGCGATGTACGAAGGCGAGATGTTAAAGTTATCCAAAGTAAGCAGAACGGATATGACATTCTACATATGCACGTGTAACAATGGAGTACCTCCTTCTGCAACCAAACGAATATTCCTAGGAATCCCTTGTAAGCAACTACAAAATGAGAAAAGTTTTGTCTTACATATTTTATAATATTGTACCTGTTGAGTAATTGATATTTCGTTTACGTTGTAGTTCACCCAGATATAAGGGTTCCCAATCAATTAATAGGTGCTGTGATGGGTAGTAACATAACCGCGGAATGCTTTGTTGAAGCCTACCCGCGATCAATCAACTATTGGGTCCGAGACGATGGTAATTAATGAAGCTAATGAAGAATAGCACATACAATTTGTTTCTAAATTTTCCATTTACAGGTGAGCTTATCGTTCAGGGAGACAAGTTTGGCATCATGGAAATGCGCGACACAATATTTAGCGTCCACATGAGCTTGACTATTAAGATGTTTGAGTCCTCGGACGTCGGCAAATATCGGTGCGTGGCCAAAAACTCTATAGGAGATGTGGATAGCAGCATTCGAATCTATGGTAGTAATAAAAATTTGAACGTTCTGCTACAGTAATGTCAAAGGGATTTATACCTTGCCTGTAGAAGTCAAAGACAACAGGCACACGACAACTCAATCATCCCGAAGTGCTCCTTTTGACTATTTGGAATACAACAATCCCGTGTCTTCAGCCGAATTTGATGCCAATGAACTTTCCCCACCTGAAAATGGGAAAGAAGCGTTGTCTTTTGACAATCTAAACAAATTTAATACTTTCAACACTTTGCCTGCTTTAAGTTCTTCCACTAACTTATCCCGTTTAGCCGCAGCCTCCCTTATCCCTACAGCAATAACGGCTTGCTTGGCTATTTTCTTCCTAATACCTAGAACGTACGCCTTTTTCTTATAATTCATCTTTTAGTTCGATCTATGCAGCTTCCTCTCCCAACGCAGAAGACCGTAATAAAGCATAAACGAAACAATGATCTCACGAAGATAACAAAGAAAGCTGGTCTAAATCTAAACAAACTACTTTTCTTTTAGGAGCAGGGAGAAAGAGAGAGAAAAACTCTCCGACAAAAGGGAACCGAATTAGGGTTCTTCTGCTATCGTGCTTGGATAAACAATCCTAATTTGATCAATCAAGAAAATGGGTTCACATCGCTCTAGCTTTTCTTTCGACTTTATACCCCGCGCCCAGTGAAAGAGTTTGCCGAGTATTCTCAATATATCGATGCTTGATGCACCAATTATTCTCATATTGCATTATTGATCGAAGAAGTATATTCAAAAAGCTATCAACGACAAAGGTACCAATCCACTTTTGCTTTAGCCTGATTCCGGTCTTTGATGGTTGGCAACAGGCATAAGGCAAAGGATTTGCAATGTGTTATTTGTCGGCTGGAAAGTGGACGAAAGGTTTCATCAGCTAGTCTTTTCATCAGCTCTTTAGCTTCTTAAGGATGAAGATGAGTCTGCGATTGACAGTGCAGTTTTCTTCTATACATTTCTCTCATAGCTCGCTAAAAAAAGATAAAACCATGAGTATAGTGATGTCCCTCTAAGAAAACCCTGCTTTACCATACAGCCTTCTATATTGCTGAAGGAGAAAATCCTTGCAGGGTTCATTGGTTCTAGCTCTTCATCAACTAAACCGCTTATAAGATATAAAGGACAGCAAAGCACGATGATGAAAAAGAATACGACAGAAAACTAAGAAGCTGCTCGGTTCTTATAGCGTAACCTCAATATCACGACTGGAAAAAAACTGCTCTGCGCACGGGAAAACAAATCGGAGTGGAAAACGTCAAGGAAACAAGCAAATCGGTGGTTCGTAAACTATAACGGTAAATTAGGAATGCATAACGGTCTTACTTGGCAATTTAGCACTATCACTAATTATCATGAAATGCAGAACTGGCGTAAAAAATTACAGTTGCTCTTTTGTATAAAGCAAACAAATGTCATTTGAGGAAAACTTTGAATGGCGCACACCCTCTGTCGGGCCATTTCATAAGCAAAAGCAAGTCGGTAAGCGCCTGCGAATACGCGGTCAGCAACGACATAAGGACGGACTCGACAATAAGACTACGGTGTACCCGACAAAAGGACTACGAAACCCGACTTAAAGACTATGGGCCCGACTTAAGGACTAGGTTAGGACTAGGTGAAGACTACGTTAGGACTAGGTTAGGTTCGTAATGCTTAAGTCGGGGTCTTTCAAGCTCGTTGGCAGTTAACCGAATGAGAAGAGACCGTTGGAAGATTACGGAACCGAAGTCTTTTTGTCGGGGTCCGCAGACTTTTTGTCGGGTCGTCCTTGTGTCTACGTGCCAACACGCTGTACTATACCATGCACCCGGACTGTTTGACCCTCTAGAAACATGCCATCCACAATAGAAAAGCTTACTCGTAAAGCGCAAAATTCATGCACAGGATAATTTCTGAACTCATGTCCCCCTCCCAACCAAACGAGAAGCGTGACAAAAGAAATAGCATTCATGTTGTCTGATGGGTCTGTTCGGACTTTAGTATTCTACTAGTGTATAGTGTTACGCCCAACCTAGCAATTCCCCCGCTCTGCCCTTTTCTTTCTTTACTTCAGTATCCAAAAGGCCCACCTTTTCCCTTCACAACTTTTGACTTTACGGACTTCGATCTCATAAGGAGTCAAAGCGTAAAAAATGCTCCTTTTTATACAATCGCTAAAACGGCGTAAGTCACCTTACAAAACTCAAAGGTTAAATGCAACTTGTCCGGTTATTCTTGTGCTGTTTGACGTTTGTTGATTTAGACCTTCCAAATCGCACACTATCACATCAAACAAACGCACTCTGCCATTTACACAGGCTTCGTTTATACTTGAGACGAAAAATAGATACAAACCTAGTACGATACTGCTTGACAATTGCAACTTTAGAAATAACGTCCCTGTAAAGTAACTTACAGCAGCATAATTTTTTTTTACTGCAGAACTTTCTTTGTCTTTCCATAGAAGGGAAAACGACAAAGGCTCGGCATATACGGTAGCTCATGAATGCCAAAAGCAGGGAAAAGAAAAGAATGGAACAAAAAGAAAAATTGAACAAATCTAAAGCGCCGTGTTCTCTACACACAGAAAGCGCAAGGCCCCGTTATCCTTCGCATTCCGATCACGTTGACTCCAGTCAAATCGTATGCAACTTCTTCTAGAGCAAAACGCGTGCTTAGAGACATGAAAAAAATATGAGGCAGTAAATTTTCTTCTCGAAAATCACGAAACTGTGTGGTTCTTAGTACATGAAATATATCATCAATCGTCCAGGGAGTTCTCAAAGGCATCGGATTGGGCTAGTTAGGGAGCCTTAATGAGGGACTACGAGGAATCGTTGCTGAATCTCCATCTCGGCCGTCAATTCTAGTCTTGACAAGCATTTGTAAAGGAACCCCACATCAGCCACAAGCCGGGTAAAACTTTGGCACCACGGCATACGGCGTATGTGCTTTTATATTACATAAATGAAGCTATAAAAGCGGCCATTTGCTTTCTTTAATAAACAATATTAGTTTCTTAGAATAGCGGAGCCATATGTGGGAAACACAGACGCATGACAAATAAACTTGACGTCCTTCTTCGATTTTCAACTTAGCTATCCCTAATGACGTTCCTATGTATCGCTCCACTTTTTGATTAACAATCCACTAAAAAAAAGAAAAGAAAAAAATTTCCGAATTGCTGCAACTGTATGCAGCTCCCAAAAAATGACAACTATTTGGGTCCTCCTAAACGCGGGGAGGACAGAATTGGTTAGGGTGTGTCCCCTTAATTGACACCTCTCTTATTGACCTAGACGGGAAAAAAACGAGAGCTAAAGGAAGGGAAAAAGATTAATTGAATGCAGAGACAGAATACCTTGTATGCCAAAGAAGACCGGACTCGGCCTTGACAGCAAATAGGTTGTAATGAGGCTACCAAAAGGGTAAAATGTTCACAAAGCACGTGCATTTTTAGAAAAAAAAACTTTTGCGTGTTTCTAGGGTACGGGTTGGGAGAGTAGGAGCAACGGAGGCCGTCAACATCGTACATGTAGACGTGGTGTAAGATCATCAAGGAGAAGCCCATCATAAAGCCATGAAACAAGGCCCAGGGTTTCTAAGTTTGGAGACAGATTTCATCCCAACCCCGAGCTTCGCCTTTGCTCCCGCAGCTTGCTCTAATGGCCCTATGAAGCCGGATCGTGAGGAGCACACGCAACGAACAACAAGATGGCAAAAGAGCATTGTTGTATACATATATATATATATTCCCGCAAAGTTCTGGACCTCAAAGGGGTTGGCAAGCGTCAATGACGTCATTATATGGAACACTTTCTTGCCACTAAATTGATGTACACAATCATTTTCCATCGCTTTTTGGGCGGCGAGCTCTATTCCCGCAGTCACAAGGACGAAATGAAGGCTTTAGTGTCTTTGGCGCCTTTGGGGGCCATCAGAATTAGAAGCGGGTATTAGTTCATTGAAAGCTAAAGGTTAATTCTCAGCAAACCAATTTTCTTCTTTAACTGAGCTAATACTAGCCCGCGAATGTTCCCATACAAAGGGGGGAGTATCGATCCAAAGCAACATGTTGTCTTTTACCTCCTTCAAAACACTGGCTTGTAAAATTGCAACCTTAAGCTCTTAGGGATAACCAAATTTAAGACTATCCAATTCCTATCCAATGATTCTATAGAACACAATGACCGTCGAACTGCCACTTTCAATATTCTCTTTCCTCGTCATTTAATTTTTTCGGGACTAAGTCCATCTTCTTGCTTGTTGGATGAACCGAACCATCTTTCTTGGCGAGCAAGCATTTTCGGAAACGGAAAGGCAGTTTCAAGGGTACTCTTTCCGCTGATCGGATTATGCACTTCCATGGAGACCGGGTCTTGAGGCATAACACAACACACAAGACTGGATAGACAAAGGGGCGGCCGGTCTGTCTTAGCGCTTACTGTTGCACTGAACATCCATTGAAGGAATTTCTTCGCCGCACCAAGTCGCTTTCCTAGCATGCACGGCAAACTGGCCGTAAAAAAGGGAGCGCACAAACTTAGCGCCCGCACTGGAGTTAATGAAAAAATATGGAAATGCAACAGTACACGGACGACGCGAAATTAAACAGTACATAGCTATGTAGACCTTCCCATTGTGAACCTTACCAGTGTGGACCAGCAGGCTATACATATTTATATAAATACACATAATAATAAGAGTTAGTCCCTTGGAGAAACTATCGACGAACCCAAGCTGAGAGTCGTAGAAGCAGTACAGCAAAAGGCGAGTGAACAGCAAGATTATAGCTCAGGCAAAGGGCTATATTACACGTCGTCCAAGGGATGTTGACTACAATTAAGGTCAGTGACAGCGGCGAAAAGCCCATTTGAGCGTTCGCCTTTGTCGAGCAAAGTAAGAGCAGTAGCTAACCGAGTTGGTATTGACACCAAAACTTCGCTATATAGTTAAAACAAGGGTTTATCTGGGGCCGATATTTCTACTTGAAACAGCGGAACTAGTTGATACACATTTTATTGCTGAAGAACGTCAATGTCTGCCACATGCCGAACTTCCGAAGACCCTTGACTTGGGGGGGGGGGGGGGGGGGGATGCTTCTCGTATATGCAGTACATGAACGCGGATACAGTTGCATTGTTTCTGTTGCTAGGAAGTTTAAGTTGAGACCCAAGTCCTTTATTTCTTTCTTTTTTTACCCATTCAGTATGTTTGGTAACTCTCGCCACATAATGTCCGTCAAGTCCTACAATCTAACATCTTAAATAGAGTCCTGGGACAATTCCCCGTGGCCGCTTTGCTTTGAGACGCCAAGTTGTGACTTGGCGCTGCAATGCATAGTGTGGGTGACGCATTCCTGGAGTCTCTGTTCTCTCTGACAAAGCTGGCCATAAAATGCGACTCGACCCCAATAAATGAACTCGCTAATGAACGCTGGCAATTAAGTCGGACCTTTTTCTCCCTCAAGACTCCCCTCTCTGTCTTATGTTGCTTTGTTATTTTCGGCTTTTGGGTTTTACGAAGTTTTTTTAGAATGGCCCTGCTGAATTGAGCAACTTCTTGACTCTGGCTTCCTGATTATCGCCGAGTTATTTTTTTAAATCTTTTTTCTTCCAGAATGTAGTCTTTCAAGACACACGACTATACGTCTGTTAAGCAAACTCGCTTCCTACCGCTATCAAATCTACACGCAAGTCGGTCATCTTCGCCCGCGCTGTGTCTATAGTCCCATTTTTTCTGGAGCGAGAAGCATCAGTTGTGAGTTCGCGTTCGGCGTTGCTGCTGCTGTGTCGGGGAAAAGTCCTTGGATGACTTGAGAAGCGACGCTGTCGACGCTCCCCAGTTTGACTATCAAGCCCGGCCTAGACACTCAACACTTCGTCACCTCCTTCAGTGAACCATTATAAAGTGCTTGTTTTTTGTCCCGAATCTGTGCAGTGCACAAACCACGCGGCCCAGGGCAGAGATTGCTGCTTTTCTGTGGCGCTCTTAAAGAAATAAGTAAGGTTGCTCTTCAATTCCGGAAGCTCAACCGTGCAGCCAGTAACGTAACAACAGGCACGCCAAGAATTCCAATTATCACAAGGTAAACTTCATTTCATTCTCGCTTTCCAAATCGTAAAAAAGCCCAAATGAACGAAAGAAAAGGTATTAAAGTGGGAATTCCTTTATTTTAAACATGCAGATTAACGGAGGAAGAACGCCCCAAGTGTCTTCCCCGAATTTTTTGTTTGAACTTGATAATTCCTTTTTTTTCTATTTTCCTACAAATTGTTTGTCGTCAGGTATCGCTGTAAAGGGAAGGGAGTACGAACCGAGTGCATTATGATCTGTAATTTTTTTTTTAATGTTACACAGAACATAAGAAGAAATGCGTTTTGTCGTTAGTCAGCCCATTAGCTAAGTAGCTTCGTCAATGTCTTTCGTCACGCCAACGATACGACTCTGAAAGGCCAGGGGCATCCATCAACATGCAAATGAATCCTACAACTCTTACAATTTTAACTGGCGTCGAACCCGATATTTGACCAAGACCAAGTGTGTTAACACGACTACGATTCTATAAATTAATTACAAAAAAAGCGAAGAACAAGAGCTTACACCGACGCTATCCTCTCTAGCTCCGTCTAATCTCCACGAAACCATCAGTAATTCATTTTCGATGAAGCAAACTTTGTTGTAAAGCAAGCAAAACTTCCGCCCGTCACATCATGGGTTGTATGATAGCCTAAAGAGACTTAAGCCCTTGCCTTGCGTCCAACAAGACTACCTTTTAACTGAATAAGCACATACTCACTACACAAAGGGAGAGCTTGAACTCTTGGACAAGCTATTGCTGGGAAAGCAGCTTTGCTTTGTTGGGCTGTTGGCGTGTATCGAGATTGGACCTGAATTTTTTAAAATTAAGTTGGTTGACTCTGTATCCCTTTTCACTCCTCCTCCCTAACGTCGGATAGTACAAAACAGTTTAGAACGCGAGGTTAATAAAAAATAAAGGGAATAATTCTCTTCGTTATAATTCTACTTCATTTAGCCATTTCGGAAACTGGGCACAAGGATGAGTTGACAAAAGGAATTCATTTACCCGACACAAGGACGCCGCGCCCCGACAGAAGGACGCCAGGTCCATAATCTTTTAAGGGACCAATAGACTTTCGAGTTTAAAATGTCTCTGCTCATTGGTTAAGCGTCAACGAGATTAGAAAGTACTTAAACCGTATTAAAAAATACGTCAGGTTAGGTTAGGCGTCCTTCTGTCGGGGTCCGGAGTCCTTGTCCTCAATTATTAAATCCGGAACACAAATAAAATTAACGAGATTTTTCCTGTATTTTTCCTCTCTGTTTCTTAGCTCACTGAGCTGAGGGTGTTTGGGTGGGGGCGGGGTTGCTGTTACCGGTCAGGGCGGGGGGTGCAGCATTGTGCAAGTTAGTCCGTCCCGCGTTTAGAGTCAATACAAGTCAACAACTCTGGAGTTCAAGACCGTGGCCTTTCCGGACAATGGCAAGGAATGATTACATTCTGTATTTTCTTGTTATGTTAGGGTCATTTGCATCATCCATCGCAAGTTTATGGCCATAACCAGCAACGACGGTCCTTTATTCGTCGTCACTCTAAAAGAGCCTGTATACCCTTTCACAGCACAAAAGTTTACGCCAAAACTCTTGCCTATGTACAGTTTCGCTACCTCGGGGCGTACACTGTATAGCATTCTACGATTCTCCTCGTTTCCATCTCCTCTGGGGCTACATGTCATCAACGGGACCGTGGTTCAAACCACCCTCGCTCGTATTTTAGAGCCCGCTGGGTTCCATGCGGCAACGGAATAAAGAAAAGTAAAAGAAAAGGGCCAAGAAGCAAGTCCTTAACTACAGGGCAGAATTTACACTGACATTGGAAGTCACTTAAGATCTCATTTGTCATGCAAGGATCCTTAGTATATCCTTCCTATCCTTCCGCTGTTTCTCTCACCCCATCTGGGAGTTCCTTCCTTTTCGCCGTACATGGATGTTCTCATTTTCCCCAAGCCACGGCCCTCCAAAACAAAGGGGTACATTCCGCCCCCCAGAAAACCAAACTTAATGAACGGCTATGACTATATTGGTTTTTCTGATGACTGCCGAAAGATCGCAGACAATCACCAGGCCGGTCCTTTCCACCACCAGGGAAAACAAAAATCCTGAAATATCGAGCAAAAAAAATAAAGTCAGACAGATTCTGCTCAATATAAAGAATACAAAGAAGCAGCTTAAAATATGAAGAAGCGCCAAGACAACACCTTCGCTGAGCATACACATGCAAGCGTACATATGCTTCCCGTCTGTTCTCTCTAAACTTGATATAAATCTTGGCTTGTGCTAGTGGGGTTGCTGTATATCCGCATGTGTGTATGCACAGTTATAAAACCAAGCTTAACTTCCTCCCTCCCCGTCCGCAAAAAGCACTAACGCCTTGTTTCCCATTATGCAAATGAGTGGAACGTATGCAGTTTGTGTGTAGTCAAGAATCTTCTTTGGTTGTCGGCTTGGGGGAGGGGGTTGGAAGAGATAATGCACGAAAAAGAATGGGGAAAAGAAGGCGAAATTATGGAAAAATTTCCTCCGTTTTTTTTACGAGGTCAAACAACTTCTGCTCCATAGCCCCCCAGACCTCCAATCCAAAGCAAGCCGCACACGCTATCGGCACGAGCATACGCTCTTTGAAGAAAAAAGTTAGATGAGCGTGTCATTTGATGCCGGGTCCCGTAAACGAGTAGTAGCCTCAATAAAATAAATGGAAGCCCATCAATTCTTAAACTAGGCCTTGTTATAGTACCCCTTCGTTTCCTGGGGTCCATGCAATTCTCTTTCACCCTGCTTGGTACACGTTTCTCTGGCACACCGAACTGTACGTACATATACACCGGCCAGTAGCTCCTATAGCCTCTATCATCGCGACAGACAACACTCAAAGACCATCATCCGGGGAAAGAGCCCTTTCTTGATTCGAGTAAGACAATGTACCATAAAAATAAAACAAGACTAGTCAAACCCTATCCGACAGAAATCAAAATAGCTCGGCCGTTCCACTTTGCTTTTGATGCCCAAAGGCTATTTTTTTTGAAAATTTGTGGAAAATTCAAGATTTGATTGCATATACAGTAGATACTGCTTATTGTAGTTATGTTTGTCAAGTGAATATTGATTATATTTAGCAATTCTAATAACCCAAATCGGAAACATGTAATAGAATGCTACGATTAATCGGCGCGTGAAACAAACGGGCTTTCCCAGATATTCCCTTTTTATAGTCACTACCTCCACAATTGTTTATTTCGTAGCGATTTTTCAACAATTTTGATACAGATGATTGAGGGATTCCTAACTTAACGGCCGCTTCCCTTTGTAGCAAATCTACTGAATTTAACTTGCCATAAGATTCAATGAGCCGCAGCTTCTCTTTTAAATTTAAATCAACTCTTTTCTTGTTCGTCGCCATTTTTATACATAACCACTAGTCTAAAATACAACACTGTCTTTGAAGCCTAACTCCGATGCTTAGGTAGGGTTCTCAACACGATACCCCTTCTACTTTTCCCAGTCAATTAAGGAACTGGACCACAGTGTAGAGGTTTGAAAACCTTTATACTGTGAACTGGATATTCAATTGAATGCCAAGGCGACACAAGGACGACTGGACAGACGTACTCTGGGCCCCGGAAGAAGGACGCCAGGTCCATAATCTTTCAAGGGACAAATAGACTTTCGAGTTTAAAAGTTCATAGCACCAATGAGATTAGGAAGTGATTCAGCCGTATTAAAAAAATATGTTACAAGGTTGGGTTAGGCGTCCTTTGGGACCCAGAGCCCTTGGGTCGGGGCCCGGCGTCCTTGTGTCGGGTACATGGAGTCCTTTTGTCGAGTCGTACTTGAGTTTACTTCCCACCAAGTGTAGTAGTAGCCTGGAAGTGAGTGGATTGGTCAAAATGACGTAAAAGCAGTGTCATTGGCCAATCTGCGAAGTCCATGTGGCAATCACTACTGTAGTTTCGTTACTGTGTACGTAATGGTTTTCTTGAAACTGATTCTAATATCCGAAAGTGTGATTCTAATAACCGATAAAAATGCTACGGAAGTTATCACTTTGAATCGGCTTTTAAAATGTGATTCCACAAAGCGGCTGATTCTAAAAACCAGTTATCATAATAAGCGGCATCTACTGTAGCTTAATTGTTCAAAAGGGAAGGTGTCATGTTCAAGACCACAGTATAGAGGTTTACACAGTATGGTAACAAGGGTATCCTTCCAATGTTAAGGTTTTCTGACAAATCTCTCGGTCCCAAGAGGATGTGAGGATACGAAGGCTTATATGGGGGATGGATTCCCAGACTGTGCCATGTACCCCCATGTAGGCATTCCTAATCTACTAGAAAAAGGGTTCGAGAAGAGAAGAAAACATTCAGAAAACGGGGGACTGGTGACCTTTCTCTCGGGCACTCTAGGGAGTTTTGGGCTGACGTAGGGTCATACCGGCAACGCGCGCATTTGAAAGTGTTAAGAAAAATACTAAACTTGCAAAAGTTAGTAACATTTAGGAACAGTTGCAAAGTACCAATGTAATGGATAACTCGTATATAGACATAAATAGTCATAACAACACATATAGACATTAATATACATGGGTATTTTATAGTATATGGGGTTAAACCTGTATACTATAAAACACCTATGTATGGGTTGCAAAATAGACTGCCTCCTCGTGGTGCAACCTGGGTAACGCGAAATAGTCTATAATGTGTATACGTGTTGTGCTTTGACCTAGTTAATTCATCTTTTATTTTAAGCTCACATAGTTTAAAGCAATAGATTTAAATTACGCGCTTTGTAAACCGTCGTGACCTTTTTTGAACTGCACTGGGAGGTTTGCGAATGTACCCTTTCGTCTTCTGGCCTTTTAGCTGAGTATTACTCTGGGGACCGAGAAGGTCGTCAGAAAACCTTAACATTGGAAGATAGCCCTGTTACCATATTGTGTAAACCTCTATACTGTGTTCAAGACCATCCAGACTAAAGACTAAAGAATCTGAAAGGACCACCTGTGTATGGGTATCTAAATGACTGTGCGGAGAACTGGGACTAATGTTTTTGCTTGATAAACTGCATGACTTATGAGCACGGCAAGACGTATGCAGATTCAAAGTTGCATAATACACAAAAGAGAGAGACAGACTAACTACTTTAATTATCCGCAATTAGTCAACACATATGTCCTGTTTCTCTCCCTTTATAATGGCAGGTGAACTGTGCTTGTCCATGAGTGCGCTACTTGCATAATGGGAACAAAAGCCTGGTTTGGGTCCGGCCTCGAGCTACCATGCAGTGCGATCATCCCAACTACCAGATTATACTGGATCATCGGAATGATAACCATCAGCTCCTTCACTTCAATACAGGGTATTTATTTCTGTTAAAAATAACCACAAAACTTTAGCATAAGGGAGGAAAGAGAAAAATCTGCCCAATCCGGAAAGTTGCCTGCCGAAGGCTGCTGCGTTTCTAACAGACGCCTTATTCGCGTCGATACTCGGGATATAAAATCGGAAAATTCCTTGCGAGAGAATTTTTTTTTTACCAAAAAATAAATAAAAGAGGCATGGAAAGAAAGCTCCCGTCAAGGAGTGAACATGAAAGCGGCAAATACGATGTTTTAAACTGCGTCTAAAAGGCAACTGCTCGCTTGGATAAAACCCAAGAGTTTTTTAGTTTTTCGAGTTTTCCCGACCAGCACACACTTATTTGCACTGTACACTATGCACTCCCTGACGCTAGCTTTATGCTAATTGGAATGCTTGCACCAAACCCTGGCTCTCTATGTTTCTTGCATAGGCTTTTTCTTATGTTATTCGGGGGTTGGAGGGGAAAAAAGAACACCATATATACACAATTTCCCTCACTCCTCCGGTGGAAAATCGCTTCGTGAAAAAGAAATGCTGTAGCTTACTCGTGCATGGACGGTCTGTAGAAGGGGGCTGAAAACAAAGAAGATGCAACTCACCTTTTTGAAGAGCTAGTGAAGCACTTTCCGAGTCTCTCCGCCCCAAACATTGGGTTTTCACAGTGGCCGGCCAGTTCAATCATTTGGTCCAGATTGAAGTCCTCTACAAACAATTGCCGACTTTCACGCGCAGCCTATCCTGAAAAGAAAAAAGAAATCGAAGGAAGTGGCGTTAAGCAAGGGTAGTCGGTACTAGGCGTAAGCTTCTTCACGGCAACAACAACACTACCAGTTGAAGAAAAAAAAAATTGGCGACAGAATCTGTCAGCATATCCTACGTACATGCACTCACGTCGACGAGATTTTGATGGAAAAGCGTTGTAGACTACAACATACATACAAAAAGAGTTGTACAAAATTGAGGTTCGGCTTTCTGCTTTGGATTTTGGCTTTTGCCAACACTCTTGCATCAGTACGCGTAGGTATTTGAGTAATGGGTAAATAACTCAACTTTCACTTGCCAGGTTTTGGGTTCGAACCTGAATTTTTTCAAGCTCTTAACAACCTTACAGTTCCTGTCGGCCGCGACGCCATATTTACATGCATCGTCAATCATCTCGGAGGTTATCGGGTCAGATGCTTTGACTTTTATTTTGTTTATTTAAATAAAGAAAATTTAGCTAACGCTCAGTATTAATAGGTAGGCTGGATCAAGTTGGATACCAAAGCCATTCAAGCCATAGGTACATCCATATCTTTCTATAAAAAAAATAGCACTCTTCCTATGTCAATCTAATTAACTTATTAAAAAACTGGCAGGTAACACAGTAATAACGCATAATCCTCGCGTGTCTGTAACGCATTCGGGGCAAAGCATATGGAACTTGCACATAAGCAATGTTCAGCCCGACGACGTTGGGCCTTATGGTTGTCAAATCAACACGAATCCCATGAAAAGCCTGGTATGGTAGTTTATCTCACAAAAAAAAGTTTATAAGGTGAGTTCGCGGATCTAAGTAAGACAAACGCGCATGTATGTTTACAGGCCGGTGCTCTGGAAGTAACAGTTCCCCCGGATATTGTCGACGAATTAACGCCGAGTGACGTGACTGTGAAGGAGGAGTCCAATGTCAAATTAGCGTGCCGAGCGAAAGGAATTCCGGTGCCCAAGATTGTGTGGAGGCGCGAAGACGGAAGCGAACTACACATAAAGGAAGATTTGCGGCGAGAGAGTAATTTGAGTAACGCAGTTTTCCAAGCATATTTTCCGTATAAGAGCACAGTAAAAGAACCTACTCATTAGGTTCCGGAGCCCCTACAACCGTCTGGGATGGAGAAGTGCTCCGGCTACCCCGAGTACTACGACAGCACTCTGGACCGTGAGTAATTTACGCATTTGATCCAAGCTTAACAGCTGCGAAAATTTTAACCCGGGGATACATCTTTAGATACCTCTGCATTGCTTCCAACGGAGTCCCGCCTCCTGTCAGCAAACGCGTTATGGTTAACGTTCAATGTAGGTTTATCTCTGAAAAATCACTTCCAAAAAACATCGAAAAAATCCCGACAATACGTGAAAGCCTACGTCGTTTCAGAAACAAACAAAAAATTCGTCGTTTCAGAAACAAAAAAGAAAAATAAACGCATGGTTCACGTTCACTGTAAATTTATCTCTTCAAAATCACTTTAAAAAATGTTTAAAAAAATCGCGTCAATAGGCGAAAGCCTACATCGTTTCAGAAAAGAAAAAAAAAAAAAATCCGGATATGACTCATGATGTTTTCATGTCCTTTACGGCTCCCGCATACCTTAGCTCGGTATAGTCGGTTATGGGGAATTTCGAACAACGTTTCGAGAAAACCAGTGCATTTCATGAAAACATTATCTGACAGTAAGCTTGAGCTTGCTAACAGGTAGTACACAACCAATGCACAAGTTTTTATAATGAGTAATAAATTAGCAATATGCAAATGAAATTTACAACTATGAGGAATACGTTAACTAAATATATGTCCTTTGGTTGTGCATTAGCTAAGTACAAAAGAAAGGAAACTAATATGTTAGATTGCTTTCAAATCTGACAAGCCGTTCTCGAGAAATCTTGTTCCGAAAGTTTGACGACTTGAATTCGGACATTATGCTGCTACAGCAAACTATGGTGACAAATTATACTTTCCAGAAGCAAAACAAGCTTAGAAACTTTGCCGGCAATTAACTATTTCTTTTCCTACTTTCTTACGCACGGATTTCGCAAAACAATAACAAAGGCCAGTGCCATCTGTGACTCTTTCCCACCAATAAACTAAGGTATACGGGAGCCTTAACGAACAGCGCAAATCTAATGTTAATGTTATCGCGTTTTTATAAAGAACTGGTGTTCCTAGTAGCCTGTCGCTCAAGAGCAGAGAAGGGGTTTGCCTAAATCACACGTATTTGTTGTGCCAAACTGTTTGAACTTTGGAAAACTGCCAGGTTTTTTGCTTTGCACTTGCATGGTAATTTCGCAATATTGACTCCTTCTAAGCGCAATATATAATATATCAAGCCATAGACGAGTTTTTCCCTCTTTGATCTGAAATTTTCAGGCTGGTTTGCAGTAGTAGGAAAGAAAAAATCTGGATCAATCTACTTACTCTCTTCTTTTTTTCTTTTTCATTGAAGTTGCACCGAGCATCAACGTGTTGAATCAACTGATAGGAGCTCCGGTGGGAAGCAACGTCGTTTTGGAATGCACGATAGAGGCGTCTCCCAGACCAATCAGCTTCTGGACAAAAGACAGTACTTTAGTTTGCCAATTACAGTCTTTGCGCTTACAAGGTTATTTTATTGGGACCCAAAACTAGATGATATGGTCGTACAAAGCAATCGCTTTTTGGTTGACGAAGTTAGAGAACTGCCCTACCGGTTTAAACTTACGTTGACCATTAAATATTTCCGTGCTTCGGACGCCGGACGATATCACTGCCAAGCGAAAAATTCTTTGGGAGACGCCGAAGGAACAGTTCGCATATACGGTAAAAAAAGCACAAAAATAAAATAAAACCAGCTCGACCAATAAAACCCACTCATTTTGGAATACGAAACTTTACTTTTCTTTTCCCATCCAGAAATATTTTTACCTCCCAAAGTTTGGCTGGGCACAGACGACGGGGACGACGAGGACGCGAAAGAGGACGATAATCCGCAGTCTATTGCCCCGGCTACAACGTTCCAACCCAGCACGACAGTACTTTGGAGCAATCAAACATCGGTACAACACGGGAATCACAATCCTATTAAGAAACAAACGGAATGGGACACCGATTCAACCCGGCGTCGTCCAAAGTTTCACTCGACGCAATCGAGTGTGAGTCGGCAATCGACAAGTGATTGTTTGCTTTGCATGGTTGTTCTAAGCTATCTATGCAAATTGATGGAGTGATAGAAGCGCGGGAGCAGAAGGTGAGGGTACATACTTAGTGACAGGTGAACACGGGGTGTGGTGTGTCTGCAACTGTCATCGTTCGCCTGAAGCCCCATGGTTCTTTCATTCGTTTTTCCTTCTTTTCGTTTTGGGTATCTTGTTTTCTGTTATAGTGACGGGTTGACTTCATTCATTTATACCATGCTGTTCCCCAACCCCTTTCCAATTTCTACTTTATGCTTCAAATAGCTGCAACAAGTCTTCCAAATGTGTCCATATGCCCCTCCAACATCCGTAATGTAATCGCTCCACACCCCCTGTACATAAAACATATACACGGACTAGACCGCAGTAATAGAATTACGCGCAAGATTTATACCTGAACGTCCTTCTTTTTTTCCCTCTCCCTCTCGGCCAAGTTGAAAAACCGCAGTTTGATGCTGTAGCCGTCCCAAAACTTCCTCAGAATAACATCCCGCTCTCTTTTCATACCTAGCAAAAGAGCCCCGGAGGAGGAAAACGAAGAAAAATCTGTGCTGGCAAATGATGGTCATTTATCATACCAAGGCTTTATAGTGGCGTCACAACCATGTGCGACTTGGTTCCTCGTAACATGGCTTCAATGTAATCTCCGTTCGCTTGAACAAGCAGCTCATATTCCAAATCCGTTAGGCATCAAATAATTAATTCCGCATCCCAAAAAGAAAGAATACAGAACAATCAAAGCCCAGACCAACGCAGGGTTCTCAACGAAACTAAGTAACTAAAAACAAAAAAATTAGAAATAAAAAAAAATAAAAAATTAACCCTGCTATTTCCGAGTAATTTATGGTCACCTGCTGCCAATATCCTGCACCATGAGGGTATGAAGAGAAAATCCAAAAGCAATTTTGATTTTTCCTTCTTTTTGTCGGTTACTCAACAAGTAATATATATGCGACTTTCGCGGTACGGTTGAGTGAAGATTATACACAGGTGCTCCCATGCACCAAAAATAATTATTTCTGCCTTGCTCGACTACAGAGGATCCCAATGATGGTGATTTGGGCCTATGGAATCAAACGGAGGGCGACTGAGCAGCTGGCGTGGCGGCCTGATTACGGCCACCATTGGCCCTTCAGCTTAGCAGTTAGCAGCCGTCAAGTACATGTTGTTGATTGCTTATATACCTTGACTTATCATTTTTCCACACCATTTTCCCCGACAATTTTTCGACAGTCGCACGTGTTTGTTTCTAAGGGAATTCAAAGCATCCTTTCCAACAAAAACCCCGATTCCTTAAGTAATTTCCTTACGTGTTATACGCCGATAAGAATTCCTGTGGACTATAGCTCATTTCACAGCTAACGGCATGAAGGCTGGTGCATAATATTGATTTTTAATATGATTTATCAGTTCGGAGCGGGTGAGTGGTTCTGGCTTTTTATTTTTCTCCCAGTTGCCAGCACGTTAGCTTACAAACCCAGGGGTAGAAGCTAAACTATCATTTTCGGATAAAGAGGAAAGGTTATGGAAGCCCACGCGGGTCTAATGAGCCCAGCTGGTCCTATCTCGTATCCCGTTTATCATGGGGGCCGATTAGCATAATGTGCATACACAGCAGCCCCAGCTTTATGCAGTAAGTACACACATTGGAAAAGCAGAACCAGTTGTGCGCGTGAACGCGCGGAAGGTATTTATAACATCTAAACTTGGAGCATAAGTTTACTGGGCTGTCGCATGACAATTTCGCCGATTTACTTTATGATTTTCAAATGCATTTTGGCAGTGATTTGTATATCGCTGTAAAAGCGTTGTAGTTTTTAAACCGCACACATGATCTATAATACACTTGAACTGGTAAGATATATAAAGGCTCCCGGAAACAAGAACTAACTACAATTTCATTGTACGCCAATTCTTTGCACTTTTTTTCTCTCGGGCGTTATGGGAGAATACGAGACAAAAGGTAAAATTGGAGGAAAAAGAAATGCACATAAGAGAGCATGAGGAGATATTTTGAATTAAAATGATAAGAGCACAAAGGGAAGTGAAAAGGTAACCAGAATCGAAGTTCATGCACACTTGTTTCCATTGCACAGTACGTAATCTTACTACGCTACGTTTGATATTCGTAATCATAAGCTAAAACGGATTCAGTTTCACTCGGGGCTCAGTGGTGTCACATCCCTAATCATCCTTCGTATAAGACTACTCACTATACCAGACTCAACGATAGCAAACCATCGACGAATAAACGACATAATGAGTCAACGCTCAGCGCTTTTGCTTTGTACAATATTTTCTCCAAAGGAATTGGATTCTTCTTTTTTCCTTACGAAAAACAAAAAACTAACAGACAAGTATGACCAAGTCACATGATATTTGTGCGCTAAGAACGTTTGAATTAGTTCTTTGTAACCAAAAGTAATAATAGTATTAATAATAATAACAAATAACAAACACCAACTACTTTTTTGTCAGGAAAAAAAAGAGCTATTCTATCCACGAATAAACGTGTGTGAACTGTAACCACGACCTTAGCAGTTGTTTTAGTATAAAATTTGAATATATCGCAATACATGAATAGAAATTTGGCAGGTATCCAAACGTTTCCAATAAGCCTGGCTTTTAATGTTTTTAATCGAAAATGAACTTAATTTACAATAATAATAATAATAACAATAATCGTAACTATTATATTCACCATATGTATGTATCCGCTCAGGACTTTCAACTTTTGTAACATAAAAAAGGAGAATAACGTGACGGTTACGAGACTTGAGAATACATTCCTAGACCGGTGTATGATGGAGACGAGGGATTGGTGCGAAGAATGAAGGTGCGCAAAAAAGATGACATTTTTCAAAGACCATTGATTGAAACGATGGAATTATTAACACTATACAAGTGAACATTGGTCAGTTTCCTATTCTAACTCCTTGACCTTATGTCCATGAAACATGTTTCCGCGTTTCGCGTTCCATCATTTTTTTTTTTTACCAGACTTGAGATCAGTCGTTTGCTATATTTCACGTACTATATGCCGCTGTCTCTCACTTTTATCAGAAGTCAAGGTAGGTTTCCTTTGTTACTCGTCAGAAGCTTGTCAATCGCATGTTCTAAAGTTTCACATCCCCTATTTTGCTTACTTTCTTTAAACTAAATTTGGAGAGCTTGGTTTTAACGAGCACTTTAGCTTGAAACAGCCAATAAGATGATCAAATTTTCAACTATAAAATAATAATTAAAAAAAGTACATAATGCTCGAATTTTTTCCTTCTTAACTTGTTACTACCAATTGAAAGGTTGGTTACAGGCGGTCTAAACGAAAGTGATCTTCTGCTGAGGGGTCACAAACGACATTCATGTCAGGATCGGTGAGCATTTGCAATCCGTCTAGATCAATGGGATCTAAGCCGGCTTTTAAAGCATCGTCAGACGGAAAATAGTCCGAGGCTTCAAAAACCCCATTCATGCCTAATACGGAACTCAAATCCTTGCCATAGGAATGGCGGGGCAAGTCTTCACTGGGATTGGAGAAATCTAGTAACCCCAAGGGACACACAAGAAAAACGAACGTTGATTACATTAATATCTTGTAAGAAAAGGCTTTTTTTATTAGGCGTTTAAGAAAACCCCGAAAAATTATGTATTTAGTAAGGTTTACCTTGCAAAATGATATCCGGAATGCTGGATGGCGTTTGAGGAGTTTGTGGGGTAGTTTGTTGGCCACGGTTGCTGCCAAATAATAAGTGTGTGGAAGAAGGGCTGTAGTACAAGGATTCCAAATCCATAGTTAACGGAAGGCTCGCCAGCTGTGCCTAGAAAAAATAAAAAAAGTAAAACCAGAAAATATGGCTATGAGCTTTTCAGTGTTGATTGGAAACAAAGACAAATGATGATTGTATTGGTAAACCAGCGACCGATATGCGCAGCTTTCCAAAAAAACAGATTACCTGCTGATGATAAGGAGGTGGGTCGGGCTTATAGCAGTCATAGTTTTGAATCAGCGGAAAACCAGACGAATGGCTATCCATCTAAAGCGACCGAAAAGAAACAAGAACATAAACATGCTAAAACAAAATAAAAGACTTCTGAAGACTGAAAACTGAAATAAACACCAACTTCTAATAAAAAATCAATATTTCTCTGCATTGCTAGGCTAAAACTAACGACTGATCAAGCTTCTTTTGTTAAAAAAAAAAAAAGAAAAAAAAGGAAAAACACCATCTTACCTGTGAGGCGCGAACAGTAACAACCACGACAAACACAAGCAATAAATCCCAGAATACATATAAAAATCTTACCATATTGAACTGCTCGAACTGCTGCTGTATTGCATTAGCTTGGTTGTGGAAGTAGACTTGCTGTCCTCCATGTTGTCCTTGGTTGGAGACCACATTGCCCATATTGTTCAGGTCCGAGAAGGGCGAAGCTGGTGAAGGCGCTATTCCTGGTGAAGAGGCGGGGCTTAGGCTCTGTGATACAGGACTGGGCGGTGCACTGTTCACTAGGCTGTTGTCACCCGGACTGTTGCTGCGGTAGACCATAGGACACTGCAAAAACATTTAAATTGTTAAAATGTGTAACTTATCAATTCCCCCTGAAATTCAATAAAAACTGAAATTTGAATTAGTATACTAAATAAAACATTCACCATCAACAGAAACAATTAAGAATAAATGACCAAGTATTGATCGTACAGTACTTGTCAAATAGAATGACACTCGTGCGACACTACCATACAAAATAACAATGGCGTTTGCTATGTGCTTACCGGTACGGTCAAACCAGGGGAATTTTGAGGGCTAGGTCTCAGTAAAGGCTGGGGATTCCGGTATGCAGTGAGAACATTATGGTGATGCTACAGCATACAAAGGCATGACATGACAGGAACCGCAGAAAATGCAAACAAAAAACGGTAAAAATCGATATGAGTAAACAAACATGCATCTAAAGTAATGCATCTAAGTAAGTTAAGAAAGATTAAACATATTTTATTGATTAAACATGACTAAACAACAAAAAGATAAAAAAAGGCATGCCAAGTATTTGAAGGTAATGAATCTGGAATTAAAAACGTAATGGATAAGCAAGTTTTTTCTATACCGTAGGTATGGGTTGAGACGGGGTGGACATCGCATGTCGTTGTGTAGGACTATGAGCAGGGCTGTAGTCCCCAGGTTGCGGCGAGGCTTGATTCTGGTACAGATACTGATTCGGGAGAAAGCCGGACATCTGGTTCCCAGCACTATCCATTACTATGCCCTTTTAAAAAGGAGTAAAGGAAACGTTTGTTTAAGAGAGTGAACTTTTTTTTAGATATGTTTTAAACTGAACACATTGGATCTATTGGACTCATTCCACGGTACTAAAGAGGTTAACAAGGCATAACAAGACACAACAAAACCCAATCCAGTCATTAGCAGAAATTAAAAGATTGAAAAAGTTGTCTGCACCAACCTTGGACGTATGCAGGTATCTCGAGCTGTTGACAGATGGCACATTAAGAAGGTGCTGTGTTCGCCAAGGGCCAAAAGCAAAAGAACACACAGGCACACAGCAACCGACAATACGACAACGACAACGAAAATGGCAAATTAACGAAAAAACAAAAACAAAAGATAAGCAATCAAATAAAGAAATCATCGTGATTAAATTAAATAAATTTATAAATACATTTTGCTCCTTGGCTTTTGTTTAGGATATCAGGGGGAAGAGTACGAAGTCGGTATTAAGCTTAAGCCATGCACAGTACAGTACGCGCCATGCAAAGGTGATTTAGAAGAGAAGCCTGCAGCACATTCTAAAGTGCCAACTTACGGGAGAACCGCTAGTGTGAGTTAGCGTCCCACTTATACTGCAACCCGGCGAAACAGAGGTATGAGAGCGAGGGGGGGTACCCAACACCAGGTTTTGCAAGTGATGATGGTGTCGCCGCCGCCCCGGGAGGGCGGGGCCTGGACTTGTACCTCGAAGACCCGAAACGCGATTAGGACCAGTACCCATGTCATTGGCCGAGGATCCAGAGCCAAGCGCTGGGATGTTCAAAGAGGTAGAAGGTGTGGCAGAAGCAGGGGAGGAAGAGGACGGAACGATGGTACTAACCCCGTTTAGATATGTGGGTCCAGAACCGGGTCCGTTTCCTGGATAAGGTGAAAGTCGACCGGGGGAGGCGTGGCCTGGGCTTGGACATGCCGCGCTCTAAAAATGTGCACATACAGGTTGGCGAGTGAGTACTCAACAGTCAACAATACTAAACGAGGTTAAACTAAAACGGAAACGAAATAAAGATCTCTCTAGAACAGAAAATTGTGTTTGACCACAAACAACGGTGGAGCGCTGGTTACTACGTGAACAAAGGCATTCGGAAACTTTACACTGACCTCCGTCTGTCCAAGACAGTAAAAAGTGTCACTTACTGGACTGTAAGGTGACTGAGGATGTCCTGAGTCTTCGAAATCCAACGGCGTAGGTAAAGGAGATGAGAACTGCAGGTTCGTCAAGTCCGGCAACGACCCCGTATTGTTGCCAATGGGGATTTGCAAAGCTGAATTATCTTGCGCAGACGGGCAAATACTGCAATTACAAAAAACTCGTTGGTTTAAAACAATACTAAAAAATTGTACACTTGTAAAGTTAACGAAACTATAGAAAAATTAACAACATACTAAAATCCAAATGAAAATAGCAAAAACTGTTGCACTTGACTTTACTACAATGGTATCCGAAAGGAAAAAAGTACAGTAGATGCCGCATATTGTGATCATGTTTGTCAAATGAATATTGATACTATTAAGCGGAGACTCTAATAACCCAAACCGGAAATATGCAATAGAATGCTACGATTAATCGGCGCGTGAAACGAACGGGCTTTCCCAGATATTCCCTTTTTATAGTCACTACCTCCACAATTGTTTATTTCGTAGCGATTTTTCAACAATTTTGATACAGATGATTGAGGGATTCCTAACTTAACGGCCGCTTCCCTTTGTGGCAAATCTGTTGAATGTAACTTGCCATGAGCCGCAACTTCTCTTTTACATTTAGATCAACCATTTTCTTGTTCGTCCCCATTTTATATAACCACACGTCTAAAACACAACCAACACTACGCCTTTGAAGCCTACTCCTACGCTTAGGTAGGGTTCTCAACACGATATCCCTTCTAATTTTCCCATTCAGTAAAAGGAACTGGTCATTCAATTGAACAACCTGCTCATTTATTTGACTGGGGAGTTCAGAAGGGATTTCCCGCTAAGCGTAGAAAGTAGGCTGGAAATGACAGGATTGGTCAAAACGACGTAAAAGTAATGTCTTTGGTCAATATTCAAGGTTCATGTAGTAATCACTACAGTAGTTTCGTTACTCTACTGGGAAGATTCTTTTGAAATTGGTTCTAATATCTGAAAGTGTGATCCTAATAACCGATTAAAATGCTTTGAATTTTATCAGTTTGAATCGGTCTTTTAAAATTTGATTCAGTAAAGCGGCTGATTGTAATAACCAGTGATCACAATAAGCGGCATCTACTGTAAATAATAAACAATAATTAACTAATAAGATTTAAAATGAACAGAAACAGAAGAGAACTTATGAAACAGTTCACTAGCTTAATAAAGAGTACCTAATGCCAGGTATTCTTGCCATATCCGAGCAAGACTTGGGTCTTCCTTCTGCAGGAACCATCAGACTTTTGCTCCGGGGGTCATATAAGTCCAAAGAGAGCAAAGATTGTTCCCCGCTATGCATCATAGACGAATTACCATCCGTCACTGCAAAACAACAAAGAGAATTCTTCATTAGCAAAGTCGTAGGTGGTGTAATAGCATTCAGTTCGCTCTTACTTCGCCTAGAAATAATGGGAGAAGCTCCCCCATTGTGGATGGTATTGTCAGAAGGTCCCATTGCAGTTTGGTGCAAGGCTGAGTCTGAATGCGTTCTTCGCCACGAGGAATCCGCAGGCGGTAACAAGTGTGAAGCACCCACTGAACTGCTGCACATCCCGACACCCACCATGCCCCCAGTGGAACCTGCCATGGACGTACTATACGGATGGGATACATGATGAGTCATCGGAGCATTCCGGCGAGCATCCATAGGTCGCGACCGCAACGGCCCAGGCCCAGGACCTTGTCCGGAATTCACATCGTTTCCACCACCCGGGCCGGGTCCGCCCACTCCGCTCCGCTTATCCCGGTATACGGCATGGCGGCCAGACTTAATTTCCTCCAGGCTGGAAAGCGCGCTCTATAGAAGGAACCAAAAAAAAAAAAAAAAGGAAAGAAAGAAAAACAAACAAACAGGAAATTAATACCCCACGTACTAACAACTATTGCCAGTTCACTTAAACATTGGTGTTGGCCAATCGTACTTCAGTTGCAAGACTTTCCCTTACACAGGGTGTGACCCATCTCTAACCCCCTCCCCTAAAAAAGTTGTTTGACGGCTGACTTTTAAATGCAAAATGAGTTGTAAATACCAATAGGGGGAACACAATCTATAAAAAAAGCGTGGAAGCAGCCAATTCTATTATAGTTGAAACGTCAAATTCCTTGAGGCGTCAAAATATCTAACGTTAACACTATTGACTATTCGTAATACCGGTAAGCAGGAAAGAAAAAAGGGGCCCTCACAGCTTCAAGTTTAAAGATGCTTCCAGCACTCCAATGGTCCTTAAGAAACAAATCTACAAACCTCTACTTTAGTAAATATAGACTGGGGACTTGTACGAAGCCGGAAATGAGACCCAAACACCTGAAGAAGCTGTAGAACACGAACAAATGACGGAGTTCCAGCTCTTCCCGATTGGCTGGAAATGCGACTCGGCACGGCTACGAAATGAGTGCAACCACCTCAGATCTATTTTTTGTGCAGCATTGCGTAGGCTCTCCCAACCAAAGAGTTCTACACTTAATTTGTGTCACCCCAGCAACCAAAACTTCCCGTCTGATAGTGATATCAGCTCAATCTTTCAGAAACTATTTTTGAGATTTGAGATTCTGTTCTCTGTCGTGAAAAAATTGAGGGAAATGATAAGCAAGAAGACAACTTTTTACCAAATAAGCTTTTTCGATCCGTATGAATGAATCGAATCTGAGACCCAAAGGGGTTCTGACGTGGAAACTCGCTCGGATGCCGTAATCAAATTTTTGAGGAACCGACACGCGCTTAATACTATAAAAATGCGGACATGGGCGTACTTAGGGTTCGGTCGTATAAAAAGCATTAATGGCTAAAACGAAAGAAAAAAAAGAAAGAAAAGGATAAGGGCAGTAAGGTTTCCTGGGTGATAAATACGTGCTTTCAAGCTGACATTACGCTAAACCTAGACGGGTTGAGCAATAACGCATTCCAACCAAAATAACGCATACCATATTTGATTGCGTAGGTGTGTAAAACTAGGGATTGGCTTGGCATTGTATCTGCTTTTTATTCGTGGTTTAGCAAAAAATTGATACTGTATCGCTTTACATTATCTATTAATAGCGCAAGATTGACAATACTGTAAGCACGAAAGTCACGTTAAAGTTTCTTTATTTTTTTCTCTTTTATGTGCCACGACACGCAAATTAAACCTTTTGGACGAGCGCAATCAGGTTCGTATTCAAAAAGGTACGGGGAAGGTGAAAAGACGGAAAGTCACAATGGAGACAAAAAGTTAAAATCTTGAAGAGTGGCTCAGCTTTGGACGAAGTTGGCGAAAGCAAAACACGCATAAGCGAGGGCTTTTTATACGCATGATCAATACTACATGTACATACTCTGGAGCCATATCTTATGGAACGATCCCATAAGGTGTAGCAAGGTTACTCGCTATAGTACCTGCCGTCATCTTTACTACACGAACTCAAGCTAGGGAAAATGAGGATTGATGAATAAAAAACACACGTCTTATTCTGTCGGTTTGTTTGTCTAGAAATAATAATGTTACGAAAAAAACAAGATCTGAGGGAGCAAAAAACAGGATTATAAATTGAACAGGTTCTAATTTATGGACAAGATCGCTCTAAGGGAAGCTTACAGGAGTCTGAAAAGTCTTGGTTGTCGACAAGCTCTTTCGTACGAAAATTAAGTTGTGCCAAATTCTGCCATATGAAATCAATACGCTTGCTATTTTTAGCTCAATCCCTTCTTTTCTTACTCGGCACGGAAGATCGAGACGACCTTGAGCAGCAATAGAACGACACTGAAAAAAGCTCCGTCTTTTCCGTCTTCCGGATCTATTCAAGAAAAATTTATGCGTCCCTTCACCGACTTTTTTGGCAAGCGCAGCATTGCCACTCGTCTTGACTTCATTCATGATCTAGATAACTATCCAGCTTGCTAATGCGTCGATTCAAGCAAGATAGTTTTATTCTAATTTGAACATTCTACGCGGGCTGGCGAAAACAGGTTAGAAAATTGGCGGGACATGGCAGGTTACCTTATAAAAAATTCCTTGTGTCGCAATGCTGAAAACCCCTTATGAAAGTAGATCCTTAAGTGGGTTTTACTTGTCCTTGTTATCTGGATATCAAGGTATCCCGTTTCAGGTACGAGATCTGGGATGGGCAGCCTACTTGAACCTCTGAGGAGGTACGAGATGTCGCATGCAAACTTTCCAGAATTAGTGCTTCGAAACTTCACTCACTTCAAAAGAAACCTTTCGTAATACATTCCATAGAAATACTGGGATCACTTCAGCCTTTTGTCTATAACAACACAGTGCAGAGTATGAAGTGGCAGGCGTGGGCGACGAAAAAGGTTGTTTTTTTTTTTTGTTTTTTTTTAAGGATAGCGGGCTTTTTCCCCAAAAATAAATAAATATGAATTTTACTTATCCCTACCATTTAATATCGAGACCAATGTCTGTCTTCAATTTGGCAAAATTTGATCAGGTGAACAATTTAGAAGGCCAAGAACAAACTTATGCCACATATCATTTAAACTAACTCTTCCGACACCTAAAGATGCACACACAGTTGTCGATGTGTTGCGAAGTTGTGTAGTACAGGTATAAGAACTAACTCAGTTTGTTAAATAGTTATATACGGTGTCTTGAAAAACGTAGTCCGTGTTTTCTTTCTAATTACGTATCTTTCCATTGCATATATACATAAGATGTTACCTTAAGATCAATAGAGGTTGGCGAAGCTAGGTTAACATTAGGCAGAGAACCACCGTAAGATCCCAATGGCGGGCTGATGTGTTTCTGGGAGGGTTGACCGACGCTTTCATTTGTCTTTTCGTGAGGAAATCCAGATCCATGCCAATTTACCGATCCAAGGCGCAATCCGACGGTTCCCACAATGAAAGAATAGAAGAAAGAAACAGTGTTAGAGCACTTGCAAAAGTATTAAGTTTCTTAACAACACGCGAATGCGAAAGTAACTATGAAACCAACTAAAAGTTTAATTACAACACGGCTTCAAGTCGCAAGTGCCTATATTCGTAAAGTTGTCACTTGCATGATTTAAAAAAAAAATGTTGGTAAAAATAAACAAGTTTGGCAAGGCTAAAAACGTTGGGATTAGGTGACTTTCAGATCACTAAGGTCGTAATGAATTAGAAAGGGACGTTTTGACCTTGGCTATACAACATAATAGCTAACTTTGCTGTGTATTTTGACTGGCCTGTCAAACAATGAAGGAATGTAAATCTCTGCATCTCCCAGTGTTTACGGTACCCATCACGGAATCGAGAATGTATAAAGTTTATATCATAATTTAGTAAATCCTTAGCTTACCCGAGTAGCCGTTCCAACCTCTTTCATAATCTTCTCAAAAGCAGCCGTCTCCTCGGCCTGCTTTTGATTATGAAGGGCTATTTTTTCACTAAATTTCCTTGGGTTGGCCGCCATGTCCACAAATGTCCACTGACGCAGTCACGACTACCGTAAATACGAGGGAGGAGACAACTGAAAAGATCTACTACAGCGCCCCTCTCCGCCAACTTTGCGAAAAAGACAACAAATGCGCACGTGAGAAGTGAAGGAAAAGTTACAAGCACAAATAAACCACAATAAACAACACTTAAGTACTACAGTATGGCTTCTCCAGTTAGACTTGTGCACATATTTGCCAGAGCAATTGGACAGAGTAATTCTAGACTTATTCATACTCATAGGTTTAAGGTGCCCGGTACGTGTACTAGTTCTCGATCAAGTTCAAGCTTATTTTCGGATTCGCCAATGCAGTATTGCATAAAAAACGAACCTTTACCGTATAATCACATACTATCTGGGATAACCCTATCCCCAGGTGTGAAATCTCTTGGAGTTAGGACTCTGAGTACGTCTTCAGTATCTCGACAAGCCTCATCACCAGATGAAGAAGTTTCACAAAAAAGGAAGTTGCCCGCTTTGGTGGACTTCCCCCACATTGTGTGGCCCAAGTTCTCATTGGTCGTTCGCAATTGGGTGAAAGCAAACTTTTTAGTAACACCCTATTTCGACCGGGAGTTTAACATAGCTGATTTTCTAGCAGGCGCTAAACAAGTATAATTAATTTATAAAAATTCCTTTGAGTCCGACTAATACATTTTGAAAATCTGACTAGGCGTTGGTGACCGTATCCAAGGCCATTTCGGAAGGCAAATTTGAAGAACTTGAAGGTTTGGTACATCCAAGAACCATCGAAGAGATAAAACGAAACATAGGCAACTTGACACTCCAGGAGAGGCTGCTTATTGCGATTGATGAACAAGATATTTACCTTTCTTTTCCTTATGAGTTAGGAATCATCCTCAACGAGGAAGACGAAGGTGAAGCTAGTAGCACGGATAAATTCAATTTTAAGTTTGTTTGTTTTTTGCAGGAAAACAGGAAAGATTCGTCGAGTTAACAGCTGTGTTTCATATCCTGAAAGGTCTGGGCCAATTACGAGAACGGGAAGATTTCCAGCCCAGTGTTAACTCTATCCGAGATCATAAGGACAAAGTGATTGTGGCTAATGTTCGCTTTATTCGCGAATTTACTAAAGGAGTGGAAGATAACTGGGTCATTAATGTTCTCAATTTCTTCCGTCCATCCGACGAGCTGGAAGACTGATTCTATAGATTTGAGCGAGTGTGTGTATTGAGTAGAAATGACAGGAAATAAAAACTTTTTGTACAGATTGGATTTGTTTGTTAATCACTTCTATCTGATATGCGCTGCATTATAATTTAGTAGTGAATCAACCATAGATTCCGTTGATGGTAACCCAGTCAGCTGGATGGTTGGTCCTCATAAAGTTGACGATTTTGTTCGCGTTGACTTTCTGTACAGGCGAGCACTTGCTGCAATCACGTTGAAGAACTTCAGGCAATAAATCTGAAAAAATTAAATGGGGTCATTACTCATGCCCATAAGCCTATTTTCTACTTATAAACCAAATACTTTCTCTTGACACCCGAGCTTTCTTTCAGTAGTTTCTCACGAAACTGGGACGGAGAAAGTTCGCCCAGTTTTTATCAAGAGAAAGTAATTGAACTATGTCAAACTTACCCTTCAAATCACGGCCTGTTTTATCGCATTTGCCTTGGTTCGTAACACATTGAATCTGTGTCCGAACGTAACGAGCGTTGGCCAACAACGAATCAACGTCGATGTTTTCGAGCTGTCCCGGTGCTTGAGCAGACGCGTAGCCGCAGAACAAGGCCAAGGAAATGATGACCAATGCCAAGATCTTCATGTTTACCTGCTAATACGAAAATAAGTTAACTTAAAACGTTTTTAAACCAAAGTAAGTTATAATCACTTGAATGGAGTTTGGTGACGAAAGAGCGGTTAAAAGATCTGAGGTAAAAAGTCCGTCGACTTCACTCCGCTTTCTTGCTTCGAAGATTGGCGTCTGATGTTGGACGGCAGGTATCACCCTTTTATAGGTAGCTCGAAGATGCATGACGTAAGCTATTTTTTCCCTGGTTTTCAGCCCAGAGGGTCAGTAAAAGTGTTGTTTTCGCATCCACGGTGAGCCACGCCGTGTAGGATGCATCTAAAGTCGGCCCTAAAGGCACAAAAGCCTGCGAATCTCGGACAGAAAATACGTCGAGTTTTCAAAGACTGTCTCCTAAATTTGACCTTAACTTTCGACCTTAACCAAACCGGAAAAGCAGCCTCAAAATCAGAAACCGGCCAACGTCGGACGGGTGAATTTATCATGTTCATCCATTTAAGTGTAAATGTGAAAAATAAGTTGACGTCCTTGACCCATTTCCAAAATCAGTAACTATTTGCTTATCTTAGTGACCGGTCCTACCTTTGAAAACGAAAGCCGTATTGAACCCGTCCAAGTGACCGAGTAGCAATTGTTCGCAGGCAGTAAATCTATGTACGTAAAATCCAAAAGTCCCCGCTCTCACCCGTGTTTAGCGGGTCTGGGTATATATATCCAGAGAAAGTTCCTGGTAAAAACCCACACAGAAATCCTCTTTGTCCTGAACAATGAAAATTTAGCGTGTAGAAGGCGAGAAGCGGGTCGACTACGAATGCTAAGATGGTAAAAAAGATGCAATTATGATTTCACTTTCTACTACAAGAGCACGACCCTCTGTCTTAAAGAGAGCGATCCTAAGTTCCGCATATATGACCCAGTAGGTTGCTCCAGATTGGAAAGCAGGATTACCAAATGTAGAAGCCAAACTAAAGACTATACTTCATCCACCTTACTTTTTCTAAGCTGACCTTTAATATATTCTGTTAGAAAATACCAAAGGCTGACTTTGTTTGGGTGTATTTCCAAAAAGGTTTTCGGTAGCTGTGGCACTGTAATTAGTCTCGGTTTTTCAGGGATTTCATATTGCTCATAACACATACACAGAAGTCCCAACTGCCAAAAGATGTTCACATTTACCCATTGGCCAAAACTACTCAATAATCTTTTAAACAACGGTTCTGTTCTCCGGCTCATGTGTGTTGATTGCAATTCCCACAAGTCCAGCTTAGTTGGAGACTAGCAGCAGGGCTTTTCCACTCCATCATTTCAAGCAATCAAAGGTCCAAATGAAGAAATACGTACTGCACCAGGAGCTATTTACTTGCCAGGCTACTTATCGCTGTCCATTTGATACTTCGGTTTCCCATGAGTAAAAGGCAGATAACGATATTTAATCATATGCTAGAAAACGGGAAAAAAATTAAATAGAAGTCTTAAGAGAGATTGTTTTGGCGCATACCTTAATTTGACGCTTCATGGTGATGCAAAACAAAGTAATAAAATACATAACGAGGATTGGCCAAAATACTGGTACGTTTAACGCTTCAAATAGCGTGCAACATATACCAATAACAGTGGATTTAACAACGGAATGCCAAAATTTGAACTCGGGCAATCTCCGTATAAAAGGCCGAAATTCTTCCTTGGATGAAGTGGGCAATCCTGGACCATCATCTTCTAAAAAAGTGAACTCAATAAAGACCGAACAGCAATTATTTTTCTTTACTGACCATCAAGATCCATAGCGGGATCGATTTTGGGTGACAAAAATGCAATGAATAGGTTCAAATGATAAATCCCCAGCGCATAGGTAATAATATACCACCCCTATAATGAGAAATTTTATGAGCCTGTAAATCTTCGAAAAGGGTTTATTAGGTCATACCTGAGCTAGAAAGACTCGAACAAGGAAAGCAAGAATCAGAACGACGGCAAATACCCACCTTGAAATAAGGTGCGGTGTCCATTTATCCAAAAGAAGTTGATAACTCTGAAACAGATAAATAAAGGGCTATTTTTTGGTATAACCATTACTACTGTCCATTGACTAGACCGTACGACATGCATGACAATTGGGTACGTTCACTACGAAACAGAAAGATGAAGACATACCTGGCTTTTCACGTCATGACAAAACTAAGACAGAATAGCAGAATACCTGTGAGAAACGGCGCCAAGCCTGCTTTGCAAAGCCAGCTTCTGAATGGGAAGCGTCTCCTTCTGACACATCAGGGAGCATCTATACAAAATCAGGTAAGGTTTTCACAAGGATTAAATTAGTCAGCACTATCCAAAATCTAATCATGTAACACGGAAATGAGGCTTAATAATGTCGGAAACCTGAGAATAAAGTTGCTCAGTATAGCCGGCATAACAGCCTTAGCTACTAAGCAATGCATCATCACGACATCGCCGTACCTCAAATAAATTAACTCGCAATGAGATTTTACCTTGACTAATAAGAGTAACAATGTGAAAATACTATAATAACTGTAACTGAGTGTACGATGCTCACACCTTCGCTAATTCACAAAATTTGGCAGTCTTTTCTTATGTAAAATGAAAATAATCCACGTCACGACGTTACACCTGTTTACCACGGAGCAGGTCAGTACATTCCGAGTAAAAGGAGACGACAAAGCTAAAATCTGAATGTAAAAGAGCGTGCTGCCTCTAGCGAGAAAGCTCATAACAAAAATGATTTATATCATTTTAATATGTAGGTCTTATTCGGGCCTATTCAATCACTAGAAAAGCCAACATGACAGTAGTACACCATTTCGATAAATAGACAGAAGAAAACGAGAACGTCAAAATTTATAAAGAAGACCTATTCAAACCAAATCGACTTTGTTAAACAACATGCATTAATTAGTCAAACACTTTTTGAATGAATTTAGACGCCCGTATAAGGCGGAATTTTTTCTATATACGCACGATGCGTGAGTATTTCGCGCTGAAAAAGGACGCAAAGTTCTGAAGCAGTTTTAACACTGACTGTAGTAGGGTTTGCTCGAATTGATGGGTTATTCAAAACCAATCTTAATAATGGGCTGATTTTTGTATAACAGGCGTTGTTCGTTAACATGCCACTAGCTATTTAAAGCACATGTAAAGTGAGTAGGGGAAAAAACGTAGGTATAGTATACCTCAGAGGAAATACTCCTCAATTAAATAACGACCAGTGCGAATATAAATAAGGAGAAAATTCCTTAAACCGCAAGCGTTAAGCATTATAGCCCCAAGTTAACTGGGGAGTATTCCCGGGGGTGAGCTTTGACCTACGTTTTTATTTTGCTTGACTATGCGTATTCAAGTATTTTTAAGCGATTCAAATTCTGACGCATTCTTCTAGCATAGGTGCCTTTTCAATGTCTTGAAGCATAATTCAGATAAGAGATGCCAAAAAATTGCATTTGCACCGTCAATCGGAAAGTGAACAGTCTGTTCACTTGAGAGAAAATGACCTCGACCTCGGCGAATAGTTCTTTATTATAATTTGTAACGAATAAAGGCACCAAGGCAGGAATGCGAGGTCGCACCAAAATGGGAGGTCGTTCCGTAATGAGCCATCAGCCGCAATGTATAAGGGATAAAAACGTGACATTTATTCGCAATCAGTGACAAACACTTCGTCGTTGTAGAGCTCTACACGGCAGAGTGAAAAAAATTCCTAAGAGTGAGCCTTGGCAGCTGTTGTGCAGCATATCGTGTGAGAATAAAATTTTTAGCAATGCTTTTAACACCAACCTGTTTTTTGTTGCTCGGCTTCGCACTCTGGGAAACTAGTAAGTTGAAATTTATTAGCTTGCCCATATTTGTTTCTATTTTCACTTACGTCACTCGTTTCAATTCCCAAATCGAAATTCTGTCAGATGCAGTGCCAGTCAAGAAATGCAAATCACGTCGGTTTTCATATTCCATAGCTGATAGCGAACAATGTGACAAGTACTATCAGTGCGATGCTGGGGTCATGGAAGAGCAGCTTTGTCCAGACGGGCTTGCTCTTGAAATGGACAGCATGTCTTGCCATTTTATCCCCAAAGTGGACTGCACATCACGCCCAGGCTTACGTAAGTGATTCGCTGTTTTCATGGTTAAAAATAAAATGCAACATCAAATTTTTACTGGGAAACAGAGCCCGCTCGATGGAACAAAAATTGCGCACGATTAAACGGTAGGTACGCAGTGAAGGACAATTGCGGAGCATACTATGAATGCAACAATGGACACAGTACCTTAATTCCCTGTCCTCCCGGTAATTCTAAATTTTTTAAATAAAAATTCGCAGAATTTATTAAACAATCACGCTTTCTAAGGTCTGGTGTTTGACACAAAAAATGTGGTGTGTGATTTTCCCGATATGGTAAACAGGACGGATTGTACGGCTGAATCACTTATCGGCTTTACATGCCCTCACATTTTCAGGGAAGACGCTTCACTTCCTTTCGGAGACCATGAACGTTTCCCTGACGTAAAAAAAATCTGTTTTTTCTTTATTTTGTTTACACGTTCTTACAGCCGTGCCAAGGATGTATTCCTATGGAAAAATAATATATACTATCCATAGGAAAAGGATTGCAGACTTTATATTATGTGTCTGAGGAATGGAAAACCTCGACAAGGTGGGTGTGCTTTCGGGAAAGTTTTCAACCCCAAAACAGTTGCCTGCGATTCACCCCAGAACGTCGTTGGCTGGTAAGATTTTGTTTATCGTCGCTGATGAAATTACTTCATAACAGCTATTTTCATATTTCAGTGAAGACTATTACGAAAGAAAGCGAGGCAGTAATCCGGATCTTGTGAATTCGTCGGAAGAGATCCCTTAAGGATTATGAAATTTCTAAAAACAGAAACATATATTTATGTATTAAGATCAATTGATATACAAATTATTTTTCCTGAACTGAGAAAATATTCAAGGCTAGCAAAGCTCCGGGGCATACTGCATAATCAATGCCTATTCTTTTCTATGAATAAGTTTCCTCAAGTTGAAGACGTGTTGTGTGCTCGACTTTCTTTTTCCCCCAGCTAAAGCGAAGCTATAGAGTTTCATAACTCCATTAATCGTTTTGCCCCTTTTATAGCGCACCGAGTTACCCATGAAAGACGAACTAATAACCATATAACAAAACTTTTAGCGAAGCCCCCAATATTGGCAAGAGCCCTCTTGGTGGTTAAAGTAAATGATAACCGGAACGAATGCACGCAGGACAGGTTGATAACCTATAAACGTGAATATACTTGACCATGACCATGCATTTGTCCTAAAGTCTGTTTAAAATGTTGTCGAAGAATCGTGTAAGTTTTACGTGCCCCAAAGTACTAGGTAATGCGCTATAATTTGGGGACTATGCAAAAGGTTAAGCTAGATAAGGAAGCGCCGCAGACTGAAAAGAAATAACAGGAAATGACCCTTACTTACATAAGTTACTCGAAACAATGGACCCATAGTACCATACGAAACCAGAACGGATGCCTAGGTACCATTAACGTCTGTGGTTGTTCTGAAGGATATAAGAGCCATTTCACCCAGGGTTGGCAAGCGAATGTTTTCTCCGAGTGTTGGGACGCCGACGCCGTATAGGAATCTTGCGTGTAACCTCCTGATGCGCTTTCTGCAATATCAGAATTTACTAGTCAGTCGGCGGCGTCACGACGTCCAGGCGTCGAAGAAGTCGTCTTCGTTCTACTCGCGTATAACCCACAATTTTCGTCTACTCCCCTTCCATGATAAGTATACGAAGTTCCACGACATATAAATCTCTGGAAGAACTGTGTCCGATTCTACGGTGTTTTAATCCCTTGCGACTTCTTACACCTTAATGGAACCATTTAAGGTAAGTTAATCCGTACAACGCACAATTACAAGGAAAAAGTAGGGTTAGGGCGGGTCACTTGTATTTAATTTGGGAATGTCTTGCTTACAAGCTGAAATGGCCAAGCTTATTAGAAGACACAGGCTGCTCCATGACGGGGAAACGGCTGGCTCAAAAGACGGGAGGGATCCCAAATAATTAAACCTGGCCTAGGACATAGTCCTCCCCACAAACACACACACCAGAAGTCTCATCTCCTTTGTTATAATAATCTAGTTTAATAAGTGACACTAGGAAGAGAGCTTCCTTTCCATTGTAAACCTGGATTACAGTGCTTTTTAGTGAACAAATCTGGGGGAAGAGAATAGACAGAAAATGGATATTAGTAACGCATTCCATATAGTTAGAAGTGCACAATAGCTCCTGTCAAGACCCTTCTATTGTTTATTAGGTGTCTGCTAATTAATTATTAACAAAAAAGATGATGAACAACCCCTTCAATTACTTCCTCTACAAATCTGTGTAGCCGTTTCCGTGATCCCGTCTTGCTAAGAGCACTAAATTATTCGCTCCAATTAACCGAGATACATTTTGCTAGCAAACGGTATAGTGTATTGCATAATGCAGAATTTAAGCTCACCGCTTGTCTATCGCGTTGAGTGATATATTTCTAAGATCTGCTCTTCACTGGGCGAGATCAACGAGGCAGGAAAAATTTAGCAACTGTAGGAGGCAACGCTACGTAAGCAACAAAAATCTGGGAGGGGAGCTTTACTCCGACCATTCTCCTCAGGCTCAACACTTTTTGTTTCTTCATGTGAAGAGACAAAGACAATAGTTCTAATCCGAAGTTGCTGGCTGTGGTAAAGCTAGCTCTGGGCAATTTTATTTTCTTGGCCTCGGCATCATTATGGCCAAGCTGTGTTCGTTACCCCGCTCCTTGAGATCTTCTTTATCTTTGAACCTTAATAATGGTAAAAATAGCAAAAAAGGGGAAGGAAGAGATCTCATTGCTCGCTGTGATTTTTAAGTAGCAAAAAATAAATAAAACTAGGACAAAGACATTGCACATTAAACCTTTCGAACCCAGCACGCTTCGCCAACAAAATTTTTCTTATTTTGTCCTCTCCGTAAGGCTGCTTCTGATTCACTTTCAACTTGATCCGAATCAAGCTGATCAAACGACTTTTCCTTATCAAACAATCTTCAATCGCAATCTTCCTATCGTCTGAACTCGATTTCTGTGAAAAAAGATAAAAAACTGTACGAGTTCGAGCTAACGATTTAATTTTCACTGTATTTTATTATTTTATTTTCAAAACGTATGCTACAGTTAATGTTCTATTCTTGTGTCACAGGAATGATCGCTCGTTTGGCCCCGAAGAAAACTCCCACCATCCATCATTGGCTCACTGCAACCTGAGCTAATAAAGCAAGGGCACACCATCATAAGATGGACAACTTCGTAAACTAGTTTTGCTCAATAACTGAAAAGACTCATTAGTGTTGAATGTGTATGTGAGGTTTCTTTGCCACTAACGGATTTCGTCAAAGAAAATGCGCGTGATAAAATGAAGGGAAGATGGTACTCGCACCTTGATATTGTTTTACTCCTACTTTGCTGGTCTGGAGCTTGTTACGGCTTGGAAACTCGAGAGCTAGGTAAGCGTACACCGTAGTGAATTTCCAAAGACGTTAATAGCGATAAAATTTGTGATAGACCGCCCAAAAAATGCATGTTAT
The DNA here is from genome assembly GCA_023053545.1 of Lepidurus packardi. Lineage (NCBI taxonomy): Eukaryota > Metazoa > Arthropoda > Branchiopoda > Notostraca > Triopsidae > Lepidurus > Lepidurus packardi. Next base: position 5,100,042 of record JAKZAN010000007.1, read on the forward strand.
GAACAGTATTTCAACTTGAGGCTCTACTTTGTTCTTCGTTCTTACGACATGCCCGGCTGCTCACGTATTCTCGCTCCTGGCGAACAAACCTATGAGAGTAGCTACGAGGCAACAACCCATTCCAAAACTTAGCAAGTAATCTTGTTAGCAATAATCTGCTGCGAAAAATACTGATTTGGTTTGCTGCTGTGCTTCTATTTCTTGCCACATAAAAGTTAATTTCTTGCCACATAAAAGTTCATTTCTTGCCGCATAAAAGTTCTTTTTTACCCTGCACGAAAAGTTCCGAGTCCCTTTTCTATAAAAGAAGGGAAATGAAGAAGAGTAAACGTGGATGGCTCATTAAGACGAATTCTACAAGCTCGATGATGAATGCGCCAATCTCACGATTAGCCCTATAGAAAGTTTCACACCCTTTTATCCTCCCCATGATTGCTGTCTCAGTCCATTTATCATATATGGAGGGGTTCAAAAATCAATATGCCTTCAATAAGACAGCTACTCATAAAAGAACAACCAAAAAAGTCCGGACTTTGGAAGTGCTGGCTGCACCGAGTGTATGGGTTACTGGATAATGGATCAATCGTCAATAGCAATATATTACATTGCGGACACAAAGTTACTGACCTCAACATAGCTTTCGGTACTCGCTTGAAGAAGATTCCAGAATTGGTCACATATACTAGCTAAAAGTGAAGGGATACTTGCAAGATATATCAGTTTTTAGGCTAGGATTTACGAGTTTCAGGATGTTATTATGGATGGGTTTTCATATGGAAAACACATTACACCTTATATTCAACTTACATATGACATGGTTGCCCATTCAAATTCCATGCTTGGTTGCCTGGCCATAGAATACAAGGTCAGAATGCGAAGTGCCATAAGTTTGGCTTCGTATTTGAATAAACTAAATTGCCTATCTGGACAATAATAGCTCCTCCCTGAGCAACACGCGGAGAAAACTAAATTTCCTAGTGACATTCATCACTGCCATCTCTCGTAGGCTAACGGAATACCCTCTGCCGTCTGTAAAGCGGAATAATCCTCATTTGCCCAATGGATCATGCTTTATCGCGAAGTTTTCGAGAAGTACTAGCTTGTACGGAAAACAATTTCAAAATTAGATCATGTTGTTGAGCACCCAAACAGATACACCGTGTCTCGCTGTCCATCAGGAAAAAAAGTTGGACTTGTGTAAAGAAACTTCACGTTTCCTAGGACTTGTCAGATCGTTAACGACATTTATACATCTCGGAAAGAACTAAATACAAATTGGTTCACGTAGTCGCAGCAAAAAGAGCAAGAAGACGAATCTGTTTGCTTTGGATAGTGAACAAATGGCAATTAGATTAGGACTGGTGCCATGACAATGACACAGTCAAATTCCTCTTTGACGGACGAAAAATTATGGGAAAGTTCGGTAATGGAGGAACCCTCCGCGAGCAATCCCCAAATCCGTCACACGGGGAGAAAAAGGAGCATGGGACAAGAGCGAGTTTTCGCAGGTGCAGCATAAATTTAATTAAAATTTGGCAGCCCTCTTAGTACACATTGGCTGTTAATTGTGTTTTTTATTCAGAAAAAAACGATTATAACGGAAAGAAAAATGGCGATGCGCAAGTTTGTGTTAGATTTACCCAGTACCATCTCACGTTTATAAATGGTGATGAAACTTTTCATAAAATCAATTCTAGCATTTGAGTCAGATCATCTTTAACTAGTGAACTGAAATGGAGCAGAAAAGGAGTCCACATGCTCCTTTTACAAATCCAAGTCGGGAAAAAAACTCGTTTCCTGAACCCAATCCCATTTATTTATGCTTGAGAAGACTCCTCGGATCTTATACCAATCTTACTTTTCCCTCCCATTACCCCTAAACTTTCCAGTATCACCCTTTTGTGCAAAGAATGTATTGTGTTAGGGAATCATAGGCCTGTGATGGCGCAAATATCTAGAGCCCTTCGTCAAACTAGGATTTGTCATGCATCAGATACACTGACGCTACGATGACAAGACACGCCCCTATCCTCGGCCAAAATATTCCTCTCGGCAGTACCATAAACACGTTGGCTGTGTAGCTCCAAATTCGGCAAAGAGAAAAAAAATGTCACCAGGAAATAGAGACTGCCTTTCTGGTTCCAGGACAGATAAGACTGTTACTGGCGTAATGGGGAAATCGGCATTAAAACATGAGTTTTCTTTTATTGCTTCTGGTACGCTCGCTTGGATTGCTAGGAATGGGAGGCTGCCATTTTATCGCACGCCCCAAAGTTCGCCCCCAAGACTCATGGCCGCTGCAAATCCCTGGCGCATTGCAATTCAACAAGATCAGGCTGACGCTGTATAATATGCAAACTTTACGATACATTGTCCGTATTGATAGCTGCTCGACATTTGGCTGTCGTCAACTATGGTTTACGAGTGAACAAGCCGCCTAAAAAGCGGTCACTCACACTTCCTTTCCCTTGGAACTAAAAAGTCCCCGTTTCCCTACAATACGTTGTTATTTTTTTTCTTTTTGTTCAGAAGGAAATCGTGTTAAGGAACAAAAAAGAGAAAGAAAACTCGAATTTTAAGCTCACAGTTACAACTGCAAACCTAGAGGACGGACAACGGATACTCTCGCGGGATTTTCGATTACGTTAGCCTGGACTCCACGACAAATTGCGATAGCGCGGCGAGCCCAAATTGGATGGACGACAAGAGCGACGTCAACGACCAGCACCGACGCCTATGTACATCCTGTACTCTTTTCGTATACTCGGACACGGTTTTTCTCCTCCCTGTGCTTTAACGATCGTCGTCCTACCATGTACCCAAAAAGTAATACTGTAACTCGAGGGACCATTTGACTCCTGATACTTTGCATAAAAGACTAAGAAAAACAGAGGGAAATGTTTGAAAACCATGGGCGCCACGTGTTCGCTACTTCCTTTAGCGTAATATAACTAATACTAAATAGCAGTGGCTACGAGTCGGTTTCTCGCATTTATCCTAAAGTTAAGCTCCTTGAAGGGACTTGCGCCCTATGCCCCTATACACGTAGCTTCTAAACATTTACATTTCAGTATAGACATATATAAAGTTCTTCAAAAATTTATTTCTTTCATTTCTGACACAAAGCTGAAAGCTACGCTTGGTTACTCCCTTCTTTGACAGCGGACACTGGAAGGGCGGCAAAGTTAGCAGGATTGGAGAAGGGAAAAAAACGAACGTCGAGACTCCCTAACTGAAATTCCGGCAACTGTGGCAACCGCAGCTTTACAGACACAATACCCAAAGACACAATAATCTAAAAGCAGACAAACTTTCTTAAAAGTACTGCACATCCTACGCTTCCGTTGACGGAGTCTACTATTACAATTCGGCTTATTATAACACCCACCAGGGACTCGACGACCAGGCTCAGGAACACAGAAATAAAGAAATGAAGACCAGATCTATTGAAGGCAGGATAAAAATGAAACTGATTCGACAAGGTGTCATACAAAAATCTAACAACGTAGAAGGATGTTACAGAGTCTACTGCAAAAAAGGCAGATTTCTTTTTACAAACATTGCTGCGAATCGAAGTTCATAATCACTAACCATCCCACGTACTTGAAACTCGAAAGAGACTCCCATGGACTATAATTATAGGATTGGGCTCGTACCTAAGGGAACCAAGTCAAAGTTATGCAGAAGGAAGAATGGTTCTTCGTAATCGCGTCCAGCAATGAGGCACACGCAGCGGAGCACTATATCTTAGCAGACATAGTAACGACTATCGTCCCCCCACCAATCCGTAATAACATAATACAGACAAGGTGGCAAAAATCCATTACAATGCAGCTGCAAGGGCCATAACTGTCATTCTTTTACGTTCTCAAGACCCTAACAGCCTCGCATAGAATAATGGAAAAAATGACGTTCAAGAAACTTGACCCCATGCTGCAAGTCCGTATGGACAACTTATTCACAAAATAAAAATAAAAAAGAGTATTGGACAGCTCCCTTGTAGTTCACACCAGCACTCCTGCTTGGTAGAACGTGTCGAAACTGTTTTGGACTCAACTCACTCACATTTCTTCTGGCTCGACAAGCCTACAAATGCTGCTTTACACGAGCGAAACTTTGCCATTTTTTCCTTTAAAGTAACGTAAAGAAAGCGGGCAACTTAGATAAAACTGGAGCCGAAAAACTGGGTTGATAAGGGACAAGAAAAGAGCGGCGAGGAGCCCGGCACCTTCTGCCTATTGTGCTGCCAATTTAGGGGTTACGTGCTCCTCAAAGCCTGGCAACGGGGGCTTTAGTTTGCTATCTCTGGCCATGACTGCTTTGTGCATTGCTGCAACCACGCTGCATCCTAGTGTCACCTTGGCTTTGATGGCCATACAAGCTTTACTTTCTACAACTTTTTCAGGTCCGAGATAATGAAACAAGACAAAGAACGAGTGCTGTTCGAACGACACTCATGCCAATCTACGCAGTTACAGTTTATCCCATTGCTGGACAATAAAAAAAGCAAAACCTCCCCCGCCCTCGTTCCCGTTCCATCGTCGCAGACAAGCTAGCTTACGTACTCCACTACTGTATTGCTACGCAATATTCGACACTTCCTACTATTCCTTGGAGGGTTTATTCTTAAACGGGGGAAAAGCTTCCATAAAAAACGCATGGTGGTAAACGATGGAAAGCAAAAACACATAAAGCCTGTCAAAAAACAAGTTTTCATTCAAAACCAAGAATTAATGTTTGCCAGCCGCGACCCACGCTAATGCGAACTTTTAGCTTCAGCCTTTTAATGCCGCACTATCGCGCATTGGCATGGTGTGTCAGTGTCGAAATACGAGACCGCAAAGAGAGGAAATAGAAAAAAAGAATTTCTCTCCTCCATCCCACCCTTTCAGTCGATCGTAAAAAAAATGACCTAGAGAATGCAAATTAGGTCTATAGTTGCAACTCGACTAACTCAATTTTCTTAAAAGCCTCGCGCACTGTATGGATAAATTAAGTTTCTGTTGACAAAAGCCGGGACCAAGTAAGTGCTGTAAAACTAACCTGCTTTAAAGGAGATCCTGCTAGACTTATGATGTTGACACAATACAGGATCGATTGTGGTATAAACTAGCATCTCTAGTGGGGAAAAAAATACTTCATACTAACATATTAGTATACAGCGCGTTGTATACCGATAAGAAAGCCGGCCTGACAAGCATTTGCTGCACAGCCGTATCTGCCGTCTTGCAAAGCTTTTTGTCGAAAATATTATTTTTTTGGTTGTTATTTTCCCTTTTCTGTAAGGATTATTACATGGACTCCAACAAAGCTTCTTGGAAGCTTACGATGGTATAAGCTACAGTAGGAGTATAGCTTCGCCTCTTGCAGATATCAAGCAACTAAGGGAGACATATGTAAAAAGTTCGCCACTGCTTCCTCGACTGAAAATTTTCAGAAGATCTACGCAATGGAACCGATCTCGGGGCGTATCCTGACCTAACGCCGCCCTGTGATCCCAAAAAGTCCTATCGATATGCATAAGCAAGTCACAAGACAAAGAAATATCACTTTTTGCTTGACTTTGCAGTACTATTGTGCATATTATATACATTAAGGCTAAAGCAAGGATCATCAATCAGTCACCAGATAAAGAGAGTGGAAACTGGAGCAAAAGCAATTAAGGACTTCAGTCCCATAAACTCTGCTCTGCGGCACTTCAAATTTGGCAAAAGGCAAGTTTTTGGGAGGTGCTGCTTTTTTCAGACTTTTTGCCACGGTGGCACTTTTATCTCGAGGATGTTCGAGAGAAAAAACAGAAAACAAGAATCAAAGATAGAATGACAGTAGGACCGATAGCCAAAAGTCATAAAAATATAAAATAAAAAGCCCTAAACTGCTCTTTTCTGCTTCGCGTCCCCATCCTAATTACCATAGGGACCAAAAAAAAGCTTTCTTTTCCCTAGAACATTCCAACGATTCAGGATTTTACGGCGGGCAGCATGATTCAGTCCGCCTCTTCTGCCCCATATGACGAGAGGCGTAACGTGTACAATGGAGTGGTCCCCGGAGTCCAATTAAGCATTTAATCTCCTCCCAGTACTTTTAATGCAACACGTGCTACTTTTCGTCAAGACTATTTCGCTCATCGAACATATTTCTTTCTCTTTCCTTTTATTTAAACGAAAAATATCGATATGGCGCCTATAAGACCGGATTCACGCCCTGCAGGAGAAGAACATAAAGAACAACAGCAGCAGCAACATCATTTTGCCCGGTCGAGATCATGTGCTTTTGCCACCCCAGCAGCACGAGTCTCAACTGGAGCCCTTTTTCGACAAACTTTTGTCCCGCAATGTGACGGCGATTGCTTCACAAACAGCCTTCTTGCACTGCCGCGTCTTCAACTTGGGATTGCACACGGTAAGCTCTTTTTTTCTCCCTCGTTACCTTGGAGGATAGTTATTGCAACCTAAAAGCGTAAGAAAAAAGAGAAAAGGGTGATAAAAGGGACACAATAATGGCAATAGCCTTAACTTTTAAGTACCCCGGCGCTGCTTGCTTGAATTATGTTGATGGATGAGTTTAAAACGAAGCTCTCCCTTGCTGTCATTATGCATTTGATGTCTTAGGTATCATGGATTCGGCAGCGAGACCTGCATATCCTCACGGCGGACTCTTTTACATACACCTCTGATCAGCGCTTCACCGTAATTCAAAACGTGTCGACCCAGACATGCACTCACAAAACTCACAACCACGGGAGTCACGAACACACCTCGGAGTCTAGCATACCCCCTTATGCAGACTGGATGCTGGAGATTAAATACGTCCAATCCTGGGACGGTGGAACCTACGAATGTCAGATTTCTACCGAGCCCCGCATATCCATGGACTTTTATCTCACCGTAATTGGTAAGTTTCCTAAACATCCGTGCAAGATTGCTTTAGCCAAGAAAACGTAATATTATGAATAGTAAACGCAACTGTTGATCCGATGAGACAAAAACACTTACGGGTTTGAAACTAAATCAGGACAAAAGTGGACCCATAAGGAGCGCAGTTATATTCGGGAGACCTTGTAGCGAACAAATCTGAACACGACCTAGGATTGCTTGCTAACAAAGAAAAACCAAACGGCACAACTTTACTACAGCGACACTGCCGTTTGTCTGTTTCTTGGTCTAAGTTACGCTTTGCTGAAACAGCGAAGCTCAAGCAGCTTTGAAACTTCTTCGTGGCCCTTCGGCCATAAATTTTAACCTAGAAAATGTTCTAGTTGTTTGGACTTTTCTTACGATCGTGGTATAAGGATTTGAGAATTTAAAAAAATAGACAAACATAGCATAAGAAGTCACGCGATAAGGACAGGAAATAAATCTTTGTCCATTTTCTCTCCAAGTTGTCCGCGAAAGATTAGTGAGTATAGATAAAGGGCAGTGAGTGTTTGCACGCCAAAAGTCAAGCCAGAAGTTCGACAACTGCGCCCAGGTTGGTTTTAAAGAGTGAGGTGCTTTGTTATGGAGACGCGTGAATCCTAAAAGCCGTATAATTGCTAGTTTCCGAACGAAGCAGGGGTTATTATCAAGCCCAATTTATCTAAAGGCAGTGAAAAGGGCTCCTTGAGCACAAACATTTGCATAAAGAATGTAGAATCAATAGTGCTTGACAAAAAGTGCGAGAATCGCTTTTCACATGCTACCCAAAGCCTGTCAGCTCTAGCAGTGAATTACTGCCAGAAAAACAACGGTGGCTGTCGCTATTACTTCTTATGTACTACATTTCCTAGTTGCTGAAGCCGCTTTTATGCACTCTAAAACCAAACGGGTACTTCCCCCTGCGCCAGGAAACATTCGTTTGCTTTGATTAAGACCTAGCTTCTTCATAGCTTGCAAATTTTCCGCTCATCCCGTTGACACGGTTTTTATCTCATATCCTTTTCTTTGTCATGTTTGTACGCCCGACAGAATCCCGAGCTCATATTTTGGGACCGGCTGAAAAGTACGTCCGGAAAGGTTCAACTCTATTGCTCGTGTGCCAAGTGCGTGAAGCCCAAGAGGAGGCCACTTTATTCTGGTATCACGACCAGCATGTCATAGACGACCAGCAACCCAGTCACGGTATCACTTTGAGTCAAAGTTACGACATCAAGGAAGGACTCACCGGTAGATTATACATCGAACATGCTTTGCCTCACCATTCAGGAAACTACTCTTGTCTGCCTATGGCTGCGGATCCTGCTCACGTCCTCGTCCATGTCATCAATGGTAAGAATAACATGTCAATATCAATAAGGGTTCTATTGTTTTCCTCAAAACAGCGAACTTTTGGTTGAAACTCGGCGCCTTTCTTTGTTCGTTTTATTTTAAAGCTTGTTCGAATAGGAGAACACCCGGCAGCCATGCAGCGCAGCAATAAAGGGCTCACGAATAGACCTAATATTTGGTTTCACATCGGCACCTGTTCTCTCGTTCAAATGATATACTTTGGTCTGAAGTGTGCAAGTGCTTGGACAGACCTGTTTTCTGTTGTACCAGTACCTTTGATACTCCCATGTGTAAGCATCAGATGAACTAAATTAATAAAATCAACCTGTACGGCTATATAACAGCTAAAGCTAAAGGAAAGGAAAGGAACACGTGCTTACACGTACTGTTGGCCAGTGGTTCTTTCCATTACAAACGGCCATGTTCAGGTTCTTCTACGTGGAAGCTGTAGCATGATAACTTCATAGGTCACGATAGCGCTTACCAACTAAAAAACACAAACGGAAGGCTTACAAAAAAGTAATTGAACCTGAACCTTGAAACCAAGCACAGTTATAAAAAATACTCTTTTCTAGACATGGACCGCAAGTTCTTGCTAACATTGTAATAGCGAAAAAGAACACAACACCGATCATTGTAAGTTTAGAGGGGAAGCAATATTGCTTTCATGATTCGAAATGAATAGCTCCAAAAATTCAAAGAAAGTGAAAAAGAGAATTTGCTTTCTAAAAAAAAGTTAAAATAGTAATCCTGTTGCTCTTCGATGAGCAGCTCCAAACGTATAACACACATTGAAAATCGCACTCGAAATGTTCATAAGTGGTGCGAAAAGTCATACCAGTACTTATGCCCGCTGTGTAATAGAAATACGAACTTACCGTGACGAAGAACCCTTTGGTCAGTGCAAAAAATCCATATCCTCGTAATTCTCCAGTCTGGCTTGTGGTTTGTAATATAAAGCGCTCCAGCTAAAGAGGCGGCGGGGAGAAAAAACCCGCAATAAGCATGAATTAGTAAGAAATAGACGATTTAGATAGGCTTGTCAGGAATGCCTCGTTCGCATATACTTACAGCAATTAAACGATCTTGCCCGTCCTCCGGCTGTTCCTCAGCTGAGAACAATGAAGGCCATGTTAGTAGGATTTCACGGGTACGAACTATCTATGAAAGAATCAACGTGCTCTGATTTAGCTTTATGAATAGCTATAGAGTGCTTGTTACTTCTTCCGGAATGAGAGATGCGAGAATGCATGTGCCTTGCAATCGTAGCAATAGAAAAAGGCAGATAGTAGTAGAAGTCACTCGTTGCATGATATCTGGATGAGTCAACTCTTGAACCAACCCGGTGTAAGTGGCTCCCAAGAAGTATATCGAATTGGTACCTACAGCCAGTACCAGTAAGGGTTGCAAGACTTGATTAATGTCGTTGTATAAGCTGGACAGGACCATGAAACTTTGCCGCAACTCTTCTATAGCGTGTGAGGGGATTTCATGCGTAGTTTTCTGCTCTAAAAGCTCGTTGAAGCGTCCATGGTAATGATGGAGAATCAAAGCACAGAGCATAACCCATAAATCTGCCAAAATCCAAGTCATTTCTGCCCAGACTTCAGTGAATATTTCAGCTACTCCGTAGATGTAGGTATGATTCCCAAAGTAAGCAACAATAGACTGATCCGCTACATTGGTCAATGCTTCTTGTATGGGAAGCCAGTCACCATTTTCGTCTAAGAACTGAAAGCGGTGACAAAAATAAGTTTACCTACTCAAGTTTTTTTGTTATGTTCTTGTTCTAATTCCGGTTACAATATTACCTTGGAAAGAAGGTAAAGTAAGTTGTTTACGAAACTCGCAATAAAAATTGCAATACACAATATACGACTCTTGTTTTTCAATCCTTCAGATATTTGAAACTGGCTCAATTGTTGCTCAGTGCTAACCCACTTTTCAAACATTGTAGCCAGGTCTGTACCTCTCCGCAACAAGACGTAGCAAGTGAAGATACAATGGCCAAAATATAGCACAGAAATTAAATTGTCTACTACGACTGCCGGTGTATCAAATATTGAGCCTGGAAAGAACAAACAAATCCTAGCAGGCAATCATCCCATTGAAATCATGTACATCGAGGGAACAATAATACGTACCTATGACAGTGATCAGCGAGACGCTAAAGCAGAACACGTACAGCAATAGCAAAACAAAGGTTCGCACACATCCCAAATCTATGCACTTGAACTTAATATAAGGGGGTTCATTAACAACTTGTAACGGAGTTATGCCAACCCATCTCGTAAACCTTAACCAAGGACTCCAGATTTGAATGATTACAGGTACAGCAACCGGAGCTTGTATCACCTGAAGCACTCGGAGGTCGACCGTGGAAGTTTGCCGAGTTCGAGACCACCAGGCACCTCGCCATAATTGCATAGGATTATTCAGTGCTGAACAAGTAGATTTGTCTTCCCAACAATGGCTTAATTGGCTATGTCGTTTAAGAACTGTAGCAACAGCTTTCTTCACATTTTTTAATTCTTTCATAATAAAAACAGTAATTTAAAAGACTCGTGTCCTACGTCGAGACCACGTACTGCGTAGCACTGGTACAACGCAACTAACTAAAAACAGCCATATACCGTCAACTTTTACCGAACTTTTTGTCAATGCACGTGCATTGCACAACGCAATTACGCTACCTTACCCCGATATGGACAATGTACCTAGAGTCCCGCGTCTAAAAATCGATTTGTCGTAATGCGTGCATGCAACATTCACAGTAGGTACTGACGCTGACTTATCTGGCCTCTTCCATTGAACACTCGTAAGAATACCTGCAGGCGGCCGAAGTCTGACACCATCCTCTTTGTCATAAAACAGCAACTTTAAGAATCCCCCCGTAGTCAGGGCATTAATCAAAAGTGCGGTATGCTTTATTCAATTTTAATAACAAACCCAGAACGAATGCATGAACTATAACCTCAATTGGCCTTTGAGAACATTAATCACGCCAAAGAACGAGCTTGTCTGCTGCAAATTGCTGTGTCTGCAAGCCCTAATTTTACATAATAGCCATGTTAGCCATCTCCTTCACCAATTTTCTCTGCACATTAAAGCAAGGTAGGAAATTGGACGGGGTAAGTATCAAAATTACGATTTCTTTTCAGGTTGGTAGTTGCTATGGTCCCCCGAATGACTGAAAGAAATAGTTTTAACACAAAAAACGTCGATCATCAGGGAATATAACGCACAACAAAATTGGGATGACACGGGAATTTTCATAAAGGAGTATCAGGGAATTGGATAACGACATCTGCAGGGGGGCAGTTCACTTGAATACGTACGTGACAACGATAAATGCACAGAAGAACTCGTGGAGTACTTTAATACGTGCTTTTTAAAGCTAGATTGGGTACTCGTGTATGTTAACGACCATTTTTGCCACGAATTGCGCGACCTTTGGCTGGAACGGCTGAATCCACTTCAAGTTTCCTGCTACCGTATGATAAGTGACATGTCACGGAACGCCATACATCAATGAATTATACAGGACTGAGTCCACATGATTAGAGAACTGTACTCACCTATGCTCTGTTGGACGTCCGATGGGTTTCTTGTCACCATTGTACGCATGTTGTCCGTACGGCCCCTGTTGGACGACATTAGCAAGACGGGGAGCGCATTCCACTACATTGTAAAAGGAAATTTAAACTCATGGTCACCCCAATGTAAGTATGCATAAAACGACGACACGAATTACCTTTCGCACGAGGGACATTGGATTGAAAAGTTCCACTGCCACCAGTGTAGATAGGTTTGCGATTGGCAAACTTCTGCAAAGGGGATTTGAAGTGCCCTGTAAAAAGCAAATACGCTTCGTAAGTTCCTATTCAGGTATCTCTGTCGATTAAGGAAACAGATAATTAATGTACAAACCTGCTGGCCCGGAGCGACCTATGTGGCCAGGTACGACGGGAACTGGCCGCTGTCCAATCCCAGTTGGTTGAGTGAAACCCAACGATTGATCCTCCGTTGACAACACGGTAGCTAATTCCTTGACTAGTGCTTCGTCACGCTATACGAATATAATGGGAGAAAAATTAAATAATAAAAATACTTTAAAATGGTTTTGCAGGGCTAAAGAAACAAACATTACCTCGCTCATGAGCTTTAAGGGGGCCTTCATCCTGCGAATAAAAAGCGCTTGCCACTTTTGGCGTAGCTGAGTAACCACCTTGGCTTCTTCCCAATCCATGGCGAAACAAATTTTGTCGTCAAGCTCAAAAACAGCCATAGTCTCTTCTTCACTTCCATAATCTTTGACACCTTTCTTGTTGCCTTTCTTGCCCTTGGCACCTCCTCCTTTCGGCCGGTCTTGTAACACCTCCAGCCAAGGCTGATTATTCATGCCTAGATCCTCCATGAGCTCTCCCAACTCTTCTAATTCATCCGAATCCAGGGATCCAATGCTGGCATCATCGTCATCCTCCGAGTCTTCCAAGCCCAGCTCGGAAGGATGACAGCGCCTTAAAGCGTTCGGCTGCATACGTGCAGGACCCGCAAATAAGGCGATAGACAAAGGCGAAACGACCGTGCAACATCGCACCGCCGGAATGTGTCCAGGACGCGTTAGTTCTTCATACAAGACCCATTCAGAGGGCAGGTTGGAGATAACAAACTCTTGGGACAGCACCGGCGAATTCTTGCGCCTCGATTGCTCAGGAAAATTGTCAGCAGACAGTACCGTGGAAGAAATATGGAAACGAACTTTTCCCACTTTCCTGCAAATAATGTCAATTTAAAATCAATACTTGGAAACTGCAGAAGTTGAGTTGAATAAATAAATAAATAAAAAAAACAGTGATGTCTAGATCAATTTACTCAGTTTGTAGGAAAGTGCCAGACAGTCCCCTACGTGCAACTTGAGGGTAGACACCCATAGTTAAAGCGGCTTTGATGACGGCCCAATTCTCTGAATTAGTGTTCAGATCTCGTATGTCCCCACTCCCTCGCATCTTTACGAAACCAGACGCTCGCAACTGGGCCAAGATTTGAGAACGCATTAAAGCAATCAAGTCCAGCGTCGGAGCTGACACTAAATAATCTTCACAAAATTGACGTTCGTAGCCTTCGGCTTGTGATTTTTGCCATAACTATTCCAGAAAAATGCGTGACGATACGTAGTTAATTAAGATGTAATGAAGAAATGTACCTGAAAACAACGAAGCAAGGCCATGTGGTCGCTAAGAGATCCTCCGGACAGTTTACTCCTCGATAATTGCCCTTTTTTCTTTAACGCAGGATCGCCCGGTAAAAGATAAGGCTCTTTGTAAGCCAGTAAGCAGACCAAGGTTAAAATCGGATCTAAGCATTTAAGGATCACGCCTGTTAAGAGCATTTTGCCCAACCGTGGTTCTAGGGGTAAATCTAGCAATTGGAAACCCATAGGAGTCACATCTTCGTAGAGATCAATGGCATCAATGGTCTTAAGAATCTGGACAGCGGCCTTTAAATTAGGTAGCGGTGGAGCCTCCGGGGCTTGTGACAAGAATTCTACAATAGAGACATTCCTAGGGGCTAAGAGTTTGGAATGCAAGCAGAGTTCTTGCAATGGCACTCGCAGCATCTCGGGCGTCTGGAAGGCCTGCATTGCTTCGAAACGGAATTTGGAAAATAAACGGTAACAGACACCCGGTTGGCATCGGCCAGCCCGCCCTTTTCGTTGTAAAGCGGATGCTTGGGAGATCCAATAGGCTTTTAACGCTGTCACGCCCGACATGGCATCATACGATTTTTCTTTCACTTTACCTAAACGCAACAAAATTTATTACAGTCTAACTTCAAATTATTCAGTTTACCCGCGTCAATAACGTAAACAACATCATCGACAGTAATGGATGTCTCGGCTACGTTTGTTGATAAAATGACTTTGCGAAAGCCTGGCGCTGGACGGTCAAAAACGCGCCTTTGATCTCCAGACTAGAATAATTACAAAGTGACAATCGGATTGGTTGTTTTGCATAGAAAAGTAGACGTAAACATTGTACCTGCATACTAGAATGCAAGGCATACACTTGCAAGGAAGCTGAAGCAAACCGAGGATCGCCGTGCAACAATTCTTCTTTGAGGGTCACAATATCATCGTAGCCCGGCAGAAATATCAAAACCCCTCCCTGCATTTCATTGCAGTTGATATGATGAATGAGATCCAGGACAAGATCAAAATTGGTGAAGTCATCGTTGTACTTTTCGTGATACATTTCCAAGAGCAAAGCCTGGGCTTCATCTAGCTCGGGTTGCGCTGATATATGATGGTTGGCTTGTACATAAGCTTCCAGGTAGCCGGCTAACATGTCAGCGGCGCAATGATAATTCATATTACGAGCAAAATCTACGCAAGTCCAACCAGAGCTCACGGTGAACGTAGGGTTCGCGCCCAGGCCAATCAGCTGTTCAAGAACTTGCATATTGCCGTGGCCTGCTGCCACCATTAAAGCCGTGATATCCGTTTCCGCATGGCGATAATCCACACTTATAGCTCCATCATAAAGCATTTCGAGGATCGGCTCAAATGCAGCTTCTTCACCCAGTTTCCACGCTCTTTCCAAGGCGAGGTCCATCTGCATGGTAAGGACCGATTTGGCAGGTGGAAACTGTTCTCCTGAGCCGAAATCCATTTTCACATTCCTGGGTTGCGCTAGAGCACTTTCGGTTTGAGATTTGAGCTCTTTTCTCTGTCTCAAGTGGTTCGTAAGCTGCAACACATCTTCCAAATGATACTCTACAACTGGGTACATTCTTCCAGGTACATTCAGTGTGGGACAGTTGTTAAAATACTTGAGAAACAATTGTAAATCCAGTGCAGCTGACATGAGTATGACGCGAAGATGGGCAAACTTGCTTAGGTTTTGACGGATGACAGTGAGCAGAAAATCGCAGAAACGATCCCTTTCGTGGATCTCGTCAATCACGAGATGAGTTACGGAGGCAAGCCCTTCTTCTTCAGACATTAAGGTACGTAGTAGAACTCCAGTGGTGCAGAACGTCAATAAGGTCTTTGGTGAAACTCTATATAATTATTTATGAGAATAACACCAACAACTCCGCATTAATTCGCTATAATTTACTTGCTCTCTAATCTAATCTGATAACCAATAATATTGCCAATCAATTCTCCACGTTCTGCAGCAACTCTATCAGCTATAGTCAAGGCAGCCATTCGCCTAGGCTGAGTACAAATGATTCGGCATGGGGTTTGGGAAGCGTGACAATCCTCCAAGATATATTGAGGCACCTAGCAGAGAAATGAGTAGGCTCACGTAATATCTATCTTGTGAAGTCATGAAGGCAGTTTGAAATACCTGAGTGGTTTTGCCCGAGCCTGTCTCTCCTGAGATCAAAATTACTCGCTCTGTGGCTAACAAATCCAAAATCTGCTGGCGATAATTATATATGGGCAGTGACTGCCTATGCTCTGAGTAGGCCTGAGACATATTAGATGGAGGAATTTGCGGTATGCCCCGATTTAAGCGCACTGCAGTTAATGAGCTTTCTTTGCCTAATCAGGAATAAAATGCTTAGATATGAGGTAACTTATAAAAGTATGTATTTTACTCTCTTGCCAAGGTTTGCGTGAACGTTGAGTCAAGGGGCTCAAATCTTGCCATTCTTCTTTGCCTAATGGGAACCTACTAAGAAACCTGCTAATACTGTTGTAACTGGAGTCAGAAAGATCCATTAAGGCCACATCAACTCCTGAGCTTTTTTGCTTGACAACGGTGATGTATCGCTTGGCGCCATTCCTATGTATTTTTTTAATTACTTCAGAATTACACGATTTCAAAAATACGTACCCTTTGCTCTTTGACTTGAAACCAAAGTCTTTAGCCAAATTATGAAGGTATGCTCTCTCATCTTTGGTAAGTGCAGGTCTAAACGACAATTCTACGCAAAAATACAAATAATGTACTTCTAAATATAACTGAAATAGTAAGAATTATAAGTTTAACAATGCGTTTTAATATTTTATACATAATACATAATAGAAAATAAAATCAACAGGAAATGTCAATAATTTATTATAGTACAAATGACATGCTGAATTAAAATAATACCGCATCTGGTGTCGTCCATTTGAAATTCAGATAAAGCCTTCTGTAAAACATCTTTTGATTCTTCACGGATAAATCCAACTTTACCAAAACGGCCTGACTTAAATTTGGCGGAAACTTTTTTGTTGGCTGTCTTTCTGTTCACGCTGCTGGCCATCTTTCTTTCCTATTGTACCAATCAACATGAAACATATAACAATTTAAGAAATAATAAAAAAAAAACAATACACTGCTAACAGTTATTAGGCAATTGTAGTAGCTTTGTTTAGAATTTTACCTTTATTTTCTAGATAAGACAGAAAGTCCCGTTGTTATGCTAACACACGTGTTCCTTCTCGGTTGGTATGCAACAACGGAAATCCTTTCAAAGCAAACCGAGGGCACAATCTCCCCCCAAGCGGACGATTTCAGCATTCACGAGGCTTCCTTCCTTTTTGAAATTATCCTTGCATTATTGGTCGGTCGGTTAATTAAGAGCTTGTTTTGAGGCATACGTGGTCTTCTCTGTAAAACGTTTTGCATTGTTGTTCAACCAGATGAGAAAAGAAAAAAGAAAGCCCAAAGAAAAAAGCCAAGTTCGTATTTTCTTTGAAACGAAAGCTGTGTAATGGTTCTCATCGGAGCATTCCTTTAGAAATGCAGTACCTGCTACAGACATGTTTTCTAAGCATCCCTATGAGTCCTAACGTGATTCTAAACTTGTGCAACCATTTTCTTTGTGTGGATTTACACACCGCAAAATAGTCAAATTAGCTTGCGACTTGGACCACTAAAATTTAGATTAATTTTAAATATTTCTGCTTGAAACTTTTGCCTTGCGAAAGCTAATTTCCACATTCACACAAGCCGCAAAATAATTTTAAGTTTTCAGCGGAATATTTTAATTAACTTTATTCATAGTATTTCGCTGTTACAAAAGTCACTCCCCTTCCACGATTGTCCAATCTCATTCAGCTAGCATTCACGGAGGATCGATACGGAGCCCCACTCCGCGTTCATCTTACGTGGGAGGAGTTAACTTTTACTCCGCTTGCATGCCTGGCGTACGGAATGGGCGAAGATGTACAGTATATTGTTTTCCGTGAGGTACCCGAATGTTACCTCGCCTCCGCGTCCATGAGCCTCGTTCAGCGCGACGGAGTATACAACATCGCATGCGCCTTTCCATGAACCGAAGGCTCCATCGATCGCACGTTTCGTATCAATTAAGTAAAAAGAAAAAGATGGAGAACGCATGCGAAGTGCAACGAAGGAATGTCCATGGAGACCGGAGAGACAGCTCACGGGTACAGTGCAGCAGCAGCCATTTTCGGATCCGTAGAATATTTTCTACCTGCTGGAATCTTTAAGTTTTTCAATGGAGCCTCTTCACTGTGATTCTTAAGCTGACCAGCGCCGTTAATTCCCTATCATTAGGGGAATGGATTGTTAAGTTTCAGTTGTTCTGTCCTAGCGATTTCCTTTAACTTGTTGTCTACTCTTTCGTCATCCAAACTGGATTTCGCCATGGGTACCGTCCTGAGCTTCAGTCCCAGGGAGAATCGGGCAGTGGTAGCCGATCTGAGCTCCACTTGTCCTCCAAAGCTCATGAACAACCAAACACAGATTTACACCCATAACAATAGCACTAAACATTTGGTAAAGCTAACCAACGACGAAAACTATCCCCTGACGACGACCGGTAGCACGACTGGCATTCCTGACAAGTTGGCATTGGACAAAAATTTCCGGAAATCATCGCTTTTTATCAACACACTGAGCTGGAAGAAATTCTCCACGTCCAGCAACAAGAAAAAAATAGATAACCTCAACAACAACAAGAATTTGCTCCTACCCTCTGTCCCACCCTTGGATAATATTCACCCGCTGCTCGATAACAACCGGAATATCCACAAGACACTGCAGAGCTACTCCCTGCGCCCTTGTTCTAGCGTACCTCTAACGAACGTCGAAGCGTTAGCCAAAATTAACTACAAACCCAGGCTTCCCCCGACGTTAACTTTACCAGTTCAACCGAAAACCAAATCTGCTGGTACCATAACTACCATAACTACTAACACCAAACCTACGGTGGGACATTCGGGCAACCTCACCTTAAGCACTGTTCCCAAAAAGACCATCGTTCAAGCATCCACGTCTGAATTATTGCGATGCTTTGGATTATTTTTGTATCGGCGTTGCAAACGTCTCAAGGATTTCCAAGCTGGCGATGCAGTGATGTGGCTCCGAACAGTTGATCGAAGTCTTCTTTTGCAAGGTTGGCAGGTACTATAACGTCCATACTGATTGTTTTTAATCATAACCCAACCATGCAGCTTATTGCTGGTTGAAAGGCTATAAACTATAAAGCTTAACGCTAATAATACTTTTATTCCGAGCTATTCCAGGATGTCGCTTTCATCAATCCGGCTAATGTGGTCTTTGTGTATCTACTGGTCCGAGATTTGATACCCGAAAATATTGAATCTGAACACGAATTGCAAGCCATCGTCCTTACTTGTCTCTATCTCTCTTACTCGTACATGGGCAACGAAATTTCTTACCCTCTGAAGCCCTTTCTAGTCGACGTGGACCGTTCCGTATTTTGGGGACGCTGCTTGCATATTATCCAACGTTTGTCGAGCGACATGCTGCGTCTGAATGCAGAACCAGCGTTCTTCACGGATGTCTTCAGTGAACTGAAATCCTACGGATCCGGAATCACTTCAGTCGCCGGTTATTAATCGTCCATCTGGATATCAATCCCGAAGCAAAGCAAATCAAGGACTTTGCAGACTAATAATTACAACTTATTTATACATTCATTTGTAAAACATATAACAAAAATCACACAATCTGAACCATGAAGTTGGCGGCGATATATACATACCACCAATTCCTAAAAGATGGAGAAAAGTTACATTCCCGATTCTGGAAATGGATATTTTCTTACCATGTACGGCCATTATTCTTACCCGAATGGAATTGATCCATGATTCAACTATCGCATGATAGTCGCATTTGGTCGGTCTGTGCAATATTCTCTCTTCCCCCCATCGCTCACATACGAGCTGTCTTGCCCTCCTATTCTTGTAAAAGTACTTGCAACCGACAAAAAATATTGAACAATGACGAAAATTTAGGCTGTGGCCAAGTTTCTAGTCCCCAAGATCAATAATTTTAAGTACATTTGTGGATGTAGAGCTTCTTTGGGTTTAAATTTTAATAAATTACAACCAAGTAGCCCAAGTGAAACTTCAAACAATTTATTTTTTATTCGCCTTGCAACGGCTTCGCTTTTCTTTTATCGTATAGGCAAGCCGCAAATAAATGGGGTTGGGGTTATTGAGAGTCAAAATACACTACCGTGCTTTCCCTAAGACTATATACACGACACGTTAAAAAAAATCGATCTCGGAAAATTGTACGCCTGCTTTTAAACGTGCAATGCATTGAATGTCCTTCCTTATTTGCAACAAGTTTTACCCGCCAAAATAATAAGATTAGGTTTTTAAAAATTAGGCTATGTTAAACTGTAACGGACGCAAAGATAGAGACCATAAGGAAGCTAAATTATTCACGCGCACCGCAAGCAACACGAGACGACTGGCATCAAACAAGAAAAACGAAACCAAAAGAAAAACAAACAAAAAAACATTGAAGTCATGTAAGGAAAAAAAAAGTGGCAGTAACAACATAGTTATTCAACCCTAGCTACTTTCCTCTAGCTAGTTTGATTTAAATAGATTGGGCACCAATATTATGCTGGGAGGAAATGCGAACTAAATGTGTATAGTGTTGGAAGGAAAGTTAAACTTACGAGATACAAAAAAGGCACTTGGAAAATCCAACCAAAAAGTGAGCTATGCGATAAACTTGTACACCTCTTGCTTCTCATGTGATCTTCGTTTAGCTCCCTTCGTTGCCCTAATGGATTTCTGCATAAATACTTAGAGCTTAGACTGGGTATAACACAGCATGTTAGATGTCTTTCAAGATGGCAGATTTGGCCGACTTGAGCTTATCAAGTCGCCTTTGTAGGTGGTTGTTGGTGGTGTCAGACTCTTCTAACCGCGCTTGCAAATCCCGCAACTTTTACAATAAAATTTAATTACTCTTTGTTTTAATTCAACAATTTCAGGATTTCACACGCAAACAAGTGAAAGTTTAGCTTACTTCTCGTTGCAGCTTTCTTTTCTCGGTTTTCAGCTCATCTTCACACTTTTCTGATGTTTCGGCTGCTGTCCGGTATCGAATCACTTGGGTTTCTAGTCTTGATACCTAGAGAAAGCCGGGATTAGCATTAGTTTGCAAAGGTTGCTTGTTACGCAAAGTAAGCTTACTGTGGCTTGTAATGTTGCAACTTCCTGTTCAGTTTTTTGGAGCCTAATCTTATATTCTGCGGTCTGCTTGCTAGCTTCTTCTATAAGTCATGGAATATGTTAATGAAGTAGAAAGTATGTATGTAGGAAGTGTATATTGGCTTAATTTACTGTACTCTTCACCAACAGGTCCATTTAATGATGATTGGGAAGACTGCGAACTCAATCGAACGTGGTTACGTGCCTTTTCCTCGGCTAATTCTAAACGAAGGCGCCTAACTTGGTCTTCTAAATCGTTTTTATCTTCCATTAATCGTCGCAACCGCGAATCTAAGAATATAAAACATGAAACAGACCGTACAATAGAGCTTACTACAATACTTACCCAGAGTACCTTCTCCTGCACTGTCTAACGTCTCGGCAACCTGATGCGATACTAAGATGTGCTTCAACTGTCCGTCAGTCTCCACTGGCATAATTACTAAACCGTATTCCTAAAGGCAATTTAAACGTTAGCAGATTTTATGGACGGCTTTACAAATTACGTGTATAAGTCGATCCTTTTCAACACAAGCTGACTTGTATTGGTCCAATTCTTCTTTTAGTTTGTGTGCTAACCGTTTGGTCTGATCCAAGTCACGACTCACGTCTTTGTGCTTCTTTTCCAGTGTCGAATGTGATTCTTCTACATCTTCTAATCGATCCCTGAACAGATCTACTTGGTATAGGAGTGCTGTCTTTTCATTATCCAGCTGGGCATTGGCAATCATAGCTTTTCGGAATTTTTCCTCGAGTTCTTTCAACTCATGCTGCTTCAAAAGGAAATCCACTAATTGCAAACCCATAAAAAAGCAGTAAGTGTTACCCTCATGTCTCGCAGACTCAAAGCATCTTCACTTGAATCTTCAGAACTTCGTCTGCTCGATTGAAAACTGGAAGTGGAGGCTAAACCCGAACCGCGATTTCCTGAACCAACGCGTGTGACTGAAACCCGCGTACTTACAGTATCTACCATAAACGTAACAATGAAATATTCAGGGAAAACGTGTCCGGTTTATCAAGTTTACCACCGGACTGCATGTCATAATATCGATCAGCATTTTGCTCTGCTTCCTTCTGCTGTTTTTCCAAGTCTTTCATCCGAATATCTCGTGCTTCGGCTCTGGCTTGCCTGCGTGCTGCCAGGCGAGCTTCAGCCTAAAATTAAACGAGAAATTTATTAAGCAAATAAAACAAAGGAGAAAACCAATACTAATATGTCATGTGACATCATTTAAAGACTTTCATCACGTAACAAACTCCAATGTAGTTGGCTTTGTATTCATTTTCCACCATATCACGAAAGACTTTGATTAGTTCTGGTCACGTACGCCCAATTTTGCAGCTTCGCTGAAAATATTCTCCAAATCAATAGTTTCTCGTGTTTCAAATGCGTCGTCATTCTGAGTCACAAACTCCCAGCTTTCGAGGGACCGATTCTCGACCCCCACTTCCAACATTGTGACGGACAATTTTTAATAAATTAATCCTAGCCACGACTTCGGCTACTGTTCTTACGTATACTAAAAAAACTGCAAAGACCCAAGTTCCTATAGTAACACTGTCGAACAACGTTATCAAGATCACACAGGAACTTGATAAAAACCTTTCCGTTCTACGGGATAAGGAAATAACTTGCATAGTTAGTCATTTGTAAGCCTTCAAACGTGTTGGTTGGTGTCAATAGCAATACAAAATAAGACTATACGCCATTGCAAATACTACAAATGTTTACCTCTTTGGCTATGTTGTCTAGCGCTTGTTCTTCGGCTGAATAGTGCTTACTCGTTGTCCGCCGCCGACTTCCAATGTGTCCCATATTATCCATATTATAATCTGAAAAATTATCCACACAAAAATATTAGCATAACCTTATTAATAGGACGTTCGGCGTGCAAAGAAAGAGACGAAAAATGGAAAGTGAACGTGAATAGATCCTGTAATGCCTTCCGTACTACCTAAACAGCCTGACCCCAATATGAACTCAGTTACTACAGCAATTAATGACACACAAGGAACTAAAACTATGATTGATTACATGAATCGAAACATAAACATTATTTAATGTTTTCGTGCAAACTCCTCCCGGCAACTTCACTTGGATTTTTGTAAAACTAAAAGATTGGATAATAGGGAATTAAATCTTACCCTTATGTTTGTCGTTGCAAACGTTTTAAGCTCCTAGTAGTCTTGTTTGCTTACGCGTTTGTCATTTCCGATGTAAAATACGTCATTTATATATATTTTTCAGCCATGTGTCAGGCCCAACCCTCTAACGACTCCCATCCCACACAGGTACGAATGGAAGTTCCGGCATTTGCACTACTCCGACGCCACCTATACGCTGTCAAGGATTTTGTGGTAGATAAGAACCAAGAACTTACATCACGTTACCCTTTGTGTACACGAAACCTTATAAAATGATCCAAGAACAATTGTATGAATGCGTATATATTTTGCCCATTAAGGTTGCTACAAACTATTTGGCTCGGCGATGATATAACATTAAACGCACGAGCATATTATCAAGACTTAATAGCATCGTAATGAATACACTGAAGTACAGAACGCGTCGTTAATATATCAAAAAGGCCTTGATTTGGCAACGGTAAACGATTGAATTTGCACTAGCTCAGAACTACCCCAACTGTGGAGAAGCAAAGATTATTTGAGGGCGGGTGAATGCTCTAAAAAAAGAAAACATAAATTAGACAGAAAATTTTCGATAGACGGTTTACCTTAGATACTTCGGTGTGCCTTCACTGGCACGAGCAGGCGTGTTGGCTTGTATTATTGTGCTACTTTCCGGGTTAGCATCGATTAAACGCGACCAATAGTCTGGTGCTATGCTCAAAAAGCGTTCCATAACCTATAACAACGTTTAGCAACAAAGTTCGTAATTAACGCGTATAACGGAGTAAACTACTATCTGCTGTTTAGGCGTCTCTTGCATTAGAGCCATGGATGCAACATCAGCGGACGAGTATCCAACCAGAGTGGGTCCGAAAACTTTGGCTAAATTTAGCATGGGCATCTTGACTTCAGGGCACTCCGCTATGCGTTGCAAGTGCAAAATCATAAAAGCCAACGTATCCCGGTTAGGTTGAGGTAATTCGGATATAGCAGCGTACAGCCCTGTCTGTGCATCGTACAAGTCAGCAGATTCAGCAGCACGGACGAATTTGCTCCACAAAGTGAAAGTGACGAGTGGTTCATGCAACGAACGCAGAAAAGCTTTGATGGTACCACAAACCACCATAATGTCAAGCTGTGATAAGTTCGGTTGCCCTTTGCCTCGCAAAAACCGCTCCTATACAGAATCCGTGAAAGAACTGCTCCTTCGACTAAAAGAAACACGACTTTTACCTTGAGATCTTTAATATCTCGTTCGGCCCCAGGGACACGATAGAGGCCAACTTCGCTCAACCCTCTGCGTTCAATTTCGTTGACGCAATGGACAATTAAAGCAGGAATCATTGGTGGCGTAGAGGGAGCATAGTCAGCCACAACGCCCTAGAAAGATAAACTATATAGAACGAAATAGTATTTCCTTTCTTCAAACTCCTACCACAAATCCCTTGCCACATGGAGTGTTCACAGTGGGGATACAAGGAAGCGGCAAGCGAGATTTGCAATCTACATGACAAATTGCGCGACAATCGTGGCATCTTAAGGAAGAACTACCAAACTTGATGCTAAAAAGTTATTTAAAAAAAATTAGCTCATGGTATATTCAAGAGACGATTGGAAAATACCGTTTCCCACACGGGGCACAAGTTTCCACCTTCAAAACCGTCTTGGTCGCAAATGTATGTGGTCTTTGGCTTAACTTCGAGGCGGAAGACATGGTAGCGAGCTTCCCATTATTGTAGAGAGGGGTATTGTTATTCGAATAAGTAGACAGATTGCTGGGGCGGCGAACGGTCATGGGAGTCTTAGTTTCCCAGCTTAACTCATCTATTTAAATAGGAAAATACCGTAAAAGCGGAACTGGGCTGACCATTTACCTTTGTGAGGAGCAGAAGGTGTGGCTGACTCCGTAACTTGAATCCTAGGTTCGCTTAAACTCCTGCGTTTCACAAGCCCACCATTGTTGCGTGCTTCAATGCTCGAAGTGGCAGTAATTGGTCCACCTTTGGAGACTGTCACAGTAGTCGTGGCGATCAAATGTTCCTCCGTTTTTACATCAATGACTTTCTGGAAAAATTCAGTGCGTAAGTTAAGCATACTACATAGAATAAATCATACCCCTTTGCTGGAACGACGGCGTTTGGAATTATTTAACTCCTTGGAAGGAGTAGCCAAAAAGTCCGACGACCTCTTCTTACGCCATGGCCTTCCAGAACGTAAATTTGATTCATTCAAGTCATCCTCAGTGCAATCAAAAGACATGTCAGACGATGAAAGTACGGAAGCTAGGAAATAAATCAATAATAAAACATTAATTATGCGTTAACGAACAAGAATGACGATGTATAGTAGAAGTGATTAATGGAAAGTTTATTCCGTCCGTGCAAAAAAACACGCTTACCAGTTGAGTTCCTTTCTTGGATGGTTCCCAGTCTAGCTAATGGAGACTCATGTTGATCCTCATAACGTGAATACGGGTTGGCAGTGCTGTTTAGAAAAGCAAGTTTTTCACGAGTTTCGTCGTTAACTCCAGTCGGGTTGTGAAAGAGCAAATCACGTACCAATGCAACTTGGTGTTCCTATATTAACATGCCATCATCACTTACAAGCTAATTAAATATAGAATTGTTACTAGTAAGGTTTTTTCTTTCTTAATTTTCTCTCGTTCTTCAAGTCCATCCCGAATCATACTCTGGGTATGTTTATTTTTCATTTCTAACTGGTTAATGGTAGTCTTGGCATGGGCCAATTCCCTTTGTAAGCGCTGCGCCTCTTGCTCGGCAGCCAGCCAACGTTTCCTGCATTCTTCTTGAAACTTCGCAAACTTGAGGAACTCTTTAAAAACAAATAATTAATAGGTATACAGTAAATTAATATATATCTCAACCCACCTCTGTCAAAGTTTGGGATGTATTGGTCTTGGTAACGACACAAATCATCAAACATTGCAGTCAGAGAAAGTTGCAAGGTTGAAGCCATGGTTGGGTGTGACACTTGCTAGAAAAGTTCAATTAAACCTCAGCCCAGCTGTTTGGCAAAACACCTCAAAAGTATACGATACAGCTATTTCCAGCTAGACATTTATAAAGTACACAAAATAAAAAACTCAACGTTGTAAAACTACTCGACAGACCTGTACAGCTTCAACGACACACCACAATCCGCCACCGGCCTGGGAGATAGCTTTAAGTTTGAATTTAGTCCCACCCCCTAGTTATGACGTCCTAGTGCGATAGCACCCGTTATAGCCTGTCCTCTATTGGCAGGACTAAAAACAGGAACAGCCAATGAATTTCAAAATGCGAACTTTTTCAAAAATGAATTTAATATGCTAAATAGTCACATTTTTATAAGTGTATTTTCAATAATTCGACTTAAAAATAACAGAAACAACAGAAAAGACTAGTGTGAGTAGCAAAATTCTGTATGTAAGTCCCCACTAAAAGTGCACTGGAAACTGAAAGAATTTTACAAATTATGACAAAGAAACATAACGTAAACCGCACAAGAAAGCACACAAATAAGTTTTGCCTTTACAAGCCAAAGTTTCCTGGGAAAACCCTGGATCAACTTCACTCCATTTCACAGATGCAACAAAGATGGTCACAAGCGAACTGGAACGCTTCTCGCTCGAACTTTTCGTAGCAGCTAAATCTAAGTTGAACTTCAATTAGTAAAGAAAGCGATTTAACATTTAAAAAGGAATTTGCCTAAAGTATAGAGCACTTAATCTTCTTCCGCTTGGGCTTTTCTTTCTTGCCAGGATTGGTCTTGTTTTCTTCCAGCTTACGAGACCGTATATCACGCATCAGGTCGAAGAACACCTAAAATAACATACGCCCTGTTAGCAAACACGTTGCATACTTAGGTGTGAAAACAACCTTATCAACGTTTTCCCTTGTCTTGGCCGAAGTTTCGATATAGGGTACCCCCCATTGAGCTGCACGCGCTTTGGCTTCCTCATCGCTCACTTTCCTTCGTTCTTGCAAATCGCATTTGTTTCCAACCAGCAAAAAGGGTATCTGCTCATCGCTTTTCACACGTAGGATTTGCTCCCGAAAGTCCTGGGTAGCTTGGAATGATTCTTCTTCGGTAATTGAAAAGACGCAAAGAAATCCTTCTCCGGAACGAAAATAATTGTCTCGGATGGCAGCGTAGTCTTCTTGCCCGGCCGTATCTAGGATATCGATCTGTACTTCCTCTCCATCCAGCATTACTTTCTTGCGATAGGAATCAGCTTTCGTCGGCTCGTAGTCTTCAACAAACTGAAATTTTAATAAAAGAAACAAAAGGATCACAAAACAAGCAATGATTAGGATGGCTAGTTGACAAACACAACTGGTTGTGAAGTCACTCCTCAACTTTGGCCTACGAAAAGATCCACGTGTATGATAAATGAAGAAACGGAGGCACTCGGGGTCCAGGTACCGAAACAATTTCACATAATAAAGGTGAGAAACCCTTTCACATGCTATACCCATCTTCACGAAACGAAAGGTCAAAACTGCAACTTTTAGTAGCTTGTCTAGAACCGTTGGCTTATTCAATCACTAGGCCTGCATTTTATAATTGGTTTGTACAGAACGTTGAAAATCAGGCAAGCGTCGCGGCAATTGTTTGAGTTACATTGTTTTCGGTTGAAGACCGCGACTACCTTAATGCAATTAGACTGCGTTGGAATTTTCTCACGACCTATTTGCGCTCTAGCTTATCCAACACGGCTCGACGCTACGACTGCTATTACGAGTCTAGGCATACGGATTTTGGCGTTACTGAACTGAAAAAAACGTACATATGTAGGCCATACCTTACCTCGTCATACATGAACTGAAGGGTGAGAGCAGACTTGCCAACACCTCCTGATCCCACCATGATGACCTTATGCAAGGCAGGTTGACTGCCGGGTGCTTTTTTCGCTGCCATTGTCGCTCTATTATTTATCTCTGGTCGCGCTGGTTTTGTCCAAAGGAACAATTTCCTGCTACGGACTCTCTGCCAAGCTAACGTCACCGCCTTCAATGGCAAGGCTGTTGCGCCGTCTTCACCACTGTGCTTGGCAAATGTGAATCTTGGACTTGTTTGATTCACGGGACCTGTAGCGTCTTCTCGTGTCCACGTCGTCCACCGCTTATCTTCACTTTGAGGATAAACTTGTGCCTGTTGTGGAGACATAAATTTGGGTTTCCAATTAATCCTCCAATTACGACGTACGGCATGCGGGATGTTTTGTATTGAGGAACGTAAAGCACTCAAATCAATGTCAGGTTTGCGGACGCTAAAAACGGGCTTGGCGTTGCCCAACTTCAATCGCTCTGTCCAAGCCAATCTTCGAGAATCAGCCCCCATAATTAAGTAACAAACAAAAGGGTGGACAAATTGGGTACTTCAATTAAAGTGACAGGAAGTAGCAGTGAAGCACAAAAAATAAAATACGTCTGCACAGGTTCTAGCTCAAGCAAACACTAACGCTGCCAGCACGGAACTCAACGAACTATCGATGCAGGGATTGCGCTTCGGTAAGTTGACACATAGGTTCTCACAACAAAAACCCAAATTTTCTCACGGAATCCTTTACATACGGCAACGCTACAACCTCATTTCACGAAACACACACAGCTTATACAAATTTTCACATATCTCGTCGAAATTACCGCCCTGGATGCACTAAGCTAGCTAAAATCCACACACAAAACGTAATCTGTCGTCCAACGGGACTTCAGGGCACAGTTCTTCCCTTATGTCATAGCTGACAGCTCTACATTTTAAAAATCAAACAGCTGCCTTTTCATTTGGAATGACGTTTCTAAAAATTTATTTATCAAGTGAAAAGGAAGTCCTTGTGACGGAAAGTTGTATGCTGTGTATCACTGCAAAATCCCTATTCGTATGCGTAATTTTGTTTCTCTCCCTTTTAAGCGTTTTAGCTAAAGGATATCCTACAGGGGTAAATAATCAGTACGCAATAGAAAGTTTTCCCACAAATAATTTCTTTATGACTAGGGCGCGGTACACGACTGTATGCGCCTATTTGACTAATACGGAGAGATCTAGGAGAAGCATAATGAAGATACTCTGTGAAGATGCTTCGCCTTGAGCTCTCCGTAATTAGTCAAAAACTCTGTACGATCTCGTTCCAGGCTTCGTAATCGGAAAGTCGCCCAGCCCACTAAAATACATCCGCTGCATGCAATGCGAGATTTCACGTACCATTCGATTTGCAGTTAGTAGAAAGACGCGACGCGCTGTACTGTACATATATGTTGATATGTAAGCATTATCAACGACTAATCCTGAATCAAGTCATCTGCTCGGTTACCCAAAGGCGGACTCAGCCGTTATACGTTCGACATTTATTTGCTAATTTCAATCAAATGATCAAGCGTAGTAGCACGATAGGAGTTTATTCTTTCGATCCGATATTTCCACTCGATACCTATTAGGGACCGTTTGGTAACACATACGACAGGGAAGGCACGGACAGTTAGGAGAAACGTGAGTCTGCACAAGTTGTTACAGGAAAGTTCCTTTAGACATCGTTTAGAAGAATCCTAATACCATTGACTTAAACCTACTGGTGATTACAGATATGCTACTCCATGCGTGTTATAATGGAGATCCAAATGCGTAAATAATGGTTTATATCAAGCCCCTAAGTCAACTTCAGGTTATTCGCAAGGATTACAAAGGCGATTCTTTTAATTGGAGACCGAATGGAACGGGGACGAATAGAGGGATGAGGTGTCCCTTAACTGAATAAACTACAATGAGTCAGTCATTTACGAGCAGTAGGGGAGCGAGCTTTTCTAGATTTTGGTGAACAAAAAGTATAGCGCAGACGAAGAGAAGGGGAAGCACAATGCGAATATTCTGACCCTGTCATGACCTTATTCAAAAAGCTTAACATTAACGAGTGTACTAGCTCCCAGACGTCGCATGACTAACAAATAAAACTTTGCTATGAGTCATATTAGTTCTTTCTTGTAACTCTTCGAACAGAAACTGTTTATATTTAACGGAAATCTATCTCTTTTCTCTACAATGCTTAAAATTTTTACCATGGGTTAATCGTGAATGGCTGAAGGAGACGCCACTTTGTAGGTAGAATTAAGCTACGCTTAATTCAAGAAAACTACAAACATGAACAGGTCTCGCTTCACGGGATCTCTATACTTGTCTTTACGGTACTGATAAACTGAGTTTGGCCATTTCATTGCTGTTATTTTCATGAACAACAATTAACAAGCAAGCCCCTTTTCAGTTCCAACAACGGCTTTCCTAGACTATGGAATTTTGGTAATGGGAGCGGCATTGTCTTTAAAAGGTTTAAGTAGTGAAAACGCACAAATTACCTGCTCAACTTTTTTTTATGAAGAAATCGTTCTGCGTCGGGAATACACACACACTGACGCCACACCTCCAAGCCAAAACAAGTTGTAAACTTCCTAGCAGCTTTTCAAGGATGGGCATTTGGATGGGTATCAAGGTTGCCAGCTTCTGGATGGCTTTTTGTTTTTCTTCTCATTATTTACCAATAATATCTGGCTCTCTAATAATACATTCTTTTGATATTATTTAGTGTTTCAACAAAATTTCAATTGTGTTTCATGATATATACCACGGTTATAGTTAAACTGTTTTCACGGAATACATGGTAAACAAAATCTTGCTGTGTGTTGCTGACACTACTATGTTTAACTGCCTACCCTAACTAGGTTTTTACTAGTGATCATACATGCTTATAAATAAATCAATCGAATTTAACGTTATCGTAAACTTCTGCAAAACGTACGTTATCTTATTGGCACCGCTGTAAGAATGGCTATTGACCACGGAACGCGCACCGCCAATAAATTCCTTATTGCGCCTTTTCTTCCAAACCGAATGAGAAATTGAATTTGCAAAAATACATTAGTGCATATGAATACTTACTTATTGTTCCGTTACCTAATCGTTTATGACTAATACAACAAAATGTCTTCTTTTTTTTCAAACACGGCGGTACAAAGGTAGGGAGGATGAGATCGCTTCTTTATCATCATAGGCTTCGGTATGCAGGAGTAAATATAAATAAACGCACGAGGTCACAGTTTGAAAATTCGCTACTCGCAAAAATGGAAAGCAAAGGTGTCTTTCTCAGTATACGCCTAATTCGTTCGTTTGAGTACCGTAATGTAAAGAACATCGTTCTTAAGGATATCCCACTTTCATGGACTGCTAAACAACTGCAAGATCATATTGAAAGTCTACTTCCTAATCAAACCGGCTTGCCGCCACCATTCAAGAAATATGCCTATGATACACTAAAAGTAACGCTGATTAGTCCTTTATTACCTTTTAATTAGTTCACTAATTAATCAACTTCCTTCTAGATTGAACACCATGCTCATGGAGCCAAGACGAATGATACTGTGATAAACTTGGAAGATGATGACAAACTTTTTCTGAAAGCTGAGCAGCCATTGCGAGACGCTGGAATTCGTCACGAAACTGAAATATCTTTCTTCAAGTTGGCAGATTACGTTGCTTATAAAAATAATCCGGTTGTTAAGTGGGAATAAGCTATTCATTACTTTCTTTGACATAAAACAATAGAAATACAATGGTCTCATTTTCCTAAGCCGACCAGTGCCTCATCCATTAAATCGTCATCAATTACGCAGGGAGACGCTTGGGATATGAGAGAATGAGGTGATATTACAGCTAAAGGGGAATTAATTGGCGCGGGAGATTTCAATATATGGACTGACACAGCCGGCGAAGCTGGAAACGACAAAGGTGCCATTGGAGCTGCTCCACCTCCAGACATTATGCCGGGAGGGCGGGGCGTCGTAGCCGGCGATGGCCGATTCGGTGGTGCTTCCATTTTCGTTTTGGCCTTGCTAATTTCTTCAACCATCTTAAAAGCGTCATCCTCAGGGCCACCCTTCTCGGAAGTTCCTGCGATGGACATCAGTATTGGTAGACTCTTCGGTCTGTCTTTACTATCGTTTTTCTCTTCATCATTGCGCTCTTCTCGGTCCAGTTCAGGTTTATCTTCCAGCCTCAAATCCTCGCTCCTCTTCTTCTCCATTTCCACTAATTTTTCTTTTTCTTCCTTAATCTTCTCTAACTTTTCTGCTACGGAGCGATCATTTCGCTCTTTGTTTTCACCCGGTTTGGGCAATTTGGGGATTTGGAACTTCTTGTCCAATTTGCTTTGCGCGAGAAGCATCTTAAAGACTTTTTCGTTTTCCAAATCTTGCTTAGATTTGTCCAACTTCTTAGCATCCAATGCCGACGATGAGGAGCTTCTGGCAAGCGAACTGCTGCTATACTTGTCACGTAACTTATCTTTGAGTTTGTCTTTATCGCGTTTCTCGCTTGAACTTCCCGAAACAGTTTTTGGTGATGAGGACGGCGGTCGCGACGAGCTATTATTGGATTTTGATGCTTCAGGACGATTAGGCGAGGAAGATGTCTTTTTAGATGCCGGGCCACTCATGACGCCAGGTTTGAGTCCCGAAAAAGATCCGTATGCTTTATTGGCTAACTCCGACCCGAGCATTTTGCTGGATTTGCCTTCTCCGTCTTTTTTCGTTTTATTAATGGTGAGTTTGATGCCTTGAGAGCTTTGCTTCACGACAAATTCGCCCGTTTTAGCATTCGGTTCCTTTTTCTTTTCCCCGTTCCCGTCTTTTTTGTCCTCTTTACTGTCTTCCGCGGCTCCAGAAGTTCCCCCATCGCTCTGCTGGGATCTCAACTTATCGACCACAGCTGAGAGAGAAATCTTCTTGGGTCGTACAGGAGATTTACTCAGTTCATTGCTGTTATGTCTGGCAGCGCTATCCACAGGTGACGGACCATCAGGTTGAGTATTATCTAGCAAAGCGAACAAGCTCTCTGAAGCTGGTCCGCCTTGGGCGATAATGGCCGACACTTCGCTGTCATCGTCATCATCAAGATCTGAAGGCATCTCAAATGATTTGGTTTTGGTGAGCAAAGGCTTCGGCTTGCCTTCTGGTGTGGGTGTGGAACTCTTCTTCTCACTGCGTTCTTTGTCTTTTTTATGCTTCATTTTCATGGGAGACACAGTCCCGGATGAGGAAGACGGCGCCGACGAAGACTTGGGTAAGGGCGATGCCGCGCTCTTCAAAGCCGACATGCTGGGTTTCCCCGAACTCGGGTGGTGCTTTGGACTGCTTGAAATGCTGTGTTTGGGAGACGATGACGGCGGTGTGGTGTTATGTTTGGGACTAATGGCTGTAAATTGTTTAGCCGGCTTCAGCGGTGGGAAAGTCAGACTGGGCGATGTGGCCTTCTTGGACGTGGGTGAGTTCAGTGATAAGCTGGCATTCATGAAGGTTAACGGCCCCCCAGAAGTCGGGGATGCCAATGGCGACGGCACAGAGGGTTTGATGCTCAATGCTGGTAACCTGGACGCGGGCTCGGGTTTCAAACTTTTGTCCGTGGTCTTGACCAGCATTTGAGGGGGCGGGCCCATCATGGCCGCCATTGTATTGAGCATTTTGGCTGGTTTACCACCTGTTAACATATCTTCGCGTTTTCGTTTCCGTTCCTTCTTTTCTTCTTTGCGACTCTCTTCCAAGTCATAAACTTTGCTTTCTTTGACTTTAAATTCCTTGAATTTCTCCCGGTCTTTCTTCTCGCCAGGTTTGAGCGTCACGGGAGTGATTGTTAATGAGCTAGGTAAGGAACCTGAAGTGTTCGAGCTCAGTGGGATGATTTCAATACCCGGGCGGCGCTCCAAGTTCAGACTTGGGTAGCTGGAACTTAACGAGGGGTTGAAGGAAGGGCTGACGGGCGTAATGGAAACCGAGGGAAACAAGGACTTGTCGCCTTTGCTCGCACTTTCTTTCTTGCGATCCTTGGTGACGTTGACGCTTACACTACCAACGTTATAAACGGTCGTTTCTGCATCTAAAGTACCGTCTTTGCCCTCAGTGTCGAGATCCATATCTTCAAACTCGGGCTCAGACTTAATGTAGCCGCTTTCCATGCTATGGCGACGCGAATTGGCGACCAAGTTGCTGTTACTGCCTATACTAGACGTGGAAGCTGGGCGATTAATCTCGTATGGTGAATTCACGTTGGGGGGCAGGGAGTAGCTGCCTATATCGCTGGATGCTGGGGAATGGATAAGAAAATCCGGGTCTGAACGATGGGAGCGTCCAGGTTCGGATTTGAACCTGGCCAGTAATGGCTTCTTGAGTTTGTTCGCTCGATCGTCCGTCTTGTCGAGTAGATCGTTCAGTGATGGCGTGACGGGAAACAAATCGCTCTGCAGCTCGTCGTAGGAAGTTTTGTTGCCAGTGTCGTACTGAAGGGACTGCATTTGATCACGTAGGGCGACTGAACTCTATGGTATGGCCAACAAACGTGTCAACTTTGGGAGCTAGACACAACTTGCACGCAATTTCATTACCTGGTCCCCAAGCCTGGCGGCAAAGTCGCCAGAATATAAGCTTCCGTCTTCATGACCTTGAGCAGGATAACCATCCAGTCCTAGTTCGCAAACAGGGTCGTCCCGTCGCCACTGAGCTTTTGCTTGAGCTTTGCGAAGGAGGGCTCGCATGGTTACTGGAATGGACTGACAATGCTGAACAACCTATAACAAGGATCAAGTTAATTTTTAATTTAATTAATCAAGTTAATTTGTAAAATTATTGTAAAATTATTATAAAATATTCGTAATAATAAGAATTAAACACATACTTTGGATATATACTCTTCAGAACAGATGGCATTGTCTTCTGTGGCGTAGGCCGAATACAACCTTGCTTTAATGGATGAAATATCAGACAGGTCCAAGTCGACGGTACACATGCCATCATCGCTAGGATGCTCAAAGCAGATACTGATGGAAGAAACTGACAAGGCACTAACTTCGAATGTAATGGCGTTTTCCAAATCTACGAAAACAACGAGTTCAAAACACCTACTTGGATAGGCTAAAATAAGAAAATTATACCTGGTTTGCTTAACGGTCTCACGCAACTGCTTACAAGAGTGTTGAATAGAGCTTGTTGCCGCAGTATATTCAGAATATGGGCAACGTGGGTTGGGTGAGTGAATGGGATAGTAGATAATAATACACCTTGAAGCTCTTGGCTCTCTGTTAGGAAATAGCAATGCTGCTGATCAGGTAAAGTCTACGTGATAGAGAAGAAATTTTAGCTTGACGTGTCGTTCATGTTACATATACGTATTACCACAAACAACCCTCGATTGTTGGCACAATCCAAACTACTGTTGGATACGTGTGTGGTGAGCAATGAGAATAAAGGCTGAGCTTGGCTGAGATCTCCAAATTCCAAGTTAGTAAATTCTTGGAACTTACGTACGAGACTAAGGCAAATGGGCATTGGCTGAGCTAGACGAAGGACAAACCATGCCGGCAGAGTTGCGCTGTTAGACGCAGTCAATGGCGAAACCGAAGGAAACCTTTTGAAATCATAACCAATTTAGCATAATAAAAATTTCAAGTAATCGATTTACGTTTTTCCGTCCGGACCCCGCTGAGCTGAAACCAGGGTCGTAATCTGTAGTTTGTGGCTTGACGTACCTTCGATGCCAACAGTTACGTGATAACCCAAATTCCGCTGCGTGATAGCTTCAACGGTTAATGGTATAGAAGAACTGGAATCCAAATCCAACAAATCGTACGGAGAAACGAAATAGGTCAATTTGACGGAATAGCCTAATAATTTGAGCCGTTGAAGTTGTTATTCTTTGGCATGCTGATAAACATACCTCCTTTCCTCTTCTGTAAAATGCCAACAGGAGATTTGTGCACTAGATTGGTGGTTTCGTTAATAACGTTACTTTGTAACTGAGATAGCATAACTAAATCCGATTCTAAAGCTCCCAAGGAGATAAAGGATTTAGCTTTCATTTTCTTGTCAGCATTCAGTTGGTAGATGCTAGCTAATCCTTCTAAATGTCCGCTAAATGCTGCAAAATCACCCAGAGCTAAGCATTCGACAATATCCGGGCAACTCTGTGTAACAGAAACGTGATATAGAATGTTCTTTAGAGGCGGTGAAGATATAATTACTTGTTGGTCGGCTTTTCCTTCATGTTGGATCTTGACATCTTTTACCTGACCCGTACTTTCCAAAACTAACTCAAGATAAAACATGTCAGACGATATGAACCAATCCGTTCCAGAAGGACCAGCCGTAAATTTGAGCCTAGTAAAAGAAAAGCGTGCGAAGACTCAACAAACAAACAACAAGAAACAAAGCGGCAGTGCGCATAATTTTAGCTACTACACATACCCTAGTTGCCTTGTGAGACTCTCTAAGCGTTCTACCATAGCTTGGAGGCTTGTAACTTTGATAGAAGTTTGCAGAACATCCAAACATTTTTGAAACTGTGCCTTTTCAGCTATATCACTACCAAACCTTCTTTCCATCAAAGTCATTTTTAAAACTTTAGCACTTTCATTCAAAGTCAATGATTTGAGATGATTTGCCTTGCTCCTCAATTTCTCCATAAACAGTTCCACCTGCCATTCTTTCTTTTTCTCCACAGACATATTTAAATCTAAAGATTTTCTAACCCACCAGCTTTATTAATGAAAAACCTAACGATAAAGAAACCACGTAAACAACTTTGCGAAGACGCCAACGCTCTTGCACCATGCTGAAATTTATGTTCGATCACCAATGTCCTTCTCACCAGGCTAAAGAATCTTTTGAATAAATAAAATGTATGCACAAGAGCTGTATCAAAGACATAAAACGTATAAAAAGGGTCACCTCCACCACTTACAAGGCAATGTTTGTCGTATCTTCTCTTGAACTTGTTCATCATTTGCTTCAACACGCATACAATTTTAATTAATGGGACATAAAATTTTACGGTAGCGATCAAGACTGCACGGTAATTTATCCCACTGCGCCCAGTACCCAATCCATTTATTACCAACTAAAAAGAGATTCGCTATAAAACGCACCTTTACGTTTCTGTGTTAAAATGAGCGCTTACTCCATTTCCTTCCTATAAGAACCGGACAAGCCATATGCCTGGTAAGTGGATCATAGTCTCCACTGTACAACATATTCCACCAGAGGACGGAAGATCCTTTTCTGGGCCATACCGTAACACCCAACCAGTGAAAAACAGTTGCACCACCTTCTTACCAAGTCGCAAGTTATGCAGGGAAAAGAGTAAGATATGTGTAATGTCAACCTGCTTCTGGTGCAACAAGGTACGTCATAACGGTCGCCATGCGGTCGCCTGTTGGAGGTAATTGACGGGCATTAGCCCCGTGAAAGTCAGAATGAACCGAATACGATCCAGCGATGCCATAATTAGCCACCTATATGCCATAGCGCACAAATGATGTTAGAAAGAACTACAGATTAAGGAAAAATAACACACCATAAAAGGTTCAGCGTCCACGTTGGACACGGCACGAATTCCGGTAATGGCCTGCACGCGCTTTGTTAATTTTGCGAGAACCGGATTGTCTGCTTCGGACGGCCAACCGCTTCAATGAAAAGAAACAAACAGGGACTGTTCTACAGGCTTGACTATTTCACCGACATTAAACAAAGCATTACTGTTTCATGGTCCATTTTTCCATTTTTTTGTCGCCCTTGGCAGGGATGACCAGGTTTTCGCCCATAAAGTGTATCACATGATCGCATTCCTCTTCGGATAGCAGCTCGTGTACGACCGCTATGTACGGGTTAATGGATTGCTCTTCTACTTTCATGGGTCCTAACAGTAACCAAGGAGAGTTATTTCGACCATAGAAGCAGCTTAGTTTCGATAGATGCTCGTTGCTCTAGAACAATAATATCACAATTATTCTGTTGACATAAGCAGTGACGGACAAAGTTTCCGTATTAATTGTAAATATAAATCGACTTCGCACTTACAAGTAGGGTTTCACCCCGACAAAGCTGCAACGCCTGGTGGTACTCATGTACATCTGGCTTGTGAGACATGTTTTTCTTGCGCAAATCCCACATTAGAACAGTCTCGGGCGGGTTTCCTTTCTGTGATTCAACTTTCTGGACCGGCACGGAACCTATAACTTGTGGATGCGTTTGGTGAGTTGGGGAAATAGATCCTTTTGATCTCAACGTTTGATCATGCTAACCAAGTGTGAGAAATTGTTAGGAAATGTCATTAACTTTTTTTATCGCTAAATTACCACTTTAATAGCCGTCTTCAGGAAATTGGCTATTCGCTCTCTATCAATGTTGTTCCCAAAATACTCCCAAACTTGGCTGCCGTCACCAACGCTCTTATCTAAAGCACTTTGAAGAAAATCCACTCCTGCGCCATAGAGTTTGTTGTTTACTGCCGTTAAACCAATAGTGGTCAATTCCCAGGCTAAAAGATAACCATCATGTGATAATACTTAGTTACAGCAATTTAATTTTGGGTGTGTTTCTTTAAAAAAAAGAAGCAAACACTGGATGCACCTGTCGGAGGATTTAGTGCTGAATTTCGGACCGAAAATCCATCTACGCTGACATCAATCATGCCTTCCTTGGAAAAGGCTGTTTGATTAAATTGATACGTAGCATGGAGCTTGGCAAGTGCATAAGCGGCTCCATCGAGATCAGATGTGACCGGCAACAAGGAATTATTTTTCCGCATGATGACGTTCTCTTAAGATCAATAGTACGATGTATGCTACACAGATGTATAGCTAAAGGTTGAGCTACTTGAAAAAGGTTCCGCTTCTATTTGTGACTTCAGAATGCTAAGCGCCTCGTCAACTTGCTTCCAACCTAAAGCGACGTGACGTATTACGAAAAAAGCATTCAAGGGGTTGCCCAGGAACTTAGTATTCGTTGGTTGGCTCAGCTTAACATTGTGAAAATCTTCGATATACCTAGAAACAACAATTTACACGAAAAAGTATACGCTTTAAGCTCCGCAGTGAATCAGAAGATACTTCTGGAGAGTGAAATACAATTTCTTCACTGCTATAAACAAATTTTCCAGTAGGTGAATAGCTATTGTTTCTTGTTTCCATAACTCTTCGAGTTGAAAGAGCGATGTGTGTATTGTCCCACGGCAAGCATGAATACTGCAAAAAATGACTATTAAAAAACACAACATCACTCCTAACGTCCTGGTGGATCGTACACCCATAAAGAACTGATGCTCACATTCCAGGCATATAAAATAAGGAAGTACATACACTTGTTAGTCCTTTGCATGGTCAGCCAAGCAAGGTTGCTCGAAGATGTTCGATTTATAATGCTAGACTGGTAAATAGCATACCCAGCGAGCCTTCCGAGTGCCCCTAATGACACATGGCATAGAACGAGGGGATATAGGGTGAAGAAAAACACGTGAAGTATGGATAAAGTAGAGGGCCATCGTTTCTAAAAGTAAAAACTCCAAGACGTCTCTAATTTTTCTCTACCTTCCTTTTATTTTTTATTTATGTTATTTGTTTTTTTAGAATAATAGAGCGGTATACAAGGACAGCGCTTTATGCAAAGCCTACGAACATAAGTTGCATGGGAAGCTCCTCCAACTGTCACAATAGTGACAAGATATCGGGTGCCTGTTGACAGTTACGAATTTGTGGCCCGGACTGTCATAAACTTGGCAAAGCCATGCCGCACTCCTCCTGTCTGACTCATCGAATAATGAAAGTGAATAATGTGGAAACTGTTAATTGTTGAGTCAAGAACAGCACAATTTTCCCTAATAAAACGATCGTTGAGCTGGTATGCGAGGTCCAAGAGTTGGGCCAATTTCTACTTCGCAAAGATAGGCAAAAGTTTTACGCGCATAGTAGCTTGATTTGGACCGCTTCGGTGCGTCTGAGCGCCATATGGTTTTTCTATCTTGTGCTTCGCTATCGTCTTCTCGCAGCCGTTTCCGGCTGCCTCTAATAACTACTTCCAAACCTCGCCCACGCCACTCCTTTTACTGTTGAAGACAATAAAAGGAGGACTCAGTTGAATAAGCACGTTGCGAGGACAGTTTCGCTGCCGTTTTGCCAAATTTCCACTTATTTATCCTCATGTATTTCTTTAACTCTTTGTGGGTCGTCTTGCCAATATTCGTGGTGACCGTGCAAACTGCTCGTGATGACTGCGATTTCGATAACCCGACCTTGAAAAAGATGTGCCGCAAAGTGGAAAGCCAAGCACAATACCTGGAAAAGATGGTGGATAATTTGTACAAATCTGAAACTGTTTTCAAATGGTATACACAAAATAAAGACTGGTTATCGCACGTCCGGCTCCCTCGCATGATGAAACGTATGCTGAACACTCGAAGAATTCCTTACATCTCGAACGGCGAAACAAGTGAAGTCCTGGGTTCAGGGTCCCCGACCATTTCTTCGGCAGACAAGTTCTTGCTATCCACTGTCCCTGCGCTAAACCCGAGTGCATCATTAGAAAGCGAAGAAAATTCCGAGTTAATAGAAGTGGAATCCAAGTTGGCCCAATTAAGCAGCCGAGTCGAGTCCTTGACTGCTTTGGTCAACACCACGCAGAGCCAGGTGCAACAGCTTGTTGAACATGTCCGCAACAATAGCAACGTTAGCAGTGACCTGGCTCGGAATATTACCCACTTAAGTCACCAACTCCAGCACTACCATAACGAAAGCCAAATTTGGAGCGATTCGCTGGCAGGCATACAGCTCAACGTAACCAAGTTTGTCCAAAGTCAATCTAAGCTCGAGACGGGCTTGGCAGCTTTCCAAATTAAACTCGACAATCACAAGTGCAGCTCGCAAGAAAACGCCACCAATTCTACATTCTCGGTTGCCCCTTCGCCTCCAGAACCTATCCGCTTGTCGGCTTTGATTGCTAACGCCAACGGTAACAGTTCCAACTTCGAAAACTTGACCATTTTCTTCGAGTCCGGTTTCCAGAAATTGCAATGGGAGTACAGGCAAGATTTACAAGCTCTGCAAGACCGGCTGCGCTACGCTACGGAAGATTTGCGTCTGGCCATCACGAGCACACGTGCTGACAATGAAGCTACTGTTGCCAATTTCTCGCGAACTTTTGTAAGCGGATTACAACGAATACTGTCGACTGTCGATCAAAGATTAGACGAAACTTCCACGGGTTTATACAACACCATATTAAACACCACTAACGCGTTCACTGAAGACCTCTTTGTGATGCGAAGCATTGTTGCCAACTCGAGTCAGCAAGTCGCGTATTTGCTCGGCCAGGATCTGAAATCGCAGCGTTATCTAGAAGACATGCGATCCACCGGGCGCCGACAGGACGGATTAATGCAAGGTTTCAGCAACCAGCTTAACGATTTCCGAACGCATGTCCAAGACCAACTGTCAACTCTGAAGAACGGCTTTACGATGACAGTCCAAGAGTTGTATCAGAAGATTGTCGAGCGTCAGAATCAAATTAGTTACCGTATGTCCACCCTCGTCGATGAACTCCGCTCAGTTAAAGGTCGAATGCGGGGTGACGGCGGTTCAGACAAAAATACCGATTCTAATAATAACCTTGATGAAGATGACGAGGATAAAATTTCCCTTCCGGATTTGGACATAAACGTTGAAGTTATATGAAATCCATTTCTACTTTTCTTTTTATGTCTCGCTGTCCCCATTTCACTATATACTAAAAGTTATGGTTGCCGCGACCTTTTCTCTTTTTGAAATATAGTCCCGTGCTATGTTGGAGTAGACGAGCTTTCTGTGGAACTTCTATAATTAGACAAACCCTTCGCCCCGCTACAGTGCTTTCCACGAAAAATAGGGTTCTCATCATAAACCGCACACCTGCGAATAATCTCAAGTTTGGGATATGCCTGGGCAATTTTCCATGGATATTAATCCTGCAGCAGGTAGTTGTTGAAGGTTTTTTTGATACGGCAAGTAATATTCGCAACACGAGATATGGGCGTTCAACCCGCAAAGAGTCGTCAATTCTTTGTTTACTCCCTTAAAATTTCTTTTGTTCCCACGGATCCCCAATCAATAATGCGAAGCAGTCCCTTTTACTCCATTTTTATATACTGCACTCGAGAACTGTCCACATCTATCACTCACCGACAAGGTTATTTTGTTTCCTTCCCCTATAACTTCCAAGTACTTGAAACTATTACCCTATGTACGTAACCATGCATTCCGTGCTTCGTTCGCGATCCTTAAGGATTCTATAGAAGTACGCCTAAATACAGTCTATGAACATGCCACGTTTGTTTCCTTGATGTTTTCTTTTTCGTTTTATTTTTTGTCTTTGCTCTGCAACGCAATTATGGTTGATGTATACATTGATGCTCTGCATATCCTATCCAGAGCAAGCAAGGCACATGAACTGCACGAATGAGTTTTGAACGCATGATCGAACATCAAACCAAGCAAACCTGTGGTATAATCTTATTGGCAAAGGGTCATAATTAGATTTCTGGAAACCGATAGGTGATGATGATGAAGCTGTCAAGTGCACTTGCTCCGGGCTTTAAGCACAATTCGCCAACATGCAACGTTGCCCGGTTAACAACAGTCTATCAATGCTTGAAAGATTGTTAAAGTCATCCTAAACCTCCTCATGCACAAACGATATATAAAAAAAAGTTCTGATGGAATTTTAGAACCAATACCTAGCCAATCATACCGGTTAATAGAATAAAGCCATACGGCTCAAACCCTTTTATTTTTAATTTAATTTTTTCGATTAAAAAGTACCATAAAAAAGTTTCATTACCAAAGGGTGGCAGACGCTTCAATTCGCCACTTCTATTCCCTGTGCGATGCTCTGAGTTCTTATTGTATCGATCCCGCTGCAGCCCCCATGCTTGCACCTGTAGTTATGAATATCCTTCACCGTATTCCTAACCTTGTGAGAAATTAAAGCTCACAATTTGCGTGCAACAATATCGCTGGGATATAACAGAGTCTAAAAGGAGCGCGGTTTACGCCGTAAAATGGAGCAAGAAACGAGCTTCAGCTCACGTAAATGTTTCCACAGAAACCCGCACACCTGTGGGGCCAAATGATCCAGCACGGCACACACATACACACAAGAGCTTGGCTGCTGTGATTAAATTCATTACACCTGATTACGTTAGTCACCCACGCGTGTGAACTCCGCAATGTGTGGATCTAAAAGCTCGTTGCTCGCAACAATTCAACACGTTAGTGCACGTCTTGCATATACGAAAACCATACCGAAGAAGAGCTTTTATCATTTAGGTGAGGGACAAATTTTTTTTCTAAACTTAGATTTCTCTTCTAATTGCTCCAGCGCTAAATACATGTATATCAAGCTTCGCATAACGTTTTAAATGCCGAGCAAAACTCGTGGTATGAAAGCATGCTACGCTGCTTCCAACTTGTCTAAACTAAATAAGATGTACAATCGTGACCATTACACGAACTGCTCCGTTTCTTTTTACCCCAGCTCAATAAAACGAGGTTGCAGTGCGCGGTTTAAAACAAAGTTTCTATAACAAGCTGATCTGGAGAAAGTCCAAAGTAACCGCAATCTTAGCGAACATGCATAAAGCAGACGTCATCTTTACAAGACCTAGAATTTCTCTTTCTTCTCCTTTTAATTTGGAGCCTGAAAAAACAGAATTTCATCAAGTTTCCTTTAAAGCGAAGACAAGCGAGTGTGGAGTGTCCTTCATAGTTAGTCGTATCGAAATTTAGCCGAAGTAAGATTAAAACTTTTGGGCCACAAAAGGAAAAAACCGCCATTATTTGCTCCCTACTTATTTACCCGGTTTTGATTTGCTCAGTACAAGAGACTCGATTACGTCCCGCTCGCTCGCCAACTCCTCCCAGTCCTTTTCTCTCATGGCTAAAAAATCAATCCACGAAGTCTTAAACTGAAAAAGGACACCCAAAAATTCGTCTAGTTCTGGAGGCTTCGTCTCAGAGCACAAAGAACACGGCGCAGGATCTCGTATACGGTTGGCCGCAAAATGGATCCTCTTTGTATTTATTTTGTTTCGTTTCCTATTCGCAAACCACGCTTAAGTCTCGATTTACTTATTCATTTCCGT
This sequence comes from Lepidurus packardi, assembly GCA_023053545.1. Taxonomy (NCBI): domain Eukaryota; kingdom Metazoa; phylum Arthropoda; class Branchiopoda; order Notostraca; family Triopsidae; genus Lepidurus; species Lepidurus packardi. Next base: position 5,143,842 of record JAKZAN010000007.1, read on the forward strand.
TGTAATACAGATATATTTTTTTAAAGAGTACAAAGAGCGAGGGAGAGCTTACGACTTATCCAACAATATACACAAGTTTATTTTCTTTATAAATGCCTACCTGCGAGAGATTTTAAACAGCTGGAAATGAAATTGGTGACAGAACTGGTAATTTGATCGGCTACACAACAAATCCCTTCAGCGTGCGGGCTAATTCCAGTTAATCAACATCACATTTTGGTCAGACAGAAAAATGCAGGGGTACTGAACTGTACGTAATAGACTAACGGATTTGAACCAGAAAAACAAGATATCCAACCGCAGAATAGGAGGAAGAAAATGCAGGTAAAAAGAGATCCGTATTATACTTTTGTCAGTTCGTATCAATACCCATCAACACCAGCACCTTGTGGGGTATATAGGACGATTTTCTGTCGATGCTTGGTGGCCTTTAATCTTCTAATCTTTCATAGCTGGCTGAAATCCAAGGTGCGTAAACGACATGACACGAAGGCGAGTAGAAGACGAAGCGGATAAAACCATTATTTTTTCATCGCTTGAAATAGACCCTCTTCGTCTTCGTCTTCCTTTTTTTGCTCGGTTAGGGCGTTAAGCTTGCAATTTCTTTTGCCCGTACTTTGCCGTAATGTCGTAAGCAGATGGTATTCTTTTCTTGGTTTAAAAAAGGGAAAAGTGCGAAAGTAAGGAAAATCTGCAATGACGCTTGACTCTTTCCAGAAGTCTTTGCCAGATTACAACTCACTCGAGGCCAAATCAACCTAATGGACAAGGAATCACTTCTTTAGTTTTCCATGTCGAATCTCTAGGATATGAAAGAAGAAACGCGAATCCATCCGACCATCCAGTGAGCATCACACAACCCCGCACTGGCTAAAATTCCACCCTTTCTAACCTGGTCGATACGTTCACTTGTCATAGTCAAACCAAAGGTGATCAATTACACAATCTAGGTTAACCGCAATATTTTTTTTTACCTACACTACCCGTGTGCTTCTCACGCCAACTCGGGTTATCTTGTTATGTGCTATTTTTGAACGTGTGACGGGTAAAAAAATGGTAGGGTTTATTGCATTCTAAATGGGAGAAAGAATGCATACATCGCGACGTTAAGAGAAGAGCTTATCACGGGCCACGAAATGACGCATGGGGTCATTAAGGAAAGAAAAGGAAACCAGTACTGTTTCCGGTGGTCATCGTGTCCGTTGTTGGAGAAAATGAATTGCTTGTGTGAGTTGCTTTGTCCTCACATAAAAACTCGACACAGCGGGGAACAAACTGTAACAATTAAGGCTATACACCATACCACGATTACTTCAAGACAGCTTTGCACCGCGACGTGTTAATGCCGACAGCAATCAAAGCAAGACCTTTCTCCCTTTTCGTTTTAGAACGCAGTACTTGATGATTGCCTACACAAATTATAAAATTACGATAAGCGTTCAATCTTCATTTACTCTCTTTGAAAATAGGTGAAAGGTTTCTGCTGATTCCTTTTACCATGTTTGGACTCTTATTACGAGTGCCTTTATCAGCATCGACTGGTTTTCAAATCTGATACATCATCAGTACGATGATCTAAAAAGGTAATTACGATAAGGAGAAAGGTTATTTACTATTGCATGTGCGAAGCCCCTCTCCTTGAAAATGAAGAAGTAAAAAAAAGTTTAGCGAAGAAACAATGTGCGCAAAGAGACGCAGAAGCAGGGGTCGTGATTTAAACAAAAATTGCTACTTAGCTATTCGGAATTGAGCCAAGTGACTTGCAACATATTTTCTCACAGAAGTTTTGCACCTCTCCTCTTACACCAGGTTCATTAAAATAGACAGCTAATGACCCCTTTTTTGACTGCACAACACAAACAAAGGGGCAGGCCAAAACAGTCCATCAGAGCTGAACCGAATCGTTTTCGTGTCTTTGATGTTTTCCGATCTTTGCGTACATATGTATACGAGAACCTAAAATGAGATTCTGATTCTATAGATTCATATCTTAATGCTTTTACCAGTTTCTTCAATAAGAGCACGACGCTATAATATTTGCTCCGAAAATAGCCGAAAGTTTAAAATGAAGATCAAGATCCAACCGGTGTGATCTATTATACTCTAAAATATGGTCAGTTTTGCATCTGCGAGATCGAATTCAATACCGAACGTTATGAAAAGTGATGTATGAGCAAGAAGTCAGCGTCATTTCAACGGTATTTGAGACAGTTTAACAATGCTCCTTGATGCTCTTATGAAGGAATGCTCTTTCGCGGAAAATGGCCATGCAGACGGTAACGTATTTGACGGGATTTGCTGCTCCTTACTTAGATCGAGCATTACTGGGGTCCAAGAGAGGCGAATGCATTAACAGCAACTCGTGTAAACGCTGTGCATGAACCGTACATATATAAAAACTGTTTGCGTTCGAATTAGCAACGCGCGTTTGCGGTGCCACATTTGACCGGCAGAAAGCCTTGGACTTTTCGCAGTAGCTTTGCGAGTAGTATATTTAGTTTCCTTCATATACAAGTAGGAAGCAAATGGCGCCGGTCAGGTGTCTGGTGCAATATGGGTCGGTGTTATGTGTTGTGTGCATATGCGCCTGTGCCTTAGCATAGCTAGTCCAACCAAGGAAGCCGGAACAGTGTGAGACTACAGAATGCCTTTACCAGCTCACCGTCTGCTCAGTAGCACAACAGGAAGCTATCGATAACCAGCTATCTTGTACACCTTACGGGAGCTTTAATTGTATCTTGTCTCGTTTCTCTCATTCGGAAAACCATCAAGAGAGCCTGCTTTACCGTTTTTTTCTTGACTCAAAGCTATGGACGCGGGGGGAATCCCTAAACGTGCCCCCATGTCAAAAATCTCTATCTTTCCTCTTGTTCTTATTTTTTAATTCCAGTGCGACGTGCTCTAGCTTGAAAATAGCTAAACCACTACTTAATACCTGACTATAATCTTACGATGTGATGTTACTATTCAAACCTCGAAAGGACCTGTAAAAGCCGGTGTGAGAGCAACGTAATGAACGGAGCTTCAGTCACAAAGCCACAAGACTTTAAGGTGCCATGCACCGTAATGCAGCCACAAACAAGCTTATTTCTTATAGTGCTGCACACAGAAGAAATCGCAAGTTCAGTGAGGGTGGTGTGTTAAGGAGTAAAGTCGATTGCAACATATATAACGCTTGAGGCTTGCACGGAATCGAAAATCGAACGCCTTCTCTTTTTTTTTTCAAAGTCGACAAAAGAGAACACTAGAGAAGAAAACCATTCCGGTTATAAAGAACACGAAAACAAAAAATTGCTTATCAAGGCCAGCCCATCGCCCCCCTTTTCCGGATTTTGAGCACGTTTTGGAATCAGAAACTACTTTGACTGATTAGCGTAAGCAATCTTCCCTTCACGGAATAAAAGGTAAGACTAGGGCACTGTATATAGTATTGCCATTTTACTCTTCTGCAAAATTTATTTTTTTAGACTCAAATAAGACGTCCCAAGTATTTCTTGATGCTTCAATCTATGTCTCTTTTATACCCTTAACGAAACTCTTAATCTAAATGAGAAAATTTCCGAGGCTTTGCTAGCTGAGGTCAAAGCATACAGATAAGCCTTGGTAGCTTTACCAGGGTAGAGATTGAGCAGAAAGGGCGAATTTTTTTTTTTAGTTTTTAAAATACCTTAACGACATCGAATGATGTGCACATAGGCTACACAACCGCACAAACAACAATTGGGAAGAAAGAATGTCTGACGAGGTTCGGAAGTTCTTTCTTTTCGACACTTGTTCTACAGAAAAGCGCATAATCGAGCGTTCACATTTACGACCTTTACTTCACTATCTCTTGAGCACGTTTACTTGAATATGAACCTCTCAAACTTCTTTGAAACCCTTTTCTTAAAAAAATAAACTTAAACATAGCTGGAAGCCAGATTCAGCTCATCTTACTTACAGGGGGAAAGGCCAGATTAGAAGGTCCATCGAATATCGATGGCAAGGAGTGCTTGCTTTCACACCTGATTATTCCCAGGATGCGAGCTCTTTACAGCCTTCGGCCTTCGCTGCTGCTCTTCTACTTAATAGCTAAGAAGCTACTTGTAAATGGGTCATAATGCAAGTCCTGCATAAGTTTTAAAAGCCTGTTAGAGTGCTAATACCTCTTCTATCGTCCCGCCTCTTTGACAAAGAATAGTCTGTATACTCTGTGTCCGAGTTTCTTTTGTAAAATTGCCCTTTCCAATTTGCACACGCCTCAGCACTCGGAGCCATTCATAATCCCAGAAAGCACTTGGTCTTGTGAATCACACCTTTAAGCCAAACCGTCCCTGTGTATTTTGAAGCTGTAACTGCGATTCTAAGAATATTGACCGATGCACATATTTATCACGTTTCTCTCACGTCACAACCTTCTCTTTCGGAGCTCGAGAGCATGTCAAAAGCACATAATTATAAATAAATGCTCCACGATAAGGATGGTCAAATCACAATAAGGGCCTTATTACAAAGTTTCTCCTTAGCTTCAGTGTCTCTATTTTCTATGGCGACCTCTATTGTATCAGCTTCGCCTCACATACCTCGACAACTCAGTATAATAGTATTTAACGGACAATCCTTATCGAACCTACATATTCATTCATCGTATTAATAAATGAATAAGCGCAGCAGGCTAAAGGCCGGAGTTTTCCGAAAATTCCAGTCTGATTCGATTCTTGCTCTGCATTATTATTTTCCACATGCCGTGCAATCTTTTGACCTTACTCAACTCCCCCGATCGTATACTGACTGAGGAGATTGCTTGCATCGGGGACCTCATACTATACACCCATAAGACTGTGAAAGCTGCTGCGGGGTAGAAAGAGAAAAGAGATAGATGTATGAACGCATCGGCAAATACCTTCCATCTTCCTTTTTTCACAAGCTCATCATACGACGACAGCTTGTGGTTCCATGCTTCTTGATGTGGTGTGTATACTCAAGAAGAACCCATCTTTTACTTTATAGCCTATTGCTTCGTGTAATCTCAAAACCTCGTTCCGCACGTTTGACAGTCAGAACGTCTCTGTCATCCATCACTTGTGCCCGTCAGGAATTCCATCAACACCGCTTCTCAGCATTCCTATATGAAAAGATGGTTGAGATTTCAAGCGGAGTCCAAATATCTAACGCTATTATTGAGAAAGCAGCCATCCGAGCTGATATTTGACCACGCCTAATAAGGGACTACACAAGCACAGCAGAACGAACAGATGCTTTGTTCGTTGTCTTAAGACTTCAATATGTACGAGAACGGTGAAAACGGCAAACCCCAAAGATGGAAAGCAAGAATTTTATTATGTATTTTTCTTTATTTCTAAAAGACAGAACCGTTTTTGGTTCAGCTTTGTTGAAGGGATGAATTGGGGAACTTTTAGCTCCAACGATTGCTCAAACCCCATAAAAAGGGTATGAAGAGTGTTCTTTGGATCAAGTGCATGCCTTTCATCACTTTCTTCTGACTGCAGTACCCAAGCGCGATAAAACTGTCGATGGAGTCCCCTTGCATCGTCTTTGACCCTGGCCTGCATTAGCACTAAGTATGTGGAGCTGTCTGTCTGTGAAACACTGAAGTAATAAAGTGAGACCTCGCCCAGGTCTAAACGGGGACACGCATGATAGTAATAACGAGCTGTAACGTGCAGTACAGTGCGTGAGCAGGGCACACATTTATAAAAGCCCTTACTTGCAACGACAAACGTAAAGCAATCTTACTTTACGACTGGAATCTTGCTGTATTGAATGAAAAGGTGGGAAAATCTATAAATGCCCGGCAAAAAGCTCGCTATGTAAAAGTTATGAATGTGCTGCGTGTATGCACTAAAACAGGTGTGTCCCTTTTGATGTGTACTGACGATGCGGCAACAAACGGACGTCAATAATGCACACATTTGTTCAGGCCTCTTCCTTTGCTCCAGCCCTACCTTGTAGATACCATCCTTAAGAAGTTTGACGCATCCATTGCCCTTGTTTCCATTCTAATTGCCATAAAAAAGAAAGATTTTCAAAGCTCCGAACATAAATTGATGCAAGTTCCCAAAGAAGCATTTCCTTTCCGGCTTTTCAGACAAGTAAAGCACACAAGTTTTTAGTTTTCAGACGTCTTAAAATAAGTCAAAGTCGACCAAGAAGCCTTTTGCTGAAGCACGAAAATGTGCCAGCAAAAATGGGGCACCGAAAAGCGTGTCAAAATTTTAATGTGCCATGTCTTATGAAATGCATTCAGTCTTTTAGGTAAACGAGCAGTTCGCTGGCACTCGCGCTCGCTAGCTTTCAGTAGAGGACAAGACTTTCCTCGAACGGAACTTTCGGATCTAAGAAATGCAATCAAACTTGAGTCAAGAAGACTATTGGAAATTATTGGCCTGGAAGAGTTGAATAGCGCTACGTATTTACAGTTCCAGCACGGGAAACCAATAGGACAGACATAAAGAAAATGTCTATCCCAAAACTTTATCTTTGTTTAAAAAAAAAAAAAAAAAAAAAAAAAATCGCTCTTGTTCTTTGGAGTGTGTAGTTCATGATTATATTTGTATACGAAACTGTAGTTTCATCTGATAAATTCATTTAGTCCATAATGTTTACCACATGTCCTCAACCCACGGAAAATATCATTTACCCGGTTTGGCCGCCAAAGAGATTGAGATATAGAAATGCCGCTGGCAGCAATTTTTCTCGTTCATGCTGCAGCTCTATAAGGGCGACTTCTGAAATATACCATAACGCTTAACCCCCGTTGTTCCTAAAGGATTTGTAAGAAAATTAAATAATTCTCCTCGTCCTTTAAGGAAATTTTTGCTCTCTATTTTTCTCCCCAGACAAACCTTAATTTTCCATCTTGGTTCCCGTTTGAAAACCTCGTCATTTCCTACAGGCCAATCGCATTATAATAATTAGTAAAGAAATTCGGGGAAATCTATTTATATTTTTTTTTCTAAAATAGAAAATGATGCTCGAAAAGCACGCAGTTTACCTTTTCGTCGAGGCTGAAGTCATCAACAAGTACTCTTTTCTGGAATTCAATCGGAAGTTATTAACAGAAAAGTTGGTGACTTTTGAACTTGATTGTATTCACTTAGTTACGTCAAATCTTAGCTCTTGGCAACGCTAATCGAGGTCTCAGCGTAGCAAACCCATAAAAATGAAATTAGTTGCTAGCTGTGGGTCATGACCGTCGCCAGAGCAGTTTTCTACCCAGCAATCCTTAGAACAGCGCTTTCGAAAAATAGTCTTATTTTTCTTGCTGGCTCTCCAACTTTACCCTCTAAGAGCCCGTTTCAGAAAACGTGAAAATGAATAACCAACTTTCGCATGCACTGAATCTCCGATGCAGCTTAACTTGCCAACTTTCTTTGTTTTTTATATCCGATGCCAAAAAAAAATCCACTGCATGGGGGTATCCCTGTACTTGGCCAATGCTCTAAAAATGCCGGAAGAAAATAGTTGTAACTCGTCTCTCTTTGCCTTTTTTCTAAGAGAAAACCTTATTACAAAAGAAAAAGAACAAAAAAGGAGAAAAAATACACTACCGCTACCTCGTACGCACAATTAAGCTGCTGGTCGGTGTGCTGTCACGAAGTAATAAGATTGAGTCCCAAGCGCCCTCACCGGCTAATCCTGAAAGGAGGATAAAAAATGGCAGCTTGTCCGATCCACTTTTTTTCTAATTGATAATTCATAGCTAGGCACGCCTTGATAGCTTCAACCGTAAGAAACCTAATACTGTTTCTTTTCTTCCTTTTTTTATCCTAGGTATTTTTTACCCGTCATCATCGCCAATCCGACAGCAAGACCCTGCATGGGCTCTATACTGCAGCTCGTGAAAAATAAGTAAACCCTGTGGGGAATAAGCGTCGTGCTATATAGTGAGCGTCATATTCTTCTTTGAGATAAGAAAATAAAACACCGAAAAAAGCCTGACGGAGAACAAAACAAATTTTGAGCCAAGAATATCACAGCCACCTCGTCGGAAGTAAGTGGGAAAAAAGGCATAGTCACCAGACTGTCAACCGTACTCTCTTAAAATAGAGGTGTTGGGAGTTAAAGCGACATTTATAGCCTTTCCACTGCTTGAGCTATTCTAAATAGCGGCACGCAGGTACGTGCTTTGTTGAAACGAAAAGAAGAAGAAGGAAGACAGCTCTTCAGCCGTTTCATTTCCCTCTAAACCAATGAAAAGTCTCCATTGTTCCCTTAACGATGTGCCTGTTGTGTTGTACGTAATGTTTGAGAACAGTTTTACCCGGAGAGCTGTGCCCACGGATTGAAAATAAGATGAATGAACTGTTAGTAGACGCCTTGGAACAAATCGGGGTCAACGTCGATGAACTGAAAGCGTCGAACGACAGCAGTCAATTTGATGAGACCTATCAAGTTATATTGGACAGTTTAGCTTCCGATACGTCAATTATCAGGCATTTTTATTGTGTGCTGGGGTTCCTGGAAAGCGTGTACCCACCGTTTCAACATGAGTCTGAGTCGGCTGGAAATGCTGCGGACCGATTATGGTGTAACAGCACTTGGGATCAGATTTCCTGCTGGCCTACGACAGCAGCCGGATCTGCTGCGGCCTTACCCTGCATGGATGAGTTCAACGGAATTCGCTACGATACAACCAGTAAGTTGCCTTTTCAACTCTATATGCATTTAGATGTACAAGTTGAAAGTCCAACCTTTAGCATTAAGCTTACATTGCCTACGAATGACCCTTTGTAGAGTCTCATATTGATCTGTTTACGTAGGATTAGCCAGACATTTTTGCTTTAAAAAAGACACCAATAACGTTCAAAAACTGAAAAAATGTCTCGAAAATCCTGTGCACGACGAAAGTACAGAGAGTACGAAAGTCTTGAGCATGGATGTTGCCAAATTCAAAACCGTCTTTCTCTCTCTCTCGCAGATCCTGTCTTCGTTTAACGTAGTAGTCAAGTTGAACAATAAGGTTGGCAACAGAAACTTCCATGCATCCATGCATGTGGCAGCTCTTATTTCTCAACAAGTTATACAGTAACAACGAAAGGTCGCTTTTGCCAACTGTTCGTAGCACTGCTCTGTACACTATAGCAGGCTATTCCAGGCGCGTAATCTCTCTCCGCTTCTAATAGTAAGGTTAACGAATCACTGAGCATTCGTGTGGGATACTGGTTGCTGACTTGATGATTTTACAGAACTTCCAAACCCGTAGAGTTCTAAATGTTGCTCGCTGCTGCAAAAACGAATACTTCTCGAGATACACGAGCTGTTCTTCTGGAAGGGAATTAAAAAAAAGATTGGTCTTCCGTCCTTCTCAATTATGAAGTTTCGTGGCACGGCCAGTTCCCCGCATGCTTTAGTTCAGTGAGGCATTTTGTGGACTTGGAACACGTCCATATGTGATCATCATGCATCTACGGAGGGGCAAGGGTGTCAAGAAAGAATAGAGGGGAACGGGTTTGATGGAAAAATATGTAGGACAAGGTCTTTTGGGTCATTTTTCTCCAGCCCTGGTACAATGGCACAGGAAGATGCGCTCTTGTTATAGACTTCTTGTCCTTCATAGATTATAGCAGGTGGAGAGAAGGAAGGGTCTTAATGTCGCTAAATGGGCAGACCAACCTCTTTCGATCCTTCCGTACACGTGCTCCGTGAGTTTGTCAGTTTTCGAGCGAACGAATCTTGGGCATCGTCTTAAAGGCTCTTTGAGATGCGGAAAGAGCAGCGCTTGCATCACTGTCATCATCCCGCGTGAACAGGAGCCAAAAAGAACTTTCCATTTATCCAGGCAAAGACAGCAGCATTGGCGTAATGGATACGTTTGAATCGACAGGGAGCGAATACGGCTTTTCAACGAGATAAAATCGACGCTGGCTATGACTTTTACGACCATGACAGGGCCAAAGTTATTCAATATTTAAGCTCGGCCAAGCTGAAACTGTCTTTCAAGGCAGGTTTCAGCAATTCGTATAACTTATGGACTGCGCTATACAATTTCTCCCCCTTCTCCGCATAACATTAAAAATTATGGCTGCCGTTTGGCACAGAACAAAAAGGAATTTGGGAATTCAAATTAAAAGTAGACAGGTTTCGTCACCTGAAAGAGATTTGTGCAACCCTTAAGATACATCGGGAGACTTTATAAATTATCCGAAAGAATTCCGAGATGCAGATTCAGTTTTTTATCTGTTTACATCGGACAAAGCTAGTTATCGTTAGTTTGCATGTAACTATACGCGACTCGATGGCTAAATTGGCGCTGACGGACTTGCTGTCGGATTGCTTTTTCTTATATGCCCGAAAATAAATATGCATGGCTCAGCAGCTGTCTGCAACCCAAGCTATTCCTATAGTGAAAACCGTCTTTAAAAACATAAATAGACAGAGAAAACCCAAACGGCATGTTTTCTATATTGCTGATATAGAAAATTTTAATTGATCGAACAGCAGGCAGCAACAAACAAAGAAACTCTTTCAGCTCAAAACCATTAGCGTTGGCGGCATTTACAAAAAAAAGACGCAGAAATCCCGCCACGCGTCCAACTTGTGTCTTGCGTCGTCGAAGTTTTCCGCAATCGAACTAGTTTTCAGACAAAAGTTTGACATATATTTCTTTAATGTCACTACTTCATTATTTGGACTTGGAGTCTTACTTTAGCGGAAAAACGTTACCACACTCTTCCAACCAATAACGCATCTGTAGATTGATGTATCATTACATTTCCGCGGGAGAAGCAAGAGACAAAATGTTTGCTGTTATACAGTACATACTGTTATTCCACACGAGTCTCGGTTACATTTCATTGTTTGGTATTGCATCGTTGTGCTATAAGCTTCGGTTACGTCGGTAGCTTCTTTTTAGAAGGGATAGTGCTTTATGTACCCAAGTCAACTTTCAGATGATGGTCTTTGGATCGACGTTTAACATTACGGTATGCAACAAATATGGCAGTTCAATTTTCTCTTTTTAACCTCAAACTTCGCTCTGCACATATACTTCGCTCTGCACATATCTTTGCCATATACGAGATATGTAACTAAATACTGTATTTTAGGACCCACAGCTTATTATGATTAACAAGAAAGACTAATTGAGCTGCCTGTTCGGATAAAGAACGCCACACACCATATCATTACTCTTGTTTTCCTTATTGCTGTTTCAATACACACTACCTCATGGGACTTACACGGTCTATATTATGTCGAGAAGTTTAATGCCCTCCCTCAAACACCGTTCCATCGATAGGTATCGACCGCCGTCTATTATAGCTAGAGTAACTAGTCCAATACAGTTATCAACATGAAACATGCAAGGCACTACTTAAACGTTATATGACCCTATTTCCTCCAACAAGGTGGACAAGCCTCAAGTTCCCCACGTACAAGTATTCAAATTTCGTTTTATTCTTACGTTTTCACACCCCTTTTCGACATTGCATGGCAATCTATTTTGTTTGTTTTCAAAGAAAAATGCCTCTTGCCCCTCAGCATGGCATTCTATATTAACTTTTTATATATATAACCTTCTTTGGAAGATGATAGTCCGAAAGCTTTAAATAAGCTTTAAATAGAGCTTTAAATAAATACGGGACCTTAGCTAGTACAAAAGTTTAGCTTAACTAGCTAGTTTTAGCTAGCTAGCTAGTTATTAGCGTAGCTAGTTTGCTTAGCTAGTACAAAAGTTAATACGGGATCCGTATACGGATCCCGTATTAACTTCCGTATAAATCGTTGGGATGACGAAAAAGAATCCAGTATTGCTCTGTGACTTATAAGCTGGTAAATTCAAAGGCACGGCTATTTCATTTCGTATTGGAACGCAACATCCTAATATAAAGATATTTAAAAGCGAAGCAATAAATGAAAACAAAAGAAAGCCTGTTTGCTAGTTCAGCCGTTTTCTGTATTTGCTTCATCTTGCACGCTCCCCGGTAACCGTGACACAGAAATTCAAACAAATCTATACAATTGCTTTCTTTCTGCATTTGAGTCCTTAGCGCAAAAATAAAACAGACTTTTCGTCACTCCACTGTACGATAAGTTTAATCGAAAACAAAAGCAAAAAAGGACGGAAAAAGCTTAAAATTTAAATACCAACAAAGTTCGTCTTAATTTGAATCAATTTGTGCTTAACATTATACGAGGTTTAATTCAAAAGGATATAGAGCACTTGCTTACAGGATTAAAAGAAAAATAACCTAGGAGACGACGCATCTGCCCGCCTACCATGCCGAAGTGTCCCGGAAGTCTTCCTCTGCAGCTCCGGGAACATTGATTTTCCATTAACCCCATCCTTAGTTTGGACGCCTAAAACCCCAAGAAACTTGCTTGCAGTTTGCTTATCAAAGTCTTTTAGTATATACTGGCCTGTGGCGTAGTTTTATTTAACCTTCGATTTCTGGACCCGTCCCTTTTACGCCAACGCAAACTTCTTAGATTCGTGGAGAAAAAATTAAACAAAAAAGAGACGAAAACGCCACTTTTAGCTTCCCTATGCCGCGACTTAATCTACACTATATTATACAACTCAAGCATTACGAAAGGGAGGGAGAAAGAACGAGCAACCATCTTCGCTTCGAAGATTTCAATGGATTTTTTCCCCTTCGTTCCTCCTGTTTGAGTAACATACGCGACTTTTGTGCACCGTACTCGTATGTTTTAGGGTTATGAAAAATGCATCCTACTACTCCCAAACGCTGCGAAGCAAGTCATTTTTACTTGCTTCATCTTAGTCCTATAAAAAATGTATTTTTTTCGTTTCTGTCATTCTTTTTTCCCCCGAATTTAAAGACGATTTGCTTGTAATCTCGGTATAATAATGCCTATAGCTCTAGAAATGTCTAAAACGGTATCTGGATAATTCATTCAACCATAATGCGGCATTTATTCATGCTTTTTTATTCTTCTGTTCCCTTTTTTAACCGAATTTAATAGTTCGTGTTGGATTTCTTTTGCTATCGCTGACATAAATGTCTCATTCTTGCACATCACTGATAACTCCGCAACTATACTCCACACGCCTCCGTTGCAGTCCGCCAAAACATCAATGCTTTTGCCCAAAAATAACAATAGCAAACTGCTTTCGGGTTTTGTCAAGACGTGTGAGCAACACAGCCAACGGAGAATAGCACACCGAGCCCCACTCAAGGCACCAACATGTAATTTTCCTGACGGGATAAACTTTATAGGTGGTTTTCATGGAAAAATGCCACAAAAGTTGGGCACAACGGGCTTCGCTCTTTCAAGCAAGCTTTCAAGTCATGAGCCAACGCTAGTTTGAGATACGAAACGCAACTGTAATCGTTAAACTTTTCCGAGATTTTTACTTAAGGGAGCCGCAGGAGCATTTGCAAGGTGAAATAGGAGAATGAGACAGGGAGGCAATTAAAGAAAGAGAAAGAAAAGGAACTTCTTTCGTAAAATACCTAGAGAATCCTGTGTATCCTTAGAGAATTTAGAGTATTGTAAAGAATCTGGTAACGACCAGTAGGCAGGGACGTTAACTCTGGCTAAGGATGTTTGAGATTGCACACGACAAGATGACAAAATCCATTTTACGTGGCTCTTGACGTATGTTTTTTTTTACATCGTTGTGTCTTTTGTGGTCACTTTCGCAGAAAACACTACCCGCCAATGCCTGGAGAATGGAACATGGTCTAATTACAGCAATTACGAATCGTGTTCTCCGTTGCCACAAAATACTCACGAGGGAGATACCAGCATGTTTATAAGCGAAAATACTACCATCATCTACTTCGTGGGCTACAGCATCTCCTTGCTCGCTTTGATTGTTGCTTTGTGGATATTTACCCACTTCAGGTATGTTGAAATATTAATTAACGTTACTTTAATGCCATATTTGCTTTCATACTTGGAACTTTGCAAACTCGACTCTGCTGTCTATAGTAAGCCAAAAATACTTGGCTCTACACTTGACTACAAAGTAGACACCTAAACTAATCACCAAAACTGGATTAAAATCAGGACAGTCGCTCTCTTCAACAGAGCAACAATTTCCCCGTTCTTTACGACTATAGCTTGAAAAAGGCTGTCAAGAAATCCTCAAATCCTACTCACTTCAATAACATGAACAAGAACCATTTAAATGGGTTTATTATCATAATTATTCATTCCCAGCCAAGCCAGAAATAGTCGTTCTCACTCAGTGTTTTTTTAAAGGAGTTATTTTACGTCAAACCAACAGAATTAATCCATTACTTCAGCAAGGGAGTTGCACGCACCTTTCAGTCTGTCAAAGTAAATGCAGCAAGGTCCCCAAACGTCAGAAATTCCAAAGTTCGTCCAAATTAATACAGGAACATTTCGCGAATGCTCAATGGAAAGCTGGTAGCTTTATTACAATTTATCGTATCCATATTAACAGACAAAACTGCTGTTAAGGATCGTCATTTATAATCCAAAGTGACGACACCGTTAAACTCTCCATAGCAAAGGACGGAAGCAAGAGCTAACGAATGTCTGGGATGTAATAAGCTTACGTGGCTATTGCCAAACCAGCGAAAAGTCCACGTGAAGACCTTCAAGGAAGCCAGGTAGCCCCAAAAAATACAAAGTTCTTCGTTAGAAAGGTGAAAGACTAGGTTATGAGAGAATTCCAATGTAGCATGTCTTTTTAATTTTTACAAATATAAATAAAAACCAGATACGTAAATCAGATTTTCAATGTAATCATAAGCTAATTACTGTTTCGTAATTGGTACCTTAATTTCTAATTTTTTTTTTGGTAATTTTTTTCTTTATCTACCTTATTATAAATAACTGCCTGGGTATTCTTAAGGGTGAAACAGTCGAATTTAGATTTTCGAAAAGCCGATTAGAAAAGTTACGTTTCTTTTTACCACGGGGTTTTGGGTTTAAAAGATAATACTACCGCAGTACTTGGATAGATGCAAGAGAGCGAAACCAAAAACGGCGAGGTTAAGGCTAAAGTGGTACTTTTACATCGGAGAAAATGGACTGAAGCATAAATGGTTTAAGCTGTGCGAAGGACCATGTTATCGACACAAAAAGCCACCCAATTTCCTAGAAAAATACGGCAGCTTTTGGCCCGTACTTCCATCCAAAACAATCTCCGAGACAAACGAAGTTCTTCTTCACTTTAGTTTTCCGATTACAAGAAGAAACATTCCAGAACGTCTAAAAATATTTTTTTTTAAAACACAGACATCGCATATTCATACATTAAACAGACATGCGAGCTTGTCTGAGCTTTACGCTGAAGTACTGGATTCAAATTATTGCGAAAGCCTTCAAATTAAATATCTAAAAGCCCCCTTTATACGTCTGATCCATAAAACGCTTCGTATTCATTACAAGAAGCAGCTGCTTTTACGAGGACAAAAAGAGTAGTGAACGATAGGAAGACACCGTCCGGAAACTGGTGAGGAAGAGCGTGAACACGGGTCGTGCCATGTTCGCCAAAAAGCAAACCCCAAGATAAAAGAAGAAAACATTTCTATCTTGCTCTGTACAGTACAGTTTAGACTGGGCGATAGGAAGGATAGAAAGATGGTGAGTAAGTTATAGTGAACGCCTATAGGTCTCATAAAACTTGTAGACCTTGTTTTAGCTCTTAGCATGATTAGATTTGACCCACCTCAATCAATGAAACGCGGGCATAGCTAGGCTTCAAGTTTCCCCCACTGCCAGAATCGAATTTCTTGGAGGCCCATTCGTCAAGCCAAAGTCACTTCCATACCTCGGGTTTGCCAATATCGAAGGTCGACAAACAACGACATTCATCATAGATGAGATGACCAGTCAATGTGCTCTTCCGATTGCAGCGGACCCTCGTAAATTTTACAATAAATCCGTTTCTTAGTGAAAAACGAGTAACATAAACTCCCTTGCTCTACTACATGGCACCACTGCATCAACTTACGGAAAATTACGTTGTTCTTTTTGTATTATTTTTTTTTACTTTCTCGCCCATAAATAGTAAATTCTTCTCTTGATCATCAAATGCACCTGGACCATTAAACAAGAAAAAAAGGGCGAGCAAAAAGATACGTTTCCCCAGACGCATTCATGAAGACGAAATGAATCTATTGCAGCCCTGCAAAACAACAATTATCCGAATTCTATGCAATTCAGCAACATGTTTTCTAAAGCTTCAATCTCTCATTCCTCTCCGGTCCGGGTTCTTTTCCTATTCCTATGGCTCTGTCAAAATGTAATGTACGAAAAGCCTTTAGACGATAGTTCACATTTCCTTTTTTTTGTGCCTACGGTGAACAAGCCAGTAATCGACCAAGACCCCTTGATGCTGCAGTTTAGATGTATGTCGGAGCCTACAGTAAAACCACACACAAATGCAGAAAAATACAAAAAAAAGATACAAAGAAGCTCAAAATGTAGGAGTCGCAGCTTCGGTGCGATTTAGATTCTCTCAAGGAAGCTACTCGTAGCAGCTTGATGTTAGATCTCCCAAAATTGAAGAAATGCCTGTCAAAGAATATGAAAAGGAAAAGAACTTACGCGCGAAACGAAGTAAAAATGTGGGAAATGGTCCAACTGCTTTGAAACTCGGGTTTTTCCGTAAACTCAACGCTCAACACATGCAAATGACCTAGTAGGCCCACTGACATAAAACCAATAAACCTTAAGCACCTTTCATTCATAAATGTTTTCGTCTTCTCTTCCAGAGACCTGCGATGCTTACGTAATATTATTCATACTCATCTCTTCATCACCTATATCATGGCAGACCTCTTTTGGATCCTCACAGCCACCCTGCAGGTCTAGTCTTATCTTTATTCCTTAATACGATTCTCATTTTGTCCTCCATTACAAAATGACTCTAATAAGCTATGCTACTGCCCATTTTTGGTTTGTTTTGTAAAATATAGACGCTCATCAGCCAAACCAATTACGGCTCTTGCATCATTGTCATCTTCCTCCACTACTTCCATTTGACCAACTTTTTCTGGATGTTTGTAGAAGGTAAGTCTCTTGTCTACCTTTTATACCGTAACACATTCCTCACTGTCTTTCCCGGCACCCAAGATTAAGGATTGATGTCTTTCCTTGATAAATAAGCATGTTAACAGCTTAAACATAATCAGCCGCGCGCACTACGACAATAAAAAGAATCTAAATCCTTGTTTTGTCTTTGTTTTCTTTCAGGTTTTTACTTGTACATGCTAGTCGTACAGACCTTTTCAGCCGACAAAATAAAACTGCGTGTGTACGCCTTCATTGGATGGGGTACGTTTTCCGAATTTTACATTATTTGATTTTCACAAAAAATAGAAAAGTCACAGCTAAGCTGCCTACAGCTTTACGTATACACCCTTCATTAAAAGACCAAGAGGGGGAAAAAAACCCCAGCTAAAGTGCATTTCTCAACTCCTAACCAACTCCTTCACTTGAACGGGTTAGGAGAAGAAATGATAGATTGCTTTTCTGTTAGAGTTGGTTTGCTTAAGCTCGGATCAATACGTTTTTTTTGTCTGAACCAGGTGCTCCACTTCCGGTCGTAATTGTATGGGCTATTGTGAAAGCGTATTGGCACAAGTACCCTCTCACGGAAGGCAACGTAAGTGTTGATTTATTTCAGCCTTTTCTCATCTTCCCCACGATGACTTAACGAAAAAGACACTCGCATTCAATTTATTGTATGGAAAAAAATAGAAACCGGACCTGGAAGCTGCATTTCTTCTTTCCAATTGTCCCTGGATCGCTGCAAACAGCTACGACTGGATTTACGTCACGCCAGCGCTTTCCGTTCTTTTCTTGAACGTCGTATTCCTCTTCAAAATTATGTGGGTAAGTGCTGGGCTACTGAGTCTTTTAAACTTGGGTACAATACACTCTACACTACACCATTATGGAAATTTGGTTCCCCACAGCATAGGACGTAACGCTTTATAACCAGGCTAATCCTCAGAGGACTTTTTCCTGCTCGTCTGATTCGCCATGCAATAGTCTACCAACCTGGAATCGATGCCTGGCGTCACCAAGTATTGATGCCCGGCGGGAAGGGGGGAGAGGAGTTGCAAGAAAGAATCAAATCAGTTCTTCAAGTTCCAACAACCCTGAACCCGAAAACAACCCGAATCTCACCAGCTAGAAAACATTCTCGTTCAGCTCCATGTTTAGGGTTCGCTGCTATCCCTTCCGTCTTTTCTATTACTCTCAATTAATGGACTGACAGGATTCCTATCCGTCTGCATTAAATTCCGATATGAATCAGGAAATTATCTCTTTGATTACTCGAACACTAGTTCCAGAATTACTAAACCGATACCTGAGACAATCAGGAAATCGTCAGAAAGTGTAATTTCGACATTTTATTGAATTTTTATTTAGGATTTTTTATTGCTTTTTAAAATTTGATTAGCTTGTATAATAATTTTTTGGGGGTAAATTCACAACAATAGATTATGGTATCATTTATGCCAATAAAATAGTGTAAACATTTTTCAGAATTTACACATTTATGTAGTAAAATCCTGCATATTATACAATTATACTGTAATTTTACAAGATGTGTACAATATTTTACTGGCATAAAATATACCACACTATTAGAAGTAAAATACCAAGAAAGTTTGTGCAGTGTATTCTATATTGAACTTTTAATAGTTTCCAGAGAAAGTTATAGAATCACGAGTGTAAAGGGGGATGTGTACTCCACGTACGCTATTTAAACTGAGTAACGAGCTCTGTATTGCTCGATTTCACAGGTTTATCCCTACTGGGCTACCTTTTACTGGTATACCAATTAGACTTAACAGAACAGCTACATTGCCAGACTAGCTTCCCTCTACGGAACAAGATTCCCATGTATGAAGTTTAATGAGAAGATAACACTGAGCGAAGAAAGGAAGGTAAAGATATCTCGGAAAGCTCTGGGCATGAGGCATATCACCTCTACTACACATGGCACAAAAGACAAGACAAAAATAGTCGGTTGTGTGTATATGGTGTGTACAACGTTCTTTGTTGTCCGTTGCCAAAACAGTCCTTCACAGCGTACTGCAGTACTCAGTCGAAAGGATAAGGGTTGTTACCTCTAGCTCGCCAACACAGAAGTATAGGGCAAGGTGACAGATCTCAGTTCTTGATGACATGGCATAATGGAAGGATGTAACGGGTTATCATAACATTCAATTTCCGTCATGAACTCGACTCTTTGTCGATGAAAAATATGGACCGGAAGTCACGCTAAAAAGATTGGCCCATTTGGGCCAACCGGCAATTCGGATCTAAATAATATGCAAATTTTTCATTTACATCCACTCAAAGTGATGCTTGCAACTCCTAACAAGGAAACGAAGTTTACCCAATAATCAGAAGTGAAGGAGTCTTAAAAGCTTATTACATCTTCCGAGATATCGAATTGTAACCTAAACCTGGTACTCTTGTCTTCATGCAACACTTGCTGCTAGGCGTATAAGTTCGCAATCCCTTTACATGTAACCAAATATGAGTGAAAACATCACGGGAAAGGCACACTAACAATGGTGCGTGCTCGCGTCAGGCATCAGGTGAAATGGAAGAGGATTAACATCTCGCTCCAAGGGAACATGGCGAGCCTGGAATGGAGAACAACACTACAATGCAGCTCCTTTTGACTGACTCGGTATTAAAGGCCTAAATCCCCTAGTCTCGATTGTTCCAGCAAAGAAAAACAAGAAATCTGCATACAACATCACCTTGCGTCTTGCTTGTTCCACCTTCGAGCACGTTCGCCCTGTTTGAAAACAGCATACCCAGTTACACAGGAACTCAACTATGCATCCTGTACAGAGCCTTTCAAGTTTTTAAATCCAGTTGAGTAAGAAACAAAGCCAACTTAAATTGCTCTGGGGAAGAAGTTTCCAGTCAGGAGAATGAAGTAAAAATTATATGTTGCTTCTGGAGAAAGTTAGGTTAACCTAGAAAAATTTCTTTCACATAACGACATAATGCCCGCTCTGAGACGTACTTAATTACAATCTTTTTGCTCCTAATTACTTCTACTGAAATACTTCTCAGCTCCACGCCTATTTTCTTTCTTTAGCTCGCTTTTCAGGCAAAACGCCTACACAACATGCACTATTTCAGGCCATAAGAAAGAACTTGCAATCCATAAACTACATTACATTACATATGTGCATTATATATACCGCGCTCTGGAATCCATTTACCCTACTCAGCGACCTGTCCGTCGCTTAACCTAACTACTTTAGTCTCCTTTTCCCTCCAACGATGTTTTACATACTAGACCACATAATGCTAAACACGCCAAAGTTTAGGCTACAGTATATCCCCATAAACTCCAAACAAAGCGCTCAATTTTTTCTCGGCTGCGAGCTTTCCTTGAACTGTATATACAAACTGCTTGTTATTGAAAAGTTTAGATCAAGAGGGGTGCCTCTCACACGACTGCAGAAGAAAAGCTGAAAGAGCCTCTAACTAATTTCCTTCTTCTCTTTTCCTTCCCGTTTGCCTGTTTTATGTTCCAAGGTCCTGATTACCAAGCTGCGGTCAGCCAATTCTGTCGAAACTCAACAATACCGTAAGGGTAGTAAAGCACTACTCGTATTGATTCCTTTGTTGGGGCTTACCTACGTCCTAGTCATCGCAGGACCTACTCAAGGAGTTTTGGCCGTCATTTTTTCTCAGCTGCGAGCTTTCCTTCTGTCCATACAAGTATACATACTTTTGCGTTACCTTTTGCCCTGACGACGAATTGTCCGTCATTTATGCTGCCTTTTTTTCTTTTTCCTTTTAACTGTCGGGGATCCTTTTCTCTTGCAGGGCTTTACCGTAGCTCTATTTTACTGCTTTCTTAATACGGAAGTACGTAACACAGTACTACACCATTGGGAGCGATGGCGAGAAACACGAAGTTTGGGCAGTAGCCATCATCACCCAGGTCGAGATGGGTCACCTCGAACCAGGTTAGTCATCAAGCCGACACAAACCGCAGAGGCACGTGTATAGCCAGAGCAGGGGGGAGATATGACTGAATGTGATTAACCCCAAGATATGGCCTGTAAGCTGTGTTAATAGCATGCCTCGCATTGGAGGACCTTGAATTGAGGTTGATCCTTCAAGAGTCTCTTATACGTCCTGAATAAAAGATATCTATGAGGAGTCAGGTTAGACATTTGCGACCTCTTGACAAAGGAAAAGGGTAGGGATTTTTTGATTAGGCTCGGAACAAAAAACACCTCACAATAGCGCCGTATGCGAAATCATTAACATTCACTTCCAGGGTTCTCCGCGTCTCCTCATCGAGTGAGAGCTTGAATAAAAGACACAGAGAGATGAAAGAAGAGACACGGTATACTCGCAAGGGGCGTCCCGACCCCAAAAATTACAGGGTTTTTAAGATAATGGCTACAACACTGATTAAGCCTTACAAATGTTCCTATATACTGCTTGACACCCCGAATGCTTCCTCAAACCCCCTTCAATACGATTTTGGGATGAAGTGGAATATGTGCTGTACCCATTAACCCTTGGAAAATCCTTAAACTGCAACCTAATGACCACTGATTCTTAATTCATACCTGACCCTGCATAATGATCCTAATTAACTTGAAGCGCTTTACTCGTACCCTTTCCTTTTACACAGTTTCACCCGTTTGCGTGTGTTGTGTGCGCTCACGTGCAATATGGTTATATGTATGGTGTGAGAGCTGATCGATTCTCCCATATAGCAGTACTATACGCTAACACCAACAAAGTTTTGTCCATGCAGCTAAAAATAGTTCAGGGCGTCTACTTATCGAACCATTATCAGACCTGGCACTGGCTTGCTTGCTTTGCTGTTAGTCGTAGGACGCGGAGCTGCCACTGGCACAATGGCATCGAAGTGATAAACGGCTCCCGCAAGTATTCAGTCAAAAGCTCCGATGAAAAATAGATCCTTTTTTTCCGTTTTGTCTAACATTGTAGAATTAACTACGCTAACATGACTTGACCCCAGAAACTGCCGAACTGCCCTCAAGAAAGAACGTGCGTCTTTACGACGCCATGCTGTCGTGGCGGTGTACCCAATGAACTCGTTGCTTTATTATTCTGCAGCAAACTTGGAAGAAGTTATTCCTATGCGAGCTCTTGTCTTACTTTTTGCGTGTCGTTTCCTTGCTATAGACCCTACTCGAGTCGAAGTCACAAACGAGACACATCTTTCAGCGAAGTTACGACCGTTACGACCTACCGCGTCTCTGGAGGAAATGGTAACGGCTACACAGCGCTGCAACCCGCTCCTACCATCCGATTACCGAATGGGAATATTGCTGCAGTTATAGTGGCGACAAATACACGCGCCAGCAATGACAGTACCTCTGCTTTACTCGTCAAGGAAAATCAAGTCTAATTGGACATAAACGAAGGACATTGACCAAACTGTGTACCATCCCCCCCCCCCCCCCCCCCCCAGCTGACCATGTATATATGCGTGTTCCGACACCAGCAAGTAGCCATCAGATTTAGAAAGTGGATGCTCCAAATCCCCTTTGGTTACTCGTCGTTCTTGTATGGATCGAGTATTATCTAACTATATTATTTTTTCACAATTGTTTAGCTCAACTTAGAAAATAAATCCCTAGTAAAGGAGGGGAAAAAGGTTGTCAGCCTACCAACCTGATGGTCACGAACTTGTTCACACGCAAGTATACACACGATAAGCACTGACAAGTCAGTCAAATTAACAGTAATCTCCATTGGTGGAGAACTTTTATGTTACAACAAGAGAGAATTGAACATGAATAAGTTTTGTTAGTCTTCCATTCCTGAAGCACTTGGTTTCCACATTTACTATTCTTTAACTATCTCCTACGGTCAAATAAATATCGTTAGACCAAAATGAGACTACAAGAAAAAGAAGATAACTTCGTTTGTTGGTACAAAATTTTCCGGTAACCTATTCAAAACGGACCTTATGGGGGAATCTACGCTTTTTACGATGTTTGCGACTTTACGGCATTGAAACGGAAGGAACAACACGATTGACTGTCCTGCGCAAAAAAACAAGTTTAGAAAACATATTGTGTAAAGCTTGGTTTACTTAACAATGTGCGCAACTGTGTTGTTGGTGTAAATTTTAGAAATATGTACACTCGCATTGAAAACTAATTGAGCCTTGGTTTTTCATTACGAATTCTTACAGAAAAAATTCTGGGTTCTGGTGACAAGGACAAATTTAAGTTTAGGACGAAATAAATTCCACCGTCATTGGATGAAAGATATAATTAAGTGTGCCTGTGATAAAAAAAATAATCTGCTTAAGTCAAATGTGTTCGGAGAAAGTATTTATTTATTAATGTCCTCCGACTACAAATTATGGTGCCGAGGGCGCAACTTTTTAAGTACGGAAAAGCGAATCCTGCTGTTGCAATTCAGATTTCTCAAGCTGCAAAAGAGAAGTAGCAAATTAATGCACTCAGAAAGGGTTAGTTGAAGGTTTAAGGCTTATTCCAGTTCTTAGTGCATTCTTAAACAGAGCAGCCGGCTTATTTTGTGACACAAACAAGTACAAATAATAAATAAATACGCTTAAGCACTCTAGAAGAAAATATATGAAGTTGAGTAGTACTGTTAAACATTTGAGGCTCCCGTCTTTCTATGATTACATGCTGTGCGACCAGTTTACCATCAAATTTAATGAGACAAAGGTCCCATCTCAGCAGCATTACGTTTCAGTCAACAATAAACATGTCAATAATTTTGGATTGCGGAATAAAACAAGACTATAACTTTGCTTATATATCCTGTTGGGTGACAAAGATACGAGACAAATCTATTCACCCCTACCTTCAACTCCCTCTTTCGCCTAATAGTGCATTCCTGCCCGACTTCAGACCTACACTGCTTCCTCCTTTATTTGACAGGACAGGGAACGTTACTAGCTGGTTTCTAATTAATCAGACGGTTTTGTATCGTAACTTTACATGCTTTGAAAAGGTACAACAATGGAAAGAACGCGTTCCTTAGAAGAAAAAAGCGGACGAGAATTCGCGAGAGATAAGAGAATTAGCATTGAGGACATTTATTGGCCTTCGTTCATTAAAACTGTAAAAATGCTCTAAGGAATGTTTTCGAATAATTCCCATGCTATAACCCTCCTGAGAAATATTAAAAGGTTGATATAAACCTGGAGGCATTTGACTAGAACACTAAGCAAGATCTAAGCAAACAGTACAAAACAGCGAGAGGAGATTTTTTAAGTTAAGGAGACTCAACTTCCGTGAGAATGGGCTGCGGAATGGGTTGCGGAATGGGCTGAGACGGCCTATCGATGTCTTCATATGGTCCACGTCGATTACCTTTTTATTGCGAAAAATTAAAAGGAATAGAAGAACGTGAGCACTGAGCTTAATGAGGCATATACAAGTTCTCACCGAAAATCGCCGCCAAATTTGGACCGGTTAAATCTCCATAGAGTCCGTGTCTTTCTTGCAATATGCGGTAGAGAAATAAGGCTGATACGGGCCTTAGCAACAGATTCACGATTGCCATGCCAGCACTGAACCGCTTATAACCCGCATCTACAAAGGGGAAGTGTGTAACATAGACACATAAGACTCTTAAAGCTAATGAAACAGGGTGAATGTGACTTCGCACGAACTAATTTGCTAATAGAAAAGTCAGAACGAAATTGGTATTTACCGGAATGGACTGGGAAAAACATCCCGATCGTAATAACGTCCAGAAATATGCAGACTATGTCGGTGACAAGGGCCTATATACCGGTTTCGATGAATAGCAAATATAATGTGACATTCCCTGTATTGTGGGCGTTTTTATTTTTACCATTACAACAGCTTCTTCACTGTCTTTCTGATGCATAGCCCAAATAAGGATGGCCATTAAAAGGAGGTTGTAAAAGATATAAGAGGATGGCGCCCAATCAGCTTGAATACCCCATGTTGCGAAAACCATATGTACGAGGAATATCACCTAGTTTAACCTTATTTTTTGTTAAATTTTTTCGACAAGACATTCAGCGTGGAAGAGATGATTCGGACAAATATTTCTACCTTGATTGCTGAATTCAGAACGGTGACTTCCGGCATCTTGTCGGTAGGAAATGGAACGGAAAGTACAAGAGAGATTCACCTACGACTTCACACAAAACGGACAAAACAAATGTGCTTTCTTGTTATTCTTAATCGGTTGGTGTCCGTTATTTTGACTTCAACACTTGGAGGCAGCACTTCCTGGCTAAAGTCAGGGCAGCTTAATTAGCGAGCGGACGTTCGTACTACGTTGAGCAACGAATACATGTTGTCAATTTAATTCCCTGGGGTTCGCCAAGTATTATTCATGGCATTAGTACCTTTGACAACTTTAAGTAACCTTCTTGCGATCTGTCGTTGACCTTTTCTGCGAACGAAAGGACGAACTGACGGCGTCTTTTTGCAAGACAGAATGACAAAAGAATACAATATAAAATAAAAAGAGAACATTCAAAATAGACTTTTAAAAGACTGTAAAATATTTAAATTCAGTCAATTGCGAGCAAGATATATTATCGCATAGATAATTTACAATAATCGAGCAAATGTCTGCAGAGATAGATTTTGCGGAATGGCGCCAAAAAAAGTTCCAGAGAAAGTGCCACACGCCATCTAAGTTTCCCCAACGAAGATATTTATGATTCCGCGTGATCCGTAATCGTTGGTAAACAAAACTGTATATTTTTCTTCCGAAAAGGTAAACTTTTGTATTTCTGATAATCTACTCTTCTTTTTTACTTAATTTTTTATTTTTCTATAGAACTGCGCGTTAGCCGTCCGTCAAATGAGAAGAACATGTATCTTTACCTTTCTCAAACAACATTTGCCTATCCTTCTGGGCTTGGTTCTAGGCATCGCCTGCGGTTTATTAATCACACCACCTGTTGAAGAGGACTGTGTGAGTTCTCCCGCCTTGGTTGAAGTCCCAACTCATGAAGCCACGTCCGCCAATACCGACACCGAAGATTACGAGCCCAGGATCAATTTAGCTGGCAAGCCCCAAAATGCCAAAAGGGAACCCAAACCTTTGGTTCGCCCTCGGTATTACTCCACCGAGCTAGCTATAAGAGAAAAAGTATTCGTGGCTGCACTTTCGTCCGCGAATTCCATAGCCAGTCTAGGACACAGCCTGAATTTCACCTTAACTCATCATATCAATCGACTGGCCTTTTTTATGGACATATCTCAAGGGCAGAAGCTCGATCTTATTCGCAACTTACCTGCTGTGGGTTTTAATGACAACGAAAAAGGACTCTTACCTTTACATACCCTGAAATACTTGGCCGACAATTTTGTGCGAGCCTACAACTTTTTTTTCCTGGTTCGAGACAATACTTACGTGAACGGCAGGATTCTGTCGACGATCTTGAGTCATACGAGCATAGCACAAGATGTCTACATGGGTATGCCCGTAGAGGAAAATGGCCGCATAGTTTGTTCAATAGGTTTGAAAATAAGTCCTGTGATATATACATGATTCACGTCTTGTTTTGGTTAGATGCTGGAATTATACTCAGTCATTCAGTCATCAGGCTCTTAGCTGACCATTTAGAGCGTTGTGCGGTGGACGCCGAAGCTGGAAAAGATGATTTGAATGTTGGAAAATGTGTTTTGGAAGCTGCCAATCTGACCTGTCAGCCGTTTATTCAAGTATGCTATTAAATTTCACTTTGGTCTTGTTATCGTTTCAAGTGTCTCTCTTTAGGAGCAGAGATACTGGGGTGTGAAACTGCCGCCTATTGAGTTAGCCGATATACCAGATATGTGGGAATCAAATGTGGAACTCAAACGTGCTGTGACTATCTTTCCCGTGAAAGAGCCAGTCGTAATGTATCTTCTGCATCAGCAAGCCTGTCAAGTAGGTCCCTTTTAACCGTCAGTCATTTTCTTTCATCGCTGTTTCGTGTCTTAGAGTGCAATTCAAGATGCTGAGCAGCAAATTCATTCGTTAGAGGAAGGGATCTTGGACATGGCTGAATTGGCATCTAATGGTAAAGCAGGTGTGACTTGGCCGATAGGAATTCCTCCTCCGAGTAAACCCGCATCCCGATTTGACGTTGTACGGTGGGATTTCTTCAACGAAACACACATATACTTGGAAAACGATCATTCAGTTGTATCAGAACTACAAGGCGTTTACCTTAAAGACGTGCAGGTATCGTATGACAACGCAGTCAAAAAGACAGCAGAAATTCAAGTAAAATGAAAAGTTGTATTACATATAGGACATTCTCAGTCGCACTGCGGCATATATTGAAGACAAGAACCCCGGTTGTAAGATTGTCAAGTTGGTAAATGGATATCGCAAGTTTGACGCTACCAGGGGGATCGATTACATTGTAGATTGGTTGCTTTTTTCAAGCCAAACTGGCAAAGAAGTCCTAAAACGGTATAATTGTAAAAGGCTTGTACTGCTTCTACTTTATGTAGTGGTTTGTCTTGATGTCTAGGGTGGAAGCGTGTCGACCACTTACTAAAGTAGAAGTGGTCCCCATGCCTTACGTTACTGAGAATACCCGAGTCAATTTTATCTTACCTGTCAGCGAAAGTTTGACTAGCGTTGCAACCGCAAAAGAGTTTATGCAACGTTATCACCGAGCCTGTATGTCTAAAGGAGACAACACGCACTTATTCCTAGCCTTGTTCTACCGAAGCCCTCAAGAACCGGAAAGGTTCAAAGAACTGAAGGACATAGCATCGAATTACTCGCAGCAATACAAGAAAGAAGGTCTACGTGTCTCTTTTCAAGCCTACAAAGTCCCGTTTCAGGATACGCCGCCTTCTCTCATGATTGCGGACCTAGTGGCCCGAAAATTTGCTGCCGACTCTTTACTCTTTGTATGTGACAGCTCAATGGAGATTTTTAGCGATTTTCTGAACCGAGTACGGATGAATACCATTTCCGGATGGCAAGTCTTTTCCCCTATTCCATACGCCGAGTTCAACCCGCAAGTTTCCTTGCGCACATCAGTCAAACCCACGAATTTGGATATCAGTACGCATTCAGGGCATTATGACCAGCATCGCTTCGATTACATAAGCTTCTACGCTGCCGATTACTTGGCTGTGCGTAAGCTCTCAGACATTGAGTTTCCAGTCATGCGAAGTGAACGGGACTTACTGGCGACCGGCTCCCGAGCGTATCCAGATATTGCTGCTATTTTCCTCAAATATGGAAAAATTCATCTTATGCGGGTAGTAGAACCTAACTTACGTATACGTTATACTTCCTCTCATTGCCGTGATGTGCCTTTGACGAACAGACAAATTGAACATTGCGAAGCAAGTCGATTGAAAAGTATGGGCACTAGGTCCCAATTAGCCAAATTATTGTTCGATTACGAGAAAGCCAAGCTTACTGGCCAGCAGTGAAGTGCCTTAGCTGAGTCTTGTTTACCTGTATGTAGCAACCCAGTTGCTGTAATAGTGCCTATGCATGTTCCGAGTGAGCTTCCCGTATATCTACTTAAATGCCAATAAAAGTGCCTACGGTAATTGCGTCAGTAAGCTAAAGCGTTAAGAGTAGAGAGCTATGGTTGCTTCTTTTATGCCTATGTATTTACACGCTCTCAATTTTACCACCAAGTCCCTACGTCACTGCTTTAGTATTTCGATTGCTTTTGTTTGCGAACTGCTTGCACGCATTTAGCCATCGTGGGAGAAGCGCGGCTTATAACGTCCGTCATGTAGAAATCTTCCAATTGCTTTTGACGAACGTCCAATGGGATTGCACTGGGTTGGCTCTTCACCAGCTGTACAACATAACGCAAAACAAAATTATGACAATTCATGAAACAAGCCTTAACAGAGGGATTACCTTGGCCAATTCCAACGATTGGGCAAAATAGTTCGCTTCTTCAACGTCTCCATAACGAGTCAAATTAGGGGATACATCGGTAAGCCGACGTCGAACCTCATTCAACGTATCATAGGGTAATTTTTCTCCTACAATCTACTCCCACAATACACGCTACATTGCTGCTTTACAGACAGGAAAAATTTAGTTTTTACCTCGGACAATGCTCGCAAAATCTTCCAGTCTTCTCTGGCCAGACCAGGTGCAGTGACGGCAATAACCGTTTGCTGAGCTCGTCCCTCCATGTTGACGTAAGTGCCTTGCTTTTCGGTATAGGCAGCACCGGGAAGAATGACATCAGCCATGGCAGCTCCAGCGTCTCCGTGATGGCCTTGATAAACGACAAAGCAATCCTTGGGCAGATCTTCTTTTGTAACCGCTCCTTCATCCGCTCCCATCATGAACAGAAGCTTCGGCTTCAGGTTACGGATGCCTTGGACGCCAGCAGCGTAGCCGAGATCAAGAGCAGCAACTTGGGAGGCCACGCGATGAAGAACATTCAGGACTTTCCAATCGTGACCACTCTAGAAGTGAAACTTTCACATATAGTATCATATAAACGAACAAGTTATGTAATTACTCCAGATTGAACGCGAGCATTATGGGCCAACTGTTGTGTCAAGGAAAGAATGGCTGCTCCGTCAGCACGTTGAAGGGCTCCTGAACCTAAAATGACCATTGGGTTTTTAGCCTGGCCTAGTACTTTGGCAAACGGATGTTTTCCTTCAGCGAGTTGCTTCAAAATGCTGGTCGAATCTCCCAAATGCTACGTTAGACAAACGTTAGTTTCTTGTTCAAACACCAAATGCAGCAGAGCATACTTCATAATCATAGCTTAGATCCACGTTGGGTCCAATCATAGCTACTTTGAGGTCATTATTAATCCAGGATTTGCGGACGCGGGCATTGAACGACGGAGCTTCGAACCGCGGGTTTGTGCCAATGAACAAGAGTACATCCGCCTCTTCCACCCCTGTCAAAATGTATAAAAAATTATTAGCTAATCTCATTCATTAGGTCAGCTCATCGAAGCAGCTGTACCAGCAATGCGAGTGTTTAGCAAATAGTTAGATCGCAAATCCGTTCCGGATCCATCCATGGGAAAGGTTTCCTCCGTACACAAGGTTTCCGAACCTAGACGGTTCATAAAGTCCTTCAACGCCACCAGCGACTAGGAAGAACACGATTTACTGCATTATTAACATATAAAAAGCTTAGCAAACTAACCTCAGCATCGACTAAACCACCAGCAAGCGCAGCCATGCTATTGCCAGGGGTCTTTTGGATTGCTCGAGCAACGGCTACCAAAGCATCTTCCCAATCTACGGCTTGCAAATCTCCGTCACCGTTTTTGATCATGGGCGTCACCAGGCGTTGCCGTTTCAAACCGTCACAAGCAAAACGTGTCTTATCGGAAATCCATTCCTCGTTAATATCCTATCGAAAATGTTATTTACGTTTTTTCTACAATTCATCAAAATCTCCTGTACCTCGTGTGTTCGAGGAATGACTCTTAGAACTTCCCCAGTTCTAGTTGTTACAACAACGTTCGATCCCACAGCATCCATAACATCTACAGAATCCGTTTTGCGAGTTTCCCATGGCCTAGCTACGAAAGCGTAGGGTTTGGAAGTAAGCGCTCCAACAGGACACAAATCAATAACGTTGCCGGATAATTCTGACAGAAACATCTTTTCTACGTAGGTTCCAACCTGTACGTGAGATTCTTAGGTTCCAGTCTTACTGTCTGAGAAACGTTGTTACAACATACCTGCATATCTCCACCTCGTCCTGTAGTTCCCAGATCATCGACGCCAGCAACCTCAGATGCAAAGCGAATGCAACGAGTGCAGTGAATGCATCTTGTCATGATAGTTTTGATGAGGGGCCCAACGTTCTTGTCCTCAACCGCTCTAAAATCCAAATTATCAAAATACTGACCGAAGACAACGATTATACTTGCCGTTTGCCATCGAAGTGAATGTCGGTGAAGCGTGATCGGTCAGAACCGAACGCCATAGACTGATCCTGCAGATCGCATTCGCCACCTTGATCGCAAATAGGGCAGTCCAATGGATGGTTTACCAAAAGGAACTCCATTACTCCTTCACGAGCTTTTCTTGTTAGCTCGGAATTTGTTTTAATACGCCATCCTTTCATTACTGGCATGGCGCATGCAGCTACAGGCTACCGAATAAGAAAACGGGTTGTTTTATTTAAGCTTTTCAAAGTGCTTTGCGGAAACATACTTTGGCCGACTTCTCCACTTCAACCAAACACATTCGGCAGTTTCCTGCTACCGAGAGACGTTCGTGGTAGCAAAAACGAGGTATTTCTACGCCAACCATGGCAGCAGCCTGTTAAAAAAAAAAGATTTTATAGTTAAATGGAAATCCGTCCACTGTTCAGAAGCTTACCTGAAGTACTGTGGTACCTGGATCTACTAAGACCCTTTTGTCGTCCACGAAAACTTCAACCTTTTCTGGAGCTTTGGTACCATTATTGCGTGTTTGGAAAACGGATGAACATGAAGCTGTTTTTCCACTCGCTTTCAGTGTCTGTGATGCCAACGTCCTTAAAGTTTGCAGGCGAAGCATCTAGAATAATTTATGCAGATATAAAAAGAAGCTCTCGTAGACATCATACTATTCGTTTACAAGATTCTTGAGAAATAAAGAATTTGGTTACCTCGCAATTTTTATTTCTAGAGACAACCTAAACATCCACAAGATCAGCGAACTTTAAGGAAAATGCGCAATGCTGCAAAAGAGCTTGGACTAAATATAGTTCAGCAAGTACGGTTTCTTGTTACTGTACATATTTTAAATTACTACTTTAAATAAAAAATAAGTGTTAAAAAAATTATACTATAGATTTTCCTTTTTCGTATTTTTCTTAAGAACAAAATATTAAGTTCGATAATCTGCCAACGTTGCACGACCTTTCCAGCTGGGCAACTGTGCGGGGTGTTTCGTTTGGTTAATTTCGTCTAGTTTTTTACGTATTTACCCTCCCAATTACCATGTCTTTCGGTGATTTGAAGAGCGAAGCTGGTGTTCAGGCCCTTAATAAACATCTAGCCGATAACAGCTACGTCCAAGGGTAATAAACTATAAGATCAATTTATGCACGTGTGCACTTCTATGCGAATTGCCTAGAGCCAAGGAGGTTTTGCCGACAAAGGGGTCTGGGAACTAAAGGATTTTTGATTCCTCTTTAGTTGTATTAACGCATGTCTTATTTGAGGATATTCAGGGAAAATATAACCTTTCTGCATTAACCTATACTCCTTCCATGAAGCTTTCCAAATTATACCCAGTCCTAAGATTATGAGATCAATAGATTGGTACACATGGGTAAATTGAAATGAAATTGGACGAACTTGTACAATAGATTTTACTGTAGATTGTACTGTAGATTTTAGTGGAGCCTTAGAATAAAAAAGCACATTGAAAAACCCAGCAATGAAAATCTTCTCGTAATTTTTAGATACGAACCGTCTCAAGCTGATGCGTCCACTTTTGACGCTTTGAGCAAGGCACCGGGAGCCTCGCACCCCCATGCTCTGCGTTGGTACAATCATATCAAGTCCTTCGGTGCAGAAAAGTCCAAATTTGCTGGTGCTGCAGGTAATCAATCTTTAACACGTTTATGTTATTTTGCTACATTATTATTTCTAATAGGAAAAGTCGCCCCTGCACCCGTTGCTGATGACGATGATGTAGATCTTTTTGGTTCCGATGGAGAAGATGCTGGCGAGGCAGACAAGATTAAGGAAGAACGATTGAAAGCATATAATGAAAAGAAAGCCAAGAAACCCGTCTTGATTGCTAAGTCCTCCATCGTTCTCGATGTCAAACCTTGGGATGATGAAACTGATATGGTCGATGTAGAAAAGAAAGTCCGCTCCATTCAATGCGAAGGGCTTATTTGGGGAGCTGGTAAGTTGTTAAATACTGTGGTTTATAGTTCGTAACAATTTTTTTTTTTAATTCTAAAATTAGGCAAGCTCGTACCTCTTGCTTATGGTATCAAGAAGTTGCAAATTATGTGCACCGTGGAAGACGACAAAGTGTCCGTTGATTGGTTGACTGAAGAAATCCAAAACTTTGAGGATGTTGTTCAATCGGTCGACATTGCCGCTTTCAACAAGGTTTAAGTTGTGGGTGGTACAGCGAATGCGAAGTTACATGGACATACGATTGAATACACCTCTGAAAATAATGCTCAACTTTGACCCAACGCAGTTAACTTTTTAATCTTGTTGCATTGAATATGATTTCATATCTAGTTATGGCAGTAAAATGGTGTGTTAATCCGCGTATTTCAATTTTCCGGTACTTCCTTTTCTTTTACCTATTGCGAACTGTTTTCATAGAAAGTGATCCGAGTCCACATGGCTGTCGCACACCGTTTGAAAGTCGGAAGGTGTTGTTCGTTAACGATATATTACCAAATCCATGCCACAATTTTCTTTTGCATCTTGTTTACATAGTAAGTAATGAAAGCACTAATGTATGGAATTTTGAAATTGCCTCTTTTCCTGTCTTGCCTTTGTAAAAATAGCTAAAACTAGCCATCTACCAGCATTACATAGGACTACGCCGGTACCCATTCTCAGCGAATTTGGTACCGATTCCGGTTCTCGTTTTTCCTTTTAGAATGGTACATTTAATAAAGGACGCTATGACCGTGCTGCACGCCGAAACTGTTGTTTGTTTTTCGAGAATTTTTTAATTATTTTGACGTGCACGTAAGCTTAGTTACGTTGTTATAAACATATAATTAACGTCCTTTCGTTTGTGCTTCAGGTGTAAGCCATGGCGACAACCCAAGCAGCCATACAAGCTGTGGATAGAGAGAAAATTTACCAATGGATTAGTGAATTAACAAACCCCGAGACAAGAGAGAGTGCGCTGTTGGAACTAAGGTATTATTGTTAGACAATTGTTCTCACAATTTTTGTTTTAATTTGCTTTTAACGAAATTACAGCAAGAAGCGAGAAGTTGTGCCTGATCTTGCCCCCATGCTGTGGCATTCGTTCGGGGCAATTGCAGCTTTATTACAAGATATTATCAATATATACCCTGCCATTAACCCAGCTACTTTGACGGCTCAACAGTCCAATCGAGTCTGCAATGCATTGGCCCTACTCCAGTGTGTAGCCTCTCACCCTGAAACAAGATCAGTCTTCCTGCAAGCCCATATTCCTTTGTTCCTGTACCCCTTCCTGCACACCGTGAGCAAGACCAGGCCTTTTGAATATTTAAGGTTGACAAGCCTTGGAGTCATTGGTGCACTCGTGAAGGTACTTACGGTTTTATCCATTAAATTCCCTTTAATTCTGTTATCTTTCTGCTTGCAGACTGACGAGCAAGATGTAATTAACTTTTTGTTGACGACTGAGATTATTCCACTTTGTTTACGTATTATGGAAACGGGCTCCGAACTCTCGCGTACTGTTGCTACTTTTATTCTTCAAAAAATTTTATTAGACGAGACGGGGTTGGCCTATATTTGCCAGACATACGAGCGGTTTTCTCATGTTGCCATGATCTTGGTACGCGTTGTGTATTCGATATTTTCCTTTTTTGTTATTTATATGTTCCTTTTTTAGGGCAAAATGGTGATTTCCTTGGCCAAAGAGCAATCAGCCCGTTTGCTAAAACACGTAGTCCGCTGCTACCTAAGACTTTCCGATAATGCCCGGTAAACTTATTTGGTTACGAATGAAGTAAAATTAAAAATGCTTTTATGTTTCTTAACAGAGCAAGGGAAGCTTTGAGACAGTGCTTGCCTGATCAGCTTCGCGACAATACCTTCCAGATTTGCTTAAAAGATGATAAGAATACCAAGCAATGGCTTACTCAGCTATTGAAAAACTTGGAAACTACAATGGTAGATCCACGAATGACCATTGGCTCGTCCTTGACGGCTCAGTAAAGGAGGGCTTATGTACTTACTTGTTTTTTTCCTTTCGATGACTGAAAACTTGTATATCACACAATAAGTTTAAAAGGATCAAATTTATTATAAACGGTATACGGTTTGTGAGGAATCCGTAGCATAAGTAATATGTACAAAATTTAAGTGATGTGATGAAATGTATTTGATGCTAACCACATTTTTATGGCATTTCCTGTATGGCAAGGGTAACGCAGGAAAAAGCTTCAATACAGTTTTTCAGGTTTGAAGGTTTAAAGCCTGCCTTATTTTTTTTAAAAATGCGTCCATCATTAATATCGGGGTTAAGCTCTAACGTGCAATTCGCGGATACGTCTCTTGATTCCGAAACATTCTATTGCCTATGACCTTAGGCGAGTCAGAAGTGCTACTGCAAGCCACCCACCGATTAGTGGCGCCACTTTAGTACAGAAATGACACAAATAAGCATGGCGGCTACAGAGCAACCCACGTGGCCGGAGTTTTCGGCTGAGATTAAACCTTCCTTAAAACTAATCCAGCAACCAGATTTTGGTACTCCTTATGTTCACGTTAATAAGGCAAGAAGCAAAATATGTATGTTTTATTTTGTTAATGTGTTTTGTTTCTTCAGGATTTGGCAGCACTTGGTTTGCCTGGCATAGAATCGTTCAATTTTATGTTACGTGGAGGATTGACAAGAGCAATAAAAGATCTAAGTCCTATTGAATTTGCGTTACCGAGTGGTACGAGAATCAAATTGAAACTAGAGGTAACTATTTGGAAAATTTTTTTCAAAAAGCAACCGTATATTATTTTCTACACTGGCACTGAACGTTCTACCCTTCAGAATGCCCAAATTTTCCCCCCTCAAGCCGCCGAAGGAAGTTCCGATCGAAACCCTACTGTGTTCCCGAAAGAATGTCGGATGTCTGGCACAACTTATAAAGGAAAGTTAGTCGTTCAATTAGGATGGTGGGTAGATGGCAAGATGCAAATTCCGCTAGATAAGAATTTGGGAGACATACCGATCATGCTGAAAGTAACTTTCATGTTTGTCTCAAAGTTCGCGTTTTTAAAATATATACCTGAATTCTCTAGTCCGACGCCTGCCATTTGGCCAATCTGAATCCAGCACAATTGGTAGCTAAAGGTGAGCACGCGGAAGAATTTGGAGGATATTTCATCGTAAAAGGCCACGAGCGATTATTGCGCATGCTAACAGCGACAAGGAAAAACTTCCCTATTGCTGTACGCAGGGAGAAATGGAAAGGACGTGGTAAACTCTTCAGCGACAAAGGCATTTTCATTCGTTGCGTCAAACCAGATATGACATCAACGGTAGCATCATCTTTGCAATTTGCTTCGTACAGCTCATTAATTTTGTTCATAGAATAACGTCCTTCATTATTTACAAAATGGCACCGTCAAGTTCATGTGCTCTTACCAAAAGGCGCTTTATTTTCTGCCTGTCGTTCTGGTACTCAAAGCTTTAATGAACGTTACAGACGAGTATATCTTCCGCGAGCTGATTAGAGGCATGGAAGATAACTTGTATTATAGGGAGTGAGTTACTACTTTCACTTAAAAATGCGACCCTAATGAAAACTCCCTCTCAAGGCGGATTGCTTTCATGCTTCGTTTATTGCAAGCTGAAGGACTTCATTCCCATGAGCAGGCCAGGACATTCATTGGAAAAAGCTTTCGCATCAAGTTTCGAGAGTTACCGGAATGGTACACGGATGAAGAAGTTTGTGACTACTTGTTGAAGTACAATTACACTTCCACACTATCAAAGCGTTTCATTAAGGTATCGTATCATGTTAGGAAAGCTGTCATGATCCACTTGGACGACAATGAAGACAAGTTTCGAGCATTATGTTTTAGCATTCGTAAGCTCTTCGCTTTTGTACAAGACCATTGCGTGGCTGAAGGTATGGATCCAGTTATGATGCAGGAAGTCACGCTACCTGGGCATACTTACATTCAGTTACTGAAAGACAAGTTAGAAAAGTTCTTGACGCTTCTACGTTTCTTGATTCTTAAGAAAGCCAGAACCAAAACGGATTACCAGCTTACGCAAGGTAAAAGAATTGATTAGTGATTGGTTTGACTTAGTAAATGGTTCTGTTTTCGTTCTAATTACAACGTTGTTTATTTATATTTTCAACTAGGTGAACTGTTCTGGTGCTTGGGAAAGTCCAGTAAGCTCGAAGCTGGGTTTGAAACGTTTCTCGCAACCGGAAACTTACCATCTCAGGCTGACTTGGGTTTAATGCAGAGTTCAGGTACGGAGAAAAATGAGGATTTAATTAATCCAGATTTGTAATGGGCGTTGTGTAGGTCTGACCATTGTTGCTGAGAACATCAATCGTATGCGTTACATGTCGCATTTTAAAGCTATTCATCGAGGAGCAGTCTTCGCAGACTCCAGAAGCAGTGAAGTTCGCATGTTGAAGCCAGATGCTTGGGGTACGTCTAAAAGACCCACAATTTTATCACTGCAAAAATTGTCAGCTCCATTTTCTTTTCAGGTTTTCTATGTCCAGTACATACTCCTGACGGTGCACCATGTGGTCTCCTTAACCATTTAACGGCGCCTTGCCAAGTGACGAACACGCCGACCAATTTAACTCAGTTACCTTCAGTCCTGGCCGGTTTGGGTATGATTTCAGTTGGCACTGATTCTCCAGTGCCTTACCAGCAGTGTTATCCCGTGCAAGTCGAAGGGAAGGTCCTTGGTTACATACCGGATAAAATTGCTTCGCGTCTGGTCGACAAATTACGCCTAATGAAGATTCGGGGAGAAAAAGTACGTTGTGACATATTTATTTTTTATTTATTTAACTTTTTCTTTTACAATATACTATTAGGGAGTTCCCACAACATTGGAAATAGTATTAGTCCCTAAGCTTAAGGGGGGAGTCTATGGCCAGTATCCCGGATTGTATCTTTTTGGGGGAGTGGCACGTATGGTTCGTCCAGTCATCAATTTAGCAGCCCGAGCTATTGAAATGATAGGTACCTTTGAACAAATTTATTTGGACATTGCCGTTCAAGCTGACGAAGCTATTGAAGGGGTAATATTTCTTCAAATAACGTAGACCTCAGTTCTAAAGTTTAGTTTGTCTGATCAATAGGTTACCACGCATCAGGAAATAACTGCTACTAGTTTTCTTAGCAATCTCGCTTCCTTGATCCCCTTTCCAGATTTCAATCAAAGCCCTCGTAATATGTACCAGTGTCAGGTAATACGGAAAATATCCATCCATCTTGTTTATTTAATACTGATCTTGCTATTTTAGATGGGAAAACAAACTATGGGTACGCCCTGTCATAATTGGCCCCTGCAGACCGAATCCAAGCTGTATCGCCTGCAGACGCCAGGTTCGCCATTGGTCCGTCCTGGCCACTGGGATAAGTTGGGAATGGATAATTTTGCTATGGGAACCAATGCTGTAGTAGCGGTCGTCTCCTATACGGTAAAACTTGGCGATGGGATCTTATGTAAGGATTTAGTTTTAAGTTATGGTTATCTGTTTAGGGTTATGATATGGAAGATGCCATGGTCATAAACAGGTCAGCTTTGCAACGAGGTTTTGCGTATGGACAAGTTTTTAAGTCAGAGTTTGTGGACTTGCGGGATCTAAGCACTGGAGGCGTCCCAGTAAGTTTCGCTTCATTAATCACACTATATAGAAATTATTATGTTCTAGCGTACGGCCGTTTTTCAACGAGATCCTACGAACGCTGAGTTGGCAAACTTTTTGGACTTGGATGGACTTCCATTTCCTGGAACACCTTTGAAAAACGGTGATCCTTTCTATAGGTAACATACGATTATTTTTGGTTTTGTGTCCTTGATTGTTACTTTATTATTCGTTTTATATTCGTTATTTTCTAGTTATTTCGTTAAAGAAGAAGGGAAGTATGTGGTCGAGAAGTACAAGCATTCAGAGCAAGTATTTGTTGACAATATAAAGCTCTGCGGCTTAGAAACGCATGCTGAAGAATTGCGAAAGGTTTGCATCAGCTATAGGGTCCCTGTAAGTTGTTTTGTAATCCTGTTTTCGGAGGAGCTATATCTTTAAAAGCAATTTTTTTTTTTTTTAATTACAGCGTTATCCATCTGTGGGCGATAAATTCGCCAGTCGAGCAGGGCAGAAGGGTATTTGTTCCCAACAATGGCCCACTGAAGATCTTCCCTTTACAGAAAGTGGACTAATCCCTGATATTGTTTTCAATCCTCATGGTTTCCCTTCGCGTATGACAATTGGTAAGTAATTTATTGGAGAGCTACGAATTGGACTAGTTTCTTAATTTTTTTTTTCGAGTAAAGCTATGATGATCGAAAGCATGGCTGGAAAAGGAGGAGCTATTCATGGGATGGTCCATGATGCTACGCCTTTTAAATTCTCCGAAGATGATACGGCCATAGACTATTACGGTCGCATGCTTGAAGCGGGTAATTGGTTAAATTTGTTTTAGTTTGTCCGTTAAGTTTATCAATTAATTTTTAGCCGGATATAACTATTATGGAACCGAGAAATTATACAGTGGAACAGACGGCCGAGAAATGAAAGCAGATATATTCTTTGGAATTGTCCATTACCAGCGGTTACGACACATGGTTTCAGACAAGTTTCAGGTACAATATACTTGTTCGCCCCGCGAAACCAATTCTAAAAGGTTGCGTGTTGACCAAATGCAGGTTCGTAGCGTGGGGCCTGTGGACATTGTGACCCAGCAGCCAATCAAAGGTCGAAAACGAGGAGGAGGAGTCCGATTTGGTGAAATGGAACGCGACGCTTTGGTTTCTCATGGTACTTCGTTTTTGTTACACGATAGGCTCTTCCACTGCTCCGATAAATCCATGGTAAGTAAAGTGTTCACGTGATCATCATCCCAACGGGGTGATGACGTCACTAGTGTGATGTTAGGGTCACAAGGCCTGTTTATTTATAGATACCGGTCTGAATACTAATTTCTACCGATTTTTTTTATTTCTAGGCTTATTTGTGTCGAGTTTGTGGATCGATATTGTCACCTATTTTAGAACTGCCTAAGAAGTTAAGCGCCTACAGTCGAGAATTGCCCCGGATTCCAGTTTGCAAGATGTGCAAAGATTGTGGGGATGTGCAAGAAATTGAATTGCCCCATGTCTTCAAGTTTTTGATTGCTCAGTTGGCGGCAGTGAACATTAAGGTTGCCATCAAATTAGTTGCTGCTTAAGGCCAAATGATTATGCAAATTTCGAAATAAATACAATGATATAATGTAGATATAAATGTTAAAAAACAGTATTGATTTTCCACACCACGATAGGGTGACACAATCTATTACCGGAAATGATACACGCATACTAGGATGGTATGTTCACAATATTGTCTAGAACTTCACACCTAACAGTTTTCACTTGGTGGAGTCTTGTAAGTATGCAATGAGGTCGGCACGTTCATTGGGCTTTTTCAAACCGGCGAAGACCATTTTGGTGCCAGGGATGTATTTCTTGGGGTTTTCCAAATACTCGAAGAGGGTGTCTTGACCCCAGGTGATTCCTTTGGATTTGTTAGCATCAGTGTATACGTAACCGGAAGCTTGCCCCGTTTTACGGCCGAAGAGACCGTGCAAATTAGGGCCGGTTTTGTGTTTGCCGCCAGCCTCAACGGTGTGGCACTGAGCACAACGTTGGACGAACAACTATAGAAAGAGACGAATAAATTGTTAGGACTACAAATAAGAAATATAATAAAACTTATGAATGCAAAGATTTTTACCTTCTTGCCCTTTTCAACGTCACCGGCAGGTACAACCATTGTAATAATCTGAAATAAAAAGCAAAAATAAAATAAACAGAAAGAAAGTTTACTTGAAATGAAACCTTCACTTATACATGAATCAGGGAAAAGAATTAAAACAGTGCCATCATTCTTCGCACGAAGTTTAGTCACAGGTACTTCCCGCTATGAAGTACACATGAAGTACGAATGACGTAACTACAGGTCGGCGCGCTTAACTTATGCAACACACATAGTAATTAATTTTTTGGTAGTCTAAAACCTTGTAATTTAACCTAATCAAGACTTGACACTTTCTCGTATTCGCGAAATATGCTAGAATAATTAATGTGTTCCTTTGGTGTACTTCCTCCCACGAAAGGGAGGAGAGACACATCATGTGAAACAAGCTCGTCGATTAAGCAATAATTTTGGTAGCAAATAATTACTAAACTTAATTAACTATATATATATACCTGTAAAAGTTAGGGAGTTGCGAAAATCCAAAACTGCCCTTTTACAAGGTACTCTGCTTGCAACGATCTCCACGAAATGGGGAAGAACGACGGAAGAGGCGTCACTTACGTCGATAAGTCGGTGTCATTGGAGATTCTATTTTCTCATTGGTTGTACCGATATCGGCGGTTTCTTATTTCGATATAAGGTGTGTCGATTTATTTTTGCTATCGTTTTCAATATCGAGCAACTCCTGTCAAAACTGCATGTGCGCGCAAAAGTACAGAAGCGGGGAAAAGTTGTATTTTAATAATAAAAGTTAGTACATCCATTCGCTTTGCTCATGAAGTGTAGAGAATAACCAAGAGTCGTTAGTACCACGATGGAAGCTATCGTTCAGAATCAGAAAATTACCAGTGCAGTTTCCCTTCCCGGACTGGTTGTCGATCAACTTCTCACGAATGATGACCACGAGATATTAGCCGGGAAACTCAGAGAAAAAGAATTCTGGATTGCCAAAAACGGTTCTTTCTCCGTGTTAACCTCGGATGGCAAACTAATTGCCTCCAAAACTTTCGCTAGCAACATTTTTCAGGTGTGTAAGCTGACATGTGCAAGTTGTTCTGTTCTTTTTCTTTATTAAAACGTTTTTTTAATAGGTTTCCTGTGCTGCGGAGTACAATACGTCAATAGTATTTCTGGGTCTTCAAAGTGAATCTGGTGCTGGCTGTATTGGTCTTTATAATCTCAAAACGGGAAAAGTCCAAAAGACGTGGGAGCTTGTTCATAAAGTACTTTCATTAACAAAATTCCCCTTTCCTTAACAAAATTCTTTAACTGCTATTTGAATTATAGGTGACGTCGTTGACATTACTGAAGAGTGCATCAAGTACTCTAAAAACTATCCTAGGTTTGCAGAGGATTTTGCTGGTCGTAGGCAGTCAAGACGGCCACATCCTGTTGCTTGCGCTCACCATTGGTGGCTCAGACCACGAAGGCAGAGATGAAGATGAAGAGGCGGATAATGATGATAGTTCAGTGCTCACCTACCTTGCTCTTAATGATCTTAAGCAAGAGAAGGTCTGGCCCGCTAATGCAGATCTTGCCTTGCCTTTAAATGGTAACAAGACTTAACATATAACTAAAGTATTAAATTCGAACTACTA
The DNA here is from genome assembly GCA_023053545.1 of Lepidurus packardi. NCBI lineage: Eukaryota > Metazoa > Arthropoda > Branchiopoda > Notostraca > Triopsidae > Lepidurus > Lepidurus packardi. The sequence continues at coordinate 5,185,991 of JAKZAN010000007.1, forward strand.
CGCATTTTGTTAATAGATTCTTCATACTATCGTAACGTTTTCGTCTATGGAAACAACAAAAACGACGCAAAACTTCCTGCAGCGGAAGTGTCTGTTACCAGTCTCTGTTCTCTACCCGCCACTGAGTCACTTCTGGTGGGTTTCAGTTTTGGAGGCTTTCAAATTTGGAATCTAGAAACCCTTACTCCTCTGTAAATAGAAAAAGTCAAGGAAAATACGAATATGAATCTAATGTATTTGTCGTGCGTAGATATGCTAGCCCATTCTCAGCTGACGCACTTCCTATTGTGAGTTTTGTATTCCAAGAACCAGAGGACGACCCGCGTAACTTTTGCTACGTTTGGGTAGTCCAGAGTGAAGCTGCAGTTGGTTCCTGTGCTTCTATGTACTCTCTGGGTTTTGCTCGGAAATTCTGGGATGCTGAAGGCAAAGCGTATTATGAGGTAAACGGTCAAATTTTCTCGTTGTTTCGGAGTCTTGATGTAATTCTTACTAGGATTTGCAATCGTGTAACTTGCGGTTAGAAATCGATGTTGATGCAGTGTTTTCAGATATGGACCTTCTTGATCAAGGGGATTGCAAGCTGATATCTTCCACGAGTATCCAGCCGCCACCGTTTATGGAGTCGGATGAAAGTAAGAAAACATAAAAAAAAAAAGATGAAAAAATAAACAGAAAAAATAATTATCCAAATTACTGTAGGTCGATCTCCTGTGTTAAGTCAGTCATTGTTCGTATGGGAAGTGAAAGGCGAAAGCATTTCGTACTATGCGACACTTTTCGACCTGAATCAATGGTACCATGCGCAGATGCCAAATGTGTGGAAGTTTGAACCCAACGTTCTGTGCCCTTTTATGGGATTCTTTCATATTCAGTTGGAATCTTACCAGCGAGTAATAACTGCTTGGCCCAAAAACGACAGTTTAGCTTGGTTTGAGACCAAAGCCAAACAAGAAGAATTTTCATATCCTTCGGCATTGGCTTACGGTAATTGCTATTTGTAGCATATTAAGGACCTTAATGTAACATATGTCTGTGTTAAAGATCTTGTGGTGTTGGTCAGAGGTGGAATTTTGACCTGCAAGTTCGATGGTTTGCAATTAAGCTTGCTAAATAAGATGAAAACCGAAGGTCCTGTCTTGCTTCTTCAACCTAGCGATTTCTACTGTAAAGCGATCAAGGCCGGTTTGCTTCCTGAAGCCACGGAATTGCTGACTCAGGTGGACGAACGATTGAAAGGCCAATAATTAGACATGGATTGACAGATTTCGTTGTATTTTAGAAGGGAATCAGAGAAGTTCTGCTCACAATGGCCTTAGATTACGGTCGGCTTCCCTTTTTGAAAGATTGCGTTGCGCAATGGGCAGATGGTTCCTATACAGGGTCAGGGTGTTCCCTCGCTTTCCTCGACCAATGGGCGTGGTCAAGTTTGGCACAAGCCAAGCAGGCTTGGGATAAAACTAGTGAGATTGGAAATCTTCGAGTCTTGTTAAGTAGTTGACAAAATTCTTTCTAGGTTCCTGTTTGTATGATGAGTCTAACGAGCTAGATGATTTGAAGAGGGATGATCTTCATGCTATTTCAGCCAACGTAAATAACCTCGCTACACTTTTGTCCCTGATTTGCGACTATGCCAAGAAACACTACGAATATGGTAAATTTCAATTCGGTTTATTTAATCAAAAACAAGTTTAAATTCTATAATTTGCAGATAATTTACAAAAGGAATGCAAAGTCCAAGCTGCGGAATTGCTTGGCACATTCTGTAAGACTGTATTGTGGTTCGTTTACGCAGGCTTGCTGCCCGAACACTCGGAAGAAGCCGGAAAAAAATCGTTGTCTTTTCCCAAACGAGAGTTAACAGAGTATTATACCAACAAGTAATAAATACCGAGTTATTCATTCGTTTTTTTATGTTTTAATACTTATCTCTTTGGTAGGCGCAGAAAATTGGAACAACTAAGCAGTAATGTCCAAGCCAGTGACGTCTTGTTAGTAGACGTTTTGGTGCGTGAAGGAGAAAACAGTTTAGGTTCCGTTTGGAAAGATTTCGGAGGAAAGTCAGATCTTTATCCCCCGCCTTCGTACGAAGCGTTGTTGGCTGGCTATTTGAATGGCGAAGAAGACATTGTCACCAAGCATCGTGTGGTCCAGTATTTGTTCTTAGACTTGGCTTCCATACGGACTGATGAACGGTATATTCCTCATGGCTAAAAAAAAATAACTAAGATAAAGCTCGGCGTTTGATGCAGGTATTTGGAACAAATTGAGCATCTCATCACTTTCCCATCGAGTTATTCACTTAGTCCGAGCGTTATTAAACTGACTCAAGCGTTTTGGCTTTTGGACCATCAAGATTTTGAAGTAATTTGTATTAAGGACTGTTTGGCGGGGTTATTAATCAATAATTCTTGTAGGAATCGCTAACTGTACTATTAGATCCTTTGGTTTTACCCACTGACATTACTCCGGAGCAGCACAAAGCTGTAGTAAAAGCGTTTTTGTACCAAGGGCACCCCAGATTGGCTCTCAAATACTCAACGTTACGTAAACTTCCAAATGTTGATACCGAACAAACTAGGTACGATTCTCATGTTTCTCTCTTGTTTTTTAATGATAGATTTCATATCCTATTATTTCTGCATGTAGACTTCACCTGACCGTATTGTTGGCCTGCGGATTGATCACAGATGCCTTGCAGTATCGTAGAATTCACGCTTCGCGAGACAAAGATCAGGATTTGTTACATCACTTTTTCGAAGGTATGTTAGTTGCCTTTTATATGTCGAGTTTCATTAAACTCTTTTTCTTTTAGGTTGTCACGAGCTCCATAAGCTCCATTTGGTACTTCAGCTGCCTTTGAATGCTGACGAGGAAGAAAGTTTGATAGCATTCCTGAGTAAAATCAACACGCTTAGTTCCAAGGAACTCTTGCTTATGTTTTACCTTCAAAGATCCAGGTAAGAAAACTGACCCTGTTTTTCTAGTAAAAATCTGTGATAAATATTGTCTTAATTAAATAGGTTCGCTGAAGTAAATGCATTGCACATTTCCATGAATCGCGGTTGGCCCGCGTTTGATCCATGGAGCAAGGACAAGCAAGTTATGCGAAACACCATAGTAAGCGGTTATTTACAGGTATTGCCTCAACTTACCACCAAGTTAGCTACGCTTCCAACTACGCAATTAACAAACACCACGCAAGGTAAGAGTTTGTACGCTTTGTCTGAAGTTAGTTTAGATATTTAGGATTTTTGCATTACTATAGAAAAACGGCCATACCCCCTCTCGAAAACAGTAAAACCTTCCTCGGCAGCAGTGTACACGAATTCAGGCTTGATTTGCCAAGCATTGGAAAAAGCGAGAGTTACTTGGTCCAGAAAAGCCATGGAAACACAGACGCCTTTCCGAAAGCGTAAGACGGTGGCTCCAACTTTGGATTCCGTACCTTTCATATGCAGTCTACTAACGCCAAGAGGCAAGGATACTAGTATGGATTTGAATGACGAGGAACAACCCAACGCTAAAAGACAGCGATTAAGTCACTACGAACCAGCAGAACATCACAAATCCAAAAGGTAAGCGCGACGGTTTCATAATGTGTTCTGGTTTGAAAACGAAACTTGATGTTTTGTTACAGACTGTCGCTATTAAACGAAGAAGTGCGGACATTACTGAGAACTCCTCCAGTGATCAAACGGAAGAGCAGTTCGCTATACGCCACTACGCTGTCGATATCTACTACACCACATTCATCAATCCTCAAGGTTAATTTACATTTTATTATTATTTATATTTTATTGTTTGTACTTCATTTATTTATATTTTATTAATTTAAATTTGCGTTCTGGTCTTTTTATTCCTTTCATATCTGTAGGCCAAACCTGCTAGTTTAATTGAAGAAGATCAAGAACCTTCCATCATTAGCCATGGTATTGTAAATTAAAAGAGTTTCGTGATTTGTATTTTCATATTCCTTTTCTTTTAGTAACCGAAACGTCAAAACAATTACGGTTTGAGTTGCCTAGGCCTGACCTTGATGCCAGTGATGCCACTGCAAACCAAACCTTAGCCAGTGTAGCTGAATTCGATGAGTCTCTAGCCGAAGTTTCCATGGAACAAACCTCTGCACAGCGAGCTGCTGATGAATCACTAAACGCAATTACGACATCTGCCAATCAATCGGCCGCAGACGAATTTGTCAGCTTCGAAGACGTGTCCGGTTCTAGCAAAGATTTGGAGGAAACCAACGTGTCTACCGAATCCGAGCAGGCGATTCCTCTAGAAGAAGATTCTGATCGCACTGTAGAGAGCGTTGAAATGGACAGCTCTCTCCAGACAACTGAAGATAGGACGCCTGAAGTTGTAGAGACCCGCACAGACAAATTGTTAGGAGAACATCTGCAGGAAATAGAAGAAGAGGACCACATCGATAACCATGCTGAAGAGCAAGAGGAGCTAGAAGAAGAAGAGGAAGAGGGAGAAGAAGAAGAATTGTCTGAGGAAAAACCCCAGTACCGCGTTGACGCCCAGTGTCAAGATAAAAAGTCAACTGATAATGAAAGTGATGATGATATTGTTGTGCTCAATAGCAGCGAAGACGAAGAAGACAGCGAAAGTAAGTCTTTTGGAGCAGCCAGAGAGGACTACGAAGAAACTGATCTCGGTCAAGAGAATGAATACGAGGAAGATTCTGAAGACGACGAAAGTGAGGAAGGCACTACGTCTGAAGACTCCTGTACCGGCATTCCGGTGGCTGTCCAGTCCAGCGAGCAGATATTTGAGGCGAATCGTATCCATTTTGACGTTTCTGAGTGTGAATCAGAAGAAACGGAGCAGGAACACCTTGCAGAAGAAGGCGAGAAAGCAAAAGAAGATTACCTTGTAGCAGAAGCAGACGAGAATACAATGGAAAGGGACACTAGCGGCAGCAAGCAGCTGAAGCTCAATTTGGAAGAATCGATTTTGGAAGAAGAGTCCCCTAAAAACGTCAACCAGTCGATTTCTGAAGAGCCGGAGGTCTTGAACAGTACTAAGGATGATTCGAGTGTTTCCGAAGATATTTACGAAGGTTTGGAAGACGTAGAAGTCGAGCAGAAAGAACCAGAGGCGCAAAGTAATGAGGAGACAGAGGCTGGGATAGAAGAAACAACAGAACCGCGAGAGAAAATTGCATCCGAAGTTAGGGAAACCGTTATTCTTGTGGAAAAGCAGTCTACTAGCCAAGGCAGAACCGAAGTAATTGAGCGTGGAAAGCTAACGTTTGGTAGTCCGCGTTTGGTCTTTTCTGAGATTCAATCAGAGGGCGAAAATGAAGAAGCTGAAAATAAAAGTAACGAGGAGCTGGAGATTGGTATAGCGGAAACAAAAGAACCGCAAGAGGTAATTGTATCCGAAGTGGAAGTTAGGGAAACCGTTGTTGTTGTTGAAAAGCAGGCTACTAGCCAAGACACAGCTGAAGCAATTGAAGAGCTTCAAAAGAGAACATTTGATAGTCAAAGGTTGGTCTTTACCGAGACGGATTCTGATGGCGAAAATGGTGAAGCTGAAAATAAAAGTAACGAGGAGCTGGAGACTGGTATAGCGGAAACAAAAGAACCGCAAGAGGTAATTGTATCCGAAGTGGAAGTTAGGGAAACCGTTGTTGTTGTTGAAAAGCAGGCTACAAGCCAAGACACAGCTGAAACAATTGAAGAGCTTCGAAAGAAAACATTTGATAGTCAAAGGTTGGTCTTTACCGAGACGGATTCTGAGAGCGAAAATGATGAAGCTGACAATGTTTTTCTGTCTACTACGGAAATGGAATCGCAGTCTGTCCAGGGAGAGGAACAAGTGTCAGATACAAAAGACATGGCTGAAGAGGTCGTTGAAGAATTCAAGGAAACCATAGAAACCCAGGAGGCAATGGAAGAAAGCGTCGTCGAAATTGTACCAGATGATGGGGCATCCACTATTAGTGCGATTACTATTGAAAATGCCACTGAAAAAAGCGAAGAATCACCTAAATTGGAGGTTAAGTCTGTGGAATCTTCGCACGAGCCGAAACCCAGAGAAAATTTGGCTGTGCCTTCTTTACAAAAGTCTATACAAGCCTCTGAAACCGAGCAAACGTTTGAGGAAGAAACGCCTGCAAATATTGAGATAATTTCGCCTGATAAACAAGAAAATGATGAGTCCGTGGTAGAGATATCTTCCAGTGCAGACCAATCAAAAAGCTCTGAAATTGAGCCTTCAGGCGAAGAAGGCTCACCAAACATTCCTTCGAGAGAACAAACAGACAAACTTCAAATCGGGCAAGCAGAAGAACCGATTTCGACAGATATATTCTCGATAGATACGTCAGGAGATACAAAAGTCCAGGAAATCAAACTGCAGACACAAATCGTAACCAGACCAGTCTCTTCTCCGATTCACACTGACGCTGTGTTAGAACCAACAGTAGATGCTCGTACTGAACAAGATCGGGAAAGTTCGCCTGTTTTTGTCGCTTCAGAAGATGCACCAGAAGAGTCCGACACCGTCTCTGTCACCAAGAAAGTTCCACAAAGGCGCAGTTTGCGCAAAGCTTCCTTAGATGAGGTTACACCACGCACTCCGACACGCAGGAGCCGCCGAAGTTCAGTAGCAATCGGGGAAGTATCACCTGAGCCGATCGCAACGGATGTTTCGGCTATCAGAACTCCAGGGCGTGTTCAGACCAGATCCGCATCACGCAATTCAATGACTGGGACTCCGGAGCCGCATCGAGCTCTACACAGACGTAGCACTACCCCATCTCGAGAAGTAATACTCTCCAGTTCCCAACAAACTTCAGAAGACGTGTTTGAACTTCAGCTGGAGACTTCCGTCAGCAAGTCTAGACGGACGCCCACCCGCGAAATGCGCAGCTTGCGTGAATCTACACCATTGCGCGATGAGGAACCGTCGCCTGAAAAAATTCTCAAGCGCTTGCGTCGCACTCCTACACGTGAAGCTCAGGTAAAAGAGACCGATACGGGTGCTAGGGTTAGAGGATCATCCGAATCTCATGATTCGGTCCAGCCATCTCCGTTACGCCATGTTTCCTTGCGGTTGGTGCGCGATTCATCCCCTGATAGCGTAGCGAGTGGCTCTTCTGAAGTCTTGTCAACTTCACACTATGCTTTGCGTTCTCGCTCCTCGCCAGCCATCCAAATGCTGCGGTCATCTGACATTTCACCGCCTTGTACTCGTACGCGGACGCGACAGACGTCAGAAACGTCGTCGGGCAAAATGAGCCCTGTACCTAGTACTAGCACGGGGATCACACGACGCTCTAGTAAGAAGGCGACCAAACTACATGACGAAGAGGATCTAAACGAAAACGAAGAAGTTGAACCGGAGCACAAAGTCAAAGGTCGCAAACAACGCAGGAGCAGCAGTACTAAGCGTACTAATTTAGATAGAAGTCAAGGCTCAATTGATCTGTCGATTCTTGAAAGGCCACCTTCGCGTACGCGTGGAGGCTCACTAGTAGAAATTCGTGAGACCGAAGAGGGTGGCGGTGATTCGGATGAGTCCGTACTTTCGGTCTCGTCCGTGGCTTCGGAGCCCGTTCGAAAAAGACAGCGGAAAATACCAGACTCGGATTCGCGAGACGAAAATGAAGTGGACCATCCGCCGGTACTGAAGCGGCAGCGAGCTGCCTCTGAGGAACCACAGGTACAGTCCTTGTTCTTAGAGTTAATTTGGAGCAAATATGTATGTTTCTTGTGTTCACAGCAAGCTACCCGGCGTTCTTTGCGCCCGCGTAAATCCATATTGCTGCAACCGTCTGGATTGGAACCGATTCCAGAAGCCGATAGTCAAGTTGGAAGCCAATTGGGTGCCATCCCGAAAAGGTCGCAAGATCTAAGGTTCGTATCTTGAATTTGGAATGGAAAGAAATAATGACTGTTTCTGTATACAATATGCCTTAGTGAGGATAAGAGGGGAGAGAGCAGCACCGGTAAAAGTGGTAAACGAGTTAGAAGACAACCGAAGCTCCGACTACCTAAGAAAAGGCAAACCATGCAACTTAGATCGAAGGATTCCCTGGAGTGAACAACGTTATTTTTTTTAAGGTGATACTGTGACATGGTAATTACCATTCTGCTTTTTGTGCACATCGAGTATGAAATATAAATCAAAATGCCGTAATGATTGAGACGTTGTAGCTTCTTATATGTATTCACGGCTTTGACTTTTGAAACGTTCGCAATGAGTAGTTTTTGCACCATGAAGCTCAGCTTTTTCCGTATGTAGTACGCTGTCTAATGCGCTAATAGACCGCAAAAGTTTTACCTGGCTTCCCGAAAGAAGGGAACCAAGCTTTGGTTTAAGAATTCATCTAGGTAATTAGTAGGTTGCCAGCCGCCACGAGTGTATATAGCATGTCATCTATTTTGTCTCTACATCAGGGTAGAATTATGACGGGGTGTATTTATTAATCGCTTTAACCATTACGACGCCGCCCTAATTTATACTAAACGAATCTTTCACGAAACAACTGTTCCTAAGCTTACGACTTAATTTATTACAAAGTGAATGAAAAGAATGTTCTCTGCTAATAAATGCTCCTTCTTTTGCAATAATTTAAATTGAGATGGGAAACGCAAACGACTCGGGAAGCCTAAAGGACTGCGCAAACTGGAAACGACTTGCGAGCCCGTTTCACCTATACAAATTGGACTCTTTCAGATATGCAAATACTTGAAAGGTAGCATAGATGTTGAATAACAGTCTGTTTAAACGGAGGTTGAGTAACGAATGTGAAAAATTACTTTTCTACATTTGAGACTAGTGTGTCGGAGGGAGAGGGGAGTAGGTGAACGCAGTAGGGATACGCGTAGATAAGTTTTGGAAAAGCTTGTCGTTGGCATAGAGTAAGTGTGATGAACAATATTGTTCAATATACTATAAATACGGTTTTGAGCGTATGTCGCGTTCGTAATAGAGGCCATAACAACACAGGCTAAGCTCGAAGAGCCTACAGAAGGCGTACTGAGCTAGCCGAGTAATGAGGTCAGGCCGGAGCGCTTGATCTGCAGTTACTTAAGAGCGGAAATAGGAGCTATTCCTGGAATTTTTGATACTACAGTATGTTGAAACGTTTATGGAATAAAACAACTGTCATCCATTTAACTTTTTAGAGGTGAAGTGCCACCTTAAAACCTTTCGGCAGTACAACTTTATATACCATATCAAACAATGAGTGCTCATACGGGGGATACTTCCTTATAATCTCCTTGTTATTGTTTAAAGTAATGGTGACATATAGTTATGACATAATGGCAACATGCAATTAATGGCATAATGGCAACAATAAACCAGGCAACAGACTTAGAACTACACCGTATTTTATGAAAAAGGAACTACTGTGAAAATGACAAAAAAGTGTAAAACGGATTTATCAAGACAACAGAAAAGCCCGTTGTCGTGAAAGTTAAAAGCGCAGCTCCAAAACGTGCACGCTGAAAGCTGTTCAACGCGGTAAAGCTGCAATGAGGGGAACATAAAAAAATAAATATGAATCATGTCCATACCTGCTGTCACACACAACAGAATATATTATGTTTGGAGCGGAAAACATTTATTGCATACTAGCATGCATTGTTACGTCATCGGCTATGCAGATGCTAGGTTGAGACTCCGGCGGAAGCTGTGTAACAACGAGTATCTGAATATCAGTAAATTTAGCTCTTTGGTGAAACAAGAACTACAAAGCTACAGCGGTACAAGTACAAGTGGGACACTCAATATAGCAAAAAATTAACCAATAATGGGTGAGTCTGAACATGCAGAACAAAAGGGTACTTTCGTCGGCATTAGGAAACGGTTTGTTAAAATAACGGAAAATAAAGCGGACGAAGTGTCAAAAAATATCTTAAAGTTTAATGGCCTTGAAGAACCCGGTGAAAAGTTTTCGGAGGAATGTTCTCCAGGTATACGTAATTTGCACATGTATAAATTTTTGTCCTTGTATTGTTGATCTCCATAGATTCCACTTCGTCGAATGACGGGGAAAGTAACGCTACATTACTTAGACAAACCGCCATTCAAGAAGTCAAGGATTGTTTTTTGGTATTATATTTATTTTTCAGAACTTGGTTAAGTCTTTCGAAGAAAATTACTATTATTTATATTCGCAGAAAAAACATCGTTTGTCGAAACAAACGGAAAGGCAGATGATCGAAACCATAGATCAGTTAATAGAACAGATAGAAGCTATTTGTATACCTAAGCGATTTCTCAGCTTTACGGGAGGTTTTAATCCAAGGCCCCAAAAGTATATCTCGTCGCTAAAGCCGCAGCAAGAAAGAATGTAATCACTGTTGTTTTCTTTAGGGGAAAAAGTCCAAATGATCAGTCGACTGGGAAAGTGTTTTTGAATAGAAACTCGGTTTTAACTGACCTGCTCGAGATCAATCATTATCAAACCCTTTACAACATATTAATCTCCATTTTACTGCTTCTTTTTCTCAAAACCGTTGCTCATGACATAGTTGAGACTGGAACGTAAGTTGGCTTCCTTTGTATTAAAAATTGTTACAAACAAGTCCCATTTAGGATCAACTTGGATTTCCAGATGATAAGCTGGGCTTTCGGAAATTTGCGTACGGTTGTGACCATCTGGGTTGCTATGATGTTTTGCACGCTTGCTATTGTCTATCCTGCGTTCAAGGCTTGGGCTCAAAGCAGAAACTATCTAGAAAACAATCGTAATTGTGTTGCTTTTCTATTTAACATCTTAATAAGAATATATGTGACTAGCACTTCGGCTACGTATTTGGGATCGCGTATGGTTGATTGGCTACATAGCGTACATCTCCTTAGTTATTTTTGTGCCTGCTAGAGTAGTTGCGGCCGTACGTCTTCCCCCTGCCTCTGCTATGATTGTTATTCTAGAGCAAGTATTCTGAATTACAGAAGTTCTTGTTTTTTTAACCAAAATTAAAAATTCGGTTATTCTCAGCTCCGACTCTTTATGAAAACCCACGCCTTCGTTAGGTCTAATATACCACGGGTTCGAATTTTCAAACCGAACTCAGCAAAGCTAACTGTAAGCGTTGATAAAGACGGGGAGGAAGATCAGGATGCTGACTCGCCCTGCCCAGATTTTTCCAAGTACTTGTACTTCGTGTTTGCTCCCACACTCATTTACAGAGACTCCTATCCGAGGTATGTTTTAATGTTTTATTTCTCCAAAAGCTGGACTCTTGATACTTACACTTTAACCAGGACTAAGCAAATTAGATGGTCCTGGGTTGCAAGGAATTTCGCGCAGGTCTTGGGAATTATATTTTATTTTTACTTTATTTTCGTGCGTTATTTTGTCCCTGCTTTCCGTCGATTTGGTTCAGTCGATGGACCGTTCACTGTCAAGGACATGATACTTCCCATTTTTGGTTGTATGATGCCAGGTGTGTTGGTACTTTTATGCGTATTCTTTTCTTTACTTCATTCATGGCTGAATGCCCATGCTGAAATGCTACGTTTCGCGGACAGAATGTTCTACAAAGTAACCTTTTTGCAGAGCTTTATTTTAGTGAGTTTATTTTAATTAATAATCCGTTAGGATTGGTGGAATTCCACCTCGTATGCCGGTTTCTTTAGAACCTGGAATGTGATAGTTCACGATTGGCTTTATACGTACGTCTACAAAGATGTGCGGGAGCTATGTGGGCGAGGAAATCGCGTTTTGCCCATGCTTGTTGTATTTGCGGTTTCTTCTGCCTTTCATGAATACGTCATTACTTTTACGTACCATAATTTCAACCCCGTTCACCTTGTCATGTTTGGTGGATTTGGAAGTAGGAAACCTTCGTCTATGATCACTGCTTTTTACTTAAATAAATATTTTGGTGTCATTTTATAGCGATGTTTTCCTGTTTTACCGCGATGGAACGGATTCCTCGATTGGGTAATATTTTTTTATGGGTCACCTTGATCATGGGCTCTGGGCTGCTCTTGAGTCTCTATGCCATTGAGTTCTATGCCAGGATTAACTGTCCGCCTACACTGGTGAGGAATTGTTGTAATTTAAAGTCATCATTGTAGTAAAAACATTTTTTCCCCTTTTTTATCATGAAGGATCCAAGGTTGCTGGATTTCTTTGTTCCTCGTTCATGGACTTGCCGAAATGTCTAAAACTGTTTTTGCTACATGTATCGTAGAAAATATTCCTGAAAAGTGTATCAATAAAACGTACAGCTTATTGTTTGGATATCAGGCTTTCAAATCTGATTTCTTAGATATTATGCATAATAATTATGGGGTGAGAATTTTTGTCGGTATTTTTCTAATAGTACTGCATCGTCTTGTGGTTGTAACTTAATCCTTTGTGGTGTCGTATTATTTTGTTTTTCTAAAGGGGCCAGCACTTAGTTATGTTATCTATTTCCTGGTTATTTTTTTTTTCGTTTATTGTGTACGTCTTGGAAATGGAGGTTGCTCAATATTTCATATTAAAGCCGTCATGGATTAAGATATTTCGATATTTTTTTTATTACAATGAATAGTACATTATCAAATGAAGATGGTATTTTTTTTTTCGTTCTGTTACTTTTAAATCTGGTTGTAAAAGCACACTCCAAGAAAATTCAATATTTTCCTTTCCAAAAATATTTTTTTTAACAGACCTTTAGCTATTTTTCTTGTGAATTCTATCGAATAAGGTATGTTTGAGCATGGACCATAGAAAGCACATGAACCTGTTTAAAACGATGTGACAACCGTAGTCCCATTTGAAATGTTCATGACTTGAGTAAAGCGACCACGCACAAGCAGTAAGGGTGTACTTTTCCTAAAGGCATACGCATACAAACCCAAAATTGAAAATGCGACCAGGTCAGAGTTCGGTATGCTAGCGAGCTAATCCGAAACATCACCCACCTTAGCACCAAGCTTTATTACCACCAGTAGCGTTTCGAGACCCCATCCTTATGCCGTTTATTTCCATATATGTTGTACATCCTAACATATACAGTACAGTCTCATCTTTTGTACTTCTTCGCATGGCTGAGAAAAGAATCTTAACAACACTGACTGTTTCATCATGTAAGATTAAGCCTAGGGCATATCGGTTGGGGTTGCAGAAATAGTATTGGTTTTGTGTTGGTAGCCCACGATTGGTAGCGGTAGCTGCAGTTTAGGGTTGATTACCTCATAAAAGAAAACAGTCAAGGCAGGAGGTTTTCACACGTGTGATTTGTGTGGGGGTGTTTTGAAACATAACAGTCTTCATTTGTCCTGATCAAGCGAGTAATTGTTTATAACTGTTCTTCATATAGTTACTTTATCAACTGTGGGCAGGGACGAGGGAAGCTTGGAGAACATCAGTAACTGTGATGTGGAACGGCTTCGCTGTATCTGTTATCTGAAAATCAGTGTTTTGACGTTTGAGTAGCCAGGCGACTGTTTTCCATTCGACCCTTCTACTAAGCTTATCTGTACCACGTACTCCTATATACTAGCAAAACTGTTTCCCTTTTTTTCCTCTGAAAGTCTGAAGATGAATGAAGACAATATTGATACAGTAATCGGTGAAATTGAAAGTGAAAAGCAGGAAGGTATTCCTGACGGTGTAAGAAAACGGTCTGTTACGGTACGGGAGAATAAAAGAGACGGGATGCCCGAAAAAACAGTAACTCTGATGAATGGCCATAAAGAACCACGTGAGAAGAATTCGCAAGAATATATAGAAGGTATGTATTTAATTTTCGGTATTAACTAACATTTATGTTCTCATGTCGTTGGTTTTTAAAGATTCCTTTTCGTCTGAGGTTGATGAAACTGGAAGTAAGGCTGCATTACTTAGACAAACCGCCATGCAGAAAGTCAGGGAGCGTACAATGGTAATATTTTCTGAACGTGCTGATGTCTTTTGAGCTAAATTGCCGGTGTTATCGCAGAAAATCCAGCGAAATTTGTTGAAACAAACGGAAAGACAAATGGCTGAATCGATTGATCACTTTATGGAAGAACTTGAAGCTGTTGAAGTACCTAAGCGATATCGCCTTTTTATGGGAGATTTTCACCCAAGACCCCAAAGGTATTGTATCGTTATTGCTTAACCGGGATTACAATTATAATTGCTACTCCAGAAAGAAAAGTCCAAGTGGCTCGTTGCCTGATAAGGAGTTTTTGCCGAGAAATTCGCTTTTGACCGACCTCTTTGAGATCAATCATATCCAGACCATTTACCACATATTTATTGCCATTCTACTGCTCCTGTTTCTCAACACCATTGTTTACGACATCGTTGAAACTGGAACGTAATTATATATCCTTTTATTTCGTAAATCGAACATTCGTTCAAACGTGAGATTGTAGGATCAGCTTAGATTTCCAGATGATTCAGTGGGCTTTTGGAAATTTCCGTACGGTTCTGGCCATCTGGGTTGCTATGATGCTTTGTTCGCTTGTGATTGTATACCCAGCATTCAATACTTGGGCCAATCGCAAATACTACCTCGGAAAAAATCGTAAGTAGGGTATATTATTTTCCAGTTACTTTCTGCATTCACATATCATATTCCTAGCACTTTGGCTACGTATTTGGGATGGTTTATGGTTAGCGTTTTACGTGGCTTACATCTCCCTGGCTATTTACATACCTGCCAAGGAAATTATGGTGACGGACCTCCCTCCTGCTTCTTCTGTTACTGTACTTCTGGAGCAGGTAATCTATAGTATTTTTTTTTTTTTTTTTTTTTAATACAAGAAACCTTTTTATTCCATTATTTTTAGGTCCGTCTTATAATGAAGACGCACGCCTTCGTAAGGTCGAATATACCAAGAGCTTTAAGTTCCCAACCGAGTTTAAGAAAGCGGACAATGAGCTTTGATAAGGATGGGGATGAAGAAACGGACGCAGATTCACCCTGTCCCGATTTCTCGAAGTACTTGTACTTTCTGTTCGCTCCCACCCTTGTATACAGAGACTCCTACCCGAGGTGTGCTTTTTAAACTATTTGTAAGTTTAAACCTATTCAAGCTCTAAATTTCTCGTCTTCGCAGGACTAGACGTATTAAGTGGTCGTGGGTTGGTTGGAACTTTGCGCAGGTGTTGGGAGTTTTGTTTTACTTGTACTTCATTTTTGTGCGGTTTTGTGTCCCCGTTTTCCGGCAATTTGGGTCAGCCCACGAACCATTCACGGCCAAGGCCATGGTACTTTCCGTTTTTGGGTGCATGATGCCAGGTACTTTGGTACTTTTGTGCGGATTCTTTTGTTTACTCCATGCTTGGTTGAACGCCTTCGCCGAAATGCTTCGTTTTGCCGATAGAATGTTCTACAAAGTAACTATCATCTTTATTTTATATTTCTTGACCAGTTTTATGCTAGGATTGGTGGAATTCCTCGTCTTATGCCAGTTACTATAGAACTTGGAACGTAGTAGTTCACGATTGGCTATATACTTATGTCTACAAAGATGTGTATGAGCTATGTGGCCGAAGAAGTCGGATTTTGCCCATGCTTGTCGTCTTTGTGGTGTCTTCGGTCTTCCATGAATACATCCTTACCTTTATGTTTCACAGTTTCTACCCCATCCTGCTCGTCATGTTTGGCGGATTTGGAAGTAAGAAATCTGGAGCTGAGAATATTGCTTTTCGCTTGAGTTAACAGTTTCTTGTCTTGTAGTGATGTTTGCTTTTTTAACTGAGATGGAGCGGACTCGTCGATTGGGCAATATTTTTATGTGGGTCACCTTGTTCATGGGCACTGGACTGCTCATGAGTCTCTATAGCATGGAGTATTACGCCAGGATTAATTGCCCTTCTACGCTGGTAAGGAATTCTTCGTTTTTTTCTTTCATGAACCTTGAATTAAAATCGAGTGCTTTAACCCAAAGGATTCCTGGTTGGATTTCTTTGTACCTCGTTCGTGGACTTGCGGCAATGTCTAGCAGGACCGAAAGTTTCCTGTGAGTTATTCCTAATTATTGTATACTTAAGAGTGACTTAAGTTTTATTTCGTAAAATTGAAAACAGGGTTTAAAAGTGTTTGGGTGCCTTAATTTCTACCTACTTTCATAGACCTTTTCGTCTTTTGCGGTTGCTATGCTTTATATTCGAATCAAGTTCAGGGTTACGTTCCTATTTATCGGTCTAGTACTTCAAAGAGGATCTCTCCAAAGTGTCAAACCATTCTTCCAGTTATCGTCCTGTTAACCGACGCAATTTTGGGGCGTTGCGTCTGTTTTTTAATGCGCCAGTACTGAATACGTTCTTATACAATATATTTCCAGTTTAATAATTTACAAAAGGGTTCAAAAATTGCCACACACAGGATTTGCAAGCGTGTACTGTCCGCCACCAAAGATTTTCATGTCAGTATTGTCCCAACTAATGATGTTACCTTTGGGCTGGTTAGCATCGCATATGCGATGAATTTCTTTAACTCCGTAGTTTTCGCCCGCAATTCTGCCTCGGTTCAGAGCTCTTGAATCAAAGAAGTAGTGAACTACCTCGCCTTCAATGCCCATAGCAAAGTCGAAACCGTCATTGAACGTGGTTTGCAATTGGCCGGCAATAGGCATTCCTTTACCGCGGATTACTGAGTTTCTAGCCTGCAGTGTTTGCAAAGAGAATTTAGCATAATATCAAAGGAAAAACTCGAGTTTCTAAATACCTCATGGGCTCTGCCTTCCAAAGCTAATGCGCCATTAGTGTAGAGTTGGAATTGGGCGCTTGAACTTTCCCAAGAGTGACACAGGTGATTCCATGCTCTGTCCAAAGCAATAGCTTCGTTGAAGATTTCTTTTCCATTGATAATCATTTTTACACCAGCTCCAAAAATGTTAGGTTCAATTTGCGTTACAATAGATAATGGTTGTTCGGGAACTACAATTTTAGTATACTTTATAATAAAATGATTTGCTCGAGTTCGATTGTCTTTACCTGCATAGGAAAACGTAGTGTGGGGGAAAGTAAAGTTGGTGGATCTGACCCAGTAGCACAGTGTAAAATCTTGGAGATCGGGCATGGGTTGAGGCAGCATAAATTCAATGTACTAAAGACAGTCTTGGTTAGCGTGCAACTTTCCCTAGAGAAGAACTGAATTTTGCTTACTTGGAAGAAAGTTCTTGTTTGACTTAGATTAACTTTACGTAGCTTGTCTGTAACTCCATTGCCGCAGTTGGTTTTAGCGAAGGTGAAAGTCAGTTGAATAACAACGAAGCTAACAAGAAACATCAACCTCATGATTAACGAGTTCGGAGCAGGACGGGACTGGAGTACCGGGCTTCGAGTGCTTGGGCTTTTGTAGTCAACCGTTCTTCTTGGCGGATATCCATCCTCTTTCCAAGCACCTGTAGAGGCGGGCGGATTAGGCGGGTCGGTGGACCGAAGGGAAAAACCCACGCTAGCTCAGCCCCGAATACACGCACGGAGAAATTTGCCCGGATGATTAACGCATGTTTGGAGCTACCCAGTAAAGTTAGCCAATCCCATACTAAAAAAGCGTGAAATGGTATCAAAAACGGAAGTCATGGTTCCGGTTTGAGGTTATTTTTTTATAAAGTGGCGATGTAGGATGTAAAACCATGCAGTTAATCAGGAGATCTAGTTTGTCTTTCGAGGTTTGCAAGGGCAACTGATATTACCATAATAGCTTTTTTCTAGAATCGATTAAGCAGACGTCGCTGTGCGTGTTTTGGACAACCTTGATGGGTCGTACTTCGAAATCTGTAAAAAGGGGTCAAGTTCGATAGGGCGTAAACTAGTCAGCTAAATAGGGCGTAGGGTAGTATATTTATTGTAAGAAAATAGCCTACGAAGTATAACCGCAGCCCTGACTTCGCCCTTAGGTATATAAGTTTGACTTTCTTCGACATTGAAATGAAGTAGCGCAGAGCGGCGAGATCTTATCAAGACAGGGTGTGTTTTTATCCCCCAACCCATGAAAGGAGCAACTGTCAGCTTCTACTTTCTTTCCGAATGCCACTTTCTTCGTAACGCCCAGTCACGTATACTATATTGCGATGCTTCGATTAAACTTAAATGTCATATTCCAGTTAGGAGTCGTTTCTAGAAGAGTTTAAAACTTCCAAGGAAAAGGAAAGGAACGTTCCATGTGACATATGAACACATGTTTATGATGTCATATTTACATCAATTTAAATAAGTGATCATACAGTAACACAGATAAAAACTCGTAAGTTGTAGTATAACAGAACATGTATTTGGAAACAAGTTAGAATCTCGCACATACAGGATTAGCTAAACCAACTCGAGCTCCACCGTAAAAAACAATATCAGTTGTTCCTTGCCAGTTAATCAGATCACCGCGGGGATGATTAGGGGCTAAATTGCATGCGCGGAAGGCTTCGCTAACTCCGCAGCAAGTACCGGCCACTTTCCCGTTAATTAAAGGTCTGCTGTACCAGTTGTATAAAGTTATCTCGCCGTCAATGCCAGCTCGGCGATCGTAGCCCCCGTCAAAGATAGCTTGTGTTTGACCAGCAATGGGAATTCCACCACCCGGAATAACGTGGCCTCTCATCTTAAAAAAAAAAAATCAAGTAAAGAACAAAAAAACTCAGATTAATTAAACAAAGGTGGCAATTTTTCAAGGATATTGGGCTTACCATTGGGACCGCGCCTTCTTCAAGGAGTTCGCTGTTTACGTGAACTTGGTAACGTGCTCTCTTTCCTTCCCATGAATGGCAAAAGTGATTCCAGCCCTGTTTTAAAGTAGTTAGGGACGTATGGATGACCTGTCCCCCAATTGTTAATCGAACTTCCTGTCCGAAGAATGTAGGCTCAATGCGTATTAAAATAGCGGCTGGTTGCTCCCGTACTAATGAATAATATCACGTGTAAAGCAACTTTCCGTAGGCGTGTGCCATTAGAAACTCTCTTACCAGCATAGGAGAAAGTTGTATGGTTGAAAGTCAAGTTGTTCGACTTCATCCAGTAGCAAAGTGTAAAGTCTTCGATGTCAGGAACTGGAGCAGGGTTTCTGAATTCTACAAACTAGACACTGCATTAGGAAACAATCTCTTTTGCTAATGTAATTGCGATTAACTTACCTGGAAGTACATATTCTGATGCAAGTAGATTTTACGCAATTTGTCTTGTGGACAGGTCGGGTTGGCTTTTTGACCACCGATATTGGGAAATGGAATCGCTTGGGCCAGTCCATAGCAAGTTAAGACAAGTGTTACTGTGAGTAAGGACTTCATAGTTGTTGTCGAACCGCTCGTGATCAAGCTACTAGTTTCTTTGCGGGAACCACGTGAGCTTTTGTACCTATACCTCACAGGCGTGTGCCTCTCGTAAGCGAAGACAAGCGTGTGGCTTACAAACTAACACCTCCCCAGCAATTTCCCCAGACCCAGAAGGCGGGAATATCCGCTGACATACCCAATCTTATGCAAATGAGCTACAGCATGTGTAACCTTGGTAGCTTTGCCCCGTAAATAAGTTCAACGTCATCAAAAAGCAAGCAGTAAATGGTTCAAACTAGTAAAATTCGTGAGGGTTTTTAATAAAAACGAGTAAAATATGTACTGAATCTCGACGAACACTTCCTGAGAACCTTGAATGTAAAGCTGAAGCCAGAGGTCTAGTCTAGTTGACTACACTTCTTTGCTAAACATTAATGCAATAAACTAATTAACACAACCATACCTCAAGAGAGGGCCTAAATTAAGGTAATTAGGAGCTTAAATAGCATACAACCACGGGATCCTGATTTTCGATCCCCGGTTCTTGCCAACCGCTTCCAATAGTTTCGGAAATCGCAATGGGATTATCTTGCATACGTTGAAAAAGGTTCGGATTCTGTCCAAGTTTGTCGCATAGTTGAAGTGCAAGGTTAGGGTCGCGAAGACTGCTCTGAAGAAATTGCGGATTGGAGTCCATTAACTGAAGCATTTGCAGGGTAGCCAGTGGATAACATTCTAGGCAAGTATAGAGATTCTGGTCACTAAGGAGCAACTGAAATAATCCGGGATTATTTCGCAGGAGAACTTGAGCCTGTGTGGCATACTCTGGGTTTTCGGCAAACTTGATCACTCCCGGAACCACTGTTTGAGGGCTTTCTAACGCTTTGGTCATTGAATCAGGAGCTTCAAGCAGAATTTCTTTCAGCCAAGGAGAGCTGCGTAGAATCTCCAGCAGCTGTTGCAGTTGATATCGACGAGTGAAAACGCTGACAATAACACGAGGATGGAAAGCAAATTCGGGATTTTCCTGAAATAACTTCAAGTAGCTTTCAGGGTCTTGCTGGATGTTTTGAAGAAGAGTTGGGTTGTCCTGCAATTGCTGGACGAGCTGTCCAAAATAATCGGGATGTCGTGTTTGTAAACGACTCAAGATCGGCTCCAGCTGCATAGGTATTTGAATAAGTGTCCCCAATCCCGCTTGTGGTGTTTGCGAGACTTCTTGTGGGTCAAGTTGCTGAAAGTATTTCAGAAATTGCGTTTTGTCAGCACGGGGTGCCAAGTAGCAGTTGAGAAAAGGAAATAAGCCGGGTAGACTGGTTAGCATGGATTGTTGTGGTTGAAATTCTTGCAAAGTTTCGTGAGGTGTGACACCTGGTGTGAGTTTAACAGGAACTTCTTTTTGAGTAGGAAATTTGTCTGCTTTTTGTTCAGGTATGTGATCCGGAGTTGGTGCGACACCTGCTTTAAAAGGAAATTCTTTCTGTGTAGGAGTTTGTACTTCTTTTGGCGCAGGAACGGGAATTTGCTCTTCTTTTGGCGCAGAAATTTGCTCTTCTTTTTGTGCAGGAATTTGCTCTTGTTTTGGCGCAGAACTTTGCTCTTCTTTTTGTGCAGGAATTTGCTCTTGTTTTGGCGAAGGAATTTGCTCTTGTTTTGGCAAAGGAATTTGCTCTTGTTTTGGCGAAGGAATTTGCTCTTGTTTTGGCAAAGGAATTTGCTCTTGTTTTGGCGAAGGAATTTGCTCTTGTTTTGGCAAAGGAATTTGCTCTTGTTTTGGCGAAGGAATTTGCTCTTTTTGAGCAGGAATTTGCTCCAGTGTCTGGGCTTCAATCGGAGACTTTTCCAAGTCTTCTGGACGCAGCAGTAGCTTAGGTCGAGCCTGCTGTTTCTTTTGGATATCTTCGGGTGAAGATTTAATTGCTGTGGGGTCAGCTTCAGCTGTAGGTGAAGTCCGTTGCGCTGAAGTTTCGACGTTTATGTACTGTATAGGTCCATCGGGTGAACGCTGATTTTTGTCGTCTTTTGCCGGAGTAGCAGACGAAGGCTTACTTTTGACATCTTCAGCCTGGCTTGTAAATGAAAGCTGTTGTGCCGGGGACTTGACAGGTAAAGTTGCAACGGGTGAAGTCTGAGTTTTGGCTTTCTCCGGTTGCGATTCCTGTACTTTAATCGAAGGTTGCCTCAGAACGCTTCCTGATTGTGCTGAAGGTTTCTCCTGAGCTTGAGGCTGAGTTGGAGGCTCTGCTCGCGTTTGGGGCTTGATGATTTCTTCCAACAATACCTTGGGTAATAACAGTTTGTCTTCAGGCTGCAAATTAGGTTCTGCCACGGTTTCCTTTGGTACAAGTTGTGTTGGTACGTCTAGAAGTCCAAATAAGATTGGTGGTAGAGACTGTCCAAATAAAAGTTCTGCGTCCTTCAGGGGTAGAAAACGAGGTACAACTTCTGGAACAAATGAAATCGATGGCTCAGGCTGAGTGCTGCTTTGCTCATTGCGATGAACTTGGAACTGACCTGACTTTGTATCCGCACCCGCTTGCTGTTCAGTTCCCTTCACAGGCTCTGAGACAGCAGAGGCGACGTCGGCTTCATTTTGCGGAACGGGCTTTGGTAATGGTTCTGGAACAGCTGAATTAACGCTTTGTCGGTTATCATTTTGTGGAGGACGAACGGCTGATTGCAGATTCTTATCCTGCTCCTGGACGTTTTTGTTGACCTCTGCAGCAGCGCGTTGGAGATTCAACTCTTGCGGATTCGATTTCTGCCTCAATTTATTCAGGAATTCAGGGTCCAATAATTGCGTACCCGCTGAAGTTAGCTGGGAGCCTGCCGGATTTCCGACCTGTTCGTGTGGATCAGATCCGGGAAGTACAGGGGAATCCACTGCATACGCAACGACAAGGGCCAATCTCAATAACATCAGGCAGGTCACTACCTGAAAATTGAACTTTTTTTCGGTAATTTGTTTTTTAAAGTACATAGTTTTGCTTACCTTCATGGCTTCGCGTCTTTCAGTCCACAGAGTATGAAGGCTCAGGCTAGAATGCAGACGTAGGAAAGGGTTGTCGGGTTTTTATGGTTCGCTTCCGGTAAACGCAGCAACGACGATGGTCACCCCATTTCTGAATAAAAGGAAAAACAGGTCCCCAAGGAATGTAGCCCGTAGAGGGAGAAACTTATACAGGGTGCGGCTTACTTATCCTGACCGGTGCTTCCTGCCTGCCTTGTCTAGTTAATTATAATTTTCATCGTTCCTTGCACTGAAACTTTCCAATTTTACATAATAATGTTTGTGTCTGATTTTGTATTGAACTATTAACTTTACAAATAAAAAAATAAGATCACGAAGTAAGAACGATTTTAAGAATGGGGCAACAGAAGTTAGCAAATTAAGCTGCTCCGCCAGTTTGCTGCTGCTGATTAGTAGGCTGCTCGCCAGTAGTAGACGGACCCAGAGCTCCAGCCGAAGGTGCAGGAGTAATAGGAATTACGCGTTCTTGCTTGCCTTCAATAGCCATCTTGGGTGCCAGCACGGTGAGCACGCCTTCTGGAGACAACGTTGAAGTCACCTGCTCAGGATTCACGCCTTGTGGGAGAGTGTAACGACGACGGAACTCGCGAGAAACGTACCCATGACGATCACCCCTAGAAACGAGAAAAATAATATAATTACAGAAATTTTAACATTCTGTAGCGTCTTACTTCTCTTCATGTTTGCCATGAATAATCACGTCGTTTTCGGTTGTCTTTACGGTAATCTCATTGGGCGAGAAGTGGGAAACGTCCATCAACACCTGAAAATGAACACAAAAATTAGATTCATCGTGTAACGAAAGTCTTTCTCATGCTCCTATTCTATAGTCAATTTAAGTACTTACTTGGAAAGACTTGTCGTCTTCCTTGACATTGGTCCTGGCAAGCTGTTGGTTCAACCAATTCACGGGCCGATTCAAAAGACGCATTCCACGAGGCTCAAATACATCGTAAGGGGTCGCCAACGCGTTACCAAACGCGGCATCGGAGAAGGGATTCCACGTATCAACCGCACTTCCAAAGCCACCAAAACCTCCGAACGGATTACCGCCGAATGGATTACCACCGAATCCCCACGGAATTAATGACATTGTAGAAGTCGATGGGTAGATACGAGCACTTCGAAAACTCAAAAGCGTCTGGGTATCCCCAACAAAACCCGCTTCCCCTTTTATAGGGCTGGTGCTACTTCTAGAAGCTTTGTGAAGCACTGTGCCAGCTAAGGGAAGTGTAACGATTGTTCTAGACTTCTTCCTCCTTCAACGTAGGTTCCGCGTGGCAATACAGCTACAATCATTCCAGCAATGCTTATACGTAAGCATCCGAAATGTTTTACTCGGCTACGGTAAACCACTGAAAACTATATAGCAATGAAAGATAAAAAGGTCCTAGTACGGAGTGGAAACACCCGCCAACGAACAATTTTTGGAACGCTTCTCGGGAAAATAGGGCATGTGCATACTAGACTACGGCTATTTAATTCCTAGAATCCCCATTCCTAGAATTCCCTTTCATGCAGGCATGGAAGGGTTTGGCACTCCAGCAAACTTGTGCACTTTTGACAGCTATACGTCCAGGTATAGATTAGTGAGCCTTGCTTAAACTCTATATTCTTCTAGATGTTGGACAAACGTTTTTCCACCGGATGTATTATTTTCTCGAAATTTCTGGGAAGTTTACGAAACTAGATGGTAAGTAATGTTGCAGAAGCTTGGAGTAATGTTACAGAGAGTTCGAGAAGTAACGCAATACATGTTTATAGTCGTGTAAAAAGAACTGTTCTTTTACTTTGAGAGCGTGTAAGCCTTACCTTGGTGCAGGTTTTATTGTTCATTATAGATATAACACAAAATCTATCGGTTCAACGACTGAATATTTAAACTGAGGAAGACGCATAGATACGAGACAACTTTGAAACGAATGCTGTGTATTAACAAGGCTCAACTACATAAGATATGGAATAGAAACTTTAAGAAGATAGGGAATACAAATTTTAGAGTCCGGATGAAGGAAAACGTTTTACTTCATCTCAACATCAGCGTTTCCACCTTTGCGCTGGTGTTGAACAGGAATCGAGACGTTTTGCTGCGCACCCTGGGCACCAGTTATTTTCCTCTCTGGTCGCCCTTGTTCACCCTGGATGCTGGCTTGCTTTTGAGCTGGAATTTGTTTGATCTCCACGTTCTTCTGTTTAATCTCGCGGGGCTTCTTGGGGCAAGTGATGTTCAACACACCATCTTCGGATAAGGTGGATTCAATCTTCTCAAGATCCACCGTACGGGGTAGGAAGTAACGACGGGTAAATCTACGCGCGATATGGCCATGCTCATCTGGACGTTCCTCGTGCTCAGCGGTTATCACCAAAGAGTTGTCTTGCGTCTTCACTTTTACTTCTTCCGGTGTGTAGTTAGGCACGTCCAATGTCACCTAATGTTTCGAATGTAAATTTTTTCGCATTTATTTTTGTCTTACGTACCTGAAATTTCTCGTTGTCATTGATAACTTCAGAGCGAGCTCCTTGGGGATAACGACGAGCTCGCTTGGACCTTTCCCTTCCAGTCGTAAAGAGAGGCGAAAAACCGAAATCCAATGGAATGAGATCAGAAGGTGTAAGCCCTACACCAAAATCTTGATTCCAAAGGCGCAGAGGCTCGGTAACTTCGGGCCAAAACGGATCCAACAGATAAGGGTCTCGAAGTAGTAGCGACATTTTCGTTCAATTTTCTGTCTTCCAGTTGGAGCAACAATACAACAATGTTGGTCGCAAGCTAACGTCCCTCCTTATATAGCATTCGGGGGGTGGATAGAGAGAATGAAAAACGTTTTTGCTACGAAGTTAGTCGAAACGAAGCATCGAAACAGACATTGTATAACAGACATTGCTATCAGTCAAGGGTGTTAATCGATCAGCTTCATGTCGATATTGATCAATATCATATAGATATCGATCAGTTCCATGTCGATATCTTTCATAGCGATACAGTTTCGTATCGATGGGTGGAACTCGGCAGCATCAGCAGACAAGTGGACAAGTCGACAGGGAAAATTCAAAACAAACATGGAAGTTCACGACGATCTAATTTTGTAAG
Organism: Lepidurus packardi; assembly: GCA_023053545.1. Classification (NCBI taxonomy): domain Eukaryota; kingdom Metazoa; phylum Arthropoda; class Branchiopoda; order Notostraca; family Triopsidae; genus Lepidurus; species Lepidurus packardi. The sequence continues at coordinate 5,211,283 of JAKZAN010000007.1, forward strand.
TATGTTAGAATTTGTAATATGTTTAGCACGTCGATACTTTTATAGCTTAATATGTAAAATACAACCACTAACTAGAATTTGTGATGTAAAGATTTGCCGATAAATAAAATCAAAATGGGTTAATTATTTTATTTTTATTTCCAGGCATGTGACCCCGGACAAGTTTTACATTGAACCGTTATGCAATGCTAAAGAGCTTGTGGTAATTGATAGACTTACTCAGGATATAATTCTTGAAGGTAAGGCATGTTTTCCTAACACTGATCTTAGACGCAAGAATTCCAGGAACCGAACCAGACTTCGCTTTAATACTAATAGTACCCGTACAGTACTTACGCTACGAAGTGTTTATAATTAAGTACGTGATCTTGACAGCATAGGCTACAAATTTAAAAGCACGCACGTGTAAGAAGCAAGAAAACTAGCATTGTCCTTTCTACAACTCCACAATCTCACTTATGGACTGCAAGTGCATACTTTAAATGCGTCATCTTTCTTGGACAAAGGTGCAAATTTGCCTGAAGTACTGTTTGTGGTAACATAACAGGGTTCTTTCTTTGTATTACCGAATATTATGCAATTCAAGATTGATTTGCAAAAATCGAAGCATCCGCAAAGATCTGGAACAGTTCTGTTATTTATAATATCCTTTCCAGTGTAGGCTGTTTGTCTTTTGCAAGATAGTTTAGAACAACCTAAATAAGCTTGCCTTAATTTGATAACTTTTTTTTATTTTCGTACTTGTTCTGTTCGTCAATGGCGTCGTATTATTAAACGGACAGTATGTAAAGTTAGTATACACTTCGGTCACTTCTTTAGGCTACGGATTATATTAGAAGTTGTAATGAACGTATCGTAAAAATGGTATGCTATGAGTTACCATGGTTGCAAAGTAAGAGTCCGTAGTAGTAGATGAATTGTTGGAACTGTCATAATCATCAGTAAGTCGACACAGGTTGCCTTGAAACTTAAAAGCAGCGCAATTATTGTTTTGGCAAAGAGCCGCACAGGTAAAAGAAGAAGCCGTGAATTCACTCCTGTATGTTATGTTCCAGACATCGAGGCCATAGAATTGAGAACTGTTTATTCCTATATAATCCATTAAGTTAGCAGTTTTCCAAAAAGATAAAAAGCGAAACCTCTTACCCTGAGCAGTTATGGTTAGAAGGAACATGAAGAACGTAAACATGTTGACCGTTTCCCGTGAACACTTTCCTTGCTTTAAATTTTTAGCAGAAGCTTGCGAAGACCTGTAGGTACCCCCGAGTAAAAGACCGTGTAATAGACTTCCAGTCTGGGTGTTCCTATCCCCGTTATATTTATCGAATTTTAATTAACCAGCAGATTAGCCCCAGCTTTCCTAAACTCAGTTAATGACTGGTGTGAGGCATTTACTAGCAGACATAAAGGATATTTATTTTATAGCGTAATGAGTTTAAGCAAATCGATGACGTTATCGTAGTTGTGGTATTATGACTTCTTTGCACGAATATACGAATACCGTAAATATTGCTGACGTCATGTGAAAAATTACGATCTTTTAAAACGGTTCCGTCAAATTCGCTTTATTACTGTTTCTTATTTTTCTCTAGCACGTAAAGTCACTATTCCACCTATCGCGAGCAGCAAACCAATATGTGGCATCCTGGGTATCACTCGTCTTTTGGCAGGATCGTACTTGATTGTCATCACTCGGAAATCGAAAGTGGGCGAAATCAATGGGCAGAGCATTTGGAAAATCGACGAAACTGAGATCATTTCATTCGCTCGCACATTGCTACACTTGACAGAAGAACAAGTGAGTTTAGAAATAATGTCAGTATTAGTTTGGAATTATTAAACTAAATTTACTCTCGTTTTTGACAGCAAGCGGATAATCAAGTTTTCGTGAGCATGATTGAGCACGTGCTGAAAACACCGTACTTTTATTTCTCTTATTCCTACGACCTCACTCATACACTCCAACGTTTACATAATACGATGCCAGAATTCTTGCAAGTAATGACTATTTTTAAGGAAAACTTAATGGGCAAATTCATTTGACAACTGTTTGTTTTCAAAAGATGCCACTCCACGTGAGGGCAGATGAACGGTTTGTTTGGAACCGGCATTTAACGCGAGACTTGGCTAGTCAACCCGAATTGCATCGCTACGTACTGCCTATAATGCATGGTTATGTTTCAATCAACCACTGCAGCCTTAATGGCAAACCGTTTGTTTGGTCCCTGGTGTCAAGACGCTGCTGTTATAGAGCAGGCACCCGCTTTCTTATGCGAGGGATTGACTTAGAAGGCCAAGTGGCAAATTTCGTTGAGACCGAGCAAATAATCGAGTTCCAGGGCGACAAAGGATCATTTGTCCAAGTAATATCCTTTTCTAAATAGTGTGTGTGTATGCTTGCTTATCTTTTTTAAAAAATGATGTGATTTGGCAGACAAGGGGCTCAATACCATTATTTTGGACGCAACTGCCTAATTTGAAATATAAACCTAAACCGCTTTTAAGTCTTATTGACAACCATGCCGAAGCGTTTTCCCGGCATTTTGATTCGCAAGTATTGAACTATGGAAAGCAGGTTCTAGTCAACCTTGTAAGTTCCCTTTTTTACATCTTTAATCTCATTTAATCTCATTTGATGCTATTTTTGTCTGATTTAGATTGACCACAAAGGTTCAGAGCAAAAGTTAGAGCACGCATTTTGTTCTATGGTGAAGACGTTCAAGAGCCCGTTGGTTAAGTAAGTACTACCCTTAATCACGTTTGAAGCTTTTTCGTTCATTTGTATTTTCGTAGATACGAGGCTTTTGACTTCCATCACGAGTGTAGGAAGATGCGTTGGGACAGACTTAGCATATTGATGGACCGCTTAGCTGGCGACCAAGAGGAATTAGGCTACTTTCTGAGATTAAGGGATGGAGTAGTAATTAAGCAGCAGGATGGGGTTTTCCGCACTAACTGCATTGATTGTTTGGACCGAACCAATGTAGTACAAAGCTTGTTAGCTCGGCGACATCTGCAAGATATTTTCACTGTATGTTTAGCACAGTTGTAGTTTGCTTTCAGTTGATCGATATTTATATTTTTATATTTTGTTGCAGAGACTGGAACTACTGCGTGAAGGACAGATAGTCGAACTTCAAACGCATTTTGAAACGCTATACAAAAGTGTTTGGGCGGATAATGCAGATATTGTCTCTTTACAATATTCCGGTACTGGGGCCTTAAAAACGGACTTCACTCGCACCGGCAAACGAACGAAGACAGGTGCACTAAGAGATGGCGTCAATTCGGCTGTCAGATACTATAAAAACAACTTCGCCGATGGATTTAGACAGGTAACTTTCGTTTTTAATATGTTTTTGTTGCCGAGTTTAGTTTAATGTTATTCGTTTAGGATGCAATTGACCTATTTTTGGGCAACTATGTTATCGAAGACTTGGACAACAAAGCGTCTCCCTTTAGGCAGGAGAGAGACTGGAAAGTACTTTTGGTAAGATGATTCAATAGAAATCCTGTTTTTGAATAAAAATTTAATAAAGTTTATTGTAGTTGCCTACAATTTCCCTTCTTGCGTTTGTGATGTGGTGGGTCACAGTAATTGTTCCATCAGGTATGATATCTCAGCAATGTTTGCTACGATGTCTTACAAGTGATGTATTGTAGAGTACAGCACGGAAACCTTGTTGTATTTGCTGTTCTGGGGAGGTATGGTTGGTTCTACAGCATACTTAATTCTTCACAATGGACCAGAGTTTGTGGACTGGCCAAAGCTTGTGAAACGCATAAAAAGGGAAGCTCAGAAAAAGTTGTGGTGAAAGATCACGATGAACTTGGTGCGTTTTCCCTTTGTTTCGCTATTATTCTGCCACGGAGTTTCTTCGCGTATTTTTTGAACTGGGTTGGTTATCTTAATGGTGAAGAAACAGGTAACGTCATTCCTTCCTGGCAAGGAAAACACATGGCGTGGTTGTTCCCATGCGATGGTTATAAATTTAAAATAAATAAAATTGTTGCAAAGCTTATCTCGAATATGACTCCACCTTTGTGGAATCTCGATAAGGTAATCAGCTTTCCAGGTGCAAAGGCAGGTTCTACACCTTAAGCGAATTAAATGCTCTACATTGTGCACATGTGCTAACTATGGAAAGTTACTCGACAAGAGTTGTCGCGCTTTTGGGTAATAAGATTTCACTATTTAGTATATTATTTAATCTTTCTTTAGTTATCGCAGGTCTTGTAGGCAATGCCAATCTACAAAACCTACCCGTTGGACTGAACGTGGGAGATGATGATGTTTACTTCAGTGATATACAAAGGCTAAAAGAAACCTTGTTAAAGGACTATGACAAGCATTTACGGCCTGCACGAACACATCGAGAAACTGTTAAAGTTGGATTGGGCCTGTCTCTCACGCACATAGAAGTGGTAAAATCCTGCATTCACTATTTTTGTATCCTTCCTGCTGTAACATCCTTTAATTTTTTTAGAATGAATTGGCTTCCCAGTTCACTGTTCAAGGCTGGTTTACTGTAGTTTGGAAAGATGAGCGTTTATCATGGAATTCAAGTGACTATGATGAGCTCGACGTGTTGCACTTACCCAGCCACTTAGTGTGGCAACCTGATATTGTACTTTATAATAAGTAAATACATATTATATTATTTACATTATATATGTTTATAACAAGTATATATATAAACCGGCTTTTTAGGAACCTAATTTTGTGCTGTTATCTCCATTTAGTGCGGATGCTGGCGATATAGGTCATTTTGCCGAAACTCAACTACTGGCATACAGTGATGGGAGTGTCTTGTGGGTTCCCTCAACTCGGTTGCCCGCGCTATGCCGCTTTGATCTTCGCTACTGGCCAGAGGACACACAAGTCTGTTACCTGAAGATGGGTTCATGGGCACATGATGGCGGAAAACTTGAACTGTACAAATACACAGAACAGGTAGTAGCTAAGAAAAACTTTATCACTTTCTGACAGGCGCTATTTCGTAGAGTAGGTTGACAAGAGTGGCATATTTATTGATAATGGAGAATGGGAGATTACGAACAGCAGTGTTACCCTGAACGTGGTAGAGTATCCTTGTTGTCCTAACGTTATCTACCCCGACGTAACTTTCGAAATTGCCATTAAGAGGCGGTCTCAATTATATTATGTGACGATCTTCACCCCTGCCATAAGTAATAACTTCGTTTAATGGACGTATTGTTTCGTTAATACATTTTCTTTCTAGTCATCGTCGTGTTAACTTCGGCTAGTTTTATACTGCCTCCGAATGCTGGCGAGAAAATAGTGCTTGGCGTAGTGGACATGGCGATTCTGTGTTTGTACCTGGTTCAGTTCAACACTATTTTACCAGCTATGGGGAATCATGTACCGCTAATCAGTAAATATTCTTTATTTTGTTGTACTAAAGTTAAACGTATTTTGTTCTAGTGTTGGTTTACAAAAATACTTTGATAGCCGTCGGTGTATCTGTCGTAATTGGAATTAGTACTATTTCGTACACTCGAGTCCCGAGAGCCACAGGACCTCCTCCCTATCTTGTCAAGCTGTTCACAGGGTTTTTTGGTTGCATGCTGTGTTTGGGATCTGTAATACCACTGGTAAGCTTTTTGTGCCTTTTCTTATGGCCTGGACGCTCATACATCGTTTTTTTTTTGTTTTTTGCGTTTTTAGGTAACTCGAGCAAATGTACCAGTTCAAGATACCTTACGCATGTCTGGACTTTTGGAAGGAAGTGACAATCAAAGCTTAGCTGAGGAAGAAATGGCATACGGTCGCGCTCCAGCATATTCTTTTCAAACGGAGCCGAAAGTTCGAATTCAAGGAAGAATTGATGCCGAGTGGTATTTATTAGCTTGTGCCTTTGATCGTATAGTTTTTTTCGTGTATTGGTTTACACTTGGTGTCATGATGGTTTCAATGTAGACTATTCATAAGGAATATTTTGTTTTTTGTAATTGGAAAAAAATTTCTCTGAAATAAATCACACATTTAAAAAAGGATTGTGCATTAATACTAACTTGATTAAAGAGGGACATCGATTGAATAAAGACACTCCAAAGAAATGCCTTGCTGAATCACAGATCAAACTTACCTTACTCTTTAGCTGAAGGTGAGCTTCACTATGTGAAGGTAATATATGAAGGTTATACATTATATACTGTATTGTACACAACCTTAGTTTAGATATTAATTTTATACATGTTTCAACGATCATTTTATATAAGCCCATGACTGCCTGTATAGCACGCACTACTGGGAACCAACAGGTCCTCGGTTCGATTCCTGGCCGTGACACTTTATTTCGTCGAAAAAACTAAATATTATGTGGCTCCCTTACCCTGTATATGTCTTCCCGGCAAGGTTTATATTCCTATATTCGGAATTGTGATGCTTCGGCATTACGAGCTCGAATATCGGGGTTAGGAGTTGGGAACAGGGAAAGAGGCGAGGCTCTCAATTTTTGACGATTTTTGAAGGGGACCCCCTTGATATAGCATTATTCCTTATGGAAAAAAGCCCAGAAAACGCTTCTTCAGAGCGAAAAGAAGCCACGCCCCCATTTTTGGTCCAATCCACCAATAGCATTCGCCTGCCTTTGAGACCACGCCCTCTTTTTTGGCGTTTTTCTTGAAATATCACCAAAAAATTTCACTTTTAATAAACAGTTACAAACATACAACAAAAATTTATATTTTTTGTAAGTAGATTCTGCGGGTAACGGTTTCGTAAATCAAATAAGAAATTCCGAGGGTCCTTGAAGGTTATTTGGAGGTATTTGAAGGTTACCTGGTTCCAGGAAAGGCTGTTGAGGTCCTTGCAGGTTATTTAGGTCGTTTGAAGGTTACTTAGAGGACACTGAAAGTTATTTGTGCCAGGATTACTTATAAAAAAAAGCCCAGAGAACGCTTTTCCAGCGTCTCACTCTCACTTACTTCGGCTTCTTAGCTTCGGTAGATACCGAATGGCCGTGTATCCATAACGTCTCCAGTTTTGTATAGCCTTCAAACAAATTTGGCTCGAAATTGAAATTCCTTTCTTTAGTTTTTGGCCAGTTTTTCCGGTGGGGCTTTTTTTCTCTACTGGGCACCATGGACAAAACGGAAACACGTAAAATTCTGAGGCATTTCAAAGCATTCCTTACGAAAAACACCCGAGTAAAAGAGACGTTTGACTATGCAAAAAAGCTATTGCCGTAAAAGAAACACTTGGATGAATTAAAACACCTTTGTTTGATACATTCACATATGTTACAATTATGTTACATCCTGGTTATGGGAAAAGGTTGAGGACGGTCGACCGATCAACCGCTCATAATGGAAAAGTCATTATAAATTACACTCTCGCACACATTTCCCTACCCATAGCTTCACGTGTTTCAATTCCTTACGTGCCACATGCCAAGCCACAATCTTACAAGCTAGAGATATGCTGACAAGTGGAAGGTAGGACAAATTTCTTGTGGATGGGCTTACATCACCCTTCGACGCTTTTTTCTAAGAAGGCTGGAAAAGATGACGAAGAAACACAAAACAAAAAGTTTAGAGATATTTTTTTTCTTTAAAACGGAACGTTAGGATAAGAAACGGCTGCCATGGAGTAATGAGTGTTGGCTGGCACTGCAAGTGGCACTCTTAATAGGAACCTTGAAAAATGGCATTCGGGGGAAAATTATAAACTAAACGGGGAGTGTCATTGAACAAAGTTCCGCTTGTAAATTAAAAAGTTTCCGGCGAACCGAGATGTGTATAAAGAAAGGGTTTGGTAATTGGGCTGGTCCAGAAACGGAGGCTGAGATCGCAACATCTTTCCTTTACATGAAGCTGGACACACTCGCACATCACACACGCACATTATGTCCACACTATGGCTTTGCCACTCTGTACACATCGCTCAGTTAAACTGAGCGTCTCAATGTCACTGCTTTTCTGGGTGGTTTTCGAGTTCAGACCAGAAATCCCTCCGACATGCTTATAGAAAGCTGTGCCCGCATAGCTTGAATACTGTTCATGATTTTCCGCTGATGACCCAGCAATGCAATTCCCAAATTCGCTAAATCTGCATGGGAGAGTCGCGTAACTGCATCTAACGACGACAGCCCGGCCTGGGTAAAGTTGTCAACATAGCGGGACATTTTCAAGGAAGACAGCCACTCTTCTACTGATTTAAACTGGAGCATATCTGGCGCTTCTGGACACAGTGGGTCCAAGTGCCTGGTTAAAAACAGACACAAATAAACAGAAATTAGTTACAGTCACAACGACTAAGCTAGCTAAGGCTAAAAGGGCCGAATAAACAGTTAACTAAGGTTGTCCACAGGAGGGAAAGTGAATAAGCAAGCATTATAATGAAAAAAACAAGCAGTAAAATGTTAACATGGCGAAAATCTTTCGAAAATGTAGTTCGGGTCAAGGTTAGGTTAGTTGTTTTTTTTACTTTTTGATACCCGTAAATGAGGAGTCTAATTTACCTGCGCTTTCATTAATCCCAATCACCGTTAGGCCCAATCAATGGTACCGCCCCAGTGATGCTGATATGATTGAGGGTATGGTGATATAGGTAGCGGAAGGGCTGTATAGTAAGGATTCAAGGGAGGAGGCCGCCTGTGGTTTCGCAGGACACCCAAACAATAATACAGAGAAGACAGAAAAAAGCAAAAGGAAAAGAAATTAATAAGCGCCAATCGCACAAACGCAACTTAAAAAGTAAAAAGGATGACGTAAAATAACCAACCCTTTTTGTGGGGCTAAATCATACGCAAAAGTATTACCTGTTTTGAGCTATTTTGTGTAGCAATTCCGGGCAGCGCACTAATTTATCCAACGTAGCCACAATGACTGTAAAGGTCGGCCTGTGTGACCTTTCTTTCTGCCAACAATCCAACATAAGATTATGGATGGCCTCCGGGCAATCCATGGGCGGCGGTAGTCGGTATCCTTTCTCAATTGACTTAATCACATCTTGATTGGACCAATTCCAGTACGGACGTTCTCCATAGGACATTACTTCCCAAGCCACGATGCCAAAGCTCCATACATCAGACGCTGACGTGAACTTCCTGAAAGCAATAGCTTCGGGAGCGGTCCACCTAACAGGGATTTTCCCTCCCTAGATTAACAAAAAAAAAGAAAAAAAACACGCGCGGAAAAGAAACGGATGAGTAATGGCACCAAGTGCGGGGAATTGATAAGGCAACAATTACCCTTGTCGTGTAGGCTCCTTCTGTTGTGCTCTCGATTTCTCTGCTTAGACCGAAATCAGCAATCTTGCACTCGAGCTTGGCATTGACCAACACGTTCCTAGCTGCCAAGTCCCGGTGCACGTAATTCATTTCGGCCAAATATTGCATACCCAGGGCAATACCACGCAAGAGGGATAAAAGTTGCAATACTTGGAACTTGCCATCATTTGCCTGGCATCAAAAAAGAAAAAAGAAAAGGATTTAGAATCAGATTGAATTATTAATCAAGAAAGAAGACAATTTTTACCCGGAGGAATGTGTCCAATGATCCGTTTTCCATATATTCCGTGATAATCATGACTGGATTGGACTTTGTCACGACGCCTTGTAAGAAGATTACGTTCGGGTGCTCAAACTGTCCCATAATGGAGGCTTCGGTTAGGAAGTCCATCCGCGCTTTGTCGGAGCTGCCTGGTTTCAGCGTCTTGATTGCTACCAGCATATCTGGACGACCGGTTAGCTTGAGTTTCCCGCGGCACACGTCGCCAAACTCGCCTCCGCCGATTATGGCTTCAATGGTGATGCAGGAAGCGTCTATTTCTCTCGCAAACTCTCGCACGGCTTGGTTGGGATCTTCGTATGTATGCGGATCCACGTAGGATCGGGCCGGCGCTACTTGGGTAAACAACGGTGTGGTCACTGCAAAAAACGCGCCAAAGACATGATTAGATACAATCGCACACTTTATACCAGACGAATGAACGTGCAAAAAAAAGCTACAACTACTAGAAACGTGAAGTACTAAAAAGGGAAGTATGCAATGCAAAAGCCGAAAAGCGGTAATAAAAACCAAATATATAAACTAAAACTCGAACGTCCAAAGCTCTTATACTTACTGCTGGTGGTGTGTGTGGGAACAATGGGAGGAGAATCCAAGGGGTGCACTGCAGAAGCACGAAAACAAACATCAGCAACCGGGACGACATTCGCAAAATAAATAAAGGTCAAATAAAGATGCAAGACTCGACCGCATGCAACGTTTAATTCGCATCGAAAGGCTAGCTTGTTAAAAGCAAGAAAAAAAGTTAAAAAAACAGTTTTAAAAAATAAAATAACATCCCAGCTGAAAACGACAAACATGCGAGTTGGACCGAAAAGACCTAATTGCCGACTTACTATATGTGATAACGAGTCCTAAGCATGGGACAGTCAAGGGGGTAGGGAAGCGTGAAAGGGGGAAAAAAATAAACACATGAACGGTGGGTTTTACTGCTATTGTTAGATAAGTTAGTAATCAAAGTCGTTTGAAGAACATTTCGGATGGAGTTTGGAGGGCGTTATGGATGCCAGCTTAGCAGTCTAATTCTCTAGGACCTCCACGGAAAAGCCGACACCAACCCCCAAAGCTTCACCGGGATTTTAGTACTTCTTCCCAACAGGCCCTGTTACCCAAATAGTTTGCAAAAAGTTTGATAATTACCTTCTCCGTTGCGGTACTCCAATGTATCACAGTCGCTAGGCTGTTTCTTGTTGCACTCGTCATTGCCTCTGCCAAAAGAAATCCTAATTAATTTTCTCGAAAAAGCTCCAAGCTACGGTTCTTACCTTCTCAGATAGAGCACAGTAACTATCGCTATGATTGCGACCAGAATCACACCAGCGACAATGGCACCCGCGATAATACGTACTTGCATATTCTCTTCATTATGCTCATACGCAGCTATAATCACGAAATAAAAGATTAAAAGATATTAAAAACACCTGCGTGGTACTTGAGTAAATAAGAAAACTACTGTACTTAGTGTCTGGCCGGTAGCCTTGAATACAGGCGGACTAAATTCTCCCCAGCCGCGGGTAGTCTTGGCTCGGACTTGGAAACCATAGACTGTTGTTTGCCTGAGATTAGGTAGGAGGGCTTCTTGACGATTTGCGATGACAACACTGGCATTGGACTCGGCACCTTTGATGGAATAGCGCACTTCATACATCTCGATATCGGTGTAAGGGTCATCAGGCGCGTCCCATCGCAATTGCACTTCATTAGCGCGCGTATTGACCGCGCGCACATTGGATACCGAGGACGGTACCGAGGCTTCGGTAGTAACAGTAATATCCACGTATTGTAACTCTGCTTGGGGCACTTGGTCAGACACTCCATTCTCGGCGTAGACTTGGAATCGGTAAGTCGTGACGGGATTCAAGCCCGCAATCGTAACCGTAGTACCATTAAAGATTGTCTGAAGGGCAAAAGAAAAGAAAATGAAAGAAACAATGGTTAGCTTAGCCACAGTAAAGCACGTCTTTATTCATAAGCAAGGGAATAAGCAAATTACCTGCGACGGAATGTAGGTTACACCCAGGTTACAAGCGTCGCAAACGAGTCGGTACACTATATCCGCTCTTCCTCCCAAGTAATGAGGCGGATTCCAGGACAGAATGACAGTGGACTGATCAACGAAATTCACGGTCAGATTCTGCGGTGCAGATGGCGGCTCTATAAATAAAAACGAAGCCCGTAACATGAAAATCCGTGGGGTTTCTTCGAAGCAGACTAAGTAAACTAGCTCTCATTCTTACGTGTACAAGGTACAGCTTTGGAATCCTTGAGAGTCCGGTAATAATTCTGATTGCATCGACACTCGGCAGAGCCCGAATACGGTGCCATGCTGTGGTCGGGACAGGTTTGGCATTTGTCGTCTCCAGCCAAGTGCTTATACTTGCCAGGCGGACACACTGCAAATAGAAAAGAGAAAAAAAAGGTAATGTTAATGATCGTTTTAGACTTATCTGCTACTAATCGAACACACGAAAAAACGCTTATTAAAAAAAATTGCTTACGAAACTTCCTACTAACTGTGACGATACGAAAAGATCTTAATCAAAATATGATTAAAGCTACAGCTTTCTGCTTTTTTCCACTCCCCCCCCCCTCTCTTTGAAGACCCTGATCAAAGGCAAAAGACAAAAAGAAAAAATTTAAAAATATGGGCAGCTCTCGTCTTAACCTTTGGGAAAAACAAACATGGGCTGTTCCCGTAGATGAAATACTGCATTCGTGGACGACATAAAACTCCCATACAACATGGCATTATTCCCTCATCGTTCTAAATCAGCAGTTGGCATTCAACTACGACTATAGCATGGTGTTTCCATGTCCTTGGTACTTCTACTCCATACTACCTCCATACTTCACGAGCATCTCACACGTCCTTTATACAGGTACAATTTATTCTCAAGTATTCTCAAATGTCCCCAGTGATAAGTGGAAACATTTGCGAATACACTGCACGGATTAAAGCCTCTAATAAAAAAAACGCAAGTTGGGAGACTTTTCCTGTTATTCATCTGAATTATTAATTATTTTTTGACAGCTTCTGGGGTCTATTAGCATTTTAAACTGAGCCTTCTCCCACCCAGCTCTTTTGGGGGCGTGGGAGGCGGAACGTATAGGACCCAACGGAATTTTAGGCAATAACACTAAACATTTTCGTTTTTCTGCGATCCTAAATCTTTTGCCTTGCAAGAAACATGAGCTGGTAAAGCGCGAACACTTTTCTGTCCGCTCGACCTTTGGCATCACAGACTGAAATATTTCCTTTTCCCCAGTTTCCTCCCCCATTAAAAAAAAAAAACGAAGATAAGACTTTGATTTTTAGCCCTGCACATACGAGTGCACAGGTCGTGGAGGCCAACGTCGCTTGACAGGGTTGTTTCGGACAGTGATCTAGAGTCATAGTCTCGACGGTCCGTGTCACGCTATGCATCAGACACGAAATTTCCAGCCGAGGCGAGGCTTTGAGACGAGGGGGACACGGTGAACATTCTCCATACGTTAGGACTCGTGAAAATAAGTTGTCGTTGTCGAGTGTTTCTTTCGCTCTTATCGCAGGGCCGCGTCGTGAAAATTGACAACCAAGCGTAAGATGCCTAGTAAACTACTTTAAGGCCAAGTTTCGTTGGAAACTACCTCCCGTGTATAATTGATAAGCACGCGAAATCCTCGTTACCGCCATAGACGTCGTATGCAAATGAGTGGGAGACACGGCCCTAAACTGGTGCTTGCTCGTGTCAGGAAGACGTCGATAATTTTGCATTAGACAGTCTCCGTGTGTGCTCTCTTACAAGCACACTAGAGAGCCCGAACCCACGCTATCTGCATTAAGAAGGCCGTATTTCTAATTTCATTCTGAACTCGTAGAGTTCTAGCATCCCGTTGCTGGAAATTGCACTATAATTAAGACTTGCTAAATCATTTCACCAGCTACCACTCTTGGTCAATTTCCCAATTTGCCAAAAGCTCAGGGCCGTCACGGCTTGGGGGCTTCCCGGTAACCAAGATAAACGAGAAGCGGAAAGGCATGAGACACTACAGACGGCAATTACAATTTCATGAACCTTGCTAATGTACATGGTCGACGAATTAGACCAATGGAGCTCGATAATTGCAAGGTAAATTTGGTGAGCTCGACGTTTCAAAGTCGATTTGCAACTATTTTTTTTTTATTATTATCTATCGCCCTTTGCGTGTTGTATGATGGAATCTAATTTTAAATAGTGAAAAGGAAAGAAAGGACTTTCGCTTGCTCTCGCTCACTCCACTTCGTGTTATCGTGTCAAGTTCGGGGGGTTCATTAGCATAGGCGCTTGAAAGAATGCAGAATTTAAGCTATACACAACACTTTAGATGGGAAATTTTAGCTCAGTTCTCTAAACCCTAGACCACCCTGGACGATTCCTGATGTGGAGACGACTCTCTACAGGGTTGTCAAGGGTCAACTGGGTCGTACAAGGTCACCCCTCTTCTACCCTAGTTAAGATTAATAGTGCAGGCTTAGGCTAAACCAATCTATATGGGGAAACTTCATCTCAACTTCCGCCCCGTCTCTGTAATATAAATTGGTGACAGTTTGAGACCAGTGACTGTTTTAGCGCAGTCATTTTCCCATACATTCAACGGTTGTTTTGGGGGAAAATAAAAATTACAGTCACTTGCAAGATTGACAGGAGGAACAGAGCAATGGTTTACCACTGCAGCAATTTTGTGGCTGACGGGGCAAAAATAACAAGGCAAGTTAAAAGTGCCAGGGGACAAGGTCGCTTCCCCATGTGTCGTGGACTGCAACAAGGTGCTGTCCATTTTCGTATGTGCTATCGAGTTTTGGCATCGCTGCGAACTGAACCAAGGAGGGCAAGGGCAAGGAAAGTAGCAATAATGAATGCATACCATAAAGGAAGACATACCTCTTCTTCTTACCAAAGGCGGTGATCGAAGCGTCCCTTCGCTTGAACTAAAGCATCGCGACAAGGTAAAAAGGAAAGAATACCCCTAAACGCTCTTATGCTGTTCTCAAACCGTGTGGTTCCCCTAAAAGTCCAGATGGCAATCGCTTTCCGTCTAACAGATTCTTCCGAACATTAAACGGGCCCTACTTTCTTATCTCCATCTTTCACATCCTACAGCAATTAAATCAATGATGCTAGTTCGTACTAGTACTGGCTCTGTCCACAAGTCAAGGCTCTTTTTCCTTGGAATTTTTGTTTAAGTTGTTTAAGACCCTTACCTTAATAGAACCTGCCTGTGCTTATTAGTATGTAGACTGGAGACGCCAGCCTACATCAGGCAGTTTATCTGAATATTTTGTCTGAAACAGTTGCTTCGTATGTGTGCATGTAGACCGTATGTCGTCCTTGTCTTATTGGAGGGGTATCTCGAGAATGGCATCCCTGGATCCCTCCTTATTCCGTATAAGGCACATATACACATCTAACAATGCATCGAGTTTCAGGAGCAACCCAGCAAAAACATACTGGTTCAGGCTATTTAAGAAAAAAGGAGCAAAATACCTGAGTTAGGCAAAGCTTTTACACAGCTTGTCGACTGAGTACGGGCAAGAAGGAAAAAGGAAAAAGCGATCGTCGACAGCAGCTTTATGGGCAACATCCATTTGCGCTAATAGGCCTAAACTGGGGAAACAAGTGGGCGGCCAGAAAACGCAGCAGGCTTTGTCGTTCGTTCTCGGCAGTTGTAAATTGTAAAAGTAAAGAAAGGAGAACCTCGACTGAAATTATTTCTACTTGCTTGATTTTAACTCTCCCTTCCCTTTTAAAAATCCCCTCGGTTCCTTTTAACTTGGGAGGAACTATTGCTGTCGCCCTGTCGGAAATTCTCCCGAAAAAGCGAAAGCCTATATATAGTATATACATATACTTTTATCACGTTTTCTTTTCACAGCTTATTCTCCATGTCTTTCATGCTCGGTTACTTCTGAATACAGCTCAGTGATGGTCGAAGGGGCTAATCGCGAATAATGGCTGCTTTCGGAAACCGAGTGCCACACAGGAACCGCACCGTCTTCATTTCAGTTCTGAACCTGTCCCCTCCCTCGCCACCCCCCAATCGACTCCCTATCAATGTCTACCCAACTTTCCTAATAGTGTCCACAAGTTTTTGAGTTGTCATTTTACGGAATTTCCCCAGGTAAACTTCAAGAAAAGGCCCATACAGTTACATATATACAATAGAAGGTTAGGTATTGTACAATAACTGTTGTTTGGGGTGCGCTGCAGCGAGTGCAGCTTCTTGCCAGAAGCCAGCAAGCATTCCGTACCAAGGCTGCTCAAGCTGGAGGGTTTTTATCTGACCGTAACCCATGCGGGAGGCTAGGGACAAGGTTTCAATTCTTTTTTGGCTATGCTATGGTGCGGCATGGCAGCCATACCCTGTACGCAAGGTATTCGTATACGGTAGTGGTAGGCAGTAAAGGTAGAAGTTGAGGAGACGACGACGAAGCAAAAGAAGAGAAAAGGAAGGGAGAAGGAAAAGGGAAGAAGTTGCCTATTAGCGAACAGAATCTATATACAGAAGGTGTAGTGAAAAGGTAGGGGGGGGTTTAAGGGGCTTATTACAGAGGCAAATGACCACCTAGCACTATAATTTTCCTAAATTGCGCCAAGTTTAAAGGGAGGGAACCGTGAAGGAAAATCTGAAAGGGGTTGAAATATAAAAGGGGAAAATGTCAGAGAAAATTGCGCCATTACCAGCAATGCATGGAGTGTACGGAGCATCAAAAAATGAGAGGAACGGACATTGACCACAAGATCCATAAGTGGCAAGGTGTTTGATTGTCGTCATAGAATTGGGATGGTACGAAAAAGGAGCCACGACCATTTGATTCAGTTTCAAAGACAAGTACTCGCAGGCGGTCCCCACTAAGACTGTCTGTTTTTCTTGGAGATTTCTCATTTTTATTGGGGAGTTGGTTTCTCTGAATGTTGTTCATTATAACAGCCCAAACCCTGAAAAAAGCAGGTATGCATATTGCCAATTATCTGCCACGCTGTCAGCCGTACTTCATACCTCGTTACGGACAGTCACAAAAACGCTCCCAGTTATATATAATTTGTTTTGAATTCCAAGCCGTTGTGAATTCATCGCAGACAGACATTCATTAACGGTGCTTTTCATTCTTGGTGATCAGAAGCCTTTAAGTAGTTTTCTTATAAAAAAAATAACACAAATTTTTTTTAAAAAAATACAGCTTCTCACCTCTACTACCTCGAAATTATGAACTAGATGCTGTCTTTGTGGGTTATTCAGAAAGCAGTAACAAGGATGAAAACAGGACAAAAAAGTAGCGAGACGGGAGACAAAAGAGAACTCTCTCGGGGACTCGTTAAGACGGTCTTAA
The DNA here is from genome assembly GCA_023053545.1 of Lepidurus packardi. NCBI lineage: Eukaryota > Metazoa > Arthropoda > Branchiopoda > Notostraca > Triopsidae > Lepidurus > Lepidurus packardi. The sequence continues at coordinate 5,228,168 of JAKZAN010000007.1, forward strand.
AAGGGGGGAGGGGGAATCAAGGAAAGAAGGGGCTCCTTTAGCCTGTTGGCTGACTGCGTGTTTTGTCTACCAAGTGTGAATTGGCTCTGTATGCATAAAATATGTTGGCTGGGAGTGAGGATAACTTCCCATAGGACAAGGATCCTTTTTCTTCCTTTTTTTTCCCAGGGCCATAAGGCTAGCTAGTAATGATTGGGAACTGAGATAACTTCGCCTAGTGCACAAGGATATTTTCTCCTAACAATAAATATGTTAGGTTCTCCGAGCACTGTAAGCTAAAAATTGAAATGCCAAGACCAAAATATGACTCCCCTAAAGTTGTAACATTAGGCGTTCGCTTTTAAGACTTTTCAACTTTCCATTACGCTCCTAAAAGGCAAGCAAGATACACAAGGAGAGCAAAGAGGCAAGTTTAATGTTGCATTCTTGATTAAGTTTAAACTGTGTCTTTAGCCGAAACGCTCAAGTATTTTATCACAAACTTCAAAGCATGAGTAACTGAACAACGGCGTAGCTCCAAAAGCTTTCCAACTCTATAGATATGTTTTGTTTCTTCTTTTTGTGGGTTTCTATGCAGCCGTTTGGGAGTAAAATAGTTTATGGATGGAGATTAAATGAAGAATGGCACTTACCATTGCAGGTTTGTTTTTCCCTGTTGGCTTCGTATCCTGGTTTGCAAGAGCACGCCCCGGCCAGCAAATACCAGTTGCCATCACCTTTGCAGAGGTAACGGGGAGGAGCTTCTTCTACAGCATTGGCAACGCAGGTCCCGTCCGCCTGTTCTATAGCTGTCAATTCCCGACCGGTAGGCGTGGCTGGAAACGTGGCGAACGCGGCTGTAACTTCGGGACATGTGATATAGTAGACACGGATGGCTAGCAAGGATATGCAGGCACCTTGGTCCCTGAATGCAAAATACACGCCTTTTTTGGTGACGGGGATAGAACGGACTTCGGTGTTTATGATAACCTGCAATGAAACAAAACACGATAATTACACAACCGCCAACTGAAACTGCATGACCCCCGAGACTCCAAACCGCCAAATTGAAGACGCTTTTTTTGTTAGGATGCGTCAAGCACTGCTGATTCTTATGCACCGTAATTTTCTATTGTCAGAGTATTTTTTTAAGAGTTGGCGGTCAACTACGGGGCGAAAATGCAGGAAGTTGGGTGTCAAACTGTGGCCAATGTGTCCGCAATCTGGGCTTGGAAGCTACACGGCATTCAACAACTTAAAATGAGAACATTGAACCGAACCGAATTGACTTAAGGCATGAAAAAAAGGAAAGAAAAAGAGCTCGGTTCGAAGACTGAAGACGCGACCAGAAAGGTGACGAGTCATTGGCATTCCCTGGTACTCTCGAAATCTCTTTGAAATGCTATGGGTCTTTGCGAAGCACTGATGCAGTGTAGATGATGCTCACCTTTTCCCCTCCTTTTGTTTAACTTTTTTTTGGCGACTAAAATCCATGGGCGTGATAAAAAAGCTTGAAAAAATGTTACAAAACAGACTCTGATGTACTGTGCTGCGTACTTTCATTTCATTTCACCCCCAGAAGATCAAGAAAAAAACCGGAGGGCTTGAAAAAAGTTGAAGAGCAAAAGCAAGCAAAAGGTGCGGACGTAACGGACATGTTGACAAAAGCGTGACCGAAGCACAAGTTTCTTAGCTTCTTTTACAGAAGCCGAAGTTTTTGTTACAGCATACTTTGTCTGCACTCGTGATTGCTATTCTGAAACTTTTGCATATCCAATTTTTGTTACCTTGTTGTCGTTTTGGGTTTTGTTTCAAAGTGCTACAACCTCCCTGTCGTTACGTTGCCTCCCCGGAATGCTTCAAATGTGATACGAACAATAAATTGCACCGCGTCTTTTCATAAGAATTGAGTCTAAGACCGGGTAGAAATACCGTGGTAAAAGCCCCGTAATACTGCCATAAACCGTGGTTTGGAGGACGACAACCAAGGTTGTATACTAAAAAAAGGCACTAATTATCCTCCTCTCTATCCCTCACACTCACTCCCAACCACACAACATTACAGGGGTAAAAGAATCGACAGATTTTTTTCCTTCCATGTTCGTCGTTTCATATAACTCTATACTTCTTTCTATCTTTTGATAGCGATAAGCCAAAAAAATGTACATAAATCTACCACCACTTTCTTGCTAGCGTTAATTTATCGCCCGATTTCTTTACTAAGTCAGGTCGCATATAAAGCCTTGTCTCTGTAAGGCAAAAAGGGACGCCATGGACTCCATAGAAGACAACAACGTTAGACGGAAAAGGAGCTAGCACTTCTCCTGTTGAGCTACTAAATTACACGCCTTCCTTTGATGCCCCCGAATTAAAGCACAAAGTCAGACAAAGGAAAAGTACAAGAAGGTACCAGTCCTTGGCAAGGATTAATTCTTATTAAGCTAACGCATTCACTATGGGCGAAAAACCTAGGATAATGCCGTACAAGATATCAGATTTGCTGCGCATGTCATCAAGGTGAGAAAGATACACATTCAAGCCACGAGCTTTGATAAGGTCCCTATGACTTGGCGCTTCGTTGTTCCGCAAGGGAAATTCCGGACTAAATACAACAGTGCCCGGCATTCCGGTTTCCTAATCATTCTAGTGGTTCACTAAAAGAGTTTACTCGGCGTGCGTGTCTATGTGTGTGCTATCCATGTCTCACAAAAAGTGCCGCTGTCCATCTCTCGGGGAAAATAAAAAATAAAAAAAAATCAAGTAGCCAACAGCAATAAAGGATGAAAAAGAAGAGAATTCAAGAAGCTATTTTCATGTTCCAAATGCTCCAAATGTTTTCATGACACAAACCCCAATCCTTGTCCGTTATATAAAATAAAATGATGCCCTTCTTCACTGGGGAAGAAAAGGTTCTCATGATTCCGTTGATCGCGCCAAATGATGGTCATTCCAAATAAAACTCATCGCATGCACGGTAGTTTCAGGTTTGACAAACAAAAACCTCACATTGATTTGCTTGGTATAATGGGAAGAAGGACATGGAAGAAAAATAAAGTAAAATCCCTTGGCACAATAAAAAGACAATTCCGCCAAGGGAAAGAGATACCAAAACACGTGTACTTACTTCATTGGAGGATGTGAAGCGCCCTTCATCAGCCGCAATCCGATCAATGAGTTTATAGCTTTCCGGTTCCCATGGCGGAGGTTCACGTGTGGCGGCATCGAATTCGTAATAAAGAAGACTGAAGGTTTCTTTGCAAGATAACGCCGTGCCCGGGAAGAGTGAGCAATCTCGCATAGAGAATTTGACTTCGATGTATATCCGATTGGCTTCCCCTCGCTCAATAAACGGCGTCCACAACCAGTTGTTGACGTTATTGTAAGCGACGTCGCAAACGACATACGATCTCCAATTGATACCTTTCTCGAAATTCGTGAAGCTTTCTTCCACCCACTGCAAAGAAAATCGGAAAAGAACAAAAATTTTAGAGTGGCATTCTCAATTTACACGTTACAAACACAAATAACAGCTAAAGACAAAAAAACGTGCAAGAACAAGAAACTACAGTCAAAAACAAACGCATTTCCCGGTTGCCAGTTCCCACAACAGCTTAAATAGATAATGAGAGAACCCCGACCATCCATTCGGTACTTGTAAATGCACGTTAAATGTCACGGCGCGTTTCCAAAACGCTAGTTTTCCACCCCAAATAAAACCGCTCTCAACATTCTGTTTCCTCGAGAAATATGGGCCATTAAAGATGCACAACTTGTCACCAACTTTTCCTCCAAGCTAATGATGTAAAAGTTCTCCTCTTCTCTCCTACTCCCCTCTCTACACTTTCCATTTTAACTGTGAACTTATACAAACTTTTCTAAACAATGCATGAGATTTGATCAAGTTTTGAGCGCTGTACAAATTTACTTGTAATGAAAGCTAACCATATCCGGAGAGCCTTGTCAGATTCTGTTTGCTTGAAAACGTCAATGTTGATCTACAGAGCATGTCAGTTGTGTGCTTTACTTCAAGCTACTCTTGAAGGTCCTCGTGACTCTCCCTATCCCTACTCTCCACTTTGCTCTACCGTTACCCGTGCTTTTGCTCTCTCTTGCCCAATCTGGGCGCCAGCAATAACTGGATTATAGCCGCGACAGCCTTGCTTCAACGCAAGGATTATGCATCTCCCGAGATCCATTTAAAACGCAGCAGCAGCACAAGGGGAGAAGAAGCTTTTCGGAAGCCCCCGAAGTACAGCAAAAAGGTTGAAATTCAACTGAGGGTTGAGAAATGAGGAGAACGGGAAGGGGGAAGTCTTGGTTTAATTGGACGTGCGAGTAAAGGAGGTAAGCAAAACCAGCCAAAATCCCCTCTGTTTTCGCTCCTCAAATCCATCACGCACCAAGCACGCAGACTTGCACCAAACTTCATCGTTCACGGAATCCATTTCTCCCCTTTTCCTCTTCTTCTGCCTTGATTATCTTTTGTTGCAAAAGGATTAAAACAAACCTATCCAAGCGATTGCAAATGAATATGAACGCAGACATGCACACACGCGCCCCCCCTTCACAAAAAAAAAAAAAAATCCAGAAATCTATTCAGATCTTTACTGAACCCTTTTTCTTTCATATGAAACACAAGAGGAAACCAGTAGCAAAAATGTCTGCTTTCCCAATTCTTCCCAATTATTGGTTGTTAATTAGAAGCGCACTGATCTGCGAGGCACTCACGATAGAAAGAAACACATTTTCCAGGTTTTCCTATGGTCACGAGCTCTAAACTCGAGCCCCACCCTACCCTGCCTGGTAAGTTATATTGTTTTCCAGGAAAGCTCTTTAAGAGTTACTCAATCGCACGATTGCCCAATTATCCATCTCATAAAAAGCGGCACAATTCGTTCCATATACATTCCTTAGTAGTACTAAACTGCTACTGACTACTCAAGCTAGGTAATATCTTTTTTTACCTTCTGTCATGAAGGTATTACCTCTTTACTGTTACCTATTTTGGCACTCGATACTCCGTCACAAAGCGCGATCATTTACGGGTGTTTAAACGAAGGAAAAAGGGGGAAATAATGCGTGCAGCATTCGGGAGACTGACGAACTTGAGTCTTAAGGCTTGGGACTTCAAACCCGGAGACCACACACCAATAACCCCTTTTAGCTATAACCAACCTTTTAAAAACTATGGAGCAGAATGTAAGAATCTAGACTTCCTCTGCCAGGGGCTCTTCGGTTGGGTAAAAGCTTAACGAAAGAGGTTAAGAAAGAAAAATCAAACTCATTCTAGAACCGTCCAGATGGGTAGCGAGTATTCCTTACACAAGTTGTTCATAAGCCCCCAAACCCGGTCTCTTATTGCAAAAGCATTCGCGGCGGTAAAAACCGTTTTAGCGAATAAAACCCAGGGCTGCACAGTTAACACGTATATAAGGTAATCTAGCCCTCCCTCATCACCTTGATGAGAAAAAGGGAGGAGAAGGTTTTTAGTCGTGCCTTTTAAATGTTCTCCCCCCGCCAAACCAAAGGGGGACCCTTTCTTTCTCAATTCTTGTTTGATTACAGCTCCAGGCATTAGGCACGGTCATTTGCGTACAAATGGAATAGCCAAGATAGTGCAGACGTAGACCTAGCGCACAAGTAAAAGAAACGAAAGAAAGGAAAGGGAGATGTCAAGAATGCCCATTCCCTAAATCCCAATTCGGTTAGCCTTTTAACCCTCCAAGACGCGAGGTTGATGCGACGCCCTCGTCTTGATTCCCGCATTTCGACCATCTTATCAGCCCTAATATAAATGACCAGCAAGCACACGCAGTTCAATTTCTCCCCGACTCGTTTTTGTTCTTCAGAGCCGCTATCCGATGAACCGGGAGCGAAAAAAAGTTACGTATGAGATAGAAGCAAACGAAGAAAAAAAAAGCTGAGTAGTATTTCACGCCAGAGAGCTTTACTACAAAGAAGGCGAGGTTTCCTTCGCCCTCCGTTTACGGCTTATCCGATGGAATTTGTTGGACACGTTCAGAGGCAAAGGAATGGAATGGTCACCTTGGCTCAGGCGTCGCTAGAAATTGCCGGCAACGTCCTTTCATGATTAGGTTGGGGAATCGAGTTGGGAGGGTGTTTACCAGATCGGATGAAACGAAAGCAAGATGGAAGGAACATTCCGTCATATGGATTTCAATTCAAAAGCTTCTTTTCCCATCCTGCTGTGATCACTGGACCGTAGTGTACACAATTTGATTCGCTCCAGAACGATTTCCGCAAACGATTCCTCCCGAACCTTCCTTTACCACCTTCTTTACCATCGTCTGCACGCCACAAGGTGCAGCGTAAGGTTATTGCAACGAAACATCAAAAACGAACGCTTCGCAACTTGTAAACATAGGGAAAGCACGTCCGCATATAGACTCCATAAAAGGATTTGCACAGGACCCTCTTCTTCGTCACTTTATCCTCGTGCCCACTTTAGGCTCCTTTGCAGGGCCAAAAGCAAAAGCAAAAAACAAAAAAAAATGCTTACGCAACTTGCTAGCCAATCATCCTATTCAACAAATTACCGTTATTCGTTTTCTTTCTTTTTTCATTCATTTTTTTAATACAAATTTCTTCCCCGCCTTCAACTCTTGTTTTGATTAATTTACCTATCCTGTCAGGCCCAAACGTAACATTTAAACATTTTAGAAATGACGTTTCCCTTCTTCAGGACCTCTTCACAAAAGGTTTGCGGTAATTGTCTTTCTTGTAACCATTCCTGACAGGTGGGACCCAACAAAAGGAACAAACATAGAGCTTCTCAATCAATCCCTCCAGTGTCTTTGTATCCCAACGTCTTGACTCTCCAATTACGTCTCGGTTTCGGGGGAAAACGGCTTGTGTTTTAACAACTAGCAAAAGACCTGACCCGAGTTAAAATAATCACGTATAAGAGAAACAAGGGTCACCACGGTGATGCTCTGGGCTTGTATAGTTTTTGTCTTCCAGCTTATTACACGTTACGCAGCTACCAGGAGAAAGGAGAAAACTTCTGACTCCAAGAGCCTATCTCTCTGTTATCCTGTGTCTGATCCGCGCTCCACCAACGAGCATATATTTGCAGAAGCAAACAATACTGAGACTGGGAGTAACCACAACACCGTCCGAAAGAATCACGATCCACTCATTCTTAGCGACCACCCCATTTTTTTTTAAATCTGCAATCGTATTCGACTGCTTCTCAAATGCCAATGTAAATGTTACGAAAAACGTCCTTTCCTTTTCCGATGACTTCCTGGCGCCACTTTTCCAAACGTAGTCTCTTTACCCCGACTATCTTATGTGTCGTCAAGTCTGTCAATTAGTTGAGCTTGGGCGCGACAGACACTTCATTTGGCACTCTGTACTACATACCACATTTGCCGCCTTTTGTGTAAAGCTCATTGCCCTCCCTTGATGCTGCTCGTAATGATTTCTTTTTAAAGCAACAATTCCTTTCAACTCAGCGCAAAGAAACCGAAAGTCGCACGACTCTTTCAGCACCTCCCCCTCCTCCTCAAAATAAAAAACGGAAAAAATGAAAAACAAGTCTCCAATTTCCCACGTTTTTCTTCCCAAATAGCTTGTCCCCTTGCACATTGTTAAGCAAAGGAATTTGTGGTACATTGCATGGCAAAAAATTAAAATAAAATACAAATTCCTGAAAGTTAACGTTTGCCACAAACGTAAACTTTTCATCGGAGGCGCAAGCCTTAACATCCAGCGTCGAGTCGGACCTTTCGACCCTTGGCTTTAGTAACACGTGTCTCGTGTGTGTGCGCTATTGCTGCTAGCGCGTCAGCATATCCTCCCGAGAGTTGGTATGCGATGCTCGCAACGCGCCCCACACACGTTCAGCTCCGATTACTTGCAATACGACGAAGACGAGACAAGACAGCAAGCACATCTTCTTCGACGAAAACCGTCATGTTCCAAGTCGGTACTCCCGGGGGACGAACGCCAGCCCAGCAACGTGACTTGACGGGCATAAATAGGCCCAGCAAATTCAATCGTGTCTGCACCTCACTCTTATAGTGGCGTTGGCTAAGGCAAAAAGAAGGGCCCCATTTGTATCTTTATTTTCCTAGTAAAATTCCCAAACGGAATGCAAAAGATTTCTGTTCTGCAGCTGCAGCGCGAAATTCGCTCTGCTTATTAGAATTTGGGGCGAGGAATAGGAATACTCGAATCCTTTGAGTTATACATAGTGCTTGCCCTACAGAATGTTTGCGTTGGAATGCGTAATGCCAAACGGGGACGCGATTGATGGGCTATTTGTTCAGTTGTCCTAACCGTACGCTATTTTCAGCTTTTAGGCTTTTCCTTCCACCTCCACCACCCACTTTCTCCGTACATGGGACGGTCTGACTTGTTTTTTGGTTTCTTATGCCCCTTATGTCAGCCATATGTCCAAAGTAAAAGGTATACACATACACAAAGACCCTTACCAGCTTCCAATCCTGGCCATCAGCATCCCAGGGTATTTCTTCTCAATACTCCTCTCCCCATATCTTGTGGCCGGAATCCTACGCTTAACAAGTTTTGACGCGTCCAGCGATCTTTTTGTCTTGTTTTTATCGCAGCTTTTGGTGTACAAGTCTCTTGATCCATAAAAAAAACTAATAACCTCACGTCCTAGTCATCTTTTCTTTATTAACCTTTTCCCTCGATAAATCTTCATACATGTCATCAGAACGGAAGCTATCGAAAGCGTTTATGATCAACGCAAGGGAGTTAATTGAAGGTCGTCAAACAGACTTGGCGACATTTTTTAACGCATTTCCCGGCGGAGAACCGGTATTTGAAATGCTTTATTGACATTTCGTTCTTGCTTCTCTGTAAGAGATTCTTCTCTGACAAGGCGACTGCCATGGGGAAAATCATTCAAATATCTAGCTTCGAACTGGAGACTAAAAAAGACTGCTGGACCCTGCAAAAGCTTTAATATCCGCTTTTCCGAGAGAACCCTTGTTCACTTGTCAAACAGCTTCGAATAGACCATTAAATAAAGAATAGGGGAAAGAACTGACTATAATACCAGCCACTGGCCCCAATGACACGACTGTAGGCTTAGCGAGCAATCTATAGATCACCGTTGGAAGCAATACGAGCAATACTCAACGCAAGACCCCTAATAGTCTAACAAGCAGGCGCAATTGGGAAAGAGCCGACAACCGTGCTACTATTATGCTAATACCACTGACTAGCTCGCCAAAGGTCATACATGTATTAGTCGAGCTTATATGTACTTTTGTTCCGTAGTATTTATTTATGTATTGCTGCGGTTTTCCCCGACTCGGAAATGCGTCATAACAGCGCTCAGGCGGTGACCCAGGGGACCGTGAGCAGTGCAAGCAATGCAGGCCTTGCCATGCATATCTTGCACTGCTTGGTCAGCACTACTTTCCTTACCGACACATTTGTTTAATTCAATACTGTGTCCACTACATAAATTCACACTAACATGACATCCACGGTAGCCCAGGTTTTCAATAAAACACAATTGTGGAAAGGTTGTGCAAATTTGATTGTTACTGTATAAAGACGTCACCAATCTCGCGTTAAATAAAGTAAACCGTGCCACCCGTTCGCAATATAAAATAGATAGAAAAGGATGGATTCCTTTGAAAGCCCACAACCCTGTCTTCCTGATATGTGACGGTTGAGACGGAAGGACTAACAAAAGGTAGATTTTTTTTTGGACAAGAGGAAAAAAAATCGATAATAGTTCCTGCTTCTTCGGCGAGCTTGGTCTCGCTTCCACGGGTGTAAAACCTTTACGGTCTCGCTTTTTTTCCATGCATTCTGTGCATTCTTGGACTAGTTAACGACGTAATGCTTGTAGGTTAAGCGAGCTATAGCCGGCGTAAAAGGAGAGCTCATCGAATTGAGAATGGAGGGGGGAAAGAAAATACCGTGGAAACCTAACGTACGAGTTGCGAGGTCGGTGTCTCATTAAGTGTCCCTGGGCTATGAAAGACTCGGCACAGCTTGTAAGTTGGTGGTGGTGTTATAGAGAATGTTATTGGTTTCTCCACCTGCTTCTTTCCTGATACGTTATGCTCTCAGCGGTAAGAGTGTATAGTTATATAAGAACCTAGAACGGACTCCCTCGCATGGCTCCGTAATGTAATTTGCTTTCAAGCTTGCCTTTCATTAGCATAGGCCTTATGTGGACTAGCCTTGTGTGCAGCACGACAGGAATAACCTTTTCCCCACAGCAGCTAGTATCGACTGACGATCACTCTCTCCTAGCAATGCTATTCGTCAACTCGCTCCCTTTGCCGAGCTTACCAAACCTAACATGCTTACGGATCGTCCTCCTAATCTCCCTAAACAATAAAGCTCCTGTACAGCATTCAGAGCGTTCTTGTGCCGTCTCTTTTTACTCCTACTCCTACACTCGACACGCCTTGCCCTATTTTCTTTTACTACATACTCCTGCCAACCCAAAACCATACATCTTTTTTGGAGAACGGTATAAATAAATCCAGGAGATGCGATAAATCTTTCCTATAAATGCGTGTATCCCCTCCCTTTTTCTCTTGGTTACTTCCTACTACACGTACCAATTCCAGTCATATATGCTTCCACTCTATTTGTTCTGTTCCCTCCCCCACACCACCACCACCACTTTTACTTTTATTTCCCCTCTTTTTCCGGGTCCCGCCATTTCTTGATATATCTATTGAGTACAGGGAGTATGCAAATGATCAGGTGCTGGTGTAGCTGGAACGTGCACCGCGACCACGATAATCCAGCAAAATGCCAGTAACCATCAGGAGCAAAACCCACAACGCATTCCCTTTTTTATCGTAACGATCAATACATCTACCGTAGGTTTGCTTCCACTGTGTTCCCTGCCAAAGCCCTACACATACCGAATACCGATAACACAGACGGTATCGTATCACTATCCTAGCAAACCGTGCCAAGCTAAAGGTTGCTCGCCACAGTAGAATCACGCGGCAAGCTATACATTATGGCTAAAAAATAAAATGATCCTGCAAAAGAAAAGAATCGTAGGTGGGGAGGTAGAGAAAAGATCTTTCGGGAAGAATAGCCTGTACGCCTTCAACTTGTCAATACCACACATGCACGACCAAGTTTATGGGGTGGGGGAAGACCAGTCAACAACGGTCAGTTTCACACTGACCCCGAAAACTTGTCGACTTTCCATCGCCAAGATACTATACCACTACCTAAAGCACACAAAAACCCGGGGACTTTTTCATACACGGCATGTGTGGAATCTATATAACGCTTGCCAAGACCGATACCGACCCTTAATGGGGCATTTATGCATTTATGATAAAAAGAAGGGGGGAGGTCACCCCAGTCGCGACAAGCGATTCGGCTATCCAAAACTGTGCTATTACAGCCAAGGAATAAAACTTAAAAAGATGGGGGGTCCAACACTGCGCTTAGGAATAAAGTACCACTTGCATAATCAAGTTTCAGGCAAAGGGCCAAAAAAGACTGGGCAAAAGATCAGAAGACACACCAACACCGCGTCCATCACTGTTCAAGCTCCTTGTTTCTCGCCCATTTGCCATTCACTGATCTTTTTAACATTTTTTTTTAACTAACCGAAACTACGTAAAGAATTAGCCAAGCGTGGGTCACTTCTGATGCCGATAACCGAACGGGAACACTGTAGTGGACATGTCAACTGACCTTTCTACCGTTGTTTTTTTTCCACGCTCATTCTTTCGGCAGTTTTTGCTTGGTAATACAAAGTGATGGCACGTTTTTACTAAGAAGGCCTTTATAACAGCAACGCGACACGACACAAGAACTACTCGACACAAGGACTACGGACCTCAACGACTAGGTTAGGTTAGAGGTTTGTATTCCCTAAGTCGGGTAGTCCTTGTGTCTACGTCCCTTTTCAACGATTGTCGATTCCCATGTGCTGCCTTTCCCGGGGAAAGATGTTAAATCTCTCCCAAACTTGGGCGAACTTCAAGCTAAGACACGACTACGACAACTAGTGCAGCACTTGTACAGTTTAACAAGAAATCGATTGCCATTTATTAATCTGCTTTGAATTTGGATGAAAATATTGATTTTAAAGCTGTTGAAATTCTCTTGGCGAGGGCCAAAACTCGATCGGTCAGGAGAGAGTGTGTGCTTCCTGGTACAGGATATTCTATCAACACATCCTGTGTGCTGACTAATTGGAGAGAACGTTGCCCACACGTTTTGACTGCGCTATGAAAATAGCTTAAGACACAAAAGAGAGCACTTGACCAGCTATTATCCTATTCTCTTAACCGGCAGCCACAGCAGCCAATGGTTCTAAAGTCTTCTGCACCCCTCCCACCTGGTCCTCTATCCTCCTGTCCTCCCCCCGATGGATGCAGTCAAGTGGCACACGAAGATTGAGCTGCAGAGGATGACGCAGCAGCCGCAGCAAGTCATTTCGCCCTTCGCTTTGCCAGAAAAACACGAAAACCGTACGACCTAAGTATAAGTCCCTGGGCTTACACACCGTCTTTACTAATGTCGATTTTCTTCTATACGATTTTCTTTCATACCCAATATCCTTTCCCGTCATTTGATGTTGCGGCGAAAGCTCGTCCGACTATATAATAATCTATCGACTACTTACTAATCTCCTTCACGATCTTTCCCCTGCATGCTAGACAGACAGTAGGCATATACACAATCAATAGACCTGACCATTTTTTACGTTTGTATGCCATACGAGACATACGAGAGGCGGATATGATAACTTATATAGAAAGGAACTTTTTTTTTCTTAGTTCTGGTTATATATACGTTTATATAACAAGTAAGTTAACCAAAGGGATAGCCACTACTGCACTGTTATGTTTCGATGCCGGACCGGGCTATATAGATGTTGGCTAAGCGATCAATGTCAATGAGTGTCTATCCCACCAGTCGTTCATAGTAATATCAATCCCCTTGTCCAGGAGTACGTCCAGGAGTGCCCCTACTATGCAGAAAAGAGGGTCCAATGCTAGCCCAAACATAACAGAGCAGCTCAATAAAATATGACCAGTTCTGTCAAAGACACTCGTGCGGCTTATCAAAAATCGTCTTTCTTATTGCAAGCGAGTTTCCCCTTTCTTATATACGAACCACGCCCCTTTACCTTTGCTTTGTATCTTGATGTTTTATTTCGTCGAGAACAACTTGTCGTTTCTTTATATAATATCCCATAAGTGTTTGGGTAACGAAAAGGGCCTGCTTTACACGTAAAAGTTTAGTTTCCTTACTTCAACGACATTCTTTTGAAAAGAATGTTGGAGATACGCCGAATAGGTGGAATAGACCTTGCCATTTTAGTCAACAGTTTCCCTTTCTATAAAGTCTTGCTGTAACATACATTCGACTCAAATCGCCATACTTTCCCCCCTTTAAAGTTTGGTTTCCTCGCTATCCCCTTCACTTTAGCACATGTGACTTCGGGAGGTGGCTCCAACTTGGAATATTTGCATAAATAAAGCTTTGCTTTTAACCGAAGCAAATGTGGAAATGCAACTTGTCTTCAAGTTTCCCCCGTTCTCTCGAAACTTGGGAAGAGCTTCAAGTCCTGCATGCAAGCGAGTTTCGACAAAAGCTTGTGGTGAGTGTCAAAACGTCATAGATTGCTCTGCGGGACTTTCTATCGTGGATTCATCACGTCTCCCAAGGAGAATCCAGCCCAGCTCAATTACAAGGCGAACCTAATGAACCATTACGATCCATTCTCTTAAATCCGCAAGCTTTTACGCCTCTAGTAACTGCAATTCCTGGTGTTTCCTGCAATCAGAGGAACCTTCCAAAATCGCACTCAAAATCCGCTCCCCATTGTTTATCCGAGTGGCATCCCACCCCAGTATCCCTTGTAACTATTTCACTTTATCGCCCGGAACACTCCAAAAACCCATCCCGAAGATCCTGAGCGCCAGTGGGTGAAATTAATCGACAAAAGTTCCATGCATATTCAAAAACCTCACTTACCCCTGGCGTGGCAGACTGAGGACCGAACGGATATCGTGTCCAGTCCAGGGAATCTTCTTTGGTCGTGTCCAAAAGTACCACTGCAAGACACAAGAGAATACAAATTTAATCATAATAATGCTTCACTGAATTGGGAATGGATCAAGAAGGGAGTTTGGAAAAGAAACTGATGGAAATATTAGCTTTCATGTAGCAGAATATGCATTTATTCACATACAATAGTTTGCTTCGAATCCTTATTTGCTTTTTTCCCATTTTTTTAATACAGCAGAGAAAGGGAAGGGGGTTGCTAAGGGGGGGTTTGCTCTCAATTACCCCGGTTCGTTTTCTCAACACGGGCCTTCAAAGCAGCACACAATAGTGGGCTCGAAAAAGAGAAAACCATAGAGCATAGGTTATTGTATGGCCGGGGCGAGAACGCTATTGAAACAAACTTGGCTGAAAAGATGTCGAGGGTACACCTGGTTATCTTTCGCAGGGAAGGGTAGTTCAAATACCACTCTCGCTGTCTCCCATTCTTTATGCATGCACTGTCCCCGTCCCACTTTTTCTCTTTTCTCCCAAACTGCGGCATGAAAGGACACAAAATATCGACATATAAAGGGGGAGGGTTAACGATAAACTTAAAAATTTTCTCTTAACGGACTCGGGGACTCTGATAAAACTAGGGGAAAAAAGGAATGGCTTTCTAACCATCCGGCAGTTGAATGTAATCCTCATCTTCCAGGCTTTGTCATACCAGATCAGCCAGATTTAGTAGGCCTTTTTTCCAACCCCAAAAATAATAAAAAAAAACTTTGAGGTCATCCAGCCATTACCAACAAAAGCCAAGAAACAAGGTCCGCGTTTTGTCGGGCGAGGGCGAAAAAAAACTTAACGCCAGTTAAGTATTATTTATAGATCCACGCCTGCGACTCGAGACTTTTGCTTGGCCATAACCATGAACGTATATAGTGGCCAGTCTGACACAAATCAATGTAGAGGAGTCCAAGCGCTTCGCGGGTCCATGCACACAAGCACAGACACACAGACAGGGGACTAGAACAGGGCTTGGAAAACATGAAAAGAAAATGACCGGTGCAGGCTATACGCTTAATACCCCATTCATAGGGAAAGTCTCTCTAAAGGTGTGAACGTCAATTGCGACGACAAAAGGCAGCAGGGGCAGAAAGGGCCACTGTACTGTGTCCGACCAACCGGTAACTTACTGAAACGCTTAAAACCTCGTAAACTGTACGGCTCTATTCTGGGTTTTACGTTCAAAGTCTTAACACTCGCTATACTATACCCTATATGTGACTTGAAACTTATTCTCTTGGAAATGGAAAAACATGCAGGGGAAGATATTCTTTACTATACATCCATACCATGAAATCTAAATCTATAGATACCGGGTTGACACTGGGGAACTTTAGCCTTAGCCTTCTGAACGCTTTTTATTTTTCCAACAAAAGATTTTACACGCCAGCTTAGATGAACACGTGACTGGGTGATACGTGTTTAGGACTTGTCCTCACTATAATTCATATGGTAATCAGGTATGACCCCGGGACAAAAACGAGCGTTTCGGTGGACACATAAGCCAACGAGTTTCTTCCACGTTCGCTCCCACGTTTGGAAACGTATTCTGCTTGAACTGCAAACTCGCTTAGCAATCACCAGTTCCACACATTCCCTATCTTCTACATTTTCCTGACATTTGACGCGTACGACACGAAAAGAGTACGTCTTTTCTAGGCTTGACACATCCCAGAAAGATCCTTACCGCCTCCCTAAGCAACCACAGGCGTTGTCAATTTCGGTGCAAATAACGTGCCTAGAAAATTGCCCTTAAATACCATTTTGCATGATTTAAGAACCACGCAATTATTTTTACAATATACAAATTCGATGGACGAAAACTCGCACATCGAGGCTTTTCTATTAACGTGACATCATGCGGATAATGAGGATTTTAGTCGTGAAAGTGCGACCCATAGCCTTGCACACAGCCTCAGGGGGAATCGTGATCCACCTCTAGTTCCATCCAGGCTGATAGTATCGCTGCTAGTCCATATAACACCATACCCAAGTGATATTTTCTCACGCTGAGCATTTCTCGTTCGCTGATCCAAAAAGGCGCGCCAAACACTGCGCTTCTTTACTTTTTTCTTCTTTTTTTAGGGGTGGGGGAGTTTAGAATACATGTAAATTCTTTCGGTTTACGTTTGCGTGCAATAATTCATTGGGAAACAACAAGTTTCTTTCTTTGGGCTAGTGTCGTGTTTGTTTTATGTGCTGATCGATCCAAGACGGAACAAAGCAGAGCACACGGGGGTCATAAAACCAGGGCAATGAGAACCCCCCCGCTTTGTTGCCCAGGCAACAGTGCGACTACGGTTTTTCGCTAAGGTTCCCGCTAACAACTCTGCTTTCCCCGGCTAATATCCCAAGGATTACCCAACCAACCCCCCTAGTCACAAAGACAGACGGTAACTTCTAGGTTGATTACAGTTACCAGTGGCCCCACATCAAACGTTAGAGAAAATACACAAATACAAGAATGGAGAATCGTCCAAACAGACGCGGATCATGCGAAAAGGTGAAAAGTCGGAAAAGCAGTGGGGATTGTCTTTTTGCACGTCTGCAGGCAAAATACCTCCGCAGTTGCTCTCCCAAAGAGTACTTCCAGCTGCCCGCAATTACCCACAACAATGTTGCCGAAAATTTCAAAAGGAAGAAAAGAGCCAGGTCTCTCCCTCGTATTCTGGACTCGAATTAACAATCGTTCGCCGAAAACAGCTCACAACAGCTGCACGCGGTGTAGCATAGTGTGCGTGGCAATGCGTCTGAAACGCTGAAAAGCTTTCACGGGCTAGCGTATATAAAAAAAAATCCCTACATCAACGACAGGTAACTTAATAATACCTGGTTTCTATCAAAAGTTGGGGGCTGTTGCCAATGAGAGGCTTCCTTTCCATTTTCAATCACGCTCCCATAATATGCCACCGCATCCAAGGAAAATTGCTGTACCGTTTTTCTCCGTCATTTCCGAAACCTATCCCGTGGTTTTCCGTACCGTATATGCGGCATCTAAAACGCCTTTTCCGTGTTAAAAAGTTGCCCGCAAGACAGAGAAAATAAGGCGTTGTGGCCATCCCTCATTAGTCTAGCACGCCACGCCAAGCCCTTTGGATTGTCGTTCCTTTTCGCATGTGCGTTCCCGTTGGGGTCGTGCTCTAGCATGACACAGAACCGACCCCCACATCACCACTGACAGAGCCAACCCGGTAGTTAAGCCTTAGCTAATAATTAAGCAAAACCCAATGTTTAGTGACAACCTGGCGGCAAAATGTCCTAGATCCCGTTATCGCTTTTCCTCCTTCAGCCCCAGAACGCAACTTTGCAGCTCTTGGCCCTTTTATTTCTATTCTATACCTTTTTTTCCCAGGAGGCCAAGACCCCACCGTGCTCTGAGGAATGTTGGCCCAGCTTTTCTTTCTCTCTCTTTCCGAGTCCCGAGTCTTCAACTTTGGCTCACCGTGCACGCCTGTTTTCGCCAGGAATCAGGGGATCAAAAAGCCTTCGCTTTTCAACACGTATGATGGAGCCAATAACCCGTCTTTTTCTTTCTTTCCCTCTACTCTAATAGCGCGTTCCACTGGCTGCATTGGAGCAATATTTTTCACACTGTGTGTGTAAAGATATATATGATTGAGACACTGAGTGCCAAAAATATTGCACCAGTGCAGCCAGTGGAACGCGCTGTAAAACGTGGGGAGCCAAAAAAGCCGTTATGCGCTCCGCTACAGCGAGATGCAGTAGTAACACGAGGTGGTAATAGATTATTAAAATACCACGGTGACAATATCATGGGGTATGAAGGCCCAACTTCCTAGACCGCACCTCAATCGACTCCACCTTTTCTGTACTGCCTATATACAACGCACATCGACATCGGCATTCTTAAAACCTTTACATATTGCATTTTATTGCTTGCACTCTTATCTCCCAAACCAGCGGGAGAAACCGTTTTCTTTCATTTCAATTGCTATGCCGTAGAAAAAAATGAAATAAAAAAAGCGACAAGCCATTTCATCTTCGATATTTCCCCAACCCCAGCATTTTCATCCCTAACCGCATTACTGGGATTTTTTTTCCCTGACAAACTATAGTGGTTAAAATGTGTGAAATTATGGTACCGTAGAAATAATTTAACTAAAAAAAAAAAGAAAATTGTATCCCGAAAAATACCCACAAGCACCTTTTGGCGCCACCAAAATACAAAACTGTTGCCATTTTTTGTACGGTTATCACATGCCCCAGAGGGCATCTGCTATTAAAAAAACTCCCCTTTTAGACAAAACAAAAAACCTTTCTACAGAAATACGGAAAAGCCTACACTAAATGGTCATCAACTTCCGAACGTATCAACTAAACGAGCCACCCTACTGTTCTATTGTTTTTTTTACGAGATCTCCCTGGCAAAAGTTGAAAAACGCTTTTGTTTTAACGACTTCCGCTCCCAGATGAGGACGAACATGCGGGGTCACATAAAAACGATTACGGGCGGCCTATAAGCCGATGTCATCTACCCCCTCGTGTTAAAAGCGCCCAAGTCAACTTTTCTATACAATTTTTACCTGCTCCTGAAGCTTCCTTTTCATAATCCATGTGGCAAACAAACTTACAAGGAAGGAGGCCATGTGCAAGGCCAATAGTCAAAACGATCTGCATTTACATGTCTGCGTGCTTTTCACCTTGTGTGCCTTTTGTACCCACAAGGTCCTCTCAGGTAAACACGTATGTGGCCATTCTCGCAGGCCCATGGTGCACTATGGCAGTTCAGCCAACCTTGTCCATTGGAAAACACACACAACAACTCTCCGAAACGATAACACACATTAGACGTTTATCCTTTTCCAAAAGAAGACAAAAGAAAGAAAAAGGCTTGGGACCTGTGTAGCCTTTTACCTTGCCTCCCAGGATTTGTGTTCGCATGGGGACGTGTGATCCTCGAGTTCAACCCCCCCTTGGGATAATAATTCCTATGTGCTATCATTAAGATCCCATTGAGCGGAAACTCTTTCGACGTCTCGATTGCTTCCCATACGTGTAAATGAGTCCCACCTACGCCCCAAAACTCACGAAAATGTTCTTCGTATTTTCAAGGAGCAAACGCGTATTTTTTTTTTGCGTCTTTGCAAGCTTAAAGGTGTGCGGGAGCCATGTATCAAACGCGGCAAAAGGGGCACTTGCAACTCCCTACGCTGAATTGCTTTTCATCATCACTAGAGTTGGTTAATAATCAATTGCATAAGCTTAATAATTCCTTCAAGTCCATTACGAGCTATGATTGTGCCCAGGCAGCTCCACCCTCCTTACCACCCTCAGCTTCTTTTCCCTTTTTTTCTTTTTTACCTCAACTGGAATCCCTTTTATTCTCTCTCTTTCTCTGTTGCAAGCACCGACAAACGCATAAACTTCTATCTCGACTCCGCAAACTCACCGACTTGGGGTGGGCGGGACCCTCAGACCCGCAACGGGCCATGAAGGGCCAGGCTAAAACCCATAAAAAACGCCAGGGAATAGAAAATAATAATGAGTCTCATCATGCACTGCAGCTCGGGGTCTCCTTTCTATCTCTCTGTAGCCCACTCTTTTCTTCCATCATCAACCTTGACTTGATAAATAAAACCTTATCTTCAGTCTGCTATTCTACACCACCATTCCAAAACCCAAAATAAAATAAAAATAGACGCCAAATAAACAGAGAGAAAACGACACACGTTAGTGACAAACTCCGTCCTTCACATTCACTGCATTCTACAAGAAATCGCACGACATCTTTCGTGGCTTCTTTCAAGTCGCTAAAACAAAGTTATTTTTTTTAAAAAAAGCGGAAATAAAAAAGTGACATGAACGACATAAAGTTAATATTTATTTGCTATATTTATATAGACTGATTTGAAAAATATTCGAAAAATTGTATATAATTCATATACTTATACATTTATGTGTATCTTAATATTTACATTAATATAAACTTAATATAAAAAGTTTATTATGTACGTATGACGAGTGTAATTGGCTCCGATTATTTCTGAATTGAAGACAGTTCAGCTTTCTCTTTCCTTTGCAGCCCTCTTGGACTTCCTGAAATTAGGCATCTGGCAGAAGTTTGACTGAAGCTTGTTCATATCTTGGAAAAAGCCCCTCCCCCTCCTCCCTGCTTTACCTATCCCCCGTCAAAACAATGTCCTTTACTTGCAATCAAGACCTCCCTCTTCCGATCTCATCTCTTCCGCCCTTGTCATCGTTCCGTACCTGCAACCCCTCAATAGACCTACTCCACTCAGATTTACACGGAGCAGGGTGGGAACCAAAAATAATAAAAATATGTAGAACGTCAAGTTTGCCAGAAAAACAAGTTTCCAAGTTAATATCCACACAGTAAGAACGCCAGCTTGGAGAGAGAGAGAGGAAAACTAAAAAAAAAGTTCCCATCATCGCGAGTAATAAAATTCCTTTCACGTTGATAGTCGAGCCCGCCAGGACCTCAAACTATGTTCCCATCACCTTCGCATCCACCATTTATAGCCCTAGGTGGGCATTGTTGTGCGGACGTAATCAAGTACCATACGTTCGTAGGGGGGCTCCTAACATTTTCACCCTCTCCGTCTACTCGCCGGCGTCTACTCTTTATCCTGCCCTTCATGGTAAGGTAGACAGACACTTTTGTTACCTTTTTTCCTCCCCGTCTTCACAAATTAGGGGCCAAAACCGAAGGCAGAAACTTCTTGCCTTTCCCCCCAAAAAAATATAAACTAAAATTGGGCTAAAAAGAGAGCCAGAATCGACAAAGACGAATCTACCCTTACAGACAAGTCATACACACATACATACACTGGATCCACACCATTCCTGTAAACCGGTTTCGCGGCTGCCCAGACTCCCCAACATGGCGGACCGGGGTCTCCTCTTTTGAGTCGATTTTTGTCTCTCGTATCTATCCAACGAAGGTAAAAGCTGGTACTACACGTTATAGTGTATACGCTACCAAGCTCTGAAAATGAAAAAGGGAGTGGAACGTGGAAGCTCGAGGGCAGCGAGTCGTCCACCTCACCCAAAACCTCCAATCCGAAAAGCAATCCGCGAGCCGTTTTCCCCCCCGTCTTTCTTGCATATGCGTGCATGCACGCAGGAACAACATTTTGAAAAGGAAGAAAGAAAAAAAACCGGTTGGGCTAAAAAGGAATCAAAGCAGCATCTGCCATTCCGGTCCGCATCTTGATTGTTCCCTTGTGATCTCATTCCAACGCCGACTTGCATGCATTTTTTTTCCTGACAAATTTGAGGGATTTCTTTTCTCATTTCTTTTTTTCTTTTCTTTTTGTTTTGGAGTGTTGGTACCCGAAGACATGTTCCTAATTTCTCTGTGAGCATAGTGAAGCACCACAAAAAAAAACTGACAAGTGCTGGTTGTTTTAAGAGTTTAAAAGATGCATAAGGTAAACGCTATTCAGACAGGTGACGTGATGGATCGTATCCGCTGTATCACAGGTTTTGACAAAAACGACAAATGGAGATGATACACTGCATGTTTTTTACTGTAGTTGGGCTGTACAAAATACCAAAAAGCCCCAAGTTCGTAAATCTGCATTATCCCCTCTCTCTACATCAAAAAGGGGCAAACTGTAGACCGTATATCTTGGCCTGCAGGTAAAACGACGACCGAACGGCAGACAATTTAAATACGTTAGGAGTTATGCGTACGGTGGTAAACGAACCTTCAAACTTGGATCCATTACAGGAAAAGCCCCTCCAACTCGTTAAGGAGGGTGAGTGCAGTTGTAAGGCGAAGACGAGGGACACACAACCCACAAGTATACCCCACAAGAGCCAACAATGAAAAGGTACATACGTGCGAGTTCATATGCAGTGGCCACAGATTCATCTTCTTATTTGACACTACATCCCCAAGCTGGAGGCCTAACTTACCTCTCGTTAGCTTCAACCCCTACCCCTCTCTTACTTCTTTTGCATATTAACATATTCGCATAAATAAGGACTTTTTCAAAAAGACTTTTACAGCCACACTTTCCTTTTTTCTGTCTACTTCGTTATTCCCTACCAATTTCCAAATTCGCCTCTTCTTTGTTTTCTTGGATCTTCGTGTACTTTGCATATTCAAGTTAACAGTAGCTCGGGCTCCAAACACGAAAACGAGCTAATACAGTTGACGCGTAAAAAACGCGCCCAAATCGCCAAAAACGCCATTTACATGCGACCAGCGCCTAAACGCGAACACGCTGGGATAAACCGATCCTTTTAGATTCTTTTTTTTTTAATTATTTTTAGTTTTTTGTCCTCCAAATTTTCTTAACTTTTCTTTTCCCACTTTTTAATGTTGTAAAGCAAACATTACCACCTACTAGGATGCCTGCATTGCCATGTAACCCATTATGTCTACTCAAGGTTGGTCTCTATTGTTTCCCTCCACCTTGTAGCAATCCAAGCAAGAAATTTTTTTCTCCGCCAAGTTGCTCCCCTCACTTCTCAGTGCTCTTTCTCTCTCTTAAAGAGCCCATACAATAAAAAAATAAACTTCACACAACATGAGCCACATTATACAAATCGTTCAGTTTCTTGTGTTTAAGCTCAGACTCGCAACCCAATTGCGAATCACTGCAGCGTAACCTACTTATTGTTGGCCCTTGCACACCCAGTAACGTATCTAATTCCCATTAACATTACGCAAAGCTTTCCCACAAATCGCAGCCAAAGTTACACGATCCGGCTCTAAAGGCTTTCACTACACGGGCTATTTGATTCCAGGACAAGAAAATCCAAGACTTTTGTTCCTCACAGGTAGTATTACTCAAAAGCAACTGTGCAAGTTTATAAAAAAAATTACATCTATCGGTGAAAAGCCGTTCTCCCTACTCGCTTTAGCGTTTGTTTGACAATCTCGACCGTTTTCGAGTCACTCCAGACCTCCAGTTGTTTTTATCCAACAGTAGATAATCCCACAGTTTCTTTTTATAAAAGCTCAAAACACCCCAAAATTAAGCATTGTGTCCTAGAAAGGTTCTCCACAGAACAATTCACTAAACCTGAGTAGAAAAGACGGCCATAAAAAACTATCTATGCGGATGACTGACATTAAAGTCGAACAAAAGACCAAGACTTTCGTCAAAAGAACGGAAAGAACAAGCCAGTCTATTGTTCCAGCCAAGGGTACCACCACCACCACCATCCAGTGTCTCAATAAAAACAAAAAAAATCGAGTGACCTTTAATTACTCGTCGTTTACAATAAGGAAAACGCTAGCTAGATTACCAATTGCTCGTACACATTACACGATCCCATTTATTTCCCCACTCCCAAGTTCTCGGACGGTGCCATTATCCGCTTCCTACCTCTTTTGTGTCCAAGAACTCGGCACAAAATGGGCGAGTTCTATTCCATTTGCCCCGGCCGTTTCGCCTTGTTTAGGGACGATCTCGCCTAATGCTCCCAGAAAACCCATCTGGGTTTCGTGAGGCTGCTATAAAGAACGAGGGGGAGACCTTTGCCCTCATTATGCCCATTATCCAACCTGCAGACTCCCCAAAACATCTCCACCCTTGATACCTTTCTTACTACAATTTGGACAGTTCCTTCACATCTTCCGCTTGAAATTAGTTCCCAAATTCCTTCGCCTCCCTCTCTTCCACGCACATTACTGCCTCTCTTTTGTCTTCAAACAACCAAACAAGCCCCAACACACATTTTTGGCTGTGTGCAACGCATCCCACCTGAAGAAGAATATCAAGCATTGTAACTATTGTTGTCACAACCCGTGCCATTGCCCAGCTGTTAGGCCTTGCCACCATATCCTGGCCATCGTACGGTTGAAATACAAGCTGTTCCAAAAGAGCCAATGGATCCATGATCGATAGTGACTATTATATCACCTGATGGCATGCCATGACCACAAAGCAACCTGAAAGCATTCCTTTACATTACATCCGCCCTGGCAGTACAATCCCGCTTGTAAAACGAAAGAATCGCTTACGCTTTTTGTGCACACTTACAATCGACCGTCCTTAAAAACTATGCTCTCGTAACGGGATACAAATAGCTTTAAAGCTATCCTTCTTCTATTTTATTTGTTTATTTTTCGTTTTTCCCCCAACCCACGAAAATGTCGCTGCATCCGTCATCAATACAAGCTTGGAACGGATCCCAACGCGTGGCACATATACAACGTAGAAAAATAGACTTGGAATTCAGAATTCATTGGTTCAGAACTTCAATATCAAGAAAAACTAGGTAGATAATGTCAGACAAAAGCCTCAAACCAATACTAGGCTTCTGCGTAGCAAAAATGTCCGCTCAAGAGCGAAGCAAAGCTGTCGCGCTGCCTGTAAAACGTATCGATTTCTAGCCAAGGCAATCCCCCACTTCATCCTTGCCCACCCCTTCACCCACCCAACACACCCTTTTTGCTTTTTACCCGTCTATGCTGTTACCTCTAATATTCACTATCCCAACCCCCACCACTTCGCGTATCCCTAATATGTACTAGAGATGGTGTGAGTGGTTTCCTTCCAACGCCTTCGTGGTCGCTCAACACTGATGAAGGGGCCATGCAACACGTTTTGGCTTTCCTGCTATTACATTCAACGCTCCCCCCTTCTGCTACAGACACAGGGTATATAGATGCGAGGGTGCCGGTCCTACTGAGAATGAATGCTGTTGAATATGATGTCACGTGACCTAAGTAATCATGCATATCCCGAACACTGTTAACCCTAATTACTCCGGCCCATGATATTCGTAATAAACTGACACAAACTAACCCATATGTGGCTATCTTTTTCTCATAAATTACCCCCTCCCCTGAGGAACATGTTCATTCCTGAATGCAAGCCTGAATGTTCATCGCCAATTCTTGTACTAAAAAAACTCAATTACTTCTCAGCGCTTGCGGAGCTTCGCCACAAACCTTCTAATCTAAATCACGCCATGCTGTTAGCTTTGAAACGAACGTCTCTATTGAACTCGGTCGGGAGGCCAAAAAGCTTGACGAAATGCAAATTAGTCGAGTAATCGCCAAGACAGGGCCCTTCTACCCCCTTCAAAATACCTCAACTACAACTTTAAAATAAATTTGAAAAACAGTTTTAAATACAAATACAATATAATTTCTCCCCTCAAATACGATTCTGGCACCAATCCTGTTTCTTTTTCATGTTAAAACACTGTTTTCCATTGTTTTCCCCATTCCA
Organism: Lepidurus packardi; assembly: GCA_023053545.1. NCBI lineage: Eukaryota > Metazoa > Arthropoda > Branchiopoda > Notostraca > Triopsidae > Lepidurus > Lepidurus packardi. Next base: position 5,253,385 of record JAKZAN010000007.1, read on the forward strand.
GAATGCCAAAAGCAGAAGATGATAATCAAGATTATCCAACGCATGCGTTACCAGTGATATATCCATAAGACACCTGGTGTTGTTGCGAACTTGTAACTTTACCGAGTCAAGTTCCCTCTCCCCTTGGGAGGGGAGTACCCCCTTTTACCAACACAAATTCGCACTAGAATCCTAATGAGCTCCATCTTGTATACTTGTATTCAGGCAATACGAGAATACGAGAGCGCAATACTTGTCAATTCGAGCCTGCCATCACGTGACTTTCTACCCACAAAAGCGCTGGTCCCATGAGTCAATCTCTTTTCCTTTGCGTTTCGTTTTTTAACTCCTACTCCCCCCTTCCTTAAGTGTGCTGCTTCTCTGTCTTTATCTAGATTTACAGCTCTTCAGTTTCCCTGTTCCAGCCTTCCCTCCTCCTTTCCTCCCTCGCAAATAAAAAATACGAAATAAAAACAGGTTACAACCCCGAAAGTAAAATTCATCGAGCTCTTGGTATTCCAAAAATGCGGTTTGCTGCTTCGAACGCTCAAATCCCTCCGTTTTTTTAAAGCCCAAAGAAAAAAAAACGGCCCATAACCCCGTCTTGGGATCTGGTGAAGGAGGTGAAGCAAAAGATTAACGTTCAGGGCACAAACGAAAATACGAATACGGCAAAGGAAAAAGTAGATCCAATGCGAAACGCTTCTACTATTGCTTTTTCGGTTTGGAGCTTCGTGTATGCAAACGAGTTGGAAGAAAAGAGCCCTGGAAGCCGGGGTAAAAGTCAAAAGCTATCTGAAACTGCCAGGGCCATGTTTCGTCGACTAACAAGAAAATTGCGGTCCTTGGGAGATCTCAAATGGATGCTTCCCCTCCATAGCATACTTTTTCCACAACGTCTCTTGTTTGGCAAAGAAGACTTTTATAACGTATGCAAATTACGTTTTATTGAGTGGAGGAGGAGACGCTGCCGGAGCCATCAACATTTAGCTCTCTAGCCCCCTTGGTCCAACCTATCCTATCAGGCATTCTAATCCCCTTTTGTTTCTTTTCTTTTTGCCTCCATTTAACTGCTCCAAGAGCCCTTATTAATGCAATTCTGGGGCGGACCATCAGGGAGAAAAAATCTTCGCGATTGACGTAATCTAAGAACATAATAGCTTAACTAGAATCAGTGTCGGTGTCGAAACAGGCTTTCCCGTCGACTTTCCACGTTCGCCCCATTCCAGCGCCCAGGAACCCAGAAAGAAGCCCTACAACCCCAAAAGGCTTGGCAACGCACTTACACAGACATGGCGGCTTATATCCTATCAAAAACTATACACACCCTGTCTAAATAGCTTCGCGATGCACTGATAGGGATAGTTTCATAGCGCGTTCCACTGACTGCACTGGTGCAATACTTTTTGCACTTGGTGTGTAAAGATATACGTTTCACACACTGAGTGCCAAAAATATTGCACCAGTGGAATACTCTCGAAGCATATACATGTTTGGCACACTGAGTGCAAAAATATTGCACCAGTGCAGCCAGTGGGGCACGCCATTTCTAGTTGAGAGTTTTGGGTGTTTGGTGTGCATTCCCCAACATGCTAGAGTGAGGGGGGGGGGGGGGGGCTAACTGAAACCCAAAGGATCGTTTTGGAGATCTGAGATCCCGCCTCTTCTATTGCCTTGGACTGGAAAAAGTGTGTACAGTTGGCATTCTTTAGGCTGCTTCTCGCTGCTGCATGGGCATGGGCTCAAGGCACTCCACTCCAGGTACATGACCTCTTCTTTTGCTTCTTCGTCGTCCCCAAAACCCCAAACAAAAGGCTCTGGGATCCCCTCCGCCGTCTTCTCTCCTTCCTATCTCTCTCCACTAGCCTCTTCTTCGTCTTTTGCTCGCTGGCCCAAACTTCCTCGGGCACTTCAATAGAAAAAGATCCTCGTTTTTTCCTGCCTTGCCTTGTCCCTTCGTCTCGCATGTCTTAGTGCGTTCTGATTTGCTGACCACTTCCAAAACTGGCTCAAGTATGTATGCCACTTCTCCTTTTTCTTTATCTACTTACCCCCTTGTCCTCTTTAAAAAAATATACTTTTTTGTACAGAATCTTCGTGCAAGCGTTTAGAGACAATATAAGGTAACAAACCCAAATGCCAACTTTTTTTTTGTGGTTAACCATAAGTCTGGGACGTATAAGAAAAAAAAACAACCTTCATTAAATCACCTTTGTAGGTTTAGTAAAACGGTCATAAACTAAGACGATTTACGTACCTTACTGAATTTCTACCCTCCAAAAATATTTTTTTTTGGTACTCGGAATAATATTTTAAAAAAAAGCCTATCTCGACACTTGAGAATAATCTTGAACCTGGACCCGATTTTACCAGAGACCAAAAATGGCGACGGTAAAAGTTTTTTAAAAAATCCTCACGTTTGTGTAAAATAGTTTTTGCTGACAATCTTGAGCCAATGCCTACACCATTCTTAACCATTTTTCACCGCGGGAGTCAGATGGGCGTGTTCTGCAGATTCAACACGACGATAAAGCGCCGAGAGCGATCAAATAAAATTCCTCCTGCATTCAACAGTCAAAAACATGCCTCCAGTTCCGGGTTGGGCCCTCTCTTTTCTTTCCGTCGTCGTTTTTTTTCATCCACGCCTTTTTAGTTTCTGATATTACCTTGGTTCTTGCTTGCACACACACATACACATATACTTACACCGTGCTTGTCCCTGTCTTTCGTTCTTCTATCGCATGCGTGTCCCGATAGCAATATGGTACTCCCCCTTTAAGCAATAATAAATAATTCGGGAGAAATAAACCGCGCATAGTGCTTCCAACATGCAATTAGTTCTCCTTCGTCCAAAGAAATATCGCCACTAACCCCCAAAAAGAACCACTGCCCTTTCTTTACCAAACCGCCTCCCCACCATTCCAAACCTTGAAAGTCGCATTTCTTTCATTCGCATTCACACGCATCGTTTATAATACGTTACACTTGGCAACATCCGTGAACTCAATTTATGCCTCCATCCAATGATGCAAATGATTCTCGTCGCTAGGTCAGTGCTAATATCGCCGTTTCAGAATCTCCAAAAAATAAATACAACTTTTTAAGCAATGGGGCATATCAATTCCAACTGTGCTACTTCCAAGTCACAAATCCAATTATCTCAAAAACTGTCCCACTATTTTTTCTATTTTTCCCCTCCAACTTTTCTCCCTCTTCAATTACACAACTAGAAGTTCAAGACTAGTGCGTGTCTCATGTGGGATAAAAAAAAAAGTATGTGTCCCAGTAGTCAGAGGACAGCACACCTGGTGAAAAGTTTTAAAGACTCCCACGTATTTCCTCGTCTCTTTTCTTTTGCCCCCTGCAAGTTATCCGCAACTATGCAATACGAACCCCTTGCTATCAGAAAGTCTCGCGGGTCTTAAGGATGGATGGGCTGGAATAGGATGGAATGACCACCGTTGGAGCCCACAGGAAAAAGGGCAAAAAAAGATGTCCAACGGAGGGATGGAAGAGACAAGGAGACAGAAACGAAAGAGAAAAAGATCCAATTCCAAACCGAGCTTACCTTGATCTGCCCTGGTGGTCCAAGTGACACAGAGAATGACAATAACAATCCAAGGACTGTGTTGAAGGGTCCGTAATCGTGATCGACACCGAGACACACACTTGGGCTCTGCCATGGCTTCTTCTACAGCGATATAGATGCTCGAGGACGGCCTTTTTGAATAATTCCTTGGCTATGCAACCAGACAGTCTTGGTCTTAAATAAGAACACACTTGTCAATCACTCGCTAGACTCACGCACGACTTGGCAAATAGTCCGAGTAATTGGCGCTCTTGTTTTCAACCACGCTGCCCATTCTCTGGTTCGACTCCGGCTTGTTTTTGTTGGGTACCTCCTCCTAGTAATAAAAAATAGGATTAAATTTAGAAACCCGCCATTTAAACGTCGTTTAAGTCACATGCATGCACATTTTCAGTAACAATTTTCCGGAGCTGTCAAGATCTCTTCGCCTTACACATTTACCAAGATATTTCCAACAAAACCAACCTCCGTTCTATTATTTCTTTTTAGTCGCAACTTTAGTTTAGACGTCCTGTTTCGTGTTATTCGTTCTTTTTGCACGGGTTCTAAAAATCACTAGTTAACATAATCACACAACACTTCCCCCCTTCTCATTAGCCACTCACGTGTTGTTCTAATAAGCAAAACTACATGACGCTCGTATCTATTTAACTTTAATTAGCGTCCTCAACTTCTTCCCCCCAAAACCCCCTTGAACAAGGGGAAGAAAAGCCAAAATGGGTTTCAACACGTTGGAACTTGGCCCATCTTCACATCTTGGCTATCCGTAACCAACGACCGAATAATGTCTTGCCACAACTGCCTCCACTTAGCTCAATTACGGGCGAATGGAAAACTAACGTCGGTTTAGGATTTGAACTATTGAACTAGAAACACGGAGCGAACCCTGGCTCTCATTCACCGCTTAAACTCAACCTAGAACAATAAGCATACCGCTAAACTTTTTTTTTCTCTTGTCTTTTCTTCCTGCTTATTGATATGGTGACGGTGACTGTACCAGGGGAGAGCAACAAACAATTGGCATTCTTGACTAACCAGTTGTGTGGGGTTTTTGGTGCCAGTGCTGTGCTCCGGGCTTCTCCACACAAGGCCCATTTAGTATTGAAGCTGACTTGAAGCTATGCTCGCAGGATAATGTATAAAGCCGGGGGCGTTATGAAGACCGTGAACAACGTGGTAATTATAGGGAAACCGAAGAGGGCTGTAACGAAGGCAAAAATAGTTCGGGACAAAAAAAGAAAGAATAGAAATCTAGTTATAAGAGGCATAGACAGCCGCGTCGAAATGACAGCTGAAATTGTGGAAGAAAAAAATCTGAGAACAGCAAGGCTTTGTCAGCTTTTCTGGTATGAAACAAACGACTTGATACAATATTGTGGAAGACGTGATTATGAACGGAGCATCACCCAGAGAAAACCTCGACAGCTAATACGTCAAACAAGGTCGATGGCGTCAAATCTTGCACCAACACGCCAGAAAACGGTGCCCACAAGACCGACTCGTACACAACACGCTTCAAGGAGTGCTCGACTGTTAGCTTGGTGCGCTAAACAGGCCTGGGCACACGTAAAAACTAAAATAACATGTTCGATCTGCCGACATCGATACAGATTACACGAACCATCCGTTCATTTCATGACACTTTGCTTACTAACACCGCAGCGCACCGCACAGCGTGTCAAACATGTATATTCTTATAGCGCGTTCCACTGACTCCATTGGTGCAATATATTTGCACTCGATGTGTCAAACATTTATATGCTCACACACTGTATACAGGCACTTAGTGGCAAAATCTAAAAAATACTGCACCAGTGCAGCCAGTGGAACACGTTATAATAGCGAAGGAACGTTCACACTTGTTTTTTCGTTTTACATGTTTTTGTTTTTTTACCTTGGAAGTTGGGTAGTATGTCCAATATATGCGTAATAGAACTAGGGAAATTTAGTATCCAGAGCAAAAGAGTTCCCTTTATTCCTTTTAGAGATGATGAAGCGCACAATCGTCCATCACAATTATGAAGACAGTGCTAACGATGCCTGCTTTAGAATCCAAGTGGTAAAAGATAGTTTACAGTGAAACCTAACGACGTTTGCTAGTTTGAAATTGCACGGTTTTCCTGCATTTTTAATCTCCGTTTCTTGTTTCTTACACAGACACACTGGCACACACCGAATACATAAAGAAAAAATGCTCAAAACAATTTGGAAGCCATGGTTTGAGCCAACCGCTGCTTCGGGGCTGCGAAGCCGAAGCCGCAGGTAAAAAGAAAAAGGCGTGCCACACAAATGAAAACTGCTAAAGTTTTCCGAATTCCTTTTCCACCTGATATGTAACAAATGTGTCACAAAACTGCACTATATACTCCAAATAAACGGCACAAGGCGTACACATAAAGTAAAGATGCTCAGTCTCTACCTTTCTGGCTAAAAACTTCTGCGAAACAGCAGTACGACAACTACACTCCACAGCAGTTCCTTCACGACTGACCCGGCGTACGGCTCTGGCGCTGAGTGTTACCCCGGGCTGAGACGCGGTTGGCTCGGTCATTCCTTCCTGCCGGCTAGCGGCGTTTCCGCTCCCCCAGCCGGAAAATAAGAATTGTGTCTGCACTTTTCGAATTTGCTTGCTAGTGTAAGGAGAAATACATGCTCAAAAACAGTTTGAAATTGCTCGGAAGTAGGGCTCGGAACTTGGGAACAGTCAGAAGTTTTACGAATGCCTAGTAAATTAGTTTTATCGATTACCAGAATTCTCCCAGAGACGTTTTGGCAAAACTTTGTCCATACGAACTTATTCTGTAACCTGGAATTATCACGGTTTCATGACATAGTTGGGTCACGCGACGAACCTTCTTCTCTTCAAACTTGCTTACGCGTTCACCTCTGCAAAATCGCCCCCCGCCAATCACAAAAGCAGTCCTTATGCCTGCGTTGCTTTTTATGGCTGCCAACGAGTCAGAAGACGAAGAAACAACAAGAAATTACTAGTTCTTATGATCAATTTGACTCAATGAGTCTATGGGTTATAACAATGCCTGGGACCGGTACCGAAGACATGAAAGCGAAAGGTCAATGTCGTGACTTGGGCCCCTGACTCCCCTCATGCCACATGGTCTCAGCAACTATAATGCCTAATATGCTTATCCCTACTGGTCTCAAATGTCGGTCATTTTCTAAACTCCCTGGCTTACTTGGTATGGATACTACAGAACATTTCCTATTTTTTTATGTTTTTGTCATGGAAAGCAGTCTCCGTTTGTTGTTCTATACGCCTTCAGCTTCTTCAAAAGATGTTTTACCGCTGGTGATCCCGGGGCTTGTGAAGTCGGTGTGAATCCCCAGTGTGGCCATTAGCCGGTGCCGTGTCTCGGCACAAGAAGTGGGATGACTCCCTGGGCGACACAATGCAATCCCAACCAACGTCTTCCCCATCAAAAAGCCGAGCAACCTGCAGACTAGATAACATAAAAGGGGCCCATGGACCCACAAACCATCGGACCTGCAAATCTAAAGCTACGGCAAGCCCAAAGAGCATTGCGGCATTTTCAAGTTCGATTTCAGTGGGTTTCCTGTCCCCAAAATCCACGTCCCCGATCTACAATTCTCCGAGACCAACAACCATTTAGTGTACATCTATACGCACTTTACATCCACACTCTCGCACACGCAATAGTTGGAGTAAGTACATTAGACGCCACTTGTGTGATCACGTAGTGCCGAGTGAATATTGACTCCATTAAGCAGATATTCTAATAACCGAAAACTGGAAATATGCAATAGAATGTTACGACTAATCGGCGCGTGAAACGAACCAGCTTGTCTAAACCAAAGAAGCAAAGTATCGTCTACTTTTTGACACTTTCTCCCACGTTCCTTTCCCTAGGTTCACTATACATCCACTATGCTTTATTTCGGAACGATTTTTCAACCATTTTCATAGAGACGATTGAGGAATTCCTAACTTAATGGCCGCTTACCTGTGTGGCAAATCTTTTACATTTAACTCAGCACAAGTTTCAAAGAGCCGGACCTTCTCTTTTACATTTAAACCAATTCTTTTCTTGATCGTCGCCATTTGTATATACCCACACGTCTAAACACAACTAACACTGCGCCTTTGAAGCCTGCACGTACGCTTAGGTAGGGTTCTCAACACGATATCCCTTCTAAGTTTCCAGTCAATTAAGGGAACTGGTCATTCAATTGAATAACCTGCTCCTTTCATTGACTGGTGAGTTTAGAAGGAATTTCCCTAAGTATAAAAGTAGGCTGGAAATGACAATCCGGTCAAAACGACGTACAATGATTTTGGTCAATATGCAAAGTCCATGTAGCAATGTCCATGCAAAGTCCATGTCCAATCACTACTGCAGTTTCGTTTACTGTACTGTGAAGATTCTTCTAAAATTGATTCTGATATCCGAAAGTGTAATTTTAATAACCGATTAAAATGCTATGAAATGTATCATTTGGAATCGGTCCTTTAAAATTTGAAAGCGCCTGATTCCAAAAACCAGTGATCACAATAAGCGGCATCTACTGTACATCCATACGCACTTTACATCCACACTCTCCTACACGCAGTAGTTGGAGTCAGTATGCCTGACTAGGGGCCAAACAGAAGGGTGAAAAACGTAAATGAGAAAAGGAGACGAGACTACGATCCTAAACCAGCACTATCACATATTTTCCTTTGGCTAAACAAAAACCAGTTTCCTTCGTCAATATGACCAACTCCTTGGCTGCAAGTTTTCAACGTTTGTGGCCCTTTTCATAACTCAAGTCTCCGTCATGTTCATCTGCCTTGATGGGAGGCACAAAAAAAAAAATTAGTTATAAAGCGAAAGAAGCCCATATGCATGCTATTTTCCTGCACACTGAACCGCCAAATTTGGTTTGCCTCATAAAGCACCAATACATTTTGCAAAATAAGCAGGAAAAAGAAGAGTGGAGTGGGGACATATAAATTGGAAGAAAATAAAAACAAAAACAAGGAAACCCCATACGCATGCATTCTTGGCAATGGGAACCCACTTAGAATCCGATTACAATGTATCCGCCTAAATTGCTGAGGCTCTGGACAAAATCAGAAATCCAAGCTGACTACTCCTGCAGACAAAAGAGACACTGATGAGGCCTGTTTCTCGATTTAAAAATAAAAATAAAAAAATACTTTTCGTCCATTGGTAAATTGTTCAGAATTTCAAGAGGTTATTTTTTGCTTGTATCTGCTGCTGCATTTTCCTGATATAAGTCTCTTTGTGTGTACTTTGTGTGCCATCCCATCCTTTCCTATCAGCAGAAGCTGCAACATTTGCTGATTCTACATACGAACCCAAGCCTTCACATCAAAGCCTTCTCGCACAATATAGGCCTAAGACGTGAGCCTATATACCTTTAATCCCTTGCTGCTAAATACAAACTTTATTACAAAGAAAAAAGGAGAAAAAGGCAGACCTTCTTGAGTGTTATCAAGCTCGGTGAGTCAAGTTTTGGACCCTGCTCAAGGAGCGTCTCGTCTCCACGTCTCTGTCTTTTGTCCAACATATAATAGGCAGCGAGTTCTTATTAAGCAGCAGAATAACTCACACTTTCCTTCTCCCGGATACTTTTTTTTTATAACCTGGCATATCTACGTGCTCTACTTGGGTGTGTCAAGTCACCTTTTTTGTTCGCAATCTCATCCTTAATTATTAAAAACGTACGAGGTATCCGGATAGGGAAAGTAAATTTAATTTTTTTCTGAAAAAGTAACTTGAGACTGCAACACGACCATTTCATCTGTTTTTTTTATGGAGATGCAGATACGTGTCAAAGAGGTAAACAGGCCAAATGCAGACTATGCTGCTGGCTGGCAGACTCCAGTACATTGTCTCCAATGTCAAAGCCCAACAAACACACACGAGTCTCACAATTCTTTCATATTTCTTCTCTTTTTCTGATTATTTCCAGGTTCATTTTTTTAGTAGCTCTTCCACTCAACCTCCTTGTAGTGAGAGCTTTTGCATCAAAACTAAGAGACTAGAATTGAAAAAGATGGAAGGAAAAAAGATACCTCGTCTATATGCTCCACATGCAAGTCTCGAGGGTTTTCATTCGGATAGCACACACACACACAGAAAGAAAGTTTCTTTTATTTTCATCCCATTTTTGCTAATGGGGAGACCTGGATGACAATCAGGCAGAGATGATGAAGTCCTCGACTCAACTCCAGGATCGCGTCTGTGATATGCAAATGTGGGCGACCCCCAGAGACGTCTTTACTCATCTTCATAAGTGAACATTGTCATATATGATAGCCTATCTACGTCACTCTTGAAAAAGTCTAACTAGAACCGAGTCTTTTTCAAAAAACCTTCCCTTTCCTGTTAACGAATCTATGCCACTTTGGCTTTCGTGCCCCCTTAACAGCATCACACCCCTATGTGAAAAAGACTTAAGAAGGAGAAGACTTCTTCGCCAAAACCGAAACGGCTAAACGTATAGAGAACAATTTCCTAGGGTACTACCGGAAAGGGTCAAGTCCTGAAGAATGTGACATGGGGGTTTTTAGCAATGACCAAGTCCAATTCTGGGTATCGGATAGCCACGGACCCGTTGGGAAGTTGGAAAGATCCGAGCTTGCCAGGACTTTCCGGTATAGAAAAATAAAGCAAAAGGTTCAGAATAAAAAATGACTTTCAGCTAGGATAGCGACGTAGATATTTCTGCAGAAAGTAAAAAGGAAAGAAGCAGAAAAAAAGGAAATTGTTTAGTGTTCGGAGCATTTTTGGACTGTATAGAAACCCCCAAGTGCGGGCATGCGACAATAGATATCTCACAATCGGGCCGGGGCGGGCTGAAGGCTTACGGGTTTGAGACAGCTAGCAAATTTGTAAATGTCCAGGTCGTGCTTCCGATGACCTCCCAGAAGCCAATTTACGACAGCCGGCACGGTGCGGCTAACACACAGCACAGAGAAAGATGACCCACACCAGGCTCTCTTCAATCTATACCAGCTTTGCCGTATACAAGACGGCCACAATGCATTGGCGTCCTATGGAGAAAGTGAGCCAACCGCTTCTAGTACAGTACATGCCACTTATTATGATCACGTTTGTCAAGTGAATATAGATTTTATTAAGCGGATATTCTAGTGATCGAAAATCGGGAATATGCAATAGAATGCTATGGTAAATCGGCGCGTGAAACGAACCAGCTTGTCCAAACCAAAGAAGCAAAGTATCGTCTACTTTTTGACACTTTCCCACATGTTTTCTTTCCTAGGTTCACTATACATCCACTATGGTTTATTTCGGAACGATTTTTCAACCATTTTCATAGAGACGATTGAGGAATTCCTAAGGAAACGGCCGCGTCCTTTAGTGGTAAATCTTTTCAATTTAACTCGTCACACGTTTCAATGAGCCGCAACTTCTCTTCTACATTTAAATGAACACTTTTCTTGTTCGTCGCCGTTTTTATAGAACCACCCGTCTAAACACAAATAACACTGCGCCTGTGAAGCCTACTCCTACGCTTAGGCAGGGTTCTCAACACGATATCCCTTCTAATTTTCCCAGTCAATTAAAGGAACTGGTCATTCAATTGAATAACCTGCTCATTTAATGGACTGGGGAGTTTAGAAGGGATTTCCCTAAGCGTAGTAGTATGTTGGAATGACAGAATGGGCCAAAACGACGTAAAAGTATTGTAAATGTCATTGGTCAAGTCTTCTCCAAGTCATCTCTTGCCCCCCTTCTTAAGTTTTATCACACCTCCGAGAGAGGCTCGAGGTATGCTGGAAGGGTGAATCCATGTACACAAGATAGTAAACTTAAAAAAAATCCAAAAAACCAAGAAAAAGTAAATTTTATTTGGGTCTAACTTCCCCAAAGTAGTCAGGAAACTAAACATAATAGACTCAATAAAATAAGGTCAGGGTGTCCTTGCACCTGTCGAAATACCCTCTAACACTGGTACTCTGCTCCTCTGGTTTTACGAAGAAGGTTCCAATACTTGAGCGCGGGAGATCAATAAAAACGTCCTCCAGCGAAGGAAGCAACTTTTCCTCCTTAATCTAACGCTCGAGATCTAAGAGTCTGCCATTCCAATAGACTGGTACAGTACTGGCATAGCAGCTCCTAAGAAAGGTATTTCCAACATATTTATTGACACGTCACTACCTGATTACGTTCCCATGGCGAGCAATCAGGACTCTACGAGCAAACCAATTATCTCGTCACCCCGTTAAATTTACCTCATGGCGCAGAAGTGCCGTTTTTGACGGTCACAGAAACGTAGTTTCGGATTCTCCAAACTTATTACCAAGTAAACCCAAACGTCAATAAACGTGTGAACGTGGCGAAACAACTTTGCCCTGCTCAGTTAACTTTCCAAGAGTTTAAAACTGTCCTCGCTTTTCACAAAAGTTCCTGTCGTACTGTATACCAGCACTGAAGGGCCAGGTTTGCACTGCTGGTCACGACCAGGTCACCCATGTTGTAAAAGAGTTGTAAAAGCCATATGGATTCAAGTGCTTATGGTTGTCTTTCGATGCGATGTGGACAAGAGCTAGAGAGAGCTAAGGCTCAGCTCTGGCGACTGCAAATGAGGTAGGAGGAAAAGGGTTTTTACAGCCTCTGATAAGGTTTCGTTCCGTTTTTCGCTTCGTTCGTCCGTCCGCTCGGGAAGCTGACTTTTTTTTGTCTTCTTCTTTTTTTTACTCATAGCGCACGAAAAGGGACACAGAAATCGTTTGGCATTTTCATTTCGACTGGGGAACATCCTCAAGACCAGCTCTTTACTACTAAAAGTCCAAATCAGAAAACCGACAAAACATAACAATGTCCTTCCCTCCCACCCCACCCCTCCCTGGCAAACCACTTGGGCAGGTGTTTTTCCCTGCATAGAGAGGTTTTTCTTCAGGTCCAGAGGGAGGGAAATTGGCCGGAAATTTGACTCCACTCATTAAACTACCCTTCAGTTATTGACTGGGATGCAGCGCAGCAGAAAGCTACCAGATAACCTTTTTCCGGTAAACCGACCTTAAGCGACCTTTAAAAGGTATATACCATATGCAGGCGATAGGGCAGATTGGGTACGGCTTAAGTTCAGGCCGAATGGAACGAAAAAACAACAACTTTTAAGTAGCTAAAAGTTGGGGTTCACGTATTTCTTAAAGTAAACTCACGTTTTATGGGGAAGTGATGATTAGGTGACACGTCTGACAGGATCCGCAAGAATTGTGAGCCCAACTTATGACGCTTCTTGCATACAAAAATGGATCTTTTCATACACCTTGACAAAAACCTTTTTTCAGCCTTTTTCTTTTATTTAAGCAGAAGGGAATCTTCCTGTTACTGCACCTTAGTTTAGTTCCAGCTCTTCTTATTAATATTCACCGGACACACAAACAGGCGAAGGTGCTAAAGATGGATGGAACTGATGAAAGATTAAGCTTACGACACGGCATTAACCACGTCCGGCGTGGTTTCACAATGGGTAACAACCATCATGCGGACTGACATTTAAAGCGCAATGACGGCTTGAATAGACAAAACATGAACCTGGCTGCATTGAGCAATGCAAATGAGAAGCATGTCCGGCAAGAAGTATCCTTCATTAAATCTCTGAAACTCAACCCCCGCTACAGCACGGTCGGCTTTATTCAAACGCGTTTCTTCGAGACTCATACATTGCGTTTCCGGATATCTCAACTGTGGAGGTCTTATCTATCAGATATAACGCACCTGCACCAGGTTATGACCCTTCGAAAGCTTGGAAACACAAGGGACGATATTTTACCCGTGGTTCGACGTTCTTCCCTCGCGTCAGTCATCACTCGGCATGTCGGTAGAGCCGCCGAGTTGCCATGCCAAAGAAAAAAGAAGACCACAACGTCTTGTTAACCATGTTTCATCTAATTTGGCTATAGGGAGCAGTACAGGAGTGAAAAGTTGCGTTTCCGTCCACCCCAAAAGTTTTCTCTCATGCGATACCCTCACCACCGCAGCGTCAGTGGTTCAGGTTTTTGAGGGGATGTTACCTGGTGTACTCGCTCTCATTAACGGAAGCCTCTAATGAGGAGTCGGCTCCTCTCTGCCGTCACGTACAAACGATGCTAAATTTGGGCAGAACAGATCGTTCCCCTACACGTATCCCCCTCTTCCCTCTCTCGCATTCTCCTTGATGACAGGTAAGAGGTAACAGTCTATAGAGTCCTATGGCTTTGAAATAATAATAAAAACTCTTAACCAAAAGGAGAATGAGAATCTATTCCAACTAGTAAACCATAAAGAGGGCCGGGAGTTAAGTCAGTCCTCGCATGGGCAAAACCTTGTAACTTTTGTGTGCCCCCATCACCAATTTTACAGGGAATAAAATCAACATTAACGGGTCTGGTGTAACGTATAAGCTGCACGAGAACTCTCAGAATGCATGGTGTATAGTCCTCTAATAACGAGCACTGGAGGCTAACGGAGCATTTGCCAGCGCAAAAGTTTCCACCAGGTCCCAAAATTGCAAACGAAATCACTCACCGAAACCCTGTTAAGGTCGCGAAGAGACAGTTGTTAATTTTGCAGTAGAGTACAAGTTACCAGTACAATTACTGCAGTCTCCACGGACTAGACGGTATTGTCACGAGCTTTCGCTGTGCGGAAAGCACCTACGTATTCCCTGTGAATTCAAATACTATGTTAATGTTACCCAGGGACACGGACTGGAGCTTCACCACGCCGGGTTCACGTTCCTCTTTTTACTAGCAATTTCTGGGAGCCAGGAGTCGTGAAAAGGATGAATGGGGTATACGATGGCAGGTCTTATGTACTGGCAGATAATTTAAATGTCTTTTGTCTTCCGCGCACACATTTTTTCTTTGAATTTTCTTCGTTCTTCTTCTTTTTTTACGGTTTTTCACATTTTCGACGCGTCCCTAGTGCGACTGTGGCATTCCATTCTTCTAAACAGTTACTCTAATGTTTGCTTCATAGATTCTCTCCCGGAAATTTCACGTGGCGTTTCACGACGGGGCATCATACAAGAAGGCGATTATACAAAAAGTTACTACCAGATTCAAAGCCATGTGGGAAAAGAAGAAAACCATCCAGCCTACATTTTTTTTAAGTAGACGTTTTTGTTCCAAGCTCTTCAGCTAAATAAAATCGAGTGCAAAGGTTTCACAGGACTGTGAGCATTACAAACTTGTTTTTCCTGTTAACAAGAATTTTTCCGCAGCCAGAACCAACAGGGTCAAAGCGGGAGTCTTTCCGCCTTTGCGAGAATAACATAATAAGAGATTTCCTTACAAAAAAATAAAAAAAAACTTAATCATCTGGAGTAAGTAGATGGAGAGGCATGTAATAATAAAGAGAGGCTCTTTTTCATGATGATTCCGAGTAAACTTTGGACTTTTGCGGCAAAAACCAAAATCCAAACTTGAGAATAGAGCACTAATTCAGATTTGCGCTAAAAAAATAACAGCTTTAATCCTTTTGAAGAAACCATTTTCGTGAGCTTTTTTATTACTTTTCCTAACGACGGAATGAAATACTGTAATAATAAATAATTTAGTCCCGGAAAAAAGAAAAAGTACTTGTAGCACAGCAGCAAATCGCCGCCACCCCGCATAGAATATAATGAAGAACCGAAAGGAAGCCGCTGCTTTTTTTTGCCATTCGTCTTCTTCTTTTTCTACGGTTCGCTACATATAATAACTGCCAAATGTTTATATGCCCTCAAAGCTCACATTCTGCCATTAGGAGACGCCAAAACCCAAAACATATTTCAAAACAATTCAAGGGATGTAAAATATCGTATGAAATCCCTTCCGCTCCAACAAGCCTAACTAACGTACACAGCTACATACAATAAAAAAAGAACCCAACAGGAAAAAAGCTCTGAAACATTGGCATACATACGCGCTCGGACAATCAAGAGGAAGGCTCGCTTTTTCTCTCGTTCGCCTGACGTTCATCAGACAAGCCTGACTTCATTTGCGAACATGAGACAGCATTTACAATCTATTCAGCTAGGGACACGGCGACTGATGGGCGGGACAATTGAAGGTTATGCCACGAGAAAAAGCGAAAAAGTCCTCTACTGGAAAACCGAAAAGGCTACGCTAATTTTTGTCCCGTCTTTTGTCACCCGTTCCAGCGGACTTTAGTGCCTTTGGTAGTCCAAAATACATGTATATAAATATAAATATGTATAGAGCGAGAAGATGGGGAGTACATAGCGAGTTTCTTTCTGGCTTTCACGCCCCTTGATAACAACTCATTTCACACCTAAAGATCCTTGGAGAGTCTTTTGTCTTATATTGTTGTCATCCTAAACCTATTGTGACACAAACGGATAAAGGAGCCACTTGCAGAACTTGCAGAACAACCCCCCAGACAAGAAAGTATAAGACAAAGAAGTTTCTCTCGTCTCTGTTCGTCCGGATACGGATATTATGTAAATATACGTGTGTTTCTCCTATCTTGTCCATCACGCTGCATCTCCTTCAGAAAACAATAGCTTTGACCCGCAGAGACCTACCGACTTTGGCTGCTGCTGCTCTAAACCTTTCCCTCGGTTAGCTTCTTGCGTCTCACCATGTCTGACATGCTGCAGTAATCCAGCAAAAAAATACAAAAAGAGGCTCAATTGCGGGGGAACGGAAGAAAACTCCAGGAAAAGAAACAAGAAACTTTGAAAGTATAAGAAGCAATGCGTTGCTAGGCAATCTTACGTTTCGCTTGCCATCAAGACAACAGGAAAGTTTTGGAGAAGATGCTGCTCGATGATAGTCGAGTCAGAAATAGTCTATTGTATTGCACTTTTTTTTATCTACTCGTCACATATTATAGAGTTGGTGCGGTGGCCATGACTTGCTGACGAGCAAGGAACAACTTCTCTTTTATTACTTCTCTTTTATTTTATTTTTTTCTCTCATCCGCTCCACGGAATGTCAGCAACTGTCGCAGAATATGGCGACGCAAGCAGGGAGCAAGCAAGAACACACAGCGTTTAACCTAACGCTGGTTTGCTGACTCGCTGGGGCTGTATAGAGCAAGTATAGAACAAGCATAGAGCAAGTATAGGGCACACAGGAGCTGGAGACAATAGCAATCGGTGAAATGTGGCTCTGGCATGGGCCATGTGTCACCTCTCAGCACAATTACAGGCCGTCATATATGGGACAATAAATTCTTGTCATTCGTTCTACCGTCCTGCCTATCCGTTGAACCGTGAACCATGCGACTGCCTATTAACACCACCTATTTGGCTATTTACCACCGAAAGTGAAACCTTTCCATTTTTTTCTGCGAATTATGAAATCGATAAGGCGAAAAACGGGGGGAAAAGATAAGAATAAGACTCTAACGAAAAGGAGATGAACGGATTTGCGGTTAAAGAACTAAGATTGAAGACTGGAGGACAGACACAAGAAACGGAGATTTTGGACCTCTAGCGAGCAGCAAAGCTTGCAACGGAAATCGATCGCTCGCCCCTTCCCCATAAGCCACAATGGGGGCTAAAGGCTTGCTATCAAGACTCCACAATTGGGATGAATGAGGATGGTTACTGCCGCTGTTGGTTTTCTTTCTAATCTTTGGTACAAGGATCGCATACATAGGCCTGTACCTAAAAATCTAACCTCTTCCTTGGGAAACGAGCACTTTTGGGCCTTAATATTCAACGCACGAAAATGGCGAGAACACTGTGGGAGGATGGGGGAAGATCTTTATGATCCCAGCCCTCTTTGTACCCTCCTTCTCATTCCTACTTAGAGAGGGCGAGATACAGAAAAGAATAAAAAAAGAAAAAAGCTCATTAACCTGAGTCTAGTTTCGATCTTTATAATCCGTTGCTTGAGATGTTGGGTTTCATTATAAAGGCTGAGAGTAGCTATAGCTTAGTTCACTCTTCTCCCCTTACTGACTTTGACTTTGGATTTTCGAGGTGCAACGTACTCATTATTGGCATTTGTTCGCAGCTTTGGACACCTCGATGCTTACGCGGCTTTGGTGGCTTTCTGTAGCCGAAAAGCCGGGAGTTGAAACCGAAATTGTGCCTGCAACTAAGAAACTCAAGTCACACTTCTAAGAATCCTCAAAGGTATACGCAGTTAGAAAAAAGGCTCCTTTTCAAGTCTCAAGTTTCCAGATTCTTGCTCTCGTAGAATTTCTTTCCTTCCCATTTTTTGGTCCAAGCGTGTTTTTTAGAAACCAAAGAGTAAGAAACGTCACATTAATATACATCTAGGCCACCTTAAGGGAACGAAAAATCGACCTCTTCACTGCTTCGTACGACTTTACCGTTGAACTATCCTACTACTTCTGCCACAACCTGCCAGCCCAGTTATCTGCCATTAAACGAAACTTCATTGGAGAAAACGGGAGAAATTCGTGAATATACATTCCGGCTTAAATTTATTCCTTAAGACTGGTCGAGACTTGCATAAAATGACGCAGTGCAGAATCAATGCGACGAACAAAGGGTAACATGCTCATTAGGTCAAACTCCGCGCTCCTGCAAAGCTTAGTGAGCGAAAAACGAGCGCCTTGCGTCGGTGGAGATGTAGGACGTAAAGTTCATAGGAAACGTGGAACGTCCAGTAATGCGTGTTTGGCATGAGCGAAAAGGCATGTGACAAGTTGACGTATACAAGGTTGTGCTAGGGGATTTTACTCCTAATAAGGACACGAATCGGGGTCAGGTGAAGCCTGGGTGAAAAAAAAAATAAAAAAAACACCTGATAGCATAATTAAACGAATGTTGTCACTGCCGTGGCCCTATACAGATACAGGCCCTCAATCGGAACCGGTCGATAGCTTAAAAGGTGTTATGCGTGGTACGCAGGATAGAAACGATCCCCGGAATACGGAACAGTTATTATGCAGGCTCCAAAGATGGAAAATGTTCCTTAAAATATTTGTAAACTTGTCGGAAAACAACAATACAAGGAATTAGATGAGAAACCTTGAAAAAAAAGGAAAAAAATGCTGCAAGACCTGTTCCACGACTCGTAGTCAAAGAGAAGGACTAGTTTCGGTCCCCTGCACCCGTCAAGTTGGTTTCAAAGGTACGACAAAGGTGAGACCGGGTAATTCAGATAAGGGAAATAGTTGAAACTTTAAAGAGCGAATAAGAACCGAAAGACACTTCTTTTTAATCTAAGAAATGCATCGGGCAGCTTAACGCTAAGCCCGAAATTCGGTTGGAGTGACGTCATCAACACAGAAATATGCACGTAAAAGTGAAGAGGAGCTTTTCAACCCACGCAGTCCAGTGATACTCGAAAGTTTTATGCTAGATCAACGATCAATGATCTTGAAACTCACCGTCTCTCTCCAGACTAACTGACAAGTAAGAGAGCATTGAAATGCGAGATTTAGTTATGCCGAGATTGAAAAAATAAATTTAAAAATATTTTCTTTTTATATATAAAAGCGCCAATCAAGAAGAATCGTAAATCACATTGGAACTCCGTCTGCACTGCCAGACTCGAAGGAAAGAGAATCGCACATCCAATTTTAGGAGAAATAGAGTTAAGTTGCCATAGTGGCCCTGTGCAACTAAGGAGGTTTACGAAAAAGACGAAGACGAATGTGTTTGATTATTTGCTGCTGCCTTGGAGTGTCAAGCTTTGTGACGGGGGAGAAAGACGGAGCAGGACTCCAAAAACAGCGCCTTGCATTATGGCTTTTTGCTTTCTGGGTTAGTCAACGACAGGACGAGACAAGATTGTTATTTAACAAGACTTGAAAGGCATTACTTCCCAGTTGAGGCCCTATAAAAGTGGCTGTAAAACAGGCCGTTTTGCTGGCCCTAGCTCCTAGCTTCTTAAGAAGATATGGTGCTGTAAAATCTAAAAAAAAAAATACCAGAAAAACTGTTCCAGTTGGGTCTATTCACTTTCTTATGGGGGTAGCACTTAATCAACTTTAAACCCGCGCTTAACTCCCAACCCTCCCCCCTTCCTGGCTTCTTCCCTCCCAGGGTGCCCTATAGTATATATCTACAAGCTCTAAAAGGTCAAATCTGCGAACTGCGTGAACTTACACCCCCTTGGTCCTCAGGTCAAGCTTATGCGAACTTGGGAATATGGATGCGAACTTGGGAGTCGGACCCAAAAGACCGCCAAGAAACTTGTCGTCGCCTATATTTGATTTCTTGCTTGTTTTTCAAGATGACTCTAGTCGATTACCAGCGTCGATACTGGTAAAAACAGGCTCCTTTCTTCTGTTCTCATCCGAAATTCCTGGCAATGCCGAGCAAAGAGATGAAAAAGATCCCTCGTGAACATGGCACAAGACAACTCCCACTTAAAGAACATCGCGAGGCCAGTTGCAAAAAAAAGAAGAAAAAAAAAAGAAAACGCCATACAAATGGTTACCGATCCTGGGTAAATTTCTCTTTTGTCTTTGTTTTCGTCTTTGGGGTGCTTCTTCTCCGTCTTTCATTCCATTCCCTCATTCATTTTTTCCCTCTTGGCTCCCAGGGAAGATTTTAAGTGGAAACATTGCCTTGGCCAATGTTTATGACTTAACAACCCTGTCTTTCCAGGGAAATAGCACTGCTAACAGCACTAACCAGGTCAATCTGCTCTTCCGAGATTCCTAGCGAGATGCTTGGGCAGCTTTAAAAGTATTAGCCTAAAAAAAGCGAAAACTCCAAAGTTTCGAAGCAATACCAAACCCTATAGGCCTGGTACAATACATTACTTTCGTACTCGGGGTAAGAGGGGGCGAACTTCGCTAACATCTTATCCCTCCTTTTAAGTGATCAATTTTCGCTTTTTAAACCACGAAAATTCCTTTTAAAGAGCAGCACCCTTTTTGTATCTATTCCGGGTCTTTTCAAGGAACGGCTGCTCCCCTGTTTCACAACTTTAGGGTTCTTTTTCGTAAGAAAAAACAGCTTTAACCCTCTAGACCTCCGTTCATTTGAAATTTTTAGACAAAAGCGGAACTTTTCCAGCCGCGGACCTGCTCTCGTGTGGCTGATGTGTTGCAATAGCGAATCTCATATCCAACCCCGAGATTAAAGTAGAAGGGTTTCGCTTTTTGAGGTCCCCAATTACTGCGTTAGTAACGGAAGCTGCACAATACTAGAAACCTTACAATAGACGTCTTAGGTGAACACAGGTGCTAAGCGAAGCAATTTTTGGACTTTTTTCCGTAGCGATTCAGACTGACAACCTAAGTTTCCGGTAATGAAGTGAAAAACGCAGACAATTCTACTTTAGTTTCGAACATCCCCCTAAAAAAATGTGATATCCAACCATAATTCTTTTTCCAAAAAGCTGCAGATGTCGAGCGACAGGCCACTACCTTATTAAAAGCGAGCACATGGAAAGGACATCATCACCAGTTCGGCTTGACAAAGAAAAAGCATAGTCGTTTCCGGTCGGTGACATGGACTGTATACAATATACTTCTGAAATGCCTTTTTTCCTATTTTTCTTCCCTTCAAGCGTATAACAGAACATGCGAGTCTCCTTTCAGCATAACCAAGCCGGTTATAATTGAAAGCTTGAAACCAAGACGAAAAAGGTTGAGCGGACTCAACCTCAAGTCTTAAGACAGATATCCAGACCTCCCATAAATTTCCCCCAGCGCTACTGTTACCACAAAAATAAATATTGAATGCGAGCAACTCCAACCCTAATTTCCCATTCTCAACAGTTGCCTCTCTCATCCCTGAAAAACACCGTAGACATTGTCTATTCACACAGGTGGAATTGTAAGATTTTTTTCTGTAATATAATGCTTTGGCGTGCCCTTTGCCCTTCCCGTCTATTATTGTCAGGACGTCTCCATGAGCTGAATTGGTTGCGTCTGACTGCTATGCATAAGGCGAAACGAAACTTCTATAGGAAAATATAAACAACAGTAAAAGAGAAGTTACAGAATGGAGTCGAAACACGTTTCCTCTTTTGCCAAATGGGACATCAGAGACGCTGCTAGTAAGTGCCCGCTAGGCTGTAATGAGACATTCCGAGAAGACTAAGAAGAAGGCAGGTGAATTAGATATAATTGTGGCCATAAACCTGTCACGCTCGCATCTAACACAACCAAGCCGCTGTCTCATACCTGCTACACCCGAAGCCTACACAGAACACCACAGCAGCGAACAATACAAAAATAAAAATAATAGAAAGAGCTTGGTGGCTTTCTGTTACGTTCAGAGCATTGTTCAAAATTAGTAGCTAACGCGTGATGGACCGTGGGGGAAGCTAAAGTAAGGAGTCGAACGGTATAGAGTCTCCGGTGTGAATATAATTGCAAGTTGGAGTCACATATGTTGCACACCATAAATGGAATATCTCGCATGCCGGCTGTATATCCCGATTCCCGCAACCTTTTAATAACGGCTATTTCACAATGGAGACCGGAACTGAAAATTTCACAGCGGTTCGTTCCGCCGGGGAAATATTGCATCGACTTTATATTGCATGTATGGTATGATATCCTCCTCCCATCTTATTGCTTTTTACAACTGCAAACTTGTGAATCTAGAAAGTTGCATAGACGGCTATGCAAACGATGTGTTGTATACCTTATAGATTCCTAAATAAAGGTTCATACAGTCATGAATTGTATAAGGCAGCACGCAACATAAAAAGTTGTGCTTATCTTGTGCTACTCCTTCATGTTTAATTTAGCAAAGAAGGAGAAATGTGTACGCTTTTTTTCACTTTATTTTTTGTAACTTTTTCCTTTTTGTAACCGAGAACCTGGCCAATCCTGTATTGCTTGTCTACCACGTGGAGTTAGAAAAACGAGCCCGACTTCTGTAATGTTATAAGGCGGCAATGGATTGCAACGAGCTAAAAGTGCGAGAGAGAGAGAAACCATCCAAAGTTGCTGCAGACAATGGACACAATGCACGCTAAAGGTAATGGTCTTAAAGGGCAATGGCCACCAAAATACAACTTTGTTTTGTAAAATAGAGCGGAAATTCTAATTTCTGGGTATATGTATATTTTTCTCAGGTGCGAAATAATAAGGAAACTATTTTTGAAATACAAAATCTGAAATTCAAATCTTGCTTTTTTGCCCTTGGCTCTGCGTGGTCACGTGCTGCTGTGACGTCACGGGCGGTCATAACTCCTAGGCGTACCACAAGACGTGTGTTGTTATTGTGCAGAACGCGAAAGTTAGCTTGTCTTTTCGTTGAAATGGCAGCATTTGGAGACGGAATTAGTTATTACGAAGGAATGGAGGACGAAGGCACGGATTGGGATGCGACATTTTCTTTTCCGACGTCAGTTGCTGAAGTTAGAGCCTACCAATTCGAGCCTTTAGTGCCTGCAGTGTTGGCAATGGAGCAGCCAATTGACAATAACGTTCAATAAGGAAATAAGTTCAATATAGAAAAGGTTCAATACCAACTGCGGGTTGTGACTCCGATGAAACAAACGCAGCCTCCGAGACCGACGTACAAGTGCTTGTGGCAACGGTGGGGACAGCATGACTATCACTTTGATGCAGCAACTCTTGTACAATCTAGACAGTGTATGAATAAACGTAGTATTGAAAATAATAATGAGTATATTTACTTTATGACGTTCTCTTTTGTCAATAGCGGAGGTTCCACAAGTTGTTCTTGTTGGAGTGTCGCGTAGCGCAGGCACAGTAGCCGGTCTAGAAAACTTCGTGGGGACAGCGGTTTTCAACAAAACCCTTCCGCGGTCTTTTGACCGAAATCCCATTGCTATTTTCTGATCAATGCTACTATCAAACTGATCTTCGGTGAAATGTTCACCACAGAGAGTTACCGAATTAGTTTTGGGGTCGACATAATTCGCCCTAGTCCTTTGGACTTGCAATATCCATTGCCGTCTTCTCTGTGGATCTTTGGGGAATTTATATATCCCTACCCCCGAACTTGAATTGTTGTTACACCCGTAAGCAACACAATAGTTCCCATAACGTTTCGGTATCTTTGTTGGCAGCTCACTTGCCATTTTACACACTAAAACTATACAAAAGCAACAGGGAATCTAAGCGCACCATGTGAAAACAATGGCCCGCAAGACCCACCTGTCATGCCGCGGACCGCCTGTGACGTCACGCTTCCAGCGGCGGGAAAAGGCCAAAACTTTGCAAATTAATATCTCCGTAACGGCTGGTCAGAAAAATCAGAAACAAAATTCTGTGTTCTTAGAATAATGTGTATTGTATGAATCCATCAAAATTTCAGTATGTGCTTGTGGTGGCCATTGCCCTTTAATAGCATTTCAGTTAACCCAAGAAAAAAGAATATATCTTCCAGCCTACGGAGAAAAGCAAATAGAACCTTTCATGGTACCCAAGACGTCTAGTACATCAAAAGAATTTCAATAGCGAGAAACCTATCCGTTTGCCAACCCACCAGGAGTCATATAAAGGTCCTGACAATAAAGCGGCAGACCTGCAAGACCAAATTACCGGGAAACGAGACCCAAAGACGTGACATTTTTACGCCGGCAATTATACACACGAAGCAGTATATATATATATATATATATATATATATATATATATATATATATATATATATATATATATATATATATATATATATATATATATATATATATATATATATATATATATATATATATATATATATATATATATATATATATATATATATATATATATATATATATATATATATATATATATATATAAGAAAGCCTTACAGCTTGCACAATATGGCTTTATGATTATAGCGAGACTTTCGATTTGCATAAGCACTGCAATGCAAATATACTTTGGAAGTTTTTCTTATTATTTTTCTCTTTATTTTTCAGCGCTGGAAGGACAATAAAGATGACCCGCCCGTTGTTTGCTACGCTAAGAATCCGCGCCCGGTTTTTGCACACGGTCATACATTGCTCAGCAGAAAAGCTGGCTGTCTGTTTACATTGTTGTGACAAGAGCTAAGCTAGTAACAAGAATTACAGATCTGAAAGGATCTGAACCAGAACAGTGGAAGCGACTAAAGGAGTGGGGTTGGCTTTTGGTTTAAGTGTACACCTCGAATACACCCATGTTTCAATCAGTTTTTGGTTTTTGGCGGAGAAGCTCTTCTGAAGTATACATACCCATCTGGACTACTCTCACGTCACCTTAACGCAATAATCCTGTCTAGTTAAATATGCATAAAGGGTACAGACAGTTCACTCACCGTATGGCTAGCCCGTTTCGCTGGGTAAAGATAAGCTTGAGCATGTGCTAGCTTCCTACGGTAGAAAACGTCATCCCAAAAAGCACAACTAAGCATATATAGCACACAGATTCTTTTTGGTCATGGGGCTATATGACGTTGAAACGCCAAAAAAGATCCCCCAGCAAGGCCAGCATGCAAAAGCTGCCCCAGACTTTTATTTATTTTCCCAGGCAACCCCCCCTTGCAGCTTAACTTATCGACAGACGATGTCCAGTCTATCAACAGTCTGTACGCAAAACCCCAGGAGCCCACGCTTTTGCAAACTGGATCCAGAATTTCTTGTTTTTTTTATCTTCTGTTGTCTTTTAAAAAGGCGTTCAACAACAATTCCCTTGACATATTGCTATTTTTGGAAGGAATGTTGACTCCTTTGAGGGACACTTCCTCTTTCTTCACGGAACAGGCGCATAGCAGTAGCTCGTGAATGTAATTTCATTGACGCATTTTTTTATTATTTTTTTAACACATGACGACACCCGTATGGGAACCAAAGACTCCCCCCTTATGCCTTATGGTTGTTTTTGCCGTCTCTCGAGTAATCCTGCCCCTTGTTTGTGCACCAGGTGACCATAAATTGTCGTCCTCGTGACATGCAGGGCAATTTGGGGTCAGAAAAGGGTTAGGGCAATCGTTCTTCAAAATCTATTGGTATACAGGACTTGCCCTGCCCCGTTTACCATTTACGGGATATCGCATGTGTGCCCAGGATTCTACGTGTCGTTGGAGTTTATACTAGCAGGTAGATTGACTACGGTACGGCATAACAAGCCCCAAAGTAAAGTGCATTTTTCTCTAGTTGACAACAATACAGCCTCTAATCGCCGCACTTCCAACAGTACCATTTACACAAAGTAACTCCAACAATAAGGGCGAGAAGCTTACACGAGCGATAACGGAGAATGATGGACTTTGGTCCAGGAAAGCTAAAAGGATGTATCGGCTCTGTTGATGGAGTGTTAGTCTGCGGCTGTCCCAAGTAAGCAAGACTTAAGACTTGCCAATAATCCGTCCCAAAGATTCGTATCGTCTGCAACCGGCAGACCCACAATAGCTTTATGGCTTTCTCGTACATAAAAAAATAAAAAAAAATAGACAGAAGGGTCCTTTGACATGGTGAGTACTACTGCGAACAATTGATTCTCATGAACGCCAAGACAAGTCTCGCTTTGAGTACTCAGTTTCGAAATACCCTACCATACTATTTCGTACTGTATACTATTAATGTATTTATAAAAAAGGTGGTATTCATTAAGACGGGAACGTGTTGCTAGGGCAACAGTGGCAATAAACAGGGCTTCACTGGATATTGTTACTTTACGCGTGAATACAAACGGCACCATTCTGGCTAATTGAATGCAATTTTTGGCATTAGAGCTAGAGAAAAGCTTCGTCGGCTTGCTTTCCTCAACTCCCGTCATTTGCATTCGTTCTCCCTTCTTGCCTTCTTTATTTCGCCAGTCCCTGAGTGCTTTTTTTTAGAGCTCGTACCGGGCGCTCTCTTTCGCTCGCTAAAAACTGCTCATGCATAACTGGAGCTGTTCTCAAAGTTCCATTAACAAGCAACATCCTGGAGGCTTTCGAATCCACCTATAAGTACAAGTTACCGAAATGGCTAAAAGATGATGTCTCTTTAAATGATCCCTTCAAATGTTCGAATTCGTTTGCAATCGTTACCAAATCACAATTGGACTTCACTTTTCAAAATGTTTCTACTTTGGTTCGCCTTAATCACGACCTATTTAAAAAAGATGGACAGCGGGGTGTTTTCTCCTCTTTTGTTATATTTATTATACGAGTGAACTTGAGCGCCTGATTTTGATAAGAAAGTTCGGAATGTCAGCACAAATTAAAAAAAAAAAAAATTGCGTGGGTTTCAAGCTATCTAACCCTCGCCCAAAGAAGGCAGCTAAGCTTTTTGCTTCCAACCTTCGCATCTGGCACAGTGACTATGACTAATTTAGCATAATACAATGCCGATTTCTTGGGAATCGGTCTGGTTCTTCCACAAGTCAACGTCCAAAAGACCTAACCCCAAAGTTTTCGTGGGGATAAAGGCAGTAAAAAAAGAAATAAAAATAAAAAAAGCAGAGCATGGGCGGACACATCATCAGGATCGTGATAGGCTCTCCTTGACAAAAATAGCGTAATTTGGTACTCTTCTATGCCATCCAGCATGCCCTGGAGCGTCTTCACGGTGTGATTTCCACGAATGCCACATGATAGACAGACGTGGATTTATGTCTTAGAAGAACGAAAGACACTAAAAGCAGTTAATAATACTGCAGCAAAAAACTAAATAATCACCTAGTAAGAACCCATTGCGAGTAAAATTCCTAACAACGAATTCAGCATGAATTACAGAAATCCTACTGGTAAAAAGTGTAACAAGTTGAAAAATGCCACTGCCTGGCAGTTAGGTCCTATTTAACACGGAGCAGGAAGGAGAGTTCAGGTTGGAAAGAAATTAATTCTATATCATTTAGCTTATTTCACGTCACTGCACTAAACAAGTCTTTTTCCCTATTTTTTTCCCCATCCAATTCTGTCGTCTTCCAAGCGTCTGAATGCCGTTGGCAGGTCGGATTGGGGTAGTGTTAGCGTTAGGAGCTGGGTTGCGTGGCAGGCTCTAGCTCTATATAGACTTTGCGTGCATAAAAGCTGTTAATTAGCCAGAGACTGGCTCAGCTTCCAACGGCGTCTGTACACGGTTCCTGACACCGCAAGTCAGCTTCACCTGGGCAATGTGGCGTTGGCAAGTTTTGAGTCCGTAACTTTTGGACGGCAGTTTTCGTCCCAACTTACATGCAATTGTTCGAAATTAAAATTTTCCAGTTTTCCAGGAGTTGACTGTCTTGTCGTTCTCGTTTTCTTGTACTCGTAAGGTTCCTCGTAATCTTGCGCTTCAGAGTTCTTGGACGGTGAGTTCTGTACGGTGTCTACCAGGAAGCAGGCATGCAAGCCATGCATAATGAGATAGGCAACTTTTACACGAGTCCCACCTGCAGCTTCTGGTGCCTTCCATCTTGGCTTCTGCTATTGTCTGCCAGTTCAGAGACCGACACTTGCACCGAAACCGCCCCGTTTTATTGGCCTAATGACAATGAGACGACGCTCTCCAACAGAGCAAGCACGACTGGAAATTATGAGCGTCTGGACTCGAAAAAAATAAATGAAAAAAAATCGACTTTTCTTGCAGCACAGTCTTCCCACCGTACTCTTTCATTCCTGTTTTTATTTTCTTTTTAAAAAAACAGTTTTAATACTCCAACGTGTTCATTGCTCGGTCTGCTCAACCGTCGCCCGCATGAGTGCCGCGAATTCAATTTCAATTTTAGTTCTCAAGTCTCGCGCATTTTCTTTTTCATTTTTCCCCCTTTTGTTTTGGCCCAACAGCTTTGGAATACTGTTCGCCGGATCAAGTAGCGTCTGGGTAACAAGATGATTCCAAAATTCCGACTCTCCGCGTAGTCCAAACAATCGTTGCGAAGCCAGGTTGGGCTACACAATGCTTTACGACGTTTGACGCGGAAGGGTAATATGCATGAACTTTGCATGTCACAAGTAGAACAGCTAAAGCAACTGACACGTCTGGCACGCTCATCTTGCTCTTAATGCTACGATGATCTGGTTCAATTCCGTACGTGACGCGCGCTCCATGATTTCCCGACACGCTTGGCTTTCCCCAAAACTTTGGCTTTTCTCTGTAATAACGTGTGGTGCTCATTGCCCTAACGTCTTGGTAGGTCAACAAAAAACTTGCGGTGCAAAAAAGAGAAGAAAAAGTTCATCAATATTTGGCTCCCTTTACCGCAACAGCTATATTTGCCAAAAAGTCACTCCGTTCCCGTCACTACAAAAGATACGAAACTTTTGCTTAGTTGCCGACAAAGAAATTGAACCTTCAGTGGCTAGAGTTCATAACCCCTATACGAGAAAACCACTTATGACATCCGTTTTGGCGTATTCAAGGCGTAATAAAGCTTTGCCCTTTCACTTATAGTCTGCGTGAATTGGACTCACATTGCACAACTGACATTTTTCAAACAGAAGAATGAGAATACAAAAATGATTACAGAAACTGCCGCTCCCGGGTTAAGAAGAAACTTTGGGAAGTTAAGCAGTAAGCACTAAAATATCACAGAGGTGTCTCGTAAAAAGTGAGGATAATAACACATACGTACATTGCGTATCCAATGTGCATTAGATTTGGTCACGAAGACACCGAGTTCTTAACTCGAACTCTCATTTCTCCCATTTCGCGATCTGTTGCCTTCGGTTCCTAACCACTAACCATGCAACTCAACGACACCCAAGAAAGTCGCAAAGTACGACATTCAGTTACTTTTTTTATTATTATTGTTATTTTTCCTCTTGGCTAAATAAAAATAATAAAAACAGGAAAAGAAAATGTTAGTATCCCAGCAGTTTCACTGAAGATCCGTTACAGTAATCGAAGTCTAGTGCTGGTCATCATGAAGTCAATAGCACGGTACTTGCTTTGTTCGCTTTTATGAGATTCCAATACGCTTGTTTCATCCCGACAAGTTCCACGATTGGTCACACGTTAAATCGTGCGGAAAGCTGGAGGTCAGATTAACGGTAAAGGGTGCAAAGCGATGCAAAGGTAGCGACCCTAAAATGCTGCTATAATGCAAGCTAAAATGTCGCTTAATCTGTATACTTATTAATCGCCATATAAGTTCACACAAGGCGGGATGTTACAAACCACAAGGAACGCCGAGTCGAAAAAGACATTCGTATTCTTCTTTTAGAGCAACAACTTGAAGGACATATCCTAAACGCACTTTTGCTTTAAGAATGTAAAGAAATAAAAACAAATTTGACAACAATGCCAGGCCAAGAGGCATTTCCTTAGCCCCTTCCAGCCAAATGTTACACGAACGAACGAAAATTCTTTCCAGTAATTACAAGCTTTCCAAGCTACTGCTTTGCACCAGAGATCTGTTTCGCTTTTTCTGATCTGACCAAAAAATAAATAAAAAATAGCACATCGCGAGAAGGAGTCGTCTTCTTTTTGTCTTTGTTTTAGGACTCGCATAGCATCACGGGCCCTTTTCCTTAAATAAGGAGCAACGCAGCGAACTGAACTGTCCATAGGACAAGACCTCCTCCGAATCCAAGTTCAAGGCAGCCACGGGCTCCTTCCTTAGCTCCGGTGGTGCATCACTGTTTTACGACGAGGATGCGTCCTGATATCAAGAGTTAATTTCCGCCTAGGCAACCGTTATAGCCTCAAGTCTGCCCAGTTCCGGAAAATCAACCCCTTACGATGCCTATCAACGACCTGCATCACCTTAAAACTTGAAATTCTCTTTTTCTGGGGAAGATTTGAATACTTTCAAAAAGAGAAAAACAACGCTTTAGACCCAAAAAACCGAACAGGATAATAATAAAAAAAAATCCTGCGATCCCTTTCTCACACCCCTTAGGCCTGGCGGCGTTAGAACGGGACTGATGGCGTCAGAGGTCAGGTCCACTTTAAAAAAAAAAATAACGTGTGATTTCATTTTTTAGACCAAAACTATGTAACTCGGTGGGGCGTGAAAGAAATAGAGCAGTGCATGCTATAATTTTTGGTTTTTGAACCTTTTCTTCTGGTTCTTTTTTCGACTCTAACGGTGCTCTATTTTTTGGTCATTCACCATGGGGACAATTGAGTTATCTCCAGGACTGACTAAACAAAATTTGGTAACTATCTACTAGACCAGATAACCTGAAGTTGAGGCTGAAGCAAGCTGAAGCATTCGGGAGCGGGGAATGACAAAAGAGGAGATGGGTGGGAAACTTTTCGGGTATGAAATAGGAGATGAGCCTATTTTCCGGCTGTTTAGCAAAACAGTTTAGCCTGCGACCTTGCTTTGCCACATTTGGCGGTGACCTTTGAACTAAGGACAGTAAACGACACTATTTTCAGCCCAAATGAAGTATTTTTGCACAGCATAGAAAATTCAAGATTCTCCCTGCGCGGGTAAAGTCAACGTTGCAGACTTGCAGTTATCGTAGTTCTGCCACTTCTCCCTTCCTAGGTCATTAGCAAGTTCATTTTCCAAGACGAATGGTATGTATCTATCTTGGACGACGGCGTCCTTCTAAGCTACGTTTTCTTAGCCCCCAAAAAGGTCGCATAGAAACGCGACATTTCGTGGAAAGGTCAAGGCTGTGGTATTGTGGAGAACATTTGCCTTCGTTTGGCAGCGCCAAGGAACATGTGTTGCTATCGCTAAACGGTGGCTAGATATGGAAAACTGCAAGGGATAAGAAAAAGAAAATTCACTCTACGACTTCTTAGCACCCCAAACAAACTTCTCGCCTGAGAAACCTCCCAAGTTTCCTTATCACGGAAAGTGACTAGATGTATTTGCGAAAGCCAAAACTTTGGGAGGAGGCAATCTGGGGGAGCGGGTATACTGACACCGAGTTGTGTATACACCAAGTGAAGCAAGAGGGCAAAAACAGGCTTTGATTGTCAAATATTTACAGAAAGCTGAAAGCTATATTACTAGCTGCTGACTTTTTCGATAAGGGACGTTCTCAAGAGATGCCAATATGATTACTGGGACCCCCTCTTGTCATTTTTCCTCGTTTCCCAACCAACTTTTTCTTTCCCGTGGGATTTTTTGTTTGATAGGAATGATAGGAAAGGGATCCGTGTCTTTTTGAATAAATATATTTGATCTTGTTCTGCGTGGGGGATATATGATCCCGAGAATGCAGGAATTATCAATGCCATGCTCGTTTGGTATACAAAGAATGTAGCGGTCCTGACACGGTTATACGTGTATGCGACTCGGAACACCAAACGCCATCATTTCCAGCATTGTAATTGAACACATGCCTCATTAGGTTGGGAAGGCGTATGCAAGTCAGGGAGTTAACGAGCAGGTTAATGAGAACCCATTTTAATGAACCTCAGGACCTTTTTTTAACATTGCGCATATACACAGAGAGACGTGTCTGAATGCTGTCTTTGCAGTTTGTGTGTACCTGATCCTAAAACAAAATGCGTCGCAATACAAATACACTCTGTCTTTTGTTGCAAACTAGAACAATTTTCCCTATGCACTCGACTCTTTTGTCTCTCTGCAGCTTTTGTGTATCTTTACTTTACGGCCGATTAAAGGGGACTTCTGCAACGAGGACGGGTACATGGCCAGAAAGAAAGAAAGAGAGAGCGGGAATACGGAATACGTGATTCCGTACAGGGACTACGGATTATCCTCTAAAAAAAGCTCAACTAATACCCCATTTCTTCCTATATTTTTTTTTGGTGCAATGCCTTATCAAAGCTCCTTCGCCGCCGCTTGTTAAATACGGGGGAAAGCGCGCAGATCTCCGTCAACGGAAAAAAATTGAACATAATCTTTGAATGTTTAGCCTTTGATATGTCAGGAATAAACTCCAGAGCCATTTATCAACCAATCGCTTTAAAATCTTTTGCATTTTTTCCGACTTCCTTTACAAGTTCCTTCGACTTCAAACAGCAGTTTCAAAACAAGCAACGACGTAAATTGGGTCCCGGAGAAAATTCCTCCCGAAATGTTCTTTTCTCAGGTATATACGCTCAGATAAGCAAATGTTTTCCAGAAATTGGATTCTAGGTTAAATGAGCCTGTCAAGCAATACAAGTTCAGGCCGTTTTGTGTTGGGTGCGCAGGGTTCCTCAGTGTGCAGCCAAACCAAACGGTGAGCACAAGATAGGCCAAAAATTATCAACCTATGTGACACTTATCAAAATCGCCCAATAGCTTACTGGAAAAGATCAAACAACTTTCTTGTTCACTAAAAGTTCCTCGCGGGTGACGGGGCCTTAACCTAGTCTGTCGGCAATCCTAAATACTTTTTATCGAACCTTTGGTTTCGTAAAAAATATATTTTTAAATGAAAAAAAAATGGAAAAAAATATGAAACACACTGATCAGTCTGGGAATTTGAGAAAAACAACAAGGCCGCGAGATGACTATCTCCTTTTCAAGTTTGCGTCTTTTAAAAGGTTGCTGTAGGCAAAGTGGGATCTCTTTTTTGGATGTTGTGCTGCCAAAGCCGAAGCCGGCAGGACGAAAAAGCCAGTTCAGTTAATGCCAACTTCTTGTTTATGGTCCGCACGTGAGTTCCGATCCATTTCATTAGCTATATATGTTTCGGCCCTATCGCTGCATCAAGCCATCAGGCATTGACAAACATCGCATACAATGTACAGACCCTTTTCCCCATTTCATTTTGGTTATAGATAGCACACTACTTATTACCACCGATTTTCCTACTGAAAAGCAAGCGGCAA
Organism: Lepidurus packardi; assembly: GCA_023053545.1. NCBI lineage: Eukaryota > Metazoa > Arthropoda > Branchiopoda > Notostraca > Triopsidae > Lepidurus > Lepidurus packardi. The sequence goes on from JAKZAN010000007.1 coordinate 5,286,447, forward strand.
CTCCTATTCCCAATTTAGAAAAAAAAGAGGGGGGGAGACCAGAAACTCCTCTCTTTTAGTATGTCGAATTAACGGCGTTGATGGACATATACTTCCTATTACTCAGCCGTGCTATTAAAAACAGAGAGAAAAAACGGGCGAAACTGATAGGACCCACACTTTCAAATGCTTCCAATTCCGTTCATTTCCATAATAATCTGATGACACGGATCCGCTTTTGTTTGGCATTGTCCCTTCGCGCCTAACCCTGATACGGGATAGAGTAGGAACTGCACAACTGTACCAACGGTTTGACATGGACAGGGGCTTTACTAGATTAAAATTCAATGGAAATCTCCGCGCCCCACGCCCTGGCATCGCCATCATATACGACAGCTCCGAGGAGATCGTCTGCGTTTGCTTTTGCACTCTACACAGTCAGTTAGAGCCCCTTAATGTTTTCAATGCTGGTTTACAGCGATAAAAGCACCCGAGAAATTTACGGCTGGATTTAGACAAGAACAATCGCACGTTAAACGTACAAGGACAATGATTTAAATTGACACCGTCAGCTTTCCACCAGGAGCATTCTCAACTGACCCGGCAAACCAAGCATTAGAAACTAACTCCACAGCAGTAAGGGCGAACTGGAGCAGTTGGCTTTATATATGCAAAACGCTTCAGAGATATTTTTTTATTTTATTTTTTTATATAAGAAAATGTTGCAAGACAACTTTTAGACTATTACTTGCACCTGCCGTCAACGATTCGAGTATTACATTCGCCTTTGCTAGTTAGGAAACACGTTTCCGTCACAGAAAACTCAACGGCCACACTAAGACCTTAAATTACGTCAGTGTCGCGTTTCAAGACGAAGCTTAGCCCTAAACACGCTCCAAGTGCCTCCAAGTGGATCACCGCCTCACACGGTATACAAATTCCTTGTTTTTGCAATCCAACTCTAATTTTTTTATTTTCTTTGGTGTCTTTTCTTTTCATAACGCATGATTCGAAACGCTTCTCCTCTTTCCTGCAATGGTTGCGAGGATGAATGTGAATCCGTTCTCTGTATAGAAGCAGTGTGCGTGGTGTACGAGTGTACGAACCAGGACTTGTGCATATGGTTGGGGCTATTGTGCCGAGCAGATTAAATTGGAACCTCCACATCTGCTACATTGGTCACGGGCATGAACATCAGTGTCAGTCAGGAGCAAAGAGACGAGCCCCTTTCTCAATATCCATTCCAATCCCAATCCCAGTCCTCAATATCCCGAGTCCGAAATCCCAGCAAATACTTACAAGTCATATACAGAACCGCACATGACACACAATACAACGAGTATTGTATTTGACTAGCTCCAGTTAATCCCTAACACCCATCAAAGGGGGCCAAAATGTCAGCCATATTACCCCCAAACTTCTCTTTATGTTCTATGTACCCTTTGGCACCATTGTGTATTCACCTTTCTTTGGCTCTCAAACATGTAACCTGGGTTCGGTGGTGATACAGACTGTCCTACATCCTACTTTTCACTTGGGACATGTGTCAGAATCCGGTAGTGATCGTTGGGAAACATGAGATATGAAAGACGTTACTTAGGTCCACGTGCCAATAAGTGCAAAGCATGTGCCCCCAACTCAATGCTTACAGTCCATGCGCATGCTCTGGCTGGGCGATGAGATGAACAAAGAATTCCCTGGCGAACGATTGATACAGAAACACGGCTAGCAAGCCAAAAGACTGAAAGCTAGACAAAGCTTTCGTGAGGTAGCTCGAACCGTAAGAAAAGTCGAGCAAAATGGTTTTGCCTGCTCTTTTCAGTGGCGTTCATGTTACGACAAGAGTTAAACCAGGGAAAAGGGGTTGGGGGACCCTTTAATTACTCATATTCTTTCGGCAATATGCAAAAAGTGCCTTCATTTTCTTTGCCAGACAACAGGCCATTCAAAGACAATTAGCCAGCAGCAGCAAGCAGGAGTTCTAGAGAGCTTAGTGCATACATTCCTACTCCACATGTAAGTTGAAAGTTGCTCCAAAGAATCCTATTTACAAACCCCGCACACGCTCGACCTGCTGCACTTTGATGTTCCCAGTGAAGCTTTACTCCACAAATACGCATATGAACTTCAGACATGCCCGCTTTATTATTTATATATTGCTTTCACATCGACAGTACGATGCAGATCCAAAAGACGGAATAAACTTCATTGAAGTAGTTATCGCAATACCCCATATCCCCCCCTCCTGTCCAAAGCCAGCGCTAAACTTACAAATTGCTTTCCTATTATCTACTGCGATTAAACTGGATATGCTAAAACGAAAAGATGAGGTTCTCTCGGACATATAAGTAGAAACCCAAGTTAATTATAATTCCCGACTCTTGCTAAGCGTACAGCTTGAATTCGCTAATTAAAATTACAAACGCCAGGTAAACGAAAACTTCCTAGAGCGGAATAACTTTTTTCCAATCTTGTTCACGATTTTCTACCTCACTTCCTGGTGCACCATGAAAGACCCTTAGAAGTAAACCTCCCAAATAACAAGACCTATTCTTCAATCTCTCCGCAGATGTATTACGCTTTGAAGCAAGCTTTGAAGTCTCCGTATCGTACCATTTACTATAGAACACACTACTATACTATCCCTGTATCCCAGGTTGGAATCCATTTTAACCGGTTGAGATACTTTATTGTATTCTGCACGCAATGACTGCTAACATATAGTAATAGTAATAGCCTCTATATAAGGGCGGAAAAACTAGGTAGGTAGCACCAATTACGAAATGAGATGATTGTCCCAGTCATGGCGATGGAAGGAATTAACCTTGTTTTTGACTATGAACAAGTCGCCGGAAACCCCATCCACCGCAAACGTCATGTTTAATTAGACCCTCAGCTAAACTTTCGCAAGTTCGCAACTCGAGTACGGGCAACAGAACAACAGGGGATGATTGCGCTATGACATGACTGTACAGCACTCCATCGCCATGACTTGTTTATGTGTGTGTGTTGCCTTGTAGAGCAAAATGCTAAAATGGGTAAGCTGCAGGGGGGAGGGATGAGTGTATACTCCTAATGCTTATATTTGCCAAAAGCACAAGCGTCATCAACAAAATGGTACGGATTAAGTGACCCTCACATGCTCTGGAATAAATTGGAATAAATGGAATAAGAGTAGTGTTCGCTTTGAAAGTGGCACGTTTTTTTTAATGTGCAATGGCCCAGTAGTGACATTCAACTCAGTTAACATTACGAAGGAATACTTAAGCCAGAGAGGGGGAAGACTCCGAAATAAAACTTGTCCATCCCAAAGGAATTGCAATGGAGCGTTTAAAGCTATGGCCGTCTAGTACCTTTAAATATCTTCCATCTTCGTGCCCTCGTCATGTACATTTGGCGTGGAATGCCCATAATGTTCAGATGAAAAGGAGGAAGGGCTGTTACTTAACAGCAGCTCCTTGGCCAGGGCCATTTGGAAGGGGTTTTAATATAGGGGTCATTTGCATATGATGAGAAGTGCGAGAGACGATGTGTGGCGTTCATTCCGCTGCCTAAGCTACACACAGTGCAAGATACAGGCAAGGGGAGAGTCAATAGCATGGAAGAAACGTGTTGACACGTCCAAGATAACAAAGAACGCGACAGCCAAAGAGGGCGATATATCTGTTTATTTCGTATCCCTATATAAACTCTATACGTCTACACAATGTGGGGGAACCCCCTATTCCCTAGCTGAAGCTTTCAACCAAATTGCAAAATATTCCCTTTGCGCGAGCTTTACATTTAACACCCTTTGAGGCCTATCAAATTTTTAAATCTTATTATCTATCTCTGCAAGTCCAACTCCCCTTCATTCCGCACCCTAACGAAAAATCAATTTAAATCCTTTCCTCCTTTTCAACAATGCTCCCCACAAACACGAACCTAATCTTAATCTAATCGAATCCTGTCACATGCAGAATGCGAAGAGGCCTAATATGCAAATCGGGCCAACCTTTCTTTGGAACCAAGCGGGCTAATACAGGGTGACAGCTTGTTGCACCTCGAGTGACTCACACAACGGCACTGTATACGCGTAACCACCTCCCCCTACCCCTTCCTTCTTAATTCTTGGTGAACATAACTTGCTCGCTTCGAATATACGACTTGGCTGTGGCAACGCGACACAAGGACGACTCGACAATAGGACTACGCTGTACCCGACTTAAGGACTTCGAACCCCGACATAAGGACGACGGATGCAAACTTAAGGACTATGAACCTCGACTTAATGACTACGAACCCCAACATAAGGACGACGGATCCCGACATAAGGATTACGAACACCGACATAAGGACTAGGTTAGGCTAGGGATTTGTAGTCCGTAATTCGGATGCACCGTGATCCTTTGTTGAGTCGTCATTGTGTCTACGTCCCTTGGCTTAACATAAGAAAGGAAAGGAAAACGAAAAAAAACTTTTGTTTGAGAAGGTGCTGGACATGGAGAGAAGAAAACCACTACAACCCCAACAAAATAAAGGTTAAAGAGGCATACAATTCGAGGAGGGTGCATCTCATATTATAAGACTTATAACCGATATATAGAAGACCGACCCACGTCCATATACGCAAGGGGGACGAATTCTTCTTATGCAAATAGCTCGCATCACTTTTGGTCGAGTTGGGTCATTCAATTTCATCAGCAACCTCTATTCAAATCCAATTCTTCCCCGTATTACCCTTTTGCACTCCCGACCGTCACTTTCAAGAAAAAGTATAGGATATATAAAGCTGGTGGAAGTGGAGGCAAAGTCGTTTTCCTTATACTGTAAATGGCGCTGTAAATACCTAGTCGAGAAGCGAGTTCTCAGATTGGGTCTTGCACGTGCGCAACTTTCAACTGCGTTTAAGAGTTTGCATAGAAAGAAGGAAATTAGACTGGCGGGGGGGAGCGAGAATAGGAAGAGGGGTCCTCAGATGTAACCTGAAAAAGAAGACCTCAAAGTCCCATCCTGTTCACTGCAAATGGGACGGGTTGTCCGCCTTCGCCTTCTTTTCTGATTAGGGTCGAGCGCGAATGTGACGGGAAGAGATGTCTTGTCCTGTGCTATAGCTAGCTTCCGCGAAGATGTAAAGTGTCCACTAACTCTCTATTATAGAAGTTAACTTTCCCGCACCTTTCATATGACAACCCTGCTCGCCCTGCCCTTACCCAGCGCGGGGAAAAAAAGAGAAAAAAAGGAAAAAGAAACGGCTTGCGCTTTGAAACCTCGGAACCTCGGCTGAAGATGCCATATGGAGCAATCATGCGTCCAACGAGATTTTTTCACTCGGCTGCCCCGCCAAACTATTGTTACATCCCCCAGTTTCCATGATGAATCACCCCTGGACTTGGTCGACATTATTACAGAGCCGTTATGGCACCCTGGAGACCTGGCTCTCACGACGTCCATTTAACATTGCTCTTGTTGGATGCTGGGCGGTTCTGGTGTTCTAGTTCTAACTCGGCAGCCTTAGCACGAACGCGGCTAACTTAACTAAAACCCCAAGCGAAGCCTTACCAGCAGGCAGGTTGTCATTAGCCTTAACAAGATGAGTTGCCCATTGTGGGAGCTCCAAGCTCTCCAATCCGCTTCATGGGTTCCGGTTAACCCAGTGGTCAACAAAGGTTAACACGAATAATAATCCCAAGGCGTCCCCCACACACATCCTACTCAAATCGCCCATCCTATATGCACACCAGTTACTTTTTACGACCTATTTGCTTGCTATTTGCCCATTCCGATTTTCCTCGACGTTAACGAAAATACTCGTAAAAAGGTTATACACACACACAACGCTTTTTGTAATTCTCCCTTTTCCCCCTCCCTCCCTTTTATATACCGTATATGCATCAATAATGGACGGGTGACCGAGCATAAAAGGAACAAAAGGCAAACTATTTTTTGTATTTATTTTTATTTATATTTTGGCTATAGGAGCACGTGTTGAGCTTCTCGTTGTTGCTTACGGTTAAGTATACGTGTGTTGCAGTCTGGGCGTTATTCTTATTACGTCTCCCCCCCCCAATCTTGCTTGGTAGTTTAAGCGAACAACACTTTTTAACCCCCGAAAAGCGCATGTATGTTTAGTACGAGACAAATAAACTGCGGTTTGCTTGTTTCTTCCTGTAGCTTCTAACTTGGAGTCATTTGCGAAGTCTGCGAGGTCGTCGCGGTCTCTTTTGGGACCGGGGCTGGCTGTACTTCATTACAGACAGAGTCCGGTCTTTTGCAGCAAGATACGCAGCGGGGCGCTTGGCAACTTGGGCCAATAATTGCGCTCATTACACCATTCTTGTCGACACATGCATGCACTCCTTGAGACGTGTCTTAGCAATCATGCAAGGTAGTAAATCATCCCGACTTCTTTTCTGTTTTTATACCACATGAGGTACTCTTACGCGGAAACCCAAAAAACAAGCGTGCAATTGCACCAGGCGAACGCTATGTACCCTGTATACAAGTTGGTAATGCCTTCTACTCGAATAAAAATATTTAAGAAGCGAAGATTCTAAATGAGAGCTCAAATTAGGCAGCATAACAAAAGGACTGCAGTGAACTTGACTTTTCTCATTTTTCCGGCCTCCCCCGCGACCCATTTTTATGGATGTAACCTAGGGGTGATCAAAAATTAATGAGATTTGCTCTTGGCTCTGCAAGCTCTGGCAGGCGAAGCTATCAGTTCACGGACCAAAAGGAAATTGGCAAGGAGCTGCTGCTGTGACTCACAAAACGAGCCATCTGCCGATTCTGGTAATGAACATTGGTGCGTTTCTTTCAAAACACGAAGAATTTCCTCGCGTTTGAATACTAAACTCCGTTTTTAAAAACGAAATGGAGCAGCGGCTAACCAAAAAACACTTTTGAGTCTTTTAGCCTAGACAGGCATAGTGTTTTTTTATTTAAAAAAATAATTAGGGAGAGGGAAAACATAAAACATAACTGCAAACTGTGTTTTAAGGTTGGCCAAGTGGGCTAAAACGGTGGTAAAAATTTTCCCCCTCTTCGCAACGTAATATGTTGTTTGTGGGAACTGGGAAAGTCATAAAAGCAAGCAAACATTATTCGAGCAGGTAAAGGGTTAAAAGTTTTTCTCATCTAGGCCTAATTCTAGGGGTCGAAACCCCAAAGCAGGACTTAGAGCCCCACTTTTCGCACATTTGGTTCTTAACTTCCCAGAGAGGAGTTCCTCAGCTACTTTTTTACATTATTATTACTTTTTCCTGGGAGCAGGCGACTTTGGCTTCAAAACAGAGAGTAAGGCCACGACAAGATATTGTCGAGAAGCTACGATAAACGCCTTGAGGATTATGACGACCCAGCCAGGTCGGTCAAGGAACTAATAAAAAATTAATGAATCCTAAAACGAGGACTCCTGGGCCGCCCTCTTCTTGCCAGCGAAATGCAAGACGACGCATTACGATTACGACCCCAACATGTATGAGAAACGATCTACCTGCCTCAGCTCAACAGTGTAACGTACTGCTACACCCACTGGGATACTGGAATATATGGCCATAAGCACCATCCCGTACGTTGGCTGGCTTCTAGCAAAAGCTTCCAGAAGAATGCTGACAAAATTTGCAGCATTTACGACCATCAAGCTAGACAGAAGAAAAACCTTGGTACTTTTTTTCTCTTTTTCACCGACCATCATACCAAGGGAGAGCGACAAAGCAGACCGGGAGCGGTCTTCTTATACGACTTTCTTGCTCATAAGTTTGGGGAACTTTGTGCCACAGATTTAGTCCAACCTAACTGATTCTAAGTAGAAATTACGACGGCTGGGCCCATGGCATTATCGTGTCAGGATATAATTGAGACTATGAGTGTGTAAGGAGACTCGCACGTCTTAATAGCTACGGCATAACTTCTGGACTTTGCTGCCTCCAGAAATTTCATAACGACAGCAGCCAAAAAGTTAAAGTGATCCCTTTACGGAGTTTATATTATATGTATATCTACCAGCGAGCACACGTCGAGTTAGTCGTCTCCCGAGAAAATTCTGCGAACTGAAAGACAAAAAAGAACAGTTCAATCAGCGGTAATACAAACTGCGACGTACAGTATACGCTTACGACGCCACATTTAGTAGACGAACGTCTATACAAGGCACGGTGAGTAGAAAAGGGGAAGCGGGGAAGCAATAAGTTAGGTAAAACAACACGAAGAGGGCTCGTGCCACTTTACCCTTCTTTAAGGTTAGATAGAGGGCGACAAGCGCCTTAGGCCTCTAAGCCCCGCAACTTTTGTGACAAATGGCATTAATTTAGAGCTGCCTCGGACCAATAAAACATTGCTTTCCTGGTGTTCGTTTTGGTTCCATTGAGGTCTTGTTTTTGCTTCGCTTTTGCTATTGCCTGCTATGCTGGGTGCTTCGCTCAGGGAAGACATAGAGCGCTCATTGTAACTGCTCGGCCCCAAACCCTGATATATGGAAGGTCTGTTGGACTTCTAAACCGCTTATAAGAGCAGAAGAAAAAAGATATGCTAAGAAAAAAGCCAATACGACCAAAGCTTTTCCGTTACCTTTCATACGAAATCGCAGTGAACGAGTGAACCGTACGGGAATCAAAGTGACATATGAGGCCTCACGCACGAAGATTTATATATGTAGATTTCCTCTTATTACGGGGAACTTGGTGCAGTCCATTCATCGAAACAGTTATTTAAGCAGTTGGGAGCTCAAGGTTAGGGACTCTAAATAAAAGACTAATAAAAAAGAAAAGAATGAAAGATAAAATGAAACTTTTGCACGATCAAAACCTTCTCGTTACAGGAAAGATTAAGATCTTTGTACTGTCCGGAATAGGTGATGACCTTCGTGGGTCCCCAGCGCATGTCACGTGGCTTTCAAGGTGATGCGGTTGCGGATTACGAGACACGGTGGAACAATAATGTGTGATTTCCGAATCATAAATGCCACAATTCTCCACCTCGAGTTGGCTTGGGCGCTATATACGAGTGGCATTAACCACACAGTTTTTTTAGTTTTCCATTGTGCTAAGATTTTTTACTCCACACGCACCCAGCTAAAGGAAAAAGAGACACACAAGACAAAATAAAATGGGCTTAACTTTAGGGACCACACACGACGAAATGACTCCCCGACTCGTCTTTATCCTCGTCTAATGACAGTCCGTATGTTTTTATCCCTGTGTTATTCCTAGATCCTGCCCCTAATTTTTCATCATAATAAGACCGCAACTAAAAGGGACCAAAATGTCATCATTTCCAGCTCCCCGAATCTCCGTCTGTTTTATTGTCTTCCCATCCTCTTCTTGGCTCCCTGTGTGTGTGTGTCACGGAGTTAAAATTACAGGACTTTAGAATTTTCACAGCAGTTCTTCCCTAGAAAACTTTTTATGAACGTGGTTTACTGACTTTTCTAAAGGCAAAGAGAGAAAGAAAGAAAAGAATCACACCACACGTCACTCTATGGCAGCTCCAACCCCTTGTGCACTCTTGGGGTCCGTCCTATTGTGCGTATGCGAGTGTGCACACTTTAACCTCAAAAGCCTTTCATTTTGCCTTTCACTCCACGCGTCTCCCCTTTCTGTAACTTCATTACAGCACCCCGGCTAATTAACAGAACAAGAAGACGAAGAAAAGCCAGGGGGTGACGAAAACAAGGGGCTGGCAGGGGTGAAGGCGAAAAAAGGGTTATCTTCCGGCTGAAAACCCTGCAGAGTAAAGCTTGCTGTTGCAGGAGGTTCTTTTAAGTCCCAAATACAGGCTGAAACCCGTGGATCGATAGCGATCAGCAATATTGTACTGGGCCTAACAAGAAGTATCAAGTCGGTATCAGCTAAAAGTATCAAGACGATTATTTTTTTTTAAAACTTTTTCAACTTGGGTATCTGAACATATAAACGCAACGCAACATTCCCAAATGGTGCAAATATAGTTTTATGAAGCTTACTTCTTGCACCTACCACAAGCTATCCCTTTAAGGTTCCCGTATATACCTTAGCTTATTGATGCGAAACAGTCGCAGATGGCGTTGATGTTTGTTATTGTTTTGCGAAAGCCTTGCGAAAAAAGGAAAGTAGGAAAAGAAACTTTTAGCTAATCGCCGACTTGTTTTGCTTATGGAAGTACAATGTCATCACAGTTTGCTGTATAGCAGCACAATGTCCCTAATCAAGTCGTCGAACATTCGGAACAAGATTTCTCAAAAACGGCTTGTCACATTTGAAAGCAATCTAAGACAAAAGTTGTATTTTTTTTAGCAGCAAGTGAGCAACCAAAGGACAGTTTTAGGCAATGTATTTCACATAGTTGCAAACTTCATTTTCATGTTACTAATTTACTACTTACTGGAAACAAAAAGGGAATTGGTTATGCACTAGCAGTTGATATGCTCAAATTTACTGCCAATAATTTTTTCACGAAATTTGATAAATTTAACAAAAATTGTTCCGAAGTTCCCCATGCTAACCTCCTACCCCGAGCTAAGGTGTACGGGAGCCTTGAAACAGCTAAGTAAATGAAAACATTCAGCAGTTTTTGGTTGAACAAGTCAGGAATCTCACGCCAAGTAAAGCTAGCAGGATTCATTGTTGCAGTGCGGCTACCGAGAGCTATCCAATTTAGCAGGATTCATTGTTGCAGTGTAAATAAAAACATTCAGCGGGGTTTTTTGACAAGTTAGGAATCCTGTGCCAAGCAAAGCTAGTAGGATTCATTGTTGCAATGCGGCTACCGAGAGCTTTCCAATTTGTGGGACACGTTACCGGGCTCCATGTTATCCCCCAATCAGATCGAATGGCGCGTTTTTTATGTGCTCTGGACATTGAAGTGCAGCTCTTAAGCTGACTTGCCCCCAAGAAAGTTTAAGCTTTAATAGGGTCACCCCTAACACTACACAAGAACCTCTTGTCCCCATCCTGTGCCAACGCAGCAACCGATTAAACCGGGAATAATTAACTCATCAAACTTATCACGCCTAGATGGAAGCAGAGCAAACTTGAAATTGCCCCCTCCCCCGAAATCCGTTCCTCGTTAAACGCAAGAAACTACACCGTCCCAAAGTATATAATTGAATCCCCTCCGATTTGGGCTTTCCCATCAAAGACTTGTGAGCCCCAAAACCTTAAACCCACGCTGGGCCTTAACTTTTGCCAAAATCTTAAGCTTTCACACTGGTCCCATTTGCTGTACAACTAAATAGGCAACTTTGGCTAACGATCTTGATCACCGGGGTACGTCGGGTTCAACATCCAGGATCCAAGGCAGCGCCATACTTGGCGTGTATCCTTTATCCCAACTTAAACTTGTAGACCGTACCAAAATTATGATAAAAGAGCCTGAGATATACCTTGTGTAACTTGGTTGCGCTGCAGTACAATCCGTTGCTTCCAAAGAAAGTTTCCGTGGCTTCGAATGAAGTGTTCCTGTCTCCCAAAGTGCTCCATTTGGGACGTAGAAGAATGACCAACTCCAAAGTTGCTATTCGGCATTATTTTTCAGACTTTAACTTCGCCTTTTGATTTTTTTCTTCCTTATTTTATAGACAAACCTATAGCGTCCTCCCGCTCCCGCCAAGTTTAGCGGCACCAATCTGTCATTCTTTATGTCTGGCCCAATTTGGAATGTAAATGAGAATCTTGGCTGTCGCTAGCCATCCATTCCCAACCCAATGGTCCACGTCACCTGGAAAATTAATAAAAAAGGATTTGCTTTATTGCTTACACGATACTCGTTATCATTCTAAAGTGGTTATCGAAAACGGTGCAAATAATCGCCCATCACGTTTCCGTATTATTGCTTCCCATTACAGGCAACCAACCCCAAACGAACATTATCTAATCTTTTAAAAAGACAAAATAGTTATTGTTTTCAGTTAGCAAAAGGTCATTCTAATGTGACTATCGGAAGCAGTGCAAGTAATCGCCCTTCATATTTCGAATTACTGCTTTCTATTGCATGCAACCAGCTTCAAATGAACGTGATTAAATTCCTTAAAAAGACAAAAATAGTTGTTGTTTCTAGTTAGCGAACGGGTGCATGGGTAGATTTAGTGTGTTTGACGGGCAATAGTCTCTGACATTGCCAATGGTTTAATGAGCCAGTTCAGTGAATCCTGGGCTGTTTTTCCTGCGGAGGTCTGCGTTTCACAGTTGCTCAAACATCATAAAATGCCAAGTGGGGTGTGTGTGCAATATGCGACAACAGCAGCGAAGTTCAGAGGGGACTCGTAAAGTTGAAATGAAAAGAGCTCAGCAGAAGTAGCAAAAGCACTAAGATACTCTCTTTCTCGCTGGCTCGCTTTTCTCTTTCCAGCTTTTATGACGAACAACTGTTCTATTCACATTGTTAGACCCCCACCTCTCTAAAAATCGTAGCTCTTTCCATCGGCGCTTAAAAAGAACCCTTGTTGCATGTGTGCAAGTATTACATACAGCAAAGACGACAACCGAGCACGTGAAACAATAAAAGGGTCAGGTTGTTGTCGTCATAATCTTCATCCAACCAAGAAGGGAGTCAAAAGGGAACAAACAAGAGCTACGATCTCAACCTGACTTTTTTTTTATTATCAAGGTAAGATTTACGAGTCACTGGGGGTTTCCCGTTTGTTCTCGTAATTTGATCAATAGAGTGGGTCTTCCATGTCCACTTCCATGTCCATGTCCGAGGCTCCTACATATATTCAACGCATTTAGCCACTAAACTGCTTGACTTTCTCCCATTGTTGGATAAAAGTTTAAGTCTCAGTTAAACATATTCTGTTTCAGAGGGTTTACTGACTTGGCGACACAACCGCTTGGGGGTGCCTAACACTAATTATTCTGGCGTCCACTCCAAAAGGGCAATAACGAACTCCTGAGGTAAAATTAACAAAAAAGAAGTTGATTTTTGGACTGCACGTATTTTAATGAAACTCCTGAGGATAAGTTGGCAGTTTTTGGACTTTGCACATATTTGGCACTCCGAACTCTGATGTAGCCATGCCATCTATGGGCTAGATGTCAATTATTATTTTTTAAAAAGGAAAATTAGCCTGTGCTAATTGTGCAAGTTTGGCTTCTTTTCTGGCCGGTGTGTGCAGACAGCTTTACGCAACACTTATCGCAGTATTTTACGGAAAGATGCGGGTTTGGTTTACCTTCCCCCCGATAATTATTTCCCACTTTGGGGCTCTGGGTATTTATTTGAGTGTGATGACAGATTTATGCCGAGTTAATGACCGAGAATGGAAAGCCGTCTCGTTGAAGTCATTTGGAGAACGTGAGTCGAGGCCAGAACAATTTATGACCAAGCGGCTATAAGAAAAGCCGGGAAAAAATGCCAAGGAGGTAAAAGGAAGAAGATATATCCCGCATCAAGCACCAGGAGGAACGGAGACGAAGGAAAAAATGCCTCAAATCTCCACGGCGGTTCCTCAAAATTCAGAGCAAGAAAAGCGGTGAGTGGCAAGAGCTATCAAGCCAAATTTGAGCATCAAATTTGGGATGACTGTGTGGCACTAAAAGCTCTAAAGCTGAATAATGGAAAAAAACCTTTCCATCTATTGGAAGTTTTGATCGAATTTAAAATTACGGACGGGGCAAAGAAAGTAGACGAAAAAGCAAAAAGTGAGCTGCTGGGGAAAAGCAGACAGAAATAAGAGACTACAAGGAAAAGGCCGAGGCTCTTCCCAATTTGCTGACAAGGGAAGAAGAACGTTTTCTTCCTCTTCATTTTTTGGTGATCCAGGGATTCATCACATATTCACTAGGACCCCAGCACCCATTTCCTGGGCTCTCTACACAAGAAGATCGAGTCTGCAAGCTTGAATTGTACTACAACCGGCATGTGAAGGGAAAGGAGGAGATTTTTATTATTTTGGATCGTCCGGGGAGCCCAGGAGAGAGCGAGAGAGAGGACTTGATTGGATTGGGGGCTCGCAATCGACCATTTTTGATGTCATAATGGCTCCTCGATCATGGGCCACAAGAGCTACATAAAAAAATCTTGCCTATAACAGCACTACGCTGTGAAGACGAACTTTTTTTGCTTTGGTCTCGAGAAGTGGCTTTTTAGCTAGCAATTTCTTCATGCGATCAAAAATGTGTTCGCTCGGGTGGTTTCTCGACGAGCCTCCCAGTACAGCATATAGCGAGACTTGTACTGGAGGAGGAGATGATCGACTGAAGCCAAAAAGAGCGGAATCAATTGTTAACTAAAATGGAGAAAAATGCACACGAGGTTTTTGCCAACTTAGATTCTGCGCTTTTAGGGAGAAAGCGTCCGCCATACAGATCTACCAGTTCATCGATTAGTATAATAGGCCTACATCCTCTACTTCTACGATGCAACAAAGGATTTTTTCATCTTTTTTTGTTTAAGTCGAAAGATGTACTTTAAAACTCTGACCAGAACATAGCCGAAGCTTTGCTTCCCTAACACGTTCTTTTATCCCGGCTGATTTCCTAACAAGACCAATTTATTTTATTTGAAAAAAATAAAATATTTAAATAAAATACAAGAAAATACCATATACAAATTGTTCTGTTCTAATCTAACTGAATGGTATGAATGAATAGAGAACCAAAGAATACAAGACACGGCAACAGGCGAAAGCTTACGTCTTTTCAATTTTTTTTTCAAAAATATAAATATACATAATCTAATAAATATATAAAAAATAAAATATACATTTATATATAAAAACAATTACCCTCCATCTCTTCAATTGCAAAAGACTACTTCGAAAACTGATTTCCCTAAAAGTACACTTTAACGCCCAAAACTTACTAACAAAACGCTAGCCACATTTGCAGATTAGCAGCTACAATCAACTAACTAAGAAGCCACCTAATCAGCCAACTACAGTGTTGCTATAAGAGTGTACCCCACATCCCCTTCTTTTCCCCCGTCCCTTTCGTCAAGTTTATGTTGATGAACTTTTAACATCAAATCAATGTGTAAATAAATAATGCAACCAACAATATGCGCAAGTTTTTGTTGGGATTGAAAAAATATGCATATTTAAAAAAATATTTAAAAATGTATAAAATGCATATAAATTAATATATAAATAATGTATAAAAAGCATACAAATAATTATATAAAAAATTTGGATAAATACATTATATTGAAAAACAGTCGAAAGATATACGTTAAAACTCTGACCAGAATATCGCCGGAGCGTTTCATCCCTAATGTGACCTTGTGTCATGACTGATTTTATAACATGACCAATATTTATTTAAAAATAAAATAAACGAAACCAAAAGCCAGGAATCTCTTGAAAGTCTCAATACGCAGTGGTTACAGTCGAAGCGAAAGGGTAAGAGTGACCCGGAAAAGCTCAGACACAACCTCATAAAAAACGCAATCTAAAAAGGGTCATTTACGCTGGTCAGTGAGTGTTTGCGTCACCGTTGGGAGCAAAACAAGAGCTATTCCGTAGGCAATGACTCTGAAAGCTCTCATTAAACCCATTAACCCTGAGAATATCCCCAACTAAGTTATCCCTACTACGTTTTCCCAACCGCTACAGCTCATATTCGCTCTTATTTTGTTCCCTCTATTCTACGAAAGCTCCGCAATGCTTAGCAACTCTCGTACAGCGTAACAAGTTTGGGTCTTTCGCAATCCGATGCTTGCTTTAGCGTTAGCGCGATTCCCATCAAGCCCCCCGACCGCGTTTGGATCTTAAGACATCCCAGTAAAGAATTCTATCCCAGTTCTGCGGAATTCTCCACGGTAAACTCCCAGCACCAGTGGAAAGACTAATGACTTTCACTGAACAACGTTTACCAATGGGTCCAAAGACCAAGCGGGCAACAAAGTAAGTAATTTTCGTGCCAATTCCCTGGGTACTACTTCTCATTCGCAGACTGTCGTCATGTTAAGGTTGCAAATCATGGCAGCCGAGCACAACTTTGCCACGTCGTCCATGACAAACGTTTTGCTCACACGGTTACTTGCCAAACCTTCATGTGCTCCTTCTCGAGCGATTAAATAGTGCTGAGAATACACTTACCCGCTGTCTGCTTCTTTTCTCTCAAGAACGACTACGTCTATGTGTGTGCATGCGTGCATCTGTTTCTTTTATTTTTATTTCCCGCCACCGAAAACCGAAAACAAAAACCAATAGAGAACCTGCCACGGGCTTGTGGGTGATGCGCTTATATGCCAGTGTCATAAAGCAGAGCACGTGGTGGGGACCCCCCTGACAGCTTCAACAACCTGAGTTCGTTACTTAATGGCACTTAATAACGCCGGTTACAAAGGCTTTACAATGGCCCCCAAAACCTCTTGCAATCCTAACACGACCCTACTAATGTCACACACGAAACAGGATCTGTATATTTCCTGCTATTCCTGCCACCTGACTAGCCTAAGTAATATTTCTGTCTTGCCGAATAGACCCAACGTGGTTTGCTGCAATTGCCACTTTTTCCCGACGAGCTACGTAATAAAAATTTCCGGGCCTTTTATGTAAAGCATGAAAACTTGTCCGTCATGCAGTGGTTGAAAAGGGGTAACGAACTAGTGACCTCCAAGTGAAGGAGCTATTATGTGAAGCCGAAGGAAACAGGCAGCAAATAGCGCTCCTATGGGCCTCCAAATGATGACAGTTTTGTCTCAACGCTTCCACACACGGCCCCCTCACACATTTCCGGTTATTTGAGCTATTCTGTGGGCGAAGAACCTGTCAAAAGAAACCCTAAACTTCCCTTCCGTGTATCTACCCTCAGAGGATATCTGGCACACGCTTCTGGTAAAATCATTTCATCTCATGAGCAAGTACTGAACGTATGTAACGTCTTTAGTATGTGTGGGGAGGAGGGTAAGATTTCCATTTGGGGAAAAAGGAGTCTTAACCTTTCCTGTTGGTTTCTTAGATTGTAAAAAGAAAAAAAAAAAAAAAAAAAAAACGAGACGTCCAAAGTGGTACGAAGGCCAGGCCAGGGTAGAGGGGACGCAGCTGTGTGTACAGGACCAGACACCCACACGAGAAACTTGTATCCCAACTCTTTGCAGGAGATCAACTCATTATAGGAGTCGAAAAAAGATATACACCGTTTCTGCCCGTGATTTACAGCCCGTACCGGATCCCAGTGCACAGGGTTTTTCGGTTTGAGACACTCTTGCCGAGTGAATTGTTTACATCCAGCAGTCAGCACTGATTTTCGACTCAGTTTCGGTTTTCAGCAACTTGACAGGCTCACCAGTTGCAGAGCCAAGAGAGCTCGTCATCATTTATCTTTCCACCCCCGCTGTCTAACCATTAGCGGAAGCATAAGTTACAACATTTTTAACCAACCTCTTTCTGGCTCTGCTTCTTCTCCCAAACTCTTCCCAAACTGTCCCGAACACTAACCGTATTCTGAAAGTACTTTCTAAGTATACGTCGTCTTCCAAAACTGTTCTATTTGCTTAAAACCAAGCCCCAAAGCGTTTAAACAATACCAGTTGAAGAAAATCTGGGATTTGTCAAACAACCCTGACCTTTGTTTTTTTACAGTGTTTCTTATTCTCTGGGACTTGCAATCAGTGAGTACTTGGAAAGATTTCTTTCTTTCTTTTTTTTTTTTTAAAGGACCCGATTTGTTGGTTCAATAGCATTTTTATTCCTTGGGACCTGCAATGAGCACTTAATTCTGTATTGTTTTTTTAAAGAGGATCCAATTTGTGAATTTAATAAGAAGAAAGGAGAGAGGGAGCGCTTCTGGATCCACCATGGAAAATTAGCATATGATGGTTTAACGTTCGTTCCAAGATACTGTAACCAGGAGGTTACGACCCCAGTTAGCTCATAGTTACATCATATGCCACGGTATACAACTTAAATGAGGTTCGGAATACACGGGGGATTGCAAGTGGATAAAGACGGAAAGCCCACATACATTGACGTGGCACTCGGTGGTTACCGAAACTGTCATCTTCAGCGGCTAATTACGCTTATCACAAAACAGGACTAATTGTTGCGATGAACTGAATCTGGGGCGCTCGCTAGCATAATTCCTTTTCTCCCGCTCCTCCTTTGCTTTCCTTTTAACGAAATCAATAATTAGGCACAACTCTAATTACATGTCATCTGTCCAAAGTTTGACTCCGAAAAGCTTGAACTCTTGTTATGAGAAACGTTTAACAAGCTTATAAGCATTGCCAAACAGGCGTTGATACCCAGTTATTTTTTTAATGTTTTCTATCATAAACAGCGCCCCCATCGAATTAACTGCGACTATAAATACCGTAAAAATACCGTTCTTTTTTTGTCTTTGTTTTTACACGGACGCCATTTAACACTTATCAAGCACCCCCGGACGAACTCCGTATACGGAAAGCTCGAGTGACATTTACACGGCCAATGAGCTATGCAAATGAAGGATCTAGACACTCGCAACTGTGCCTATAGAACAGTCTCATCACTTGTTGTTTCTCGGGAGGGGGGAAAACTGGAAATTAGGAGTACAAGCGTACGCCATGCATGCAAAGTTGTAACCTTGCTCAAAAGACAAGGTCATTCGCATTCCGTCTTCTTTGGCCATGGCTAATACATCCTATCCGTGTATATCGACGGGTCGAGTTGGACTCATCAACTCGAACGACTTGTTGTCGTTCCGCTGTCTGCATATACCTTTGCCTATGATCTAACAAGACCGGCAGCGACTTGGGGGGTTTCGTAGGGACGACATGTTTGCAGGTAACATGTTTGAGTTTGCCTTTCAGCAGGCCCATGTATAATAGTTTGAAATATGTCAACGTGCCTGTGCCGCTACGACTTATCGGGTCGGATCATCTGACGTGGATTCATTAGGACTGTGATGGTAAGAGAGACCCATTTCCTCTCCCTCCAGTAAAGAAAAGCCGGCTAAACATCATATCATCTACCCATTTAGTGACCCAACAACTTGAACAAGAGCTGCACACCGGGCACTTTTTTTCAAGGGGCTAGAGTTTCTTAACGGAGATGATGAGAAGCTTACAGATTGCTATTTTCGAGTGGCCTTTCTTTTGTTTAGATGACAGGTTAATGCAAATGAGAAGTAATTATGAGACAAAAAGAAAAAGAGCGCCACTACAGAAATGCCAACGCAAGAAAACAAGAGCGTTTGAAGAAAGCCAGTATATTAAAAAAAAAGAAACATACCAAAAAAACATACACATCACCAGTTTCCCCCTTGAAAAACTATAAAAATAACTTAAGGTAGCTAGTTGGCAGGACTGAGAAAAGACTCCCAAAAAGGCTGAGTATTCTTCACCTATTTTACGCATACATCCAGCATACCCTTTGATGTAGTTGGTCGCATGCAGTACTCGTAAACAACATGCATGGCGGGTACTTTTACGACAACCCAAATTTCTCTTAGCTAGAGACTTCTGCCCTTTAGACTTTAGATTCGTTTGCCGGGCTGTTGAGGACCTATACGTCTAGATTCCTGGCCGTAAAAGCGAAAAAACAACAACAGCGGTTAACCACAATGCCATCAAGGCTCTTTGACGATGGCCGGAGTCCCTGAGATGATCTATAATTGACGCCGAGTACTCCTCAACAACACAAGCAGCTGGGCTCTTCGTTGCAACTTGCAACCGATAGTTTTCTTGCATGTCGCGGTAGGTTTTAAAGATGTCTTACTACCGACTGACGCTGTAATCTGTAAAAATCAAGTACAGTAGATGCCGCTTACTGTGATTACCGGTTATTAGAGTCCAGTCGATTTATTTTCCTGACTACTTAAAATTTAGACGCAAATAAAATGTATTTTTTTCTGAAAAGTTTACTATCTAGTGTACTGACACGGATGCACCCTTGTACTTCTCTCGTCGGTGTGATGAAACTTAAAAAGGGGGGGAAAGATGACTGAAGAAGTTATCTGTATCGATGCGAACCCAAATCGCGAAACAGGCCTTCAAAAGCAAAAAACAAAAAGAAAAAAACTCGCCGATTAATCGTACATTCTATTGCATATTTCCGATTTTTAGGTTATTAGAATCTCCGCTTAATAGGATCAATATTCACTTGACAAATGTGATCTCAATAAGCGGCATCTACGGTTTAAAAAACCGACATTCAAAAGGTGGCCAAAAGCTGGTACCGTAGTGTAAGAGTGGCCTTCCTTGCTTGTCGCAATACGGCCTTTTCTGCCAAGGGAAATAACGTAAGGGAATTACATAAGCAAGACCTTTGGGAAGGAAAATCTATCACTCGGGCGGTGCGGGTGTTACTGATGTCAATAGACGCCAGTGTGTAATCATTATTGACGCGTGCATGACTCAGCCTCCAATCTATGATTACAATACTGCCGCTGACGAGCCAAGCAAGGCGGCGAAGCATGCCAAACCGGGATTAAGTCCTAAATAAGATAGCAAGCTGAGCATATGCATACTCATTATTCGGCTCCTGCTTCTCGATACACGGTTTTCCAAGAAATCTCAGAATAACATGTGCGGGCTGTGTGCCTTTTGCGAGGACAAAAGTGGATCCAAACTAAAGGAAAAACAGATTTGTCGCCGAAATAGGGTTGCTTGGGCTTTTTGTCCAAAGCTACTGGTGTTCCTTGAAAGATCCTATTTTTGAATTCCTCAACAATGGTTGAGCAATTGACCAAAACGGGGAAAGGTTTCCTACCGGAAGGACCCCCAACTGCCTTCTATGGGTATAAGGGTAATTGAACGGAAAATGATCTATTATAAGCATTCTTCGCCGACTTGCCAATGCTTCCCTTATGTATACGCCAGGAACACGGACGTGCTCTTCTTGAGGAACCCTGTCTGCTGCTTCAGCTGACCATTTCAGTTCCAATTCCTAGACCGACCTGATCTTAAATTTACTTCGCATTGTCACGCTGGATAAGGCAAAAATCCGAAAAATTCTCCCTCCGTTTGTACAACTTTGAGACCCCCAAATTCCTCGAAAGCTAGGCAAGTCCATGCAGTCCACGTTCCGTCAATAAAAGTTTGCTTTCGATGAAAACCCCCTAGTTTTTCTTCAGCTTCTATGGGAACAACTCCCCCTCGCAAATAGAATCAACGGTCACTTTCCTTTTAGTCCGATCACGCTAGAATTCTCTGTTTTTCAAACGAATATAGACTTCTACATGTCCAAGTTAACCCGGGTTTTTTTCTTTGGTCAGTCAGTTCACGTGCAGGCCTTCCTTTTAATCAAAGCAAATGTGAACAGGGAGGGTTCCGAAAGGAACTCAACTCACAGAAAGAAAAGGGCACGCGCAGCATCAGCTTTATATTCAAGGGACTCTTAATATTACGCAAATATTGAAACGCCGGCTCCGAATTCAACTCACACTTCGACATAAGAGGAAAATCATAGCTTCATTAACCTGGACCTCGCAGGCAGCAGCACCGTTCTTCAACGCGGTCCATTGTCAATGAAAAAAAAAACATAAAAGGAAACATGTATTTTATTCTCCCTCTCCCTCTCTATTCTTCAGTTATGGAATAGCAATGCGAGCAAGTTAGTTTGCCTTGGTGCTCTCTTGCTGGGGCTTTTTTTTTTTTGGTAGCCTTCGGTTTTAGGGAGGCCCTTTCGGTAAAAGTCTTGATGAATGGACGACGACAGCATATCAATGAGCTGGCTTGGAGCCTGACACAAGGGCGGAAGCTCGGCAGCAACAAGGCAAAGGCAAAAGCAGCTGCCACCGCGCTGAGAACAAGCAGAAGACCAGCATGAAAACGACCTGCTCCATTGCTCCTCGCCAAGAAGATTTCGGAGATTTCTCCATACCCATACGACCAAACTCATACGCAGCTCCCCATATAGGCCTACTAAAGCATGCAAGATACATAACTAGAAAGAAAAGGGGCAATGGGAACCCCTTTTCAGCCTTAGTGATGGATGATGAACGACCCAAACCAACTTGGCAGAGGCAACAATACTCCCAAGTGTGGCCATGATGAAGAACTGAAGCGACTCAATGACAAAACGAGCCTCCCCTTTTTCCGATTTTTCCCTCTGACCCATAGTAACCATTCCCAATAACCTAAACCGTGGTTTCATGCATACATTTTCAAACCCATCTTTAGGTCATAAATTGTAATTACTTATAGCTAAAAGAACGACTCTGATGATCAGTTTAGACCGTTCGCGCGTCTCTTTCCCAATTTTCCCCTTAAAAAAGTTTCAACGGTTCAGTTTCCATAATCTAATTTTATCGCAAGGCGACATAAGGACGACTCGACACAAGGATGGCGCGACACAAGGACGCCTCGACAAAAGGGTTACGAACCCCGACTTAAGGACGGTAAACCCCGACTTACAGATTGGTTAAGTTAGGACTATGTTAGGTTAAGAGTTTGTAGTCTTTAAGTCGGGGTTTGTAGTCCTTAAGTCGGGTGCACCGTAGTCCTTTCGTCGTTTAGACCTTGTGTTGACGTCCTGTAAACTGTAATTACTTACAGCAAAAAAAAAAAACGATTTAAGTAATCACTTAGTCATTTCGCTCGTCTCTCCCAAGTTTCGCAGTAAAAAGATTTCAAAGGTTTACAGTTTGGAAAGTCCAATTTAATATGTAGCGACACAGAATTCGCTATTTTTTTTATCGTTGTTGTTGCTGTTTTCATTCTAGCGTGTCAAGGAAGAGGGAATACAGAAAGCTAATGCAGCGGCAAGGAATCTTGGAAAGTGTCTCGAATTATGTTAGAGCGAAGCGTGCTTCGCTTCAGAAATCAGCACAAGGTATGTGATGTGCCGTAACTACTAGCTGTTTTTCCCTTGAGATTTTGGCACATTAAACCCCGTGTCACAGTCTGCATCTCAATGACGTAGTCGGAATGAGATCACGTAAAACTGCCCTGTATCCTGTATGACACTATACGGAGTGATACTATACGTCCAGCCAACTTCTTGCCGTTGCCGAGTCCCTAACCCCCGTTTCAACTCTCCAGTAGACACTTGGTTTCATGTAGCACACTCACGACCCGTGGTCCCCAACGATTATGTGTGCGGGCGACAACTTCTTTTTTTCTCTCCGTAATATTTAAGGTCATATCAGCTTGGACATCCACCCTCTCCTCTAGTCCCCAGGTCAGCACCATGCTCGGAATAGCTTTTCTATGGTCTTTTTTTTTAGCCACTTTTTTTTCTACTTTCTTCCTTTTTGGTCTTGCTTCCCTCAACGATCTTTGGGCGCCATTACGGGCAAATAGGCTTGGGCATGAACAAAGACTTTTCGGGTATAGAAGTCGAGAAAAGACCGCGGAGTGCGAAGGAGGGTAGGGACACAGCAATACACCCCCCGAGAAGGAAAAAAAGCGACCAAATGCAGTTGCTGCTACTCGGAGAACTGGGTATTTTAGTTTGATCGAGTTTTTACGCCGAAAGAGATTTTGTTCCTTTTTTTTTCATGGGTGCGGGGTGAGAAGGGTCAGGCAGAGGCGGGAAAGAAGCGATTGTAAGATTTTCTGTTTGTAGAAGAAGGGACGCGAGGGAAAAAGGATGGAAAACTATCCGAAATAGGTAAAACGAAGCGGGGTCTTTAGGGTGCAGCTTCTGCAGAAGAGCATGTGATTTGCAAACGGTGCAAAGTCGGGGCTATAGAACGTTCAGATTGGGCAAATGAAGAGCTCAAGTCTATATGCGCGGGAATGCCTCAGCTGGTTTTGGGGCTCTGCATGCTAGTGTGGGGGGCAGAGTGCTTCATTTGGGGGTATTTTGCCATTTACTTTAATCGAACAAGACCTTTGATACCCTTTTATTTTACGTCAAGCGGATTCGACAGCTCAGGACCTTTAAAAAGATAAACTACCCCTCCCAATCGACGCTCTGGCTGCAGAAAGTTCTCCCTTTTTCTCTCGCTCGCTCATGTCCGGGGCCAAGCACACAGCTACACCAAGTCTCTGTTAGCAGTGGAGCCAAATAGCTCTTTAAATTCCAATTTACGGCTTCAGCCATCACGATTCTATTGCCTTAGCTCTTCTGATCCTAATCCTCCTCGCTGCACTGCTTACGAATAACTAGCTAATCAAAACTCCGGAATGAACTGCGACGACAAAGACTTCATTCAAAGTTCATTTCTCTCCCCTTTTAGATCAGCGGTATGTGCCACGACCATCCCTGACAGAACACTACTGATCACGTAAATGAGACCAGACAAGATTCGCTCATCCAGAGCCCTGTAACTGCAAGAAAATAGAATGACAGTCAATTTTAGCTTAGAACGTTTACTAGTAGCCCCCACTGTTAGTCACAAGTTATTGCCAAAAATATAAAAATACAATGAGCGCCCATAAAATTTCAATTTATTTTACAGCTCGCTTGTATTTACCACGTTTGGTTTGGTCGATAAGACCGTAAGTACGGCTGAATACCTCACGCTATTATGAATTGCAAACGTTGTGCGACGTCAGACCAAACATGTTTGTGATCCAAGTACGGGAAGTAAACGTATTAACAGTAAGTAAAACAGAATTCTAAATTAATGGAAATTTTTATTTCTTATTTTTCTTGAGTTTGCATTTTCCTTCCTTTTCGAAGTAAAGAGAAAACGCTGCATACGTCTATAGGGTGGATGAATGAGTGACAGAACGAGGCCCTCCAGTTTCGACAAGTTGACAAAAAATTTAGCCCTTCATGTTTATACTCGGTATTGACTAGCCAAATTGACAAGAGGCAACAGCGGGTACTGGATAGCAGTGGCAGGGGAAAGTAATTTGCCCTAGCTGGACTGTGCGACATTGTGCTGGAAACAATTCCCATGTTACTTTTTCTTCTTTCCTGCGATCCCCCTACTCCCCTGATCAATGAACATGTTTGATCCAACGGATTTTTTAGGTTGTTTGTTCAGCCAGTTCATTATCCAAGATTTACGACTCGTAAATTGGTCACAGGATTATAAAAAGGAACGCTAATTAGCTAATCTAATTGGTAAACTGCATATGTCCTATCCTCCTATCGCACGGACGCTGAATGTAAACAAAAAAGGAAACTACTGAAACGGAAAAATTAGAAAAAATTCTGCGCAAGATCTAGCGGTACAAAATCGATACTCAATGCTTCATGCAATATTTGATATTTCTTTCCGCAATATCTGATGTGAAGGTTTGAGAATTTAATACTAACAGAATACAAACAGCGAGACTTGCAACAACTTTATACTCCCCCAGACCAGGACGCTTTATATTTCTGCATCACATAGCTTTCAACAAAGTACGGCTTCATACAAAATACACGCTAGCGTACATTCCTATTACATTATTCACCCTCTATAGCCCTTTCCTTTTATCATCAACTAAATCCTTTCCATCCATACTGGGAAAAAAGGCAAAAAAAACTATGGTTCATTGATTGCTTCGTTGGCACATCTTTTCACGTGTAATCAGACGCAATTTATCCTAGCTCCCCCCTTTTGCCCCAGCTCGCTTTTGGAGCTCAATTGTGCTCTTATTGAAGGATAAAACCTTCTCCGAGTGCGCGGGCCCCGGCACATATTTATATATACATCTAAATACACATGCACACTCACCCAGTTACCAAGAGGCTGCAAAATCTTGATAACATTCAGAGAAAACGTCAACTTCCCCTCCCCCATTGAATTCACATATCACCCCGGATGCTTATGTATAGCACGAGTAGATGGGCATTTACCTCAAAATAAAAAAAACAAATATTGTTCACTTCCCTAGATCGTATAGTCCTATAGTCCGTTGATACGTAATATTAGTCTAGCAGAGAAGCGATTTACTGGTTACATGAGGCGTTCGGGAAGCGTTTCGGAGCCTCGGATGCGGGATAGAGATGTCTTGCCAGGCAACGCGGTATTAATGTGCCTGACACGCACGTTAAAGACTTGTTCGTAAGACGGTTGGTATTTTATGCTCCAGTTCTCCGTAACTCAAACTCACGCGGCTTTAATGAAGGAGGGTTTGTCAAGTCGGAGCCAGGCGGTGACAAATGATGGTCGACGAGGACCCACGCAATCAATTCAAGTGCAAAACCTGATTGTGATGGCTCTTCAAGACCCCACTTGTCACCACAAGACGCCAACACAGTCCACAAATTGGCTTTCTGTCTCTTTTATCTTGGCGCAATTCGCTATACAGATAGATTTACCCACCAGCGAGATTATATATCTTTGGCATAAGATTGTTTAATCCATTTTCCGCATTTCTGTATATCCTATAGGGAAAAAGAACGAAAAATCCTATAGGGAAAGAAAAGAACGCCCAGAACATGGATCCATGAGGTAGTTTTGTAATAATGACAATTTGTTAGATTCTTTTTCTTACTCACTGTCTTACTTTCTAGAGAAAGTGAGAGAAAACTTGCTGCAGCAGACGAGACGAAGAGGAGGAGTTAGAGTCCAAGTTGAGAGCAGATCAAAGGCTGTCGTCTTCGTTTCCTGGGCTGGGAATTGGACGTCTTTCAAGTGTGCAGTGACAGACGGGTCTCGGGCTTCGAGTTGACAGTCCGTGCAATAAGACTTGCTCAGGGAGGCGAGACGGTAAACTAATTGTATGCACGAGAGCCCCATCTCATGCAAGCCAAGTAGGC
The DNA here is from genome assembly GCA_023053545.1 of Lepidurus packardi. Lineage (NCBI taxonomy): Eukaryota > Metazoa > Arthropoda > Branchiopoda > Notostraca > Triopsidae > Lepidurus > Lepidurus packardi. Next base: position 5,312,893 of record JAKZAN010000007.1, read on the forward strand.
TCGCACGCGGCAAAAAAGGCGACATGAGCCTAAAGATTGTGCCATGGGGACACCCAGCGTTGCTAACTTTATGAACCAGAAATATACCCCAGAACAAGGGATCAAAAATATTGGGGCGACCGTGACTCTTGCCTCCCAACACCAGGCATACGACGCCCTCCATAAGTTATGTCCCTCAATAGCAACAAAGATTGCTTCAAATGTTGAAATAAAAGCTTATGCTTTTACTATTTCCCCTATTTGTTACGCCACATTGTCTTAAAGCGCAGTCTCTACTAAGAAAAGCCAATTTAGAACACTTTCTATTTGAGGCTCAATCGTACCATGGAAGACTTTAAAGAGAAGCGTATATAATAAATCAACCTTTGGTGGGAAGGTAGCTATTTTTTGGAGGATTCTGGCCGCGAGTTCCTTCGTAACGCACGACGGCTGGCTACATAGTAATACCATAAGATGCATGAACGTTATTAAGGTAGAGGGACATGAGTGTATAAGAAACAAGCCATTGTGCTTGGTCGAAGAATTGTTGGCTATGCATTATTGAAATGTGAAAGTCTCTCTCCCTTAAGGGCAAGGCAAGCGAGTATTCCCTCGCAGATTTATCCCGGTCCAAACAGCGGTTCTGTATACAAGATTGAAGAGTAGTCCGGGCGTTGGTTACTGAGCAACGAATATGAAAACGGTTCCCCAGACAGCTTTAGACTTGAAGTACGTATTACTGCAGAACGAGGTAACCTAACAACCTACCCAAGTTGCGAGCCCGTGGAGAATTAACTTGCATAGTCCCTAAAATTGGCCAAGACTTTAACATAGGGCCGTTACACTTCCGGAATATGAAAATGCCAGACGAGCTAGCGCAAATTACGTGACCATCTTTTCGCTTCTCACTTCTGGGAGAAACCTGAAGTGGAGAACATAACACAGCTGTTTAGTTACAGAAGCCTAATGATTACAAAAGTTTCTGACAACTGTTCAAAACAAGGAGAGATAAAATTTCCCCTGTTTAGAATTGGCTACGCGCTTTTGGCACTGTGCTTTTAACTGTAGAAATTATGCAAAAAATCTCGCATGACTGTTAAGCACGAATGGCAACAAGGTGTTCTTGCCAAGTAGACATGTAACACAATATCGAGGAGAAGAACGTTTGTGTTAATTTCATCCTTCAGCTTCTAAAACGAGAAAGAGACCACAAACGGTAGTGAGAAGGGTTTCAATTACACTTTAGCACGTTACTGCCTATAAAATGATGACTAAAAGTAACAGTAGCACATTTTTAACTTTTAATTTTCTAAAGGATAAGTGTGACGTCAAGGTTTCATGTTACTCCGTAAATAAAACTGGAGTTGGTCGTTTAAGGTGCATCCAACTGTAAAGTTCACCAACTAACCGCCACAAACAACGTTCGAGCAATATAACTTTTCTTCTTACTAGCAGGCAATTGTCAATGGTATATACTCCACAAGACTCCAGCCATTACATTAATCTAACGTCCCAAGATCCAGACAAAACTATCGAACTTTTTGAACCCAACTGAACAACCGTGAAAAATTGCAGCCCGTGGAAAGCGTACAAAGAGCCAGTTTTGGATGTTTACGTTCAAGTACACCCTTCCAGTAGTTCTACTCATTAGAGTAATATAGTGTTAACTGGTGATGCACTTAGTCAAGATACTTTTGCTTTAAGTGTCAGGCAAGCCAGCCAAGCGAAATACCGACTTGAGCTCTGAAACATCGAAATTCAACTTCGAAGCTCTAGAATTTCAAGTTGTAATGAATCAGAAGTTGGCTCATAACCCGCCTAGTCATAGAATGTGACCATCTTTAAGATAGAGCACAGATTTTTTTTAAACTGCCTTATCGACCAACTTTAGGCTATACAGATAAGTTAAGCTTTTTATCCAGTTACCGAACTGGAAGCCGGTTTAGCTAGTTACGTACAAAAAGACAAAGAAAAATAATACCTTAAAAAATATCGTACTAAGGACGTTCCCATTGTTTTCTTTTATCGTTCTTGTACAAATAAAACACGGAGATTTTCGACGCATTTGACCATGGTTTTGCTTCCTTTGTCTGCCTATTTTGTAAGGGCAGGTTCAAATGTTGGTTAAAATATTGGTTATAGGCAGAAATAACACCTTTCAGAATCAGAACGTCAGATTAACAACTCAAAGGAACGAAATAATAATTCAGTAATGCTAATGTCGTAACTTAGTCAGCATTTCAAATGTAAATGGCAAGTCAACAAGTGTTGCTTGAAAAGGCGGGAAACCGCTAACGACAACGGAAAAGGGGAAAAGTACACAGGCAAGATCTTATTTATAGACACTTTTGTCAACCGTACTTAACAAACGAAATGTTAAATCAGAATAAAACAACTTACTCGCTTTAGCACTGAATATTGCGCACTTTTTAAAAGGAGCTTCATAGAAAATAACAAGTTAGAAATTACAGAAAGACGTTTGTCACTCGACTTCAGTAACTCCGTTCTCTCATTGTTATCGATATCTGTGAGTCGATAGGATAATCGAACATATCCACGATGAAAACAAACAAACAAACATGCTCGATTCTTAGCGGGGGAAAAAAAGTTTATTTACTTCTCAAGTATAAGATTTTCGAATATGTATGAATTTGAGGATTTTCTCAATGACGATGATGACGAGGTAACTCTTGCTTACTTGGTATTTGTTTTGTGTTTGTTTAGATGTTTGTTTGTTTGTCCTTGATAGATATTTTTCAACAACGAAGTATTGGAAGTAGTTGATTCGCAAGTTCCACAGCTTAAAGAAAAGTCTCCAGCAAGATCAAATGTGGTAATTCTGTCAACAGGTGAAATCGGAATTCAACATAAACACCAAAAGAATGATTTCCGTAAATCAACAGCAAATGTGGACGATGCATTGCCAAGTAAAGCACAACTTGAGCCCAGGCCCAACTCCAAGAAGTCATTTGCGTCTCCAGCTACAGCTACCCAAAACATTTCTGCACATGATAGAAATTTAGACAAAGAAATACAAGCAACCCTGGCATGTAGAACTCGAGAACCCGTGCAGAATGAAAGCCTCAGTAATAACACGTCAAAGAAAAGGAAATTCCCAGGCCCGGCCGGAATTTCGGGTGAAACAGATGCGTTGTGCAATAAGAAGCTTAACGTGTTTGTACAGCTACATCACGATGAATCGAGAGCGCAGGTAACTTAGAAATGAACAAATTCATGTTATACTTATAAATACTTACACAAGTTTTGTTTGATAGTCTTCAGTAAAGCAATCGGTTGAAAAGTCTCCGCTTTGGGACAAATTACTTAAAGAACTCATCGCTCAAGACGAAGTTTTTGCGGCATACAACATTCGATGGGTACGAGAACAGACACAGCGTGTTTTCCATGTACCTGTTTTGGTTCTTCAACTAAATTCGGTCAACTTAAGCGCCTCGAATGCAACAGGACATTTCAGCGATCGGTCTGGTACGTTCGCCATTTACTTCATGGAGACAAATAATCGTCAAAGGGGTCTGTTTGATTAGGTGAAATAAAAGCTACCTTACACAGCGATTTGACGAAAAATTACAGTAGTATCATCGCACCGGGATCGATATTTGTTCTCAAGAAAGTCAATGTGATGGGTAGTAAGTTACCCGCTAGCAACTCGCATCACCTTGCACTTACTCTCCAGAGTCTCCTCTCCATACATTATATTTCTAATGGAGAATTTCAGGTACAATAATGTTTAAATGTCCGACGCGGCTAGTAAAGCTTTTATCGTGTGTTTAGTCGAGCGTTCACCAGGACTTTGATAAAAACGAAATTGCGAAAGTTGTGGAAACTGTTCAAATGAAACTAGCCTCTGTACCGAGCAGCGAATCCGAAGGATCGGAAACACGAATCTCAGACGGCAGTCCACTAATTCTTATGAAAGAGACTTCCATTCCAAAAAGATTTACTACTGCGCCTAAGAATCCGATCAATCCTACAGCAAATCTTATTCCGCCCATCAGCAAAAAGTTTACTTTCAAGTCAGCAATCACACCTCCCAATCCAACACTAGGTTTGAACTCAACACCGGCAACGCGTGCTAGCCCTTGGAATTTCACAAGCACAGAAAAAACACCTGAGCTTCATCAAATTGGATTGAGCCCGGAAAGGCGGAAAATTACAAGCAACCAGAATCAGCAGAAACTCACCAAGGCCCCGACTGTGATAAGTGGGTTAAACGATAATTTCCTAGATGGGCTTGATGAGTCTACCTTCTTTGATGATTTTTAAGTGTAAAAACGTGGTTGGTTTTGTAGTTTTGTATTTTGAAACTTTGTGTTTACTACGTGTACGTCGGAATAGCAAGAACAGACAACAATGCCTACCTTGCAATTATTCGGGAATTCGAGAGCTGTCCTCGTTGTTGATTTGCTGATTCCACATGTCAGCATACAACCCATTGGCTGCTAAAAGCTCTTCGTGTCTAGGATAACATGAAATGAATTTTCTTAATACTGATGTATAGCTTCGTTAGTTTTACCTTCCCCTCTCGGCAATCTGGCCCTCTTTTAGGACCAGAATTTGGTCAGCATGTATGATAGTGGAAAGCCTATGGGCTACTATAAGTGTTGTACGATTGGAACAAATTTTGTAAAGCGACGCCTAGATTGTTTGTGGTAAAGAATGTCGTTTTTAAACAAAAAACAACAATATATTCTAGTTGTACTTGGATATTGCGTTCTGTATGGGTATCTAGGGCACTGGTAGCTTCGTCTAATAAAACATAGTCAGGTGACTTGAGCAACGTTCGAGCAATGGCTACTCTTTGTTTCTCGCCACCACTCAGCTTAAGACCTCGCTCGCCGACCTGTTTCAGAGCATGAATCGTTACAGTTTCGTAGTTGTTCACTCCAATATATTAAAAGAATGTTACTAAAGTTCTGTAACCATCAGGAAACGAAACGATCCTTTCGTGAATATCCGCATGTTTGGCTGCATCATATACTTCTTCTTCGGTGGCATTTACTCTTCCATACTGGATATTATACCTACAAATCGTACAGTCTTAACTGCAATTAAACTTTTTTTTTACAAACTTTTTTTTCTCTTACTTGATTGAGTCATTGAACAAAACTGTATCTTGCGGTACAACACCAATGGCTTGACGAAGCGATGCTTGTGTGACACCACGCACGTCCTGATCGTCGAATAAAATGCTACCTTCTTGGGCATCGAAAAAGCGAAAGAGCAAACGTATAATGGTCGACTTACCCTCCCCGGAAGGCCCTACCTATTAATTGACAGAATAATGTACTTCCCCGTGTTAACTGACATAAGTATTCCACGAATTACTAATGCAACTGTTTTCCCAGGCGGGACGATAAAGGATATGCCGTTCAGGATAGGTTTCTCTGGATGGTAACGGAAGTGCACGTTTCTAAACTCCAATTGTCCATCTCGAACGAAGAGCGACAGCGCTCCTGGATTGTCCTTAACTTCCTGTTTTTCATCCAGCAACTCGAGCATGTTCTCCATGTCAATAAAACTTTGCTGGATGACCCTAATTACACGAAAGATTAGCTTTTCAAGGAAGAGAGGGAAAGCTCACGTCACATACCTGTAATACGTACCGAACCAGTTCAGCGGCGTGTATAGCTGCATAATATATGTGCTAAAGAGAACAAAATCTCCGACAGTGAGCTGTCCAGCTACGACCATACGGACGCACAAAAGGGATCCTGCCAGTAAACCCAGTGTCATGACCACATTTTGCACCGTGTTCAGCAAATTAAGGGAGGCTGTAGACTTCCATTCTTCTTTTTGGTACTCTTCCATGACCTCACGGTAACGCTGGACTTCGTAAGTTTCGGCGCCATAGTATTTTACAGTTTCGAAGTTGAGCAACGAGTCGACGGCTCGCCCTTTCAGCTTATTGTCTTGTATATTCATTAAGCGTTTGTACTTTGTTCGCCATTCCGTTACCCAAATGGTGGATGCTTTTTAACGAAAAATAGAGAATCGTGCATTTTTCGAAAAGAAACAAGAAAAATGCTTCCATAGTGAAATACATACCAAGATAAATGGCCATTGTTACGAAAAGAATCAATGAAAACCACCCATTGAACTCAGTCGCAAAATATACAATGGCAATGAGGATATCGGCAAAGGTGGGCAGAATATTGAAGATGAGGTAGCTCAGCAAATTATTAACCGAATCCGTGCCGCGGTTTATGACCCGGAGCACCTCTCCTGTTTTACGACTTAGATGCCAGCGCAAACTTAAACTGTGCAAATGCTGAAACAATTGCATCTACCCAAAGCGTAACAAAAGCGAGGGAATAAACTTAAGAGGACTGGTAACGAGTCAACTTACTTCTGTTTCTTTAGTAGTGTATTGTTGCACAGAAATCCATAGAAAGCTTCGCAAATTGTTTAAAAAGCCCATGCCTCCAGTTCCACCGCCTTGTAAAAACTTGACTGCCACGAAAATCAATACTAAATCCCAACGGAAAACAAGGATTTCGGCGTGAGTGATCGTCATGCTGTCCACTAAGCGAAACAAAAGTCAAAATAAGTTGTACGTAAGAAAACATTAACCTAAATTCGTGCTTATACCTAGCATTTTATATAAAATAGGTACGTATAAATTAGCTACACGACCTAGACCCAATAAAAGGAGGCAAAACAAAACTCGGCCTTGTAAAGCCAACGACTTTTTCGGCCAAATAAACGGGAAAAGCGTTTTCAACTTCTTCCAAAGATCACTCCAAGGCGACACTTGTTGAGGAGGAATTGGTTCAGGCGCCTCAGTTTCGTTTTCCAGCAGCTCCGCCTAACAAAGTAGCTATTAGCAGCCATATTTTTTTTTTTTTAAAATAAGTACCCTTCCAGATTCTCCATCGACGTATAAACGACTGGCTGCCGTGTACACTCCCGGAGCTCTTAGACCGAGAAAGAACGTCAAGCCCGTTGCGATATAACGAACGATGAATAACCCGAGTTCGATTTGATCGGCTTGGGTTTCCAACGCAAACCACCAATCGTCATTATGCAAGTTTATAAAATACACGTTCTCGCGGATGAAAGCGAGGGTCCAGAACACTAGCAGAATAAAGCCATGGCCCCTTGTTGGAATAGACGGTAGCATATAACTCCTCTCCAAGAAAACCAATCGTAAACTTAGCGGCCACACTATAGTGTTTGCTAGGCCCGCGAGTAGGATATAACCATACAAGACTCCGTTGTTTACCAAGAAAGTTTGAATCAGGCTGTCCACTAGGGACAATACGGTAAGAATCAAAAGAGTTGTGACTTGGAGAATAAATAGCTTCGACTTGATTGGCGGCACGTGCAAGGATGTTGAGAACTTCCGGTACACTAGAATCTCCGAGAAACCGAAGATTAAAAGAAATCCGGCGATAATCGACGACGTTACAGTGTCCATAAAGCAACGGGAAAGACCATGGTTAATCCAAGCCTGTCCCAAAGTAACGTTCGGTGGGCAATACGGCATCTCCATGTTTCGCTATGTTAGAGTGTCGATCTGTGAAAAAAAATACAATCATTCATTAAACGGTTTCATTGCTTTTTTATACTAATCTTAAAGCGTTAGGATTTTCGCTTACATTTTACTTATTTATTTGAAAGAAAAAGCTTATACTGACTACAGATACAAGAAATCAAAACATAAACACGTGTTCAAGCAAGACAACCTTGGGGTCAGCAAGATGGTGAGATTAGTCGGAGTATTTGCTTCGGGCAATACCTAATGTAGACCGTCCCCAGACTTCGCAAGACAACTCAGCTGTAAACATGAAAATTGATATCCATACCCACATTTTGCCAAGAAATTGGCCTAATTTAAAGGAAGTATGTATATCTTTGCAATTTTTAATTCGAAGTAGGTTTAAGATATTTATCTTAGCGCTACGGTTACGATGGATTTGTTCAACTGGAACACAACTGTGGAAAGCCCAACAAGGCCCACATGATGAAGGATGGAAAGCTTTTCCGGGTGGTGGATGAAAACTGTTGGGATGCTAACGCTCGTCTGAAAGACATGCAAGAAACCAACGTGGACGTGCAAGTACTCTCTACAGTTCCTGTCATGTTTAGCTACTGGGTAAATTGGATATAAGGACTTTGCGCATAATCTAGAGTTCCATACTTTCTTTGAAACAAACAACTCAAGGCCAAAAAAGAAGACACTTTAGACTTTTCTCGCTTATTGAATGACGACTTAGCAGCTGTGATTTCCCAAAATCCGAAGAAATTCGTGGGGTTGGGCACAGTACCCTTACAAGCACCGGAGTTAGCCGCTGAAGAGTTGAAACGCTGCGTTCAAGAACTAGGGTTCAGGGGCGCCCAAATTGGATCACATGTCAACGAGTGGGACTTGGATGCAGAAGAATTGAACCCCTTCTGGGAAATGGCCCAAGAACTGGGATGTGCGATCTTCGTACATCCATGGGACATGCCCACAGAAGGCAGGTTCCAGAAATATTGGTTACCTTGGCTCGTGGGTATGCCTTCTGAAACTGCAATGGCAATCTGCTGTATGACAATGGGAGGCATCTTCGAACGATACCCAAGGCTCCGGGTTTGCTTCGCTCATGGTGGAGGAGCCTACCCATTTACACTTGGCCGCATTGAACATGGTACGGACGACTTACGTTTGTTACCCCTTCTTGAAATCTACTTTTTTTTTTCTTTTTGAATAGGCTACAAGGTACGGCCTGATTTGTGTGCTACAAACTGCTCTGTTTCGCCAAGAAATTTTTTAGGAAAATTTTACACGGACTCCTTGGTACACGATCCCGTTGCACTGAAATTACTTGTTGAAGTTATAGGCCAAGTAACAAGCAAAGTCTTACGTGAAATTGGAACTATCTGTGTAAAAATATTTTTTTAGGATAAAATTATGCTAGGGAGCGACTACCCCTTCCCTTTAGGTGAACATCAACCGGGTCGATTAATAGAAACAACGACGGAGCTGAGTGATGAAATCAAGGTACCGACTGTAGTTCAATTGGTTCTTTAATGATTAAGTTTATCCAAAATAGGAAAAACTCTTGGCTGCAAACGCTCTAGAATTTTTGAACTTGAAGCGTGAAGATTTTATATAACTGTACAATGGTAATTGCGGAAGAAACTAGAAAGCCGAAATAGCGGTAGGCTGTTCTAAACGGTACTGATATCGAGAAAAATACACAAAAAACGGAAATACGCTCTTTGTAAAGTATTCTAGTAACATCTATTATTAATATCCAAGCACGACAGAAATTATACAAGCTTGACTGTCGATTGCTCACTGAGTTGCAAAAGTCTTCGTTCGTTTTCTTTGTCCTGCACTTTTTTCAAATATTCTTGGCTGTTGATGTCTGCATAGACGTCCAACAACTTCCTTATTCTATCCATGACGTATTTCACTGATTGTGGGTCTGACTTTGCTGATATCGGCAAGATATCGTCAAAGGTCATATAGCGTGATGGTCTGTATTCGGTTGGTAAATCTAGTGGGGAACCTATCCGAAACGTCAGTTTTTCTAAAATCCATACGCAAAAAAATAATTCTAGTACTTTTCATGTTGTCAACAAGAGGTAGGAACTGCTCAAACGCTTCCTGAGCATTAGGTGTATCCATTTTGTTAACTATCAAGAGAGCTGGCTTCTCTAGCAAATCCTCTCTATAGAGTTCGAGTTCCTAACAAGCGATGTAACGGAAATGCATAAAATCTCTATACTTGGTTTACTTTGTTTAATAGAGCAACAGTTTCTAAAGGTCCCCGGTGCGGATACTTGGGCCCAAGCCGAAATCCGTTAATGTCAACGACAAACACAAGCAGCTTTGTTCTTTCAACGTGCCTTAAAAACTGGTGCCCAAGGCCGATATTTCGATGAGCTCCTTCAATCAAACCAGGCAAGTCGGCTACAGTTATCTGTCTGTTGTCGGGAAAGATCATGGTTCCAATCTGCGGCCTCATTGTTGTGACTTGAAAGGCAATCCCTCATCAACTGTTCATGAACATTTCTTAGGTGTTCTGCCTTACATGGATAATCTGCAATTTTTGGATGTGTTCTGGATATTGCTTTCAAGAGAGTAGATTTGCCAGCATTCGGGAAGCCAACCAAACCAACATCGGCAATTAATTTGAGATCCAACAAGACTCTTCTGCTTTCCCCTTTTTGGCCATTGAACTGGGTTATGCTAGCTCCTCCTTGGCCACCCCTTGCTACAACTAATCTGTCCTCGTCGTGATTTAATTCACCTAAAACAACCAAAAATGCTTACAATCTAAGAAGAAAGAAATATGTATCCTACCTAATATAGACCCATGTTCATCAATGACCGTAATTCCTACCGGTATTTCTATTACTTTGTCATGGCCAGGGGACCCTATAAGTCTCTGAGCGTGACTGTTTTCTCCAGGCTGCGCAACTAACTGCTTAGTAGGGTTCTTTTGTAGAACTTTGCTAAGGGTTTGGCCTAACTAAACGTAATTTAATTGCTGTTGATGAATGCGTCAAAAACGAACCTTCGCGAGACACAAGGATCACATCTCCACCTTTTCCTCCTGTACCCCCAAACCTAGGCAAGCCCATACCTCCAGGTCCAGCTAACGCTTTCAGCCGAAGAGAATCGATGAACTGTGTTCTATTACACTTTTTGACATTTACCTAAAGAAAAACCAAATTGAATGAGGGATAAAGCATACTTACTTATTAATTGAAAACCTTGAAAGTCTTGGTAGAGAAGAACTGTCGACAACAAAACCACATGTTTAATTCGCTACGTTATTGTGAAAATCGAACTTCAGACCCCAGTGCGAGCTAGAAAGTCACCACCCACAAGGCTAACGTCTACCCAAGCAAATTAACAAAGAAAGATTAGCTTCGCAACAATCCGATCTTCCCAAAAAGCAAATCTGTAAACAATAATACTTAAATTTAATTTTTTGTGACCGCTCGTTGAATGTTTAAAGCAAAGGAAACATGCTTTCTTATTATTAAACGAGTTTTATTTCTGTATATTTCGAAATTCTGGACGTTATATGTACAGCAAAGGAAAAAAAAAACATCCCACCTACAGCAAGGAAACTAAGAAATCATAACAAAGACCAAGATATGCAGGTAAACTACTGTCATATGTGTAAAAGAATGGGACACATTAAAGAAAATCGAAAAAAAATTGCAGCGTTACTGCTATTCAAGAAAATATGTCCAGCGCCGTTACATTAATACCCAAATCTGTATGGAACGGGTCCAAGAAAATTTTTCCAATTAGATTTCGTCATTTAATCCGTTCCATAAACTGATTCATCAGAATAGGCTATGTAAAGGAAAAAGTCTTCCTCGTGATGTTCCTACAAAATACACTTAAATTCCGAAGCATAACTCTGGTATATATACTTGATAAAGGGAACCCATGGTAGCGCACGTTGGAGGTATGACGTTGTTTACAAAGAAGAAAAGAGCATCTTCAGGTCTCAGGTGAATCCGTTTGCGAATTAGAAAGTAAAACTGTCCGACAGTCAAATCAGAAGGAACCAAATACTTCTTCTTATCCAAGTCACCAATACGTGCCTTAGGAGCTTTTTCAACAATTACCTATTAAGAAAAAAATAAAATCAAGCAGAACAATTAGCTCTCACATTTTACAACACGCAAGGGAACACAACATTACAAGCTCAGTTTTGAAACATTACAATAACACAATTGGGTACGTTACGTATACGTACTATAAGTATAATGCGCAAAAGAAGAAAAACGTAGATACAAAATCATTGAAAAAAAATCGGCTTTAATTTCCGTTTTTTCAGATATTGTTTCCCAAACTTCCCATGTTTTCTGGTTAACATTAAATAAGAGATTAAGGTTTTACATTTTCCATCGCATTTTATTTTTAGACACTACACACAAATAGACCATAAACATACATTTCATAATCTGCAAAATTAGTAAATAACTTACTGGCACACGGTCAGGATACTTCCTCCTTATTTTTTCACCCTCAGCTCTTCTTTTCTCGAACGGATTCTGTTCTTTATATTCGAATTTCATGATAAAGGTTACTCGAATATTTTGCTTTCCAAACTACGCACTTGCTCAACTTTCTAAACAACACTGTCACTCAGTTGCTGAGTCACGTCCAACTGTGAAGGCGCCACTGTGCTCGAAATGGGAAAGGTGAAGCAGAAAGTAGAGGAAGTGGGAAATAGAGGAAGAAGAAAGAGGTGAAGTTGTGTGGCGAAGTGAAGCTAGGGAGCAAGGCAGGGCAAGGGAGAAGAGCGGAGAGTCAAGTGGGACGATTGAAGACGGCAAGAGCGATTGCGAGGGCGCGAAAGTTCGAAAGGCAGAGCGGTCGTGTTTGACTGTTGTGGTGAATCCCGAACTAGATCCTCATAATAATACATGACTCCAACTAAGTTAAGTTAAAAAAAGTCCACCTTTTTATTAAAACAAGTTCCTTCCCTTTAGTTTAAATGAAGCCAGTGTAATCGCAACTTCCGCTACAGTAGATGGTTACACGGTGAACCCGGGATCGGCAGCACCAGAAGGATCTGCACGGAGCACATCGTAGGTGGAATCTTCATGGAAGTATTTTATTGTTAGAGCAGGGCTTCAAATTAACTGAAACGATGCATGTACTTCTTATATCTCATTGTAAGAACATAGTAAAAATGTGCTTTCAGCGAAGCCAGCAAAATTAAACTGTAAAACATCGAAATTAAAACTCGTGTTAGCTTATTTATTTGCTTTATTTAATTTTCCGTATGTAATTTTGTGCCATTCATGTGCCAAATAGTGAATGAGTTCTTTATTTTCAGCCAGAGTTTTCTTACATACATTATTGTTACACAATAGAAATACACAGACGTACAGCGTTACACATAGTCCTCTGGAAATTAACCAGAGAAATATTGTGTTGTCACTCCGGAAAAGTGACACGAGAAATCACGTACTTGAGGTTCTAAATACTGCATTTTCTTGTCTGCTTCCAAGTGTACCTCCACTAAATCTTCAGCAATTACATACTCAGGTAAATCAAAACTTTCTTGAGACCCAGCGGTTGCCTGAGAACTGGTGGAAGCATGTTAAGAATTACTCTGGGATAGTAGATCTTGGGTAGTCTGTCGTATTTTTGTGTTATTTATTATTCATTTTGATAACGTAGTACAATTACGGCATAACGTTCCCTTTTCTCAGTAGCAGAGGTCATAACGTGGCGGCTTTGTTGCATTAGACAAGGAAGGAACAGTAACTGGTTTCTCAAGTATTGTAGGGACTGCTGTTTGTGTTAATTGCCTACCTTGCCCTTTCGATCGAAATCCCATGGCTAATTGCCGATCAACGTTTGCGTCAAATTAATCGGCCATAAAATGATCTCCAGAAATAGTCATATTCCAACTTGTGGCGTCCATAAAATCCAGCCTGGTCCTGTGTACTTGGGAGATCCACTGTCGTCTCCTATTTTGCTCTTTTGGGAAAGAAAACAATTCTCCACTATATCCTGAACTCTTTTTACAGCCATAAATAGAACATAACAGCCTCCACGTCGTTTTTTCGTTATTCGTCATGTCTGCCTAAGAGCGGCAAAAAAAAAAAACTATACCACAACACACTAAATAGCAAAGCTAAACAGCGACCATTTGCCTACGTCACGGCTCTTTTGGCTGGAGATTGCACCAGTAACTCGTGGACAGCTCTTTACAAAAATTTTAAACAAAAAATCGTAATTCTTAGAGGAATGTGGACTATAAATAAGAAGCAAGCAGTATCCTAGAACGTGATTTTGATGTCTATTTTCCACCGACGCTTGTAATATGATTAAACGCACTTAAGCAGTTGGGATACCTGCAAACGTACGATTGTGTTAAAATTCAAGGTTTAATCCCTGACACGAAATGCGTGTTAGCTATGGGGAATATATATTTTAATTGAACATCAAACTTGTATTGCACTGTACTGAAAAGGCGGTCTCCGACATACAATGAAAAGTACTACCAAACTCGAAGATCAAAGAAAAAATAAATTAACATTTGAATTAAATCACTATTTATTACTCAAAGCCTTCTTTTTCTTTCCAAGCTTCTTTCAATGCTTTCAACCTTTTCGATCTTCTCTGACTTTCGCGACTTTTCTTATCTTCCAATTGTTTCACCTGCGCCTCGACGCTCATGTCTTTATTGATCAAGTTGTCCAGTTTTATCACTAGTAACTCCCTCGCCAATTTTCTATTTTGATCGACTGATCTCGTTTGATGACATTTTACTACATATCCTTTGAAAATACAAAATACAATAAAAATGCGGCAATTTTTTTATTAAGTTATCGCATTTACCTGAGGGTATATGTTTGAGTACTACACAATTGGATGTCTTATTTACTGCTTGTCCTCCAGGACCTGAGCCTCTAACGAATGTCTCTTCTAAGTCAATCTCGTTCAGCACGGGTACATTGGATTTATCTATGGTGTGTTTCTGCCGAACGGGATAATTGAAACTTAGCATGCTTTTCAGACTTTGATAGGGAACCCGTCTTGGAATCAATACCGATAGCAATGTCATAGCGAAATATCTCAGACTATACGCTTTTTCGAGAGAAAACTTAATCCTTTCTGGAAATGAAATTGAAATTAAAAATCGGTAAATAAACACAAGTTAGCTTCGACTCAATTGTCAATACTTCAAATGCTTTACGGATATCTTCTTCGTGAGTTAAGTTCTTCCTTTTCTTGAACTCCGACCTGATTCGAACAATATAATAAGATTTATCTGTGTACTGTAGTGATCCGGAATATCGCAGCAAAGATTTATAAAGCTGCACAACTTGGTACGAGCTTGGGCCAGACATTACAAAGAAGCAAATTCTAGTGAACTTTAACACAAACACAAATTAATAAACAGCCATGCCAACGTGCTAGCTGTAGTCTGTAAATAGCCAGTGTTGCCAGGTGTTTCAAGGATCGCTCGTCAAAAGCGCGCTTCTGAAGTCGCCAAAGTACTAATTTTTTTACAGGAGTCGCCGAACCATTCGCCAAAAAATGAACATGTAAATAAACACATCGAAGTCAGGTAATATTAAAAAGAACCATAAGGTAAAGGTTATCTTCCTTGAAAAAAAGGCTTTTTAAATAAACAAAAAGGGAAGAAACAATGAAGTCGCCAAACAAATCGCTCATCGCCAAAAGGCTAGAAAATTCTCGCCAATTAGTGTTTGCCAAGTTTTAAAGTCCCCAAAGTCGTCGAGAAATCACCACACCTTGCTATATAAGCATGAAGGGAAATTAAACCTGGAATCAGTTCATTTCTTAGATACATCAACTTTCTTTGGTTAGTCCAATAAAATGGCACGGTGTGGCACCACGTTCGTTGAAGAGCTCTTTATCGGAACGTACCCTTCTTTAGTGTCTTCTTCCTACTTTCGTCATGCCATCGTCTGGGGTTCCTTCTTTTCTGGTTGTGGCACTTTGCTGGCAAGCCGTGGATTCGTGATCTTCGGTTTTTACACGTGTTTCTGTGTCCCTGTGTTCATAAATCTAAGTTATACTTAACACGAGGTAATCTATTAACCATATATATCAGTTTACTGGTGTTTTCAGACCTAATTATCGGTTGTCAATGCTTAAATATCTTATGAAGACTCGTTTCCTCTACCCCGCGATTGCATGCTTAGCTTAAACTTAATGGAATTCTGAAGTGCTGAGGCGTAACAGTGTACACCTGTCATTAATGTTTCTGTAAGTTGGTTAGCCCTTCACTGTGTCCTTCTAGACATTGCAAGCTACAAAACAAGTACACACATTAGTTATCGTTTGCACTCGTAACCGCATAAGCCACACAAGTGAAAGTTTTCCTTTGTTTCATTGTCGAGAGTTTTAAATTCCAGCCTATTTTTTTTTTATTTAGAAACATGCCTTCAGACTCGAAGAAAAAACGAGATGCCAAGAAGAAAGAAGCCAAAAAGGCCAGCCAGACCAAGAAGCCGGACGGTTCTAAGCAAGCTGCCGACGTTGACGACGATAGCGTTAATGGCGACGACGATCAAAATGACACACCTGCCGTGAACGGTCAAGTTAACGGGAAAAAAAGCAGCAGCAATGAGGACCTTAGTTCCGAAGAGGCTCTGTGCAAAAAGCTGGAGGAAGAAGCTCGCTTGAGTGCAGAAGCCCGCGCTGTGACGGGAGTACTAGGAATCCATCCCAAAAGTCGCGACATTAAGATTGACAACTTCTCGGTCACATTCCATGGCACAGAGTTGATCCGTGATGCCACGTTGGAGTTGAACTGTGGACGACGTTACGGTCTCCTGGGCTTCAATGGGTGTGGAAAGTCAACCCTTTTGTCAACTTTGGGAAAGCGAGAAGTCCCTATTCCCGATCACATCGATATTTACCATCTGACTAGGTAACTGACAACTTAGTTGCTCAATAGCTTTAACTTTATTGTTCTTCTGATCTGCTATAGAGAAATGCCGGCTTCTGAAAAAACCGCATTGCAGTGTGTAATGGAAGTCGATGAAGAACGTATTCACTTGGAACACTTGGCAGAAGAGTTAGCTCACTGTGAAGATGAAGCATCTCAAGAACAATTGATGGACGTCTACGAACGCTTGGACGATATGAACGCAGCCACGGCTGAATCCCGAGCTGCTATACTTCTTCAAGGTTTAGGCTTTTGCAAAGACATGCAGAAGAAAAAAGCCAAGGACTTTTCTGGAGGCTGGAGAATGCGCATTGCTTTAGCAAAGTAAATCAGCTACATTTATTTATTGGATTGGTTTCCTAATTTGACGTGTTATTTGTGGTAACTTTCAGGGCCCTATATCTGAAACCCCATTTACTATTACTGGATGAACCTACCAATCACTTGGATCTTGACGCTTGCGTATGGCTGGAAGAAGAGCTGAAGACATACAAACGAATTCTGGTTGTAATTTCTCACTCTCAAGATTTTTTGAACGGCGTTTGCACAAATATCGTTCATCTTGATCAGAAAAAGTTGAAGTATTATACCGTAAGTTCTCGTGAAATTGAACATAAATTGAACCATAAAGATAAATTCATTGCCTTGTAGGGTAATTACGATACGTTCGTGCGAACGCGCGTGGAGTTGTTGGAGCATCAAATGAAGCAATACAACTGGGAACAAGACCAAATAGCGCACATGAAGAATTACATTGCACGATTCGGGCACGGTAGTGCCAAGTTAGCTCGTCAGGCTCAGAGCAAAGAAAAAACCCTGGCCAAAATGGTCGCTGGAGGGCTCACTGAGAAGGTTTCCAACGATAAAAGCGTGAATTTCTATTTCCCGTCTTGTGGAACCGTTCCGCCTCCCGTTATCATGGTCCAGGTATGGTGTCACGCTTGTGCCAAGTTTAACAGGAAAGGATAATCTCTTTCGTTTTCTTCAGAATATCGACTTCCGTTATACCGATACTGGACCCTATATCTACAAGAACTTGGAGTTTGGCATTGATTTAGATACTCGCTTGGCTTTGGTTGGACCAAATGGAGCCGGCAAAAGTACCTTGCTGAAACTCATCTATGGAGATGTTAGTTAGCAACATTGATTATTTGCTTTTGAACTATTTTAAATATATATTTTTAGTTGGTTCCAACGTCTGGTATGGTACGCCGCAACTCGCATCTGCGTATGGCGCGGTATCATCAGCATTTGCACGAGTTGCTAGATTTGGATTTGTCGCCGTTGGACTACATGATGAAAGCTTTCCCTGAAGTGAAGGAGAAAGAAGATATGCGAAAGATCATTGGTCGCTATGGGTTAACTGGGAAACAACAAGTCTGTCCAATGAGGCAGTTGAGTGATGGTCAGCGATGTCGAGTTGTGTTTGCTTGGTTGGCTTGGCAAACTCCGCATTTGTTGTTGTTGGACGAACCTACCAATCATTTGGATATGGAAACTATTGATGCACTGGCGGACGCAATAGTCAACTTCGAAGGAGGAATGCTTCTGGTTTCCCACGACTTCAGATTAATTAGCCAAGTAATTAGTCATGTGCTGTTTGTGGGGTTACCTTTTTTTTAAAACATTATTATAGGTTGCTGAAGAAATCTGGATTTGTGAACACGGCACAGTTACCAAGTGGCAAGGAGGTATTTTAACCTACAAGGAGCATTTGCGGAAAAAGATGATAGCGGCCAGTGCTAAAGCTGCTGCGGCTAAAGTTTTAAAGAAGTAGTGCGCTGAATATAGTCACTTTCATAAAAGTGCGGCCAGAACAACCCCGCCACGACTTGTTGTTCTATCAAGCGAACTTGTTTCTGACATCGGTTTCTGTAATACAAGGTCATGTGCGTACTATGTATATGTATTGCGAAACGGGACTCTTCTAAGGCTTAGAAATTCATGTATTGTTACAAAGTACAACCCAGCAAAATTGCCATACGTCATATTTAGATTCTTGGGTCCCTTTTTAAAGATGGATTTGAAAAATTGTAGCTTCTTTGATTCATCGCAGGTGGCGCGTGCTTCCAGGTTCTACCGAAGAAAAGCGATGAATCCGCCCAATCTAGCTTATCCGCTAACCGCATGTGTAGTTGTGTTGTCATGGCTTGGTGAAGGAAATAAAACATTTCAGTGAAAGTGGATTTGAATCGTGAAATGGGTTATCCCGTCACACGCTGCAAACTTACCCCACTAAGGTAAGTAAAATACAAAATTCTGTCAAGAAAGTATCACTGTATCACATTTTTGAGAAACGAGCAACTGGTTTGTAGTATTATTGCGAATAATTTGCCTTGAGGTGTTGTAACGTACGCAGGAGGACGTGCTATTTTGGAATTGCACAATAACCTCACGAAAAGTTAACATGACAGGTAGATTTATTTTCAACCGTGTCATCAATAATATGTCTATATACCAGTTCTTTCGCTCCGCTTTTAAACTGGTTCGTAACTTACCCAAACTACTTGTTTTCTAATGTTTCGACATCACAATCGTAGCAACAAAGCATATCGTAGGATCATAAAAGGACGAAACGGAAAGCTTCTAGCCCGTTCTATCCTATAGCCAGCTTGACAGTTTCTATGTAGAGGTGTCAGTATAGGCTCAAATGTGAAACGCATATACCATTTTTCCGACATATTTTTTGCTCGAGCAACATCAATTCACAATTTTGTATCGTCATATGGTGTCCTTGAAATCGTATTTTTTTCTCATAAGAGCCGTGGTTATTTGCTACATACCAAGGCAAACGGCCACATAAATTTTGTTTTATGTCTCGTAAAACTTCTCTAGCTAGCTATGCATTCTAGAACGTATAGAGCTGAGCTTATATGGCAGCCTTAATTTATAAGGTTAGTGCGGTTACTAATCGTATAAAAGTCGCAGGTATACAAGGCATCTGTTTCAGTTCTATTGTACCCGATTTCGAGCTCAATGTAGTTCTGTAGAGCTGTGTTACGAGGCTACTACACCCTCATTCTCACCAACACGAGATAAATTTACCCTAGACCGTCTTCCAGACGACCAGGCATTAACGCTTTTTTTCTTTTCATAGCTAGACTACCCTTTTCGCCATATTTGGAAGTTGGAATCTGCGTGAGCTCGTTACCTTAAAGAAGCGGCATGCTAAATTAGTGTGTTAAAAACTGAAGCCAGCAATTGCACATCATACGAAGCTCGCCTAAAACAGACTTTCTGGCGCTTTACAATACTGGGTTCGCTTTTTATCATCTGCTTTCCCCCTTTTTAAACCAAGGCAACTAAGGTGCCGACAATGTGACCGGTAAAATAAATAAGAGGCCAATGGCCTTTCTTTCGGCCTTTTACCTGTTTCATTGGAAGACCTTGGCCACTACAGAGGACCCCATATTAGCAAGCCCTTGGCTTTGTGCATCAGAGCTCACTGTCACAATTTTAGTGTGTCTTGCGGTCAAGGGCAAAGAGTCAAAGCGTTTGGCGAGCAAACATACTGCCATAATGAATCAAAAGTTAAGGAGCAGTATGCAGTGGCGTTGAATGCTCAGTGAACCGAGTTTTCCACTATACTAATCCCAAGGACTGCTTTTCTTTTTAGGAGGGGAAGCTCTTTGTAGCTGTATAAGGCTGACATTACTGCTTGAGCCTTGACTCTTTCGCACAGGTTCTTAAAGGTTGTTGGTATTTAACGCCCGGATGTTGAATCACAAGTTGGATTTAAAACAGCATTCCTGGACTTCCGGCTGTATTTCAGCGGAGCATTGCCGCAAAAGTTAGTCTTTCTTCTTCCGGTTATTAGTGCTTATTTACGTTGTCAAAGAACAGGGGAGCAGTTTTAAAAAAAATTTACCATGGAACTTCCACATCTTAAATCCTTGGGAAGTAGGGGAAGTTTGGCTCCATGATTAGTGCAGAAATTACGTGTGGGAAGCTTCAGTATGGTTCTTTGTCTGTTAAGCTACGAGTCAGACTAACACTTGGATGTGCTAGAGGTGTGCGTCTCGTTATCTTCCAAGTTTCATGTTACTCTGTAGATGTTATTGGGTACGAGTAGGCTTGTGCAATATGTTACTGCTTC
The DNA here is from genome assembly GCA_023053545.1 of Lepidurus packardi. Taxonomy (NCBI): domain Eukaryota; kingdom Metazoa; phylum Arthropoda; class Branchiopoda; order Notostraca; family Triopsidae; genus Lepidurus; species Lepidurus packardi. The sequence goes on from JAKZAN010000007.1 coordinate 5,333,386, forward strand.
TCTTTTGTGAAGGTGTCTAAATAAGGGGAGGTAGCAACATGGTTCTTTTTCTTTTGTTTAAATCACACCAGTGTTTTATCAAACGAATTGTTGAGAATTTCAGCCGGAATTGCCATTTTAGATGAAGAACCTGTGTAGGGTGCGGACGCACCTGGCTGTTTAGCTCCCAGCGAGGTGAACTTGAACTTGCATTGCCGTGCAGCTCACACGTGAGATTCGCAAGTTCCCCGAACTTGAAAAAGGGAACAAACCCGAAGTAAAATTTTGCATGAACAAAAAGCTTCGGGGAAGTGTAGGAAAGGAAAATTGGTTGCAGACGTAATGCCTGGTTTACTCATTTTTAGACGGAGGAAGTTCGTGCCGTAAAATTTTACATGCGAGGTACCTGTACATCAGACGCCCTTTCGCAAGCCGTGGTGTGCAACCTCTCCACCCTTGACTTATGCTAATGAACTTGCGGACAGGGCCTGATAAAGGGCTGGCAGCTATAGTTAAAGCGTGCGATGCAGTTCACGCTAGGATGCCATGCATCTCTCGTCCGAAAGGGAAAGGGAAGCCAATTGCGGGGTTTTTTGCAATGTAGACTAGGTCCCCAGTCCGTCACCACTGCGTGAATTGGCAGACATCCATAACAGCCTTCACTCTCTATTTAGGGTTGGTCAGGGTCTTGTAATGAAGATCTACATACATATGCATATTTATATTTCTGGGATTGTTAACTAGAAGGGTTTTCTATTGTATGCAGTTTACAATTATTAGCATGGTCTAGCATTGCAGTCAAATGAGCAAGTCGTTTAGAAATGAGGCTAAACCGGTCCCGCGTGCTGTTTGCGACCATATTCGTGCGCAAGCGCTCTATACCGTCTACTTTAGTTTAGAAAGAGAGCTGGAAGCGTTCCACTCTATACTATCCGCATCTCGTTTTGTTCACGTCAAGTCTCTGGTGCCGGTCTGCCAGCCTGCGTGAGTGGCGGTGCTTTGCGTAGACACGATATTCCGAAGGGAACCGGGACTAGCTGTATGTTGTATGGCATTCCATCTCGCGTAGTGAAACTAGAAATCGTGCAGTTGTAGGAGAACGTGGAACGTGGCTGGCTGGTGGCAAACTGTGTGGAGCTCAAGCAAGTTGCAAAGACAATAGGAAGTGTGATACAATAAAAAGCCAGGGCAAGTTCTTCACGAATTTAGATCCCCGTTATACGCTGGACTTCAGAAAGTGGCTGTGGCTCGTTTTGTTATTTTTGAAAGCTCGCGGTGGGAAAAAGAGCTGGCTCATTGTGGGATGCTGGCATTGCTCAAGTCTGTTAAACTAGCTACGCCAAAGTAGTGATTGGAACGTGGTGAGTAACACTCAATGGCCATGTGCTTCGGCGATCTTGATGTGTGTATACTCCAAACTTTGATTAAGCTAGTGCCAAAAGGTGCGAGAATTTTGCCCGTGACGCATGCCTCGCTACTTTTTCCATTTCTGCTCTCGACCGACTCTTGGCTCCTTTTCTTCTGCATGTGAGACCCTTGTGCGTAAACTGGGGTCGATGCCCGGGTTACTCGACTATTCTGATGTCTCCGAGCGCTAGTGCCGACCATTGATAATTCAGTGTCAAGTCACTTTTTTGCTTTTCGCCAGCTTTTTGCTCTGGATATCATCATCTATGCTTAATTACAAGCTTATCAGATTCAAAGAGCTTGCCCGCTTCTTGTCTGTTTCATACCTGAATACTAAGTTTTATGTGTTGAGTTGCGAATTTCGTGCTACTCGCTTCTTATAATCCTAAAAACAATAACTATTTCTTCGGTGCTAGCATAGGACGAGCACATTACCCTTGGCCGGTTCTCTAACAAAAGGTCAGGCACCTTAATCGCAGAACCCACGGTTAAAAGCAGGGAAATGTCTGGCATGCTAAGTAGCGAAATTGCAGCAAGGTCAATGAAAATTCGAGAAGACGTGCAAAGAATTAACTATTAGACGAGGCAGTTTTTAAGTTTCAACCATTAGTGCTTGCAGCTTAGTAAGAACACAGGAAAATAATCGTTATATTTTCGCATAAACCAAATGTTTGCATCTTGGGCAACCTTATTACGTCAGGAATTTTGGTATGTGGCTGGTAAACAAGTTCGAAGGCACGACATTGTGGCTCCTTGGAACGGTACCAGACACAGGAAGCAACCAACGTTATTTTATTTTCAGTTGATTTTTAATTTTATCACTAAGTTTTTCTTCCAACGGGGGTTTCATGCAAACATGCGAAGTTTCAGACAAGTCATGTGATGCGTGTTTTGCGTACGGTCTGACACGATTAAGACCTTTTGTTTGAATAGATACCTTCCATTGATCGCGTCGTCGTACATTGTCTCAGCCTTGTTTTTCATGAAAAGAACTATTCTATAGTCTCGTCTTTGGCTTCTTTCCAGGTTTGGCTTGGTCAAGTGATTCCATTAAAGGGCACCAAGTCGACTTAGCGTTTGACTTCCCGCACTTCAGCTAGCTCTCCGGGAGAGTTTTGTTCAATTTATAGTGCGTGATTGTCTTTGTGTGGTTTCTTCATCCCCCCCTCCCCCCAGTACCTTTCCTCTTGAGTATTCTCGAGAGGAAACCGCCTTACTACAACGGATTGAACGATGATCATATCCAAGGACCTTTTTTTGCTCGGTGACCAAGAATATTTTCGGCTACCGCGAGACGATCCCAACAGAGCCATGGCCCGAGCAGTTTCCCGGTAAGTTAAACGGTTTAATCACCTATTCTGCCATTGTAATCCATGGTACATTGTACAGGTTTACGCATATTATTGTGGTTTGGTAATTTTTATCGCATTCAGTACGAGGTTGGAGGTACTTAGTCTGTCATGAATCGATCAATCATCCTCTAGAAATCGCAAATCGTTGGTCGCTTTGACTGCTTGATGTATCCTTAGATGTGCGGTATATTCAGCCATTAAAGGCTCTCCCTGCGGTTTAGCTGTTTAATTTCTTGTGACATTGAAGATATGGACAAACAGATGGGTTTGTTGGCCAGGAACAACAACTCTGTGACGTCCCTGGCCAAGATTTATGGCATGTTGAGACATTCGTTACTCGGGGTTTTCCGCTGTGTAAGATAACCGCCCTTAATATGTTAATGGACTGGAAGAGAAACAAGGGACTAAAGGCCATATTCATTTTCAAGGTGACCTATTCCGGAATTGTAATTGGTAACCACTTTTTTATAGTAAGCGGGCTAATTAGCGAACGTTGAAAGGTTCAGTTATGTGTTCGTAGTGAAAAAACTTTTCACAGCCGGCTTTTTCAAACAGTGCACATTTCGCTATAAATCTTGAAATTCAGGTTTCTTTAGCTCGTTCGACAGGCCAAAGTACGGGGAAGTTTCCCGACAGTTCCTTGTCGCCATACAAGAAAAAATTCATCGAAAAAAGGAGGAACGGAAAGACAAAAATGCTGAAACGAAGGTTGAAAGCATTGCCATGCAAATTAGCTGGCCGTGGTATAGTAGGAAGATATGCGCACACTGCGAAAGCCAAACCTCACCCATATGGCATTTCCTCACACTCGATTCCCATTATGGGTTTTGCGTAGCTTCAACGAATCAATCCTAAATCATGTGATTTTGGGTAGGCTTTTCCGTTTGTATAGCGTTAAGTTGTTAAATTGTTTATTAAATTGGGGTAAAAAGCGTGCCTGTTTTAACAAGAAACGATTATGTGCCGAAAGTAATGTTAGGAAAGCAGGTATACAATAGTGCTGCTTTGCGTTTGGTTTGAGCTACTAAACGCGGCACAGCAACAGCCAAAACAGGATTCCACCTGTCTTCGCAACTTCCCTTGCCGATGTGTTACGAATCATAGTCCGAGACTGTGAACGAGAGAGGGCGAAAAAAGTCCCGATGGTTTAGCTTTAGCATCGTTGGGCAACATTTCGCATAGCAAGGGCATTGATACTCTCTCCAGGAAGACCTTGAAAATTTACATGCTGAACTTCTGTTATATCTTAGACTTGTCTTAGGATGTAGGTATAGGAACCAAGCCAAGTCTGTAGGTTTTCTGGTCTGCATTATAGCGTCTACGGCCTTCGCTTTAGCAGGTTTGCAAGCTGCAGCACCGTACATACAGTATAGTATAGTAGTACGGAGTCCTGCTCGTCTAGTGTAGTTAAAATACCGCTCTTTAGTTTCTGGTCTTTCCGGAAGGTATTTTCTCTCGCCAAGGTCGAAAACCGTCCGTTAACTTTTTTTTCTTTCTTTTTCGAAGTATTTTTTATCGTTAGCCTTCTTTTCTTGGTCGTCCCAACCGTACAGAATTGAGATTGACCTTACTCAAGCTATAAAAGATGAAAAAAAAATAATGTTGAAATCCAAAAAACCACTTGTCATTTGCATATAAAGCTAGACATGCTTCTACCAAGAGAAGCTAGAACTGTGACCTTGACAGCGGAAACCGAGTAACCTGTATAGCGTTATGTAGTACTGCAGGTAGTATCTCCTGAAGTTCCAAAGTCTGTCGTGAATGCATATTTTTTATCAGCTGCTTATCAAGCAAAAAAATCGAAGACTGCGTTGCGTATGTCTTTTAAAAAAACATAGATTGAGCATACCTTGAGAAGTCCATATAAAGACCATCAGATGTGATAATGTTGAATTAGGTACGTATTGTTATGGCAGTAGGCGACCTTGCCCACGCCCAATTCAAGGTTAACTTTTATCAGGGTTATGGAATCACAAAGGTTCCCCGACTCAGTTCTGATGCAAATATGTACGGTACGCACCTTGCTATCGCTTGTGATAGTTAAATGGATCAAAGGATATCCCCTATCCAGTCCCTTATACGCGCTTACAACATTCCCTTGATGGTAGTTACGCAAGTGTTTACTTTTAACTCCCTATAACGAGCTGGAAACGGTGTTCCCAGATTCCACAAAACCGAAGTATCTGGATCAACCCAGTACAAGTGACTGCTAGATAACCTTTGCGTTCAAACCTATCTCTGTACGCCTGATGCAATAAAAGACTTTGACACATTGGCCAATCGAATCAGTTTCTGGAATCAACGCGCGTCACGTGAACGTTATTTATTTCTTTATTATTAGCACTGGGGTGCGATATTTTCTTTTAGAAGATAGTTAACGTTCAAGAAGTAGTTTGTAGGATTGAGAACGCAATCTGCTGACCAGTTTGGGTCAACTCACCTATCCATTTTCACAGCGGAAAGGTGATATTGCTTGTGCGAACCGGTTTTTCCTAACCTAGTGAAAGATCGGAATGGGGATTTAGTCTTTTTTAATATCAGAAAAGGTTTTGTGCTTTTGTTTTAGTCCTTCTGGAAATGTGAGCTAATAACCACAAACCCCCGTATGGATTACTAGATGGAATAATAGATATCTTCTCGGATTTCAACATGTTTTTTTTACTAGTTTCTTCTTCTCCTTTTATTCTTACTATTGTCTTTTTTATGTCTATTTTATTGTTTCTTATATTCTTATTGTTTATATTTCTTATATTCTTATTGTTGTTTTTTATTATATGCTTTTTTAATTAGTGTTTTTAAGGGTGTGAGCAATGTTTACTATATTTCTTATTGTTGTTATTATTATATTCTTTGTGTCGTTACGAAGCTACAAGCAGACATAGAGTACTGGTCTGTCTGCGTACCAGCTGCGTCAGTAAATCAATAATTGAAGGAGCAGGGAGAATTCTTACCTTTTACCGTTGTTCCCGTTCACCGTTGCTGCTGGTGAGACTTGTCTCTGTTCTTGTTGAAATTCATTAAATCGGGGAGCTGAAGGCAAATAAGAGGATGGCGATGTTGAGGCAATGCAATAGACCGAACATTACGTAACAACTACACTGATAAAGAAGTTAGAAATATTGTAAATTTAAACAAGGAAATTATGTGGGCCAAGGCTGACGCACAAGTCGCATTCCCTTATTAGGCCCGAAAAAGAAAAACAGTCTAGGAGAAAAGGCTGTCTTTTAATTGTAAGCTATTTTACAGGGGTATGAGGGTTTTTGGCGCTTCAGAATCGCTCAAAAGGTTCCCTCTTTCTTTATTTTTATCCCATTATACAAGTTTAGAGGTGTTCCGTAATAGTTTGAAGCTAGAAAGGTTAGTTTCGTCCCATATTTTTGTGATTACGAATGACCTGGAATTTGGGGTTTATACCTTTCGGTTGCTAGAACTGTTTTAAGTAACGTGATTCGACACCATGACCTGTTTCTTTGGGAATTGCGTTATGAAAGGGAAAGCAATCGTATGCTGGTGTACTGAGGGAAGAAGGTAAAGTCGTCGTAGTGTATGCCTTGGAAGAGGATTTCGGCAAACTTAACAGAAGGGGGCAATGTCCTCAAGATTTTGTGGAGAAGGTGAAAACGAAAACGCGTCGATCTGGCAAAGTTCCGTTGAAAGTGTCTGAAAAACAAGCACACGGAGCTTAAGTGCGAAGTATCATGTCCCAGAAGCCCACAATTACAACACATAGCTTTTCTGCTTAAGAATTCTTTAGTATCTGCCACGTAGTAACCTACTCGCAAATGGCTAAGTGCAGGTCCTGGAAAACAGTACTGCAGTGTCAGATTTTTGTGTTGATTTGCCTGTTCGGAGCTTGGAGATTTGTGACTTTAGTGGAGGGTTATATTTCATTGTTGGCTTCTTGTTTTTTTTCCTTTCTTTTTTTTTTTAACAATAACAAGGAACATAATAGAGCGGAAGAGAAAGTTGCTGCTGGCTGTGCTAGTTGGCAGCCAAACTGGAAGAACCAACAATCCGGAATCCTTGCAGAGAAGCCAGCAAGCAAGCGAGATGTACTGAACGTTTTAATAGACCAAAAACCTGGACTAGCTTTGCCACCCCCCCCCCCCCCCCCTTCTCTTCTAAAAGCAAGGGTCAACCACCGTGATATAGAGCGTCACATTATTTTAAGTCGACGAACTGCAGAATTGATGCTCGCTTCAGTCAGGAGTTTTGCGCTACGGCACGAATTTCCTCTCACATAACTGAATGAAGCAATCTTTGCTGCCAACCACTTGCTCCTCGTTACAAAACGTGTAACGCAAAATCATAACACTGAGAACAAAAAGGGACAATTCGGCCAATCTAACGCAAACGAACTGTGGCCACAAACACCCCGAGTAGCATGATTGAAAAGGACGCCAAGCCAAGGCGATTGATTTATATATAGGTCAGATAGCTTTATTATTACTTAAATGTTATGTTGAAGGCAGCGTTTTGCGCAAACTGCTGCCATGAGGAGCATACCCGTGTATTGGAAACAAATTTCCTGGATAACGGACTTCTAGCGTTCCCCTTTTGCCTTTGTAGAAGAGAGAACCCTTCTCTAAGAAATAATACACTGTGTATTATTAAAAATCACTATAAAGGCCAACAACAAGCTTTAATAAATGTTTTTTTTAGGAAGTCTACAATTTTGCCAATACCTATTAAGTTACCCAAAGATTGGTGATGCGTCATTTAGCTTTTAGATTGCGACCGATGAGGTAGCAACCACTCCAAGTGAAAGTACTGGTAATTTGCACAAACATCGTTGGCTTGCCTGGTTTTCATTTTCTTGTGACGCAAACCTGCATATGTTGATACGTGGGAAGAATAGCGTAGGTACACAGAAATCGTTCCGATCCCTATTGTGTGATAGATTCTGTATACTAGAGATGGTTCAGCTTTAAATAACAACGTAAGCTCCCGGGGTGTTTTTGTTCTGTCTTCTTGCGCCATTCCATCCTGTGGATGCTGATTGGAGGGTTCTTAATAAAATCCAAGGAAAGGATATTTTTGTTGAAATAGCAGGGAAATCGCTCAAAAACAAGCTTTTCAGTGCTGCTGATGGCATTCCGCACGTTATTTTCCTGCCTCTGCAAGTCTATATTACGACGTGTTTTCTGGGGGCCACTGAACTCCGAGGACTTCGGTGACGACGTGGCCTACTTTCTGTGCCAAGACCAGTTGGCAGTCCCCATTATATTTTTCCATGCTAATAGGATTAATTGTCAGGAGTTGTAAAAGGCCCTTGCCGTGCGCAGTTGCTGTTCTTGGTTTTTGATTACGCATGTTAGGGATATAAATCCTGTGAGTGGGATTTAATGGCATTCCCAGGCGAGTTATTGGAAACGGACTAAATTTAACTCCTATCCAAGGTACACGAGGTTTTTTTCCTATAAAAAAAGAATAATGAAGGGATCCGTTAGAGTCCAGTTCGGAGTTGGGGATCATGTTGCTCAGTCCGAGTTCGTTCACCTCAGTACTTTTCTTGCCTTCGATATATCGCCGCCTCGTGTTTGTCTCTTTTTTATTATTATTTCTTGCTTTATTATTTTCGTTTTGCCACAGAAAATATTTCGAAAGTCAGGCGGAAACTTCAATGCGGAGCACGCAAGCGCCCGTATGTTGTCCCGTTCTTAATTAGCGTTATCTTGCGATTTCCTAGGTATGGTCTTGTTTGTTAGAGGCAACTAAGAGACCTTGTGAACTCTTGTTATGGCCGGCCGCCCGTTCACGTTATTGTATATATCCTATCCAACCGATCGATTGAACAGACAAAGGGACTCGTGTATGCTATTATAAGGAAATCTCGCTAAACATATGGAATGGCACGTTGAATGTCTTTGTTCTGTTTCTTTGGTATTTTAAGGGGGAAAAAACGAAAATTCGTCCTATTTTTTGGTTTGTTTTGGTTCTCGTGAGAACGAACTGATTGAATGCAGCCAGCTTCCGTGAGGCGTGTTATTAGTATTGTCCTTTTGTATTTGGTCGGACGGCCCGGGCCGGGGCATCGTGATAGGGCAATAACCTAAAGTCGACCTACTTGCTGCTACAGACCCTTTTTGCTGATACCTACAAAAGCGCTTGCGATGCAGCACCCTAGTGATCATTCAGCACGAATGTAAATGACCAATGACGTCACTTAACTGCTTTCCTCCAATACCGCTATTCTTGCTTTCGCTCTAACGCTTCACCATCATTTCCCATTGATTTGGAGAGGGACAGCCATAATTTTAAAGGTTTTTACTGTAGCGTAACTTTGATGGAGCCCGGAGCTTGAATCCGCAACCCACTAATCTGTATACTAGCGGCTGTGTTTTCCTCTTTTTTTTGGGGTTGGTTTTGTATTGTTTGGTGGTTAGTGTTTTTTATTATTATTTCTTGGCGCTTTTTTAATGCGGCGTGAGATTTTGGTCAAAGAATTCACGAGCTCAAAAGTTCAAAGACCCTCTCAAGGCAACCGTACACAAAGATCTGGGCTAGTGTGTATATGTTCCCTCCGCGCTGCTATATATGTTGCACGGGGGATTGCACGAACGTCGAGCTTATAACAGCGCTATGCAGGCGTGACAGCGAGGGAAAAAAGGTGAAAGTTACCATGCAGTTTGCTTGAGGAAATTCAAACAAAGAAAAAAGGGAATAAAAAAAAGAGAATTAAAACTAGAGCCAAGAGTGCTTTGAATGCAAGTGTACAGCTCCAGAGCCTGCGCAGGTCATTGAACCCGCGTCATATAGTCCCACAAAACGTCAATATGAGAGGCGGATTAATTAGCAAAGTCTTAACGTAGCGCACCAAGAGTCTTTCAAGTTCAGGATTGGAATTTGCCTGTCAGAATTTAATGTTAAGTAGTAGTTTAAAGGCATACAATAAACAAATTTAGGGATTTCAAGTCGTATATTTGTTGTACTTTAAAGAATAATTGCTAAGATTATTGCTAGTCAGGATCCGGGGCCTTTTTGGAACCGTAAATGGGACAATCACCGGGGAATTATAAAGGATAGCAAAAACATCCGTTTAACGCTTTTGCGTAGCCAATCTCTTCTTTCTGGATCAATTTCGTCAGCGTTCACTGGGGTTTTGCTGATGATTTAGCGGAGTATTTCCACGAGTCCATACTCCGTAATCCAGGACATCAGAACAGTATCAAATTCTTTTATTTTTTAAACCGGTCAAGGTACTAGCAATTGGAGCGATCCATTCCCGCAGACAGAGAGGTGAACGAACCCTCGTTTCGTTTTCATACGTTACCAACGGAATGTCTTGGCCGCAGACAACATAACAAGCTGACTTTTTTGTGTGTATTCTGAGGCTTGGTATGTGGGATTGTTTAGAACCAAGCAACGTGGAATTAAAATGCCGACTTTCTGAAAAAAAATATTCCTGTTGACTTTAATTTAGAGTTTTTTCTACGGAATTCGACGAAACGAGTCATGACCCCTCGTCAAAAATCATTCCTTGCAACGGTACTCCCGGAGTGACCGTAAAGGTTGGGGGGAGGGGGGTCGTCTTTGCAGTTAGGTGTAAAGAACCCAGCTTCTTTACCAACTATGTTAGTCTATAGCAACCCTATAAGTACTACACTAGTACTAAGTTGGTCATTCTCTCCTCTGGCTGTACGGGAGTAGTTCCCACAATTGTGTCTTGCCTGCCTCTCGTGTCACGCCTTTGACGCCCTCACGCCTAAATCGTGCAGCCTTGCCCATAACGGCATACTGCCGAGACGCAGCTCCATGGATCGCTTGCTCTATATCCACATAGAGAAGTCCCGGTCGTCACTATAGAACCAGTTGACCTTGCCTCTACTTCCGAAAAGTGCTTTGCTTTCGAAGTATATAGATGGAAACACGCCTTTCCATTTAGAGACCATAATCGGACGACCTGTTGGACCTTCTACACGTGAGACTGCACAAGCAGCTTGATTCTTGCAGTGATACTAGGGATATGGTTCCCAAACACGACGTTTCAGTTTAAAGCAGTGAACTTGTGGTGTAAGAGCGCGAAATCCTCGCCATATTATCGTTTCCTTGGGAGTTGAAGTCCTTTTTACAGTGATTATCCAGTGGTGATGTCGAAGTTGGATTCAGTATATATAATGTCTCCCAAAGAAGCATTGCTCGGTCGCATTTCAAGGTAGTTTAGGCTTACTTGCTATTGCGCAGATTTGATTTTATCCCTCCTCCCCACTGGTGAAAACCTGCCTTACAAGTCCCATTTCTTGAGGATATAAGCTAAAAAGACGTCCTTATGAGGTTTTTAGGGATACCTTTCTAAGGCAGGTAATAAAACTTGGGCCCCAAGCGTTAAGTTTAATGAACCGTGAAAAAATTGGAGGAGATTTCAAATTATGGATCCAGCAAGTGAAGTGTGCCTGGCCATAAATAAGTTGATAATTTAATCCGGAAGGATTCGATGCTGACACGATGCTCGATCATGGACTGCACAACGCAAGGGCATTGACTCACGCATTCTGTAGAATATCGAATTGAGCGAGTGAGCTCTTTGCGAGAAAAATCCCTAACAGCTGTTAAACGAGTTTTCTGTTTCAACTTTCGTTTGTCACACTCGTTCATACATTTGATCGGTATTTGTACACTTTTGCCCACATTGCGGGGATTTTCTTATGTTAATTTGCGTCTGATTTTCCTGTTTTCTTGTCTATTTGCAGATCGGACAGCAACAAAACTCAGCCCCTTGACCTGCAATTTTCCGATCTGACCGTCGCATTAGGCAAACACCCCAGCAAACGAATATTGTTGGATGGCATATCTGGCCATGTCCGACCAGGAGAAATGTTGGCTGTTATGGGGCCTTCAGGTATCGACCCTTTAATTAATTTTTTTTAATAAAGGGAATTTTCTATTTAATTTTTAGCTTTTCCTTCTTTCTTTGGAACATTCATAATACTTTATTGCTAACGTTTATTGCATTCTTTCGTTTATGTAGGGTCCGGGAAAACCACCCTCCTTAATGCCCTGTCCGGAAGATTACCCGAGGGAATGATGGAAAAAGGACTCATTATGCTGAATGGAGAGAAGCTGAATAAAAAACTGCGCAGAAAAATCTGTTACGTCCTGCAACACGATATTTTCTTTCCTGGTCTTACCCTCAAGCAAACATTACGGGTAGGTGGGCTAGCGTGACAGGGAACGTTTATGTAGTTACTTTGTAAACGTAGTTGGCAATCTCAACGTCTTTGCTGCGTTTTTTATTCAAATAGGATTGCTAAAATTGTACTTATTTTCTTTGCAGTATACGGCCATGTTACGACTACCGGATGAACTATCTTATGAAGAAAAGATGGAACATGTCAACCATATTATCAAAATTTTAGACCTGCAAGCGTGCCAAGATACAAGTAAATATAACTTTGCGTAGTAGCAAAAGCTGTGCTCACCATTTTGTTTCTTTTGATTCGCAGTTATTGGAGACAGCATGATGAGGGGTCTGTCTGGTGGCGAGAAAAAGCGAGTCAGTGTTGCTACGGAGCTGCTTACAAACCCATCCGTCATGCTATTAGATGTAATTGTTCCGTACCAATAATGGTCCCCTAAAAAAAAGGGAGTTAACTTTTCCTTTTGTAGGAGCCTACATCTGGCTTGGACTCGAGCACAGCGCACAAATTAATGTCCACTTTGCAGCAGTATGCGCGCCAAGAGCATAAAACTGTCGTCATAACTGTTCATCAACCATCTTCTCAGATCTTTTATATGTTCGACCGACTCCTGCTACTTTGCAGCGGCCAGGTAAGGCTTTTTTCTTTTTACTCGAGCCTTCTCCGAGACCTTGAGCGTCTGGTTATTTTTAGACGGCCTATTTTGGCAAAGCCAGGAAAGTGGTGGACTTTTTTGACGGAATAGGATTGCCCATTGAGCCTCATTATAACCCTGCTGATTTTATTTGTGAGTATCTAATACAATTCTTTAAATTAAATCATGACAGTTGTGGCTTGTGTCTTTTTAGTGGAACAAATCCGTGGACGTCCGGAAACACGCGAAAGGATAGTGAATGCTTACAGAGAGTCATCTGTTCGTCAGCAATTTCCTTCGCGGTTTATCACGGACATGGAGGCCAATTACATGACGTCCACCAGTACTCTGTATGAAAACTTCCTGGAGGGTTCTCAGGAACTTAATGGTACTTATAATTTTTTGTATGTTAAAAGGAAAGCAAAACAGCATCCAATTGTTGGTGTAGATGCTGCCGCGGTGACAGAGCAACAAGTGCCTGAATGCGTGTGCCAGACTCCTACGTGGCTTATCCAGACAGACTTGGACAAACCGAAACAATTAGAAACACGGGTGGAGATTGACGGACACCTTGCCACCGTGTATAGTAGAATAGGTACTTTTCTCTTGCTAAATATTCGCCATAGGGGAGCATATAGCAATGTATCTTTTGTTGTGGTATTAGTTAAAGAAGAGGATAGTAGTCGGCCGTCATCGTGGTCCGATGGGTTAAGTCATTCCAGTCAGGATAGTCACAGTCAATGCGGCGATAAAAAGTTTCCAACTTCCTTTTGGACGCAGTTCAAAGTACTTTCCGAGTCCAGACTGTGAACCAACGAATCCGTTGACTCATCTTCTTCTCGAATTACCGTTTTAGGTGCTGTCCCAAAGAAATTTTGCTGAAGCTCGCCCTCGTATGCTGTCCAAACTCAACGCCATACAAACCGTTACCTTAGCAATTTTGGCAGGTTTGTTATGGTGGCAGAAAGAAAGAAGTGAGCAGCATTTGTCAGATATTCGAGGCTGGATGTTTTTTTCGACCACGTACTGGATGTTATTTGCACTTTTCGGCGCCCTTCACTCATGTATGCGTTATTTGACACCTCATAAGAGAAACGAGATGTTAATCTGCGGGTCTTTAGTTCCTCAGGAGCGACCTGTCATTAATAAAGAAAGACAATCTGGAGCTTACCGCCTTTCAGCGTACTATTTAGCCAAGATGGTGGGCGAGTTGCCTTTAACAATCGCGTTGCCAGCTGTGTATCACATAATATCCTACGGAATGTTGGGGTACCATAGCACTGGGGTCTTTTTAGCCCTGTTAGCATTTTTAGTACTCAACACTATCGTAGCTCAAGTAAATATCACTAGAATAAAAGGTTTTAAGAACGAGCACACAATTTTGTTGCTTTTTTTAGAGTGCAGGCTTATTTATTGGAGCAGCTTGCATGGACGTCCAGACTTCTGTCACTATTAGTGCACTTTATACACTGACGTGCCAATTATTCGGTGGATACTTGGCCACTTCTATTCCATCGTGGATGAAATGGATGCGCTACGGATCTATGGTTCACTATGCCTTCCAGAATATGCAAATCGTCCAGTTCTCCTGGGAAAATATAGCGTAAGTCCTGAACTGAAACCTTATTCTGCGCTGATCGCCGTGCAACAAATCCCGTTACAACCCCTCAGCTAAGCTACCTTCACTTGTCTTTTTGTTCTTCGTTCCCTTTTTCATTGCCATCAGCTTTCGCGTTTCGTTGGCTCCAGTGCTGCAATGCAATTTACAGCTGTATAAAATTCCTGCGTGATAACCCTTGCCGCTTTTCTGCACTGGGATCTAATTTCTCTTAATAACTTGTTGGATTGTTTTATTTTTAGGTGTGCATCCCGGGAAAATACCATAAACGGGTACCGGGAAAACAGTTCCCGGTTTGAGGCTTGTCAATCCGGCAAAGCGACGATCCCTGCAGATCAAATCTTGACATCTTTTGAAGGATATGATTTGGAAATTTGGGGCAACACTTTGGTGCTCTTGGGCTTCCTGGTCTTATTTCGAGTGGGCGGGTATCTTGTCTTGCGCTACGTCAGAAAACCGCGGTGAGAGTGAACAATAGGGACAAGGGAAAGGCTTTCGTGAGGCAGGCAACTACACAAAGTGCAATGCAAACCCAGCTTATGCCATGGATGATCAAACCACCCAGAAAACTGAGTTTTCATTAATTGCCAATGATGAAATCGGTTCCGTTCGCCACGACAGAAGCAATACGCTAAGCAACATCAAATTATTGCTTCTCTTATTAATGTACGTCCTTCAAGATACCTTCAAACCGGTTCGGTAAACAGGGGTTTTATGCTTCACTCTTTCAATCCCTTTGATGACTGTGATTTTACGTAGGATTTCGTGATAACTAACGAAAACTTGCAAAGTGAAAAGCGAGAGAAACCAGCTGGGTGGCTGGTCTACCGTAAAAATGTGCAGTGTTTGTGACTTGTGCAGTTTTTTAATTCCTTATCTCACCGTCTTTTCCTTCTCCTGCTGCGGTTGTTAAATTTGTCCTTTTTTCCTTATCATTACTTGATTTTGATTTGATAGGTTAATATGAAATAATTTTGTAATTTCCTGTTGTATAGAGTCCAAGATGACTGCTTATTTGTGCCTGTGATATAGCTTATGCCCGCCTCTTTTGAACAACCCAGAGAAAGCATAATTGGAGCAATTTTTGTGAACAACGTGCATATACCATTAAATTCAGAAAGAATGTTTTACATATGTTACAGAAAAAGCACTCGCATCATTTTTTCGTTACAAATTCAGTATCATATAGACGTCGTTGATTGTGAAGGAAGCGAACACACAACTTCTCTTTTCACTACTCCGGAAGGGCGAGGGCATTTCGGTCTATGAAACTCTGGTTGATTTTACGTACATAAGCTAATTATTTGACTTACTCTTTGAAAACAATCCTTTTTAAAGAGACTTGTCTTGGAATTAAGGCAATTGAAATGGTAGGATTAGTTTGCCTTGAATGAGGGAATAATCCTGTAGGTCGCGTTGGTAATTCGGGCGTATACTCGGAGACGGTATTTACATTGGAATCGGCTCCTGTTATAGGCTTTATTTGAGGGTTGCTTCCACCTCCTGTCTCATTCCAAATTGCGTATTTTTTCCTCGTGTCATGCAAGTCATGCGAACCCTTTCGCTTCAGGCCTTTCCCCTGGATTCGACTGGGGTTATAGTAAGGAAACTGTTAGTAATGAACATTATTCTTGGTAAGTACTTGTAAAATCGATCGTGATTCTGATAGGGTGTACTGCAAGTTCGCAAATGAATCGATTTTCTTCGATCTACAAGCTTTTCCCTGGTGTCTTCTAAAGTTTCGAGTTCAGGAGCATAACATACATGAAGGACACCACCAAAAAACGACCTGTTATCCAGATGACGTTTAGCAAACCTGACAAAACTTTGCATAAGTACTCCGTACAAAATATTAAACGCGTAATGGTACCTTGCCGTTGTTAGTCTTTTGTAGGTGAATAGATAAACATCCGTGAATTCTTCGCGAGGATAATCTGACAATTTGGATGATCCGTCTAGTTCACCGAACTTGCGACAGAGATTCTCTAACTCCTCATGAATAGCAATAGAAGGCACACCGAATATTAACAGGTGACGAGATTCATCATTGACCGTGTAAACCTAAAACATAATAGGTCATTATTGTTTGCTCGAAAATCGAGAAAGTAATGACTTAAATTTATAAGGGGCATAAAAACTTGATTTAACAATAACAGAAAAGAAAACGTAACGAACTTTAATAGCTGTTAACTTCTTTCCTTGTCGATAACGTGCCCGCGTTGTACATAAAGCTTGCTGTTCATGATGAGGCATTTCCTTAATTGCGGATACTTCGGACATAACTTCAATAAAGATAAAAATTGTACCTAGAGATCAGAAAAACACGTGTCAGACACCACAACAGTAATATTTCGCAGTGTTTTTGTTGAACCCCATGAACTTAAAGAGCAAGTCAACAAGAGTCGCTTGATGGCGGCACTTTTCGTTAGGTTTGGTGCGCTGTGGTTGTACTGGCGTAAGTACTACTCTACAAACTTTCCTTTCCTTGTATGTCGGCAGTTAATTGGCGTCTTGTTATTGAAGTAGGAGAGTTTATAAGCAAGCGACTTTTTTTTATTCGTTATACAATTCACTAGGTATCGCCATCATGGAAACGGACAATTATGATGAACAAGCATCCTCACAGGATGGATTGGACAACAACCCAAATGGCACTGCTGAGCAAGCCGCCCTTATGCAACAAGATGCAAAAACTCTAGGACGGCCACTGTCCGAGTTTCTTACTACGCTGGAAGACTACACTCCTACAGTAAAATTACAGAGCCAATATACATAAATAATTAACTCGTCTCCTTCGCTTTATTAGATTCCTGACGCTGTCACAAACCACTATTTGTCCTGTGCAGGCTTCGATGCGTCTGACCCTAGAATGTATAAAACAATGAAATCCGTTTTAATAATTCTGACAGACATATTTCGTTTCTTGTAGAGTACGTCTAGTTTCTTTGGCAGCTCAAAAGTTCTTATCTGACATTGTAAATGATGCTTTGCAACATTGCAAAATGAGAGGCTCGACGCAGGTTGTTACTTCAAAGACCAAAGGTAAAGACAAAAGATACGTTCTCACTGTGGAAGATCTCGCTCCTGCCATGGCTGAATACGGCATCGTTTTGCGGAAACCTCCGTACTTTTCTTAGATTATTTTCGTTTGCTTTACGAATTATTGTTCTGTATGCCTTTCCAACATATTTTGTTATTACAAGTCCTTTCTGTACAACAAATTGCTAGAAACAATAATTCCATGTGTCGTAACAGTAAGGAAGGAAGGAAACGCGTTTTTCTAACTTGGAATGAAGGAAGGAAGCAATTATGTCAACCCGAACTGAGACAAGGTTATATTCCAAGGCCTTTCACATCGCTCGCGGCTGCACTTTGGTTATTTATAAAAAGTCATGACCTTTCTCATGTCATAGTTTGGCAACCGCGGTGATAATATTTAGCGTACGGGTACCCCAGGCCTGGGACACACCCATAATTTTCAATTGTGTTGCCTAACGCCGTCCTCTTTTGGCAATGGAACCGCGTAAACCAAAGGAGAAACCCGTGATAAAAGTTGGAACACAAGACGTGTGTTTGTATCGAAGGCGTATACGTAGTAGAAGACTTGTCCTACATTGAAGGACATGAGAGGAGTAAACAACATTCTCACGTTGGCTAGCCAGACGACGGGTTAAAAACGGAAAGAGCGTTTGACTATGCTTGGATTCTTGTTCTAGTCCCGACCGTGAGCTATACACATCGGATATAAAAGTACTTGTGAAACGCCTTGTGATTTCGAAGCCTTCTCCCTAGAAAGGTAGGCAACAACGGGTTTTCCTTATTATTCCCAGGGTATGGGCAATTCCGGGAAAGGCAATGGTTCCTTTTCCCCCGTGCGAGGAGTTTTGTCAGAAACCCAATAAATTTTCAGCAGGAAAACCGACACTTCTGAACCTCTGTCAAGTCCCTAGACAAGAGACAGAGAAAAGTAGCCCTATTTTTTTTAAATCTTGGAAGAAGCCTTTAAGCAGAAACAACCGGGGGTCCCCCGTTGACTGAACTTTCATCGTATATAAACCTTCAACAATCCCAGCACTCGATCATTCTAATCTTCTTATTGATGAGGCTGGTATTGTAATTTCGTCCCGTGCGTTGACTGAAGTGTTTGAATTGAGCTAAAATATAACAGTAAAGATTCCGTTCATTACGGCTGCGCATTAACCGTATTGTGTGTGCGGGATTTTAGCACGTGCGGGTATCTTTTTTTGAGAGATCAGATATCACAACAACAACTGATAAGTGAACAATTACATTCGTCCTTCTTACGGTAACGTATTGCAAAATTTAAACGTCTCTTTCGTTATCTTATTTTCTTATTCATTGTTGATAGCAGACAGTAAACCATAGTGTGTGTACTTTTGCATCCTGCAACTTTTGTTTCAGTTGGTTTAGCTTATTGGAAAGTGTACCAACATCCAAGTTGTAGTTCATAAAATAAAAGGGTGATCGACTAGGGGAGCTGTTCTCGAGGATCAGCTAATTACTTTTTATTCATGTTTCTTATCAATGGAAAACTAATTTTATTTTTATGTATGCTGTAAAATGTGTGTGCTAAATTCATTTGTATTGAGCATTAAACAGCTTTTAATGCTTGTTTCTTTTTTATAGCAAGCTGTTCGAAAGTGTATTACCGATTCCAGAGCTTGGGATGATTGCAAATTTCACCGAAACATTGAAGCAGCTCTTGTCCTGGCTCCATACTTTGTCCTTGTACGGATTGTATCTCCCAGCAATGGACCAGTTAAAGGAGCAATTGCAGAGGTTACGATTCGATCAAGAAAGCTCGGTAACTACATTATAGACTACATAAGCTCGCATCAAACCCATTATGATCTCCCGTTACAGTTTTGGCTTGTCTTTGGTGAACAGGGCAAAGAAAGGGACGGTAACGGCACGCAAACGGTGGAGTCCATTCCTACTTTACATTCCCCTGGTCAAACACTAACGGTCCTTATGAACCGTACAGCCCGCCATAGAACTATCTACTTATCGCGGGTAAAATTCTAGCACACAGTACCCTTGATTAATATACATATTGTTAAACATAACTTTTATAAAAACAGCATGGAGAGAGTGAGTACAATGTGGCTGGAAGAATTGGCGGAGATTCAGATTTGTCCCAACATGGTCGTAAATACGCAGAGGCCCTGGCGCGTTATTTCCCGAGTCATATTATACCCCAGTGTACTGATGCTGAATTGAAAGTATGGACGTCATGTATGAAGCGAACTCAGCAAACGGCACATGGCATTAAAGTACCACAAGAGCGACTGGAAGCCCTTAACGAGTTGAACGCTGTAAAGCTTCGGGTCCAATTCTTTAGGATATATAAATATCTTTTTAATGTAGGGTGTTTGTGATGGGATGACGTATGAAGAGATTGCCGATCGCTATCCACACGAGTTGGCTGCAAGAGATGCAGATAAATATGGCTATAGATACCCTGAAGGAGAATCGTACGCCGATGTGCTCGATCGTGTTCAACCAGTTTTATGGAGACTGGCGGGAGAAACCAACGTTTTTATTGTCGCACATCAAGCCGTCATTCGCTGCTTGTTGGCGGCCCTCACGCACAGCAGTAAAGGTAATTATTGCCTTCGTTGTGTCTTGCTTTTCTAGACCTCATTAGTAATTGGATTATTGGTAACTTCGTTTGGTATTCAGATGAGCTCCCGTACATTCATGCGCCTTTACACACCGTTATGCGGGTTACACTCTCTCCATCAGGGCAGTATCAAATGGAGTTGACGCCCCTAAGGGTAGCATGTGTGGATACCTACCGAGCGAAGCCCATAGTAAGTACACTTTTTTGCCAAACGTTTATAGGAGTTGCTTTCCGGAGCAGTGCTGAACGTAACAAGCTTAGGTTTTTTCTTTCCTTTTTTAATGCTCTTGCGTTCAATTTGAGGAAAGCCAGCGGGGTTCAGGGTATAGTATTAAAAGGACGCGAGATCAAGCACATGCGTTATCGTGTCTTGGACAAAACATGGAATCGATCCTGTCATAGTCGTGCAAGTTTAGTGGTGCCGTAGGAAACCGCATACTATAATTATTCCTTGTTAGCCACTTACATTTCACAAGGGGTGAACACAATTCACTTCTGATTTTAGATTTACTTCACTGGCTTCTCGAGCTTCTACGTCAAATAGGAACAAATAGAAATAGAATAGGAACTCTTTATTTTTCTTTATTTATGTTTTTCTTGGTCTCTTACAGAATTGTAGTATCAACCGAACAAGAGAAGAAGCTTTGGTTACTCTTCCTTCTCATTTTTAACTACGAAGATTTTTGAAGCTGTGTACGTTATATGAGTGTAACTGAGTTTTCGTAAGGCTTTTTAAAGAACGGAAAACCTGTCCTGAGAATCTTGTATGTTATTAGATATCGTGTTATTTTTTTGGGATATCCTGTGGTGATATTTGTATTCGCGGGCGGCAGTTACGGAATTAGTACGCTCAGTCACTAAAGTTTGCACACCCAAGTTCAAGTTATGTTTGCAACACTATCCGCCTGCAAGTGCAGTTGCTGGATAGAAAAATGCTCGGTTGGTGTCGAACCAGTTAAATGTGTCACACTAAACTGATAATTAAGAACGGTCTGTGTGTCCTGGACTGTAACTTCTTATAGAAAATGTCTTACCAGCGGTGACGGTTTTCTATACATTATGGTCAGATTTTTATTATGTTAACATCGTAGTCTCCCATGATTTGATGCGTTGAGACAATGAGTTATTGTAGTAATGTTTGACTTGTACATATATTTTTTTCCTGATAATCGTCCATGTATATGATTTTTATTATAAACCGGGATTCCTCCAGTTCAATCGCGTTTATTACTTGCAGTTTAAGTACCCCATCAATTTTGTTTTGGCACGGTTAATTCTTTAAATTCTGCTGTACGGTGCCTTTCATTCCCATGATGTATAAGTAGTGCTATTCATCACTTCGCGTGACAGGCGCCTTACACTTTTCTTTCTAAGCTGACAAAGTTAAATTAATCACCAGAAACTTAAAAATCAATACTTGGGAATTAAATTCCTTTTTGTCCTGTTTGCCGATGAGTGCCAAATTGCGTCTCTGAATGCAGTTCGCTGAAAACCAAAGCCGAGAGCAGCGAAGGCGACTCGTGTTTCCATAAGAAGCTTTTTAAAACTTAGTTACTGGTTACACTTGGGGGGAAAAACAGAAAGGAACAAGAAAGAGAGTTTATCGTCACCAGAATCTCGGCTTATGAGAGATCGGGCGTGAAAAGCATCCATGAAAACAACAAAGTGATACGTCTTAGTCTCAGTCTCATGAGCCCATCTCTGGTCATAGCTCATAGGACGTTTTATGTGATTCCACCGATCATGATCATCATGAAGAAACTTCACCTATATGTATGCCGATACTTTCGCTTTTGTGCTACGAAGCCTTATTTTTATGGCACTCTTTATTTCCTTGCCCAATCTCCACCTTTCTGGGGAAACGGCACTATCAAGCCTCTTAGAAGGTCTCTAAAAATATCCAACGAGTGTGATAAGTGCCAACCTTCCGTCCCACATCAAAGAGGAGCCCTATATTGTCTGCCTATCATATTAGAACGTCGCGGTCGTAGAAAAAATCCAGGCAATGGCCGTTTGGACGGATCTGCGATATATTAGAAACGTGAATGTATTTTCCACTCTTGTCCTGCCTCTTTGTGGAAGCTAATGGCATCGCCATGTCTGCTGAGCGAAACAACACTGCACGAACAGCACATGTGCTTCAAAACTTGGGGTTTGGGATTTGATATGTCCTAACTTAATCATACCTAATACTATATCCTAGAGGTTGAAAAGCTACGAAGGACCACCAAGAAAACAAGACAACATGAACCATAAGGGCGAATCGGAAGTTCTGAGCGTTAACTGCTGTTGCTGCGGAACTGGTTCCGTTATGGAGAGCATGGGCGTTACTTCGGGATGGCCAAGGAGGCAATACTAGATCGGTGGGTGCTGGAATGATTTCGTTGCAGTACGAGACGAAACAGCACGAGCTGCAGGACTGGGTATGGGTCGAAAGTACATTAGGTTTCAGAACTTCGATAAAGTTAAAATTTCCAGAAGCTGCTTACCGTGAAGTTGCCCTGGCGACGGCATCCCATATCGACACAGTCGTCTTTAGTCGCACATTTTTTATTGACGAGTACACTTACGCCGGAATGGTCGATGGCGTGTAAGGTATGGCAAGCATCGGCGCCTATTCATTTGCATAATTGGCAGAACCCATTCATTTAAGCGGAGATAGCAAATTTTACACTGAATAAATTTTTACCGTCCTGGCATGGGCGGTCGATGGCAAACTTGTTGCATACGTTGTTATCCGTTACATTAAAACAGACGTAACACGTAATTGCTATTTGTTAATTTCCAATTTGCATATCCGAGGCAGCATAGGAAAAGCAGTTAAGGAAATTGGGGAAAAGGAGAAAAAACACACATTAGTACCGTGAGTGAGGGTATAGCGACTTGTCGGCTATAATTACGTTCTTTAACAACGCCGTGCACCCCCCTTCCATCTTCGTACAAGACCAGGAAAAGGACTACCAATACGCTTCCAAGCAACCGCATGGCTTTCAAGTTGCAGCTTCCAAGGCAACCATTTTATTTTTGCCTTCCTTTGCGGGTGCGGAAAACCACCTAAGAACAAAAATTCCATTACTCCTTTGTTTTTTTAAATCCAATAAAGAACCTTGCGCGCAACTTATATGAAATGTGTTTATAGCCTTATAGTGGGTGGCTGAAACACATAGTTGCTTTATAACTGCCTGTGAGAAAAGCCTCACTCGAGTTGGCCTGACGGTCGCTCGAGCACACTCGAGTCGGTAATTCCTTTGCAATGCCCGCATAGTTTATAACGGAGGTTTTGTTCTGGATCTGCTGATTTGACAACTTTACTGTGGCCTCAAAGTGACTTCCACTTACCCACCGATATCTTATTCGAAAGGCTGAGATGCAACTCGAGACCTATTGGCAGGGACCCCAAAATTTATAGTTTTTATAGAGTTATAAATGCCAAGCTAGGGATATATACCCAGTCACGTTTTCATGCATGACCAATTGCAGGAAACTCAGAGAAAACGACAGATTTTTAATCACTATTATCAACAACTCATAAAGGAGGCCATTCAGCAACCTTATTGCTCTTCAAGGACTGCTTCGTTCTATAGCATAGGTACTCATATAGCGCTACCCAAAATAGCTGAAAAAATATTTATCTTTTAGCCCTGCTATCTTACCAATGCGATGTATTAGTTATGTAAGGGTTATGCTAGTGTCCCAGATCCGGACCATCAGTTTGTTATGCAGCCACTATAACAACATGTGTGGGTAAGCAATGAGCTTTCTCACTTCGCCCAGCATTCAATCTAGCTTCTTCTTAGTAATCCGAATTCCAATTACTTCAGGCCACTGATCATTAATAGTCAAGAATACTGGCAATACAAGCAGCGGACATTCCATTTGCCTTTGCTAGCAGAGATAATGTCAGGTAATTACGATATTTTAACCCCGTGTAAGACATTTTTTTACTTCTATCTTCGCATTTTTCCCAGCTGTTCAGCCGTGGATAATAAGCCACCCTAGAGATTTCGGATGGGGTTATACCATTTTTGTAAATTTTATTTTTACTTTATTGGGCCTTATCGATTGGTAGACAGTGGGATGGCTACCCGGAGTTCTTACATTGAATGGCCCGCGTGCTTTATCCTCGCCGAAGCTGAAAAAGGAATGTATCCTTGTCTCGCTATACTGTAACATATTTCTACCCTGGAACGTCGTTTGCTTTGGCTTTGTAAAAGGAAGCCGGGACAAGAAGAACAATCGAATAAAAACAAAATGTAAGGCTGTAAACACAAATGCTTAAATTGAAAATTCGATTTTTGTCTCTTGAGCCACTTAGTGCAAGAGACCGCACGCGAGGGAACATTAGTGGGGTTGCATATCGTATGTGCATACTGTGCTCGCTGCGTTAGGTTTATTTGCCTTTGCATTAGAATGCCAATCAGCGCGAGCGTGTTTATGTGGAGTATGGGGAGTTTGCAAGTGGAGTACTGTCACGTGAAGCTCGGGAGGATCGTAAATACGTTTGTACAATCCGTTAGGCATTTCTCCGAGCGGCTCTATGTTTCTATCTCCCTCGCTTGGAAGAGTTCTAGGGAGATATACGTCGACCTATTCTGCTTTTTATCCGGTATAATGCACGACGCGATAACCCAAGGAACACACCCCGCTAAGCTTTTGCTACTGAGTGATTCAAAACTTAAAATTCAGCTTGATCTACGCAGCTTCTTTCAATGCTAAATAAACATAAAAAGAAAGAAGAAACCACACAAGCCGTTACCAAGATGGCCTCTGGGAACCTAGACGGAGTGAAAGAAATTGTTTTCTTTCCGTAGCCAGACTTGGGTACTTTGACTAACAGGAATTTAGTTTACTCGTGGAGAAGAGCCTCTCAACTCTTTCGGGGATCTAAGTCACGAGCTCGCGACTATTGTTCTGATATGTCGCGATCATACGAGAATGGAAAATTTCTATAAAGGACTGTATCCGTTTCCCTGGTTGGTATTTACTTGGCTTAGATGAACAGAAAAGCAGACTTCCTTGTAGGATATTCTTTCTTTCTTTTTGCCCTTCACCTGCTCGATGAGCATGAGCTGCTGTTTAACCAAGCTATCAAAATCGAATTTCTGCCCTCTTCTCCCAGTACCCAGGTAACGTCGCTGAAAAGGAACAACTGTAACTGCCGGAATAATTGAACGAAACGTGAGGCACCTGGGTGTACAAATAATGAGTACCTAGAGGGTTTTTACAACGACCCGGGCTAACATTAAATTGCCGCTTTCTTGCGGAATTGTCCCGTAGCATTCCCCTGTCGCGGAACGCGTAAGCAAAACGGGATGTCATTTTCTCTCTTCGGACTAGCGGAGAGTACACACTTAAATGGTTACGATGTACAGAGCAAGAGAAACAATCCCCAGGTTGGTGTCCATCCATGGTCAGTGCAACTTCTGAAGATCGTAAAAAAAGGAAAAAATTACTTACTTAAAAAGGTTTGTCTTGTAAAGTTAAGAGAGCGGAAGATTTGATTTTCTGTCAGTGCGGCTGGCCAAATAGTGATTTCCGTGCCCCGTTGGGCTAGTCTTGGGATGCAAGAGAGAAACAGCGGATCCGTTGAAGAGAGAATTCCGGTGACGACTGGGCGGGAACAAAGCTCGCCCTTCCTCTTATATAGATCGGCAGGCTAGCTCATACGGATTCTGAACATTCTTCCTATACTCCATATCCTGCCCACGGACGCAAGAAGTCTGGGGTTTCTCTCAGAGAAGCATCAAGACTCGGAAGCTGGAAAAGATAAAAGAACCAAAAAGAACGAGAGAGAAAAAAAAGATGAATGACAAGCCAGTAACAGGGAGACATGGAGTACGAAAATACGATTTGATGAGCTCGTAGGGTTCTTGCTGCAGGCTCTTAGTTCGGATAGACACGCAGACTCGTACCACGGATAGGTTTTATTCTAATAATCGAGTCATACTTTTGTTCTGAAATGTAGTTTTTCTTTGTATCGCTCTGGACAGCTAAGGTCCTTATGATCAAAAGGCACCGGTTTGTCTTTTCCAACATTTTTCGACCCGTGTCCTTGCGTTTATGCATTAGCTTAATCTTGCCATGACAGAACCATCTGAGACAAAACGAAAGTTTTCTCCTCAAAGATCTCCAAAATGGAAAGAATACAACAGAAGCATGCGTCGATGGATGCACGCCAAAAGCCTGTCTCTAACAGATAAGACGTTTTCTCTTATGGTTATAAGGGCCAAGAATAAAAGATAATATAATTTAATCTGTATCTTTCTTGATTAAGAAAGCTATCATTTGCATTGTATTTTTCATTGTTAACAACATGTTCTAATAAAGGGAGGAAATAGACCGATCATTGACAGTTACATTTTCTCGGTAACTCTCATTTTCATTGTTCTCTCTGTTAAAGGGGGAGTAAGGTTTCAAAATGAAAAAATATATGTTATAGAAGAGACCAAACTACATGTTCTGGCTGAAGAACCCCTATGTCAATTATGCATATTAACCGAGTAATTAATTATTTAGCGGTTTTAGCCCCGCCCCTTTCCGCCAAAATTCAAATTTTCCTATCCTTATAACATTGGCGGACAGTTGGCCGGAGGCCTAGCGACTTTACCTATGAACGCATTGAAAATCGATCCCGGTTCTCATAGGGACCGTACCGTGACCTTTCTTTTGAATGCTTAAGCAGTTTTTTACGCGCTTTGGTTACTTCACAAACTTAATCACAAAAAACCACTTTTTCTTCGCGCCACGACGGGAACGTTCCGTTCTGTGGCTCAACGAACGTCAACGCCGCGAGCGTGGAGCTCACAACCTGTGTCAGGATAGCCTGCCGGACTAACATATTGGGGAGAGCTAGGCTAAGAAGCCTTGGAACGCGTGTTATCCAAAGTCGACATTCCAAAGCGTGGTCTTGTATACGTGCTGACTATTCGCTTGTTTAGTTTATTAGTTTGTGTCTTCATAAGCTTTGAATTAAAATGAGTGATAACGATAGTGATAGTGATAACGACTTTGGATAACACGCGTTCCAAGGCTTCTTAGCCTAGCTCTCCCCAATATGTTAGTCCGGCAGGCTATCCTGACACAGGTTGTGAGCTCCACGCTCGCGGCGTTGACGTTCGTTGAGCCACAGAACGGAACGTTCCCGTCGTGGCGCGAAGAAAAAGTGGTTTTTTGTGATTAAGTTTGTGAAGTAACCAAAGCGCGTAAAAAACTGCTTAAGCATTCAAAAGAAAGGTCACGGTACGGTCCCTATGAGAACCGGGATCGATTTTCAATGCGTTCATAGGTAAAGTCGCTAGGCCTCCGGCCAACTGTCCGCCAATGTTATAAGGATAGGAAAATTTGAATTTTGGCGGAAAGGGGCGGGGCTAAACCCGCTAAATAATTAATTACTCGGTTAATATGCATAATTGACATAGGGGTTCTTCAGCCAGAACATGTAGTTTGGTCTCTTCTATAACATATATTTTTTCATTTTGAAACCTTACTCCCCCTTTAATAAAGCGGTTTATTCGGCCCCATTTTCCTTTTCCCCACAATAGTTGGCCTTTCAATCGCTAGGACAGACTATGGCGCCAGCTCCTGGGGCAGCTTGCAACGCCAAGCTTGTAGGTTGGTTAAACTGGGAAGCTGGAGCTTGTGCAGTGTTTTGACGGTTGATAGATTTTGTCTTGTGGTTCTAGTGATGATAATTACGTAAAATGGCTGCGCGTGCCCCCAATCCTAATTATTCCAGCCCTAGCCCAAATGTTACGGTACATGCCCAAGGTCCAGCGGCGTCTTCCAACGTCAGTGGCGTCGTCGGAAATATGCCTTTAGCAGCAGGACGCGGGTATAACGCGCAGCCGCCCGCCATGAGACCATATCAGGGACCGGCGTACGGACAGCCACCGGTAAGCTATACGCTATAGCTATTATCACAGATTGTTGTCCTTTAGATTGTTAAATACCTTCAAGAGGAGCCTGAGCTTCCGATACGAATAATGGTGTGGCTTTATTATCCCAATTTACAGCTTATTATTTTCTATTACTGTTAAAAATTGGATATTAACTGGTAGTTTTGGAGAACTGTGCCTTTACGTTTGTAGCTTATACTTTTGATGCATTTTTGTGTCGCATGTTCTTTCTGCCACGGTTGACAAAAGCCTTCAAACGTGCACTAGTTTCCATTAACTAAACAAAGCTTCTGTCTTGATTGACGTGTATGGCTTCTTACCTACACGGTTGACTCGCAGCTCTCAGGAATTGATAATAAGTCCTTGTTTTGGTGTAAGGATAGAGCAGTGGTTAATCGAATTTTACAAAAAGCTCTTAGAGTTGGCTCTGTTTCTCGTCGATACATGTTTAGAGTTGGCTCTGTTTCTCGTCGATACATGTTTAGTGCTACTATATTTCTTATTCTTTAGCGTCCAGGCTTCAATGCTGGACCTGGCATGGGTGTGTCTAGTCCTGGACCAGCCCCAAATCCAGGAATGATCCCAAGACATCAGCAGTCACCTACTTTTGGACAAATGAGACCAGCAATGCCCATGGGTCCCCAGCCGGGCGGCAAAAGGCCAGGAGATTCAAGGCCAATGCCACCCCAAGCGAAAATGTAAGCAAGTGCGATCGCTAAGTACAGAACCTTGTTCTAATGGCATCTTACTATAGAGAATATGGACCAGCCAAAAAGAAGAAAAAACTAGCCGATAAGATTCTACCCCAGAAAGTCCGAGATTTGGTGCCCGAGTCACAAGCCTATATGGATCTGCTGGCATTTGAGCGCAAGCTAGATGCTACAATCATGAGGAAGCGCCTGGATATCCAGGAAGCTTTGAAGCGTCCCATGAAGCAAAAACGTAAACTACGAATTTTCATTTCCAATACCTTTTACCCTGCCAGAGAGCCAACTGAGAATGAAGAAGGCTCTGTGGCTTCTTGGGAACTGCGTGTCGAAGGAAGACTGTTGGAAGATGCCAAGCCGGGAAGTACCACGACGAGCGCGTCAGATCCTTGCAAAGTGAAACGCAAGTTTTCTTCCTTTTTCAAATCCTTGGTGATTGAATTGGACAAGGACCTTTATGGTCCAGACAATCATCTGGTCGAATGGCACAGACAAGCATCCACTACTGAAACCGATGGTTTTCAGGTTAGCTACCCGTAGGAATATTTTACGAAGAAGTTAAATTTGCATATTTTTAGGTTAAACGCCCAGGAGACCGTAACGTACGCTGCACAATATTGCTACTATTGGACTATCAGCCATTGCAATTCCGACTGGATTCGCGGCTGGCTCGCTTATTGGGTATTCATACCCAGACTCGGCCCATGATCATTTCAGCCTTGTGGCAGTATATAAAAACGCATCATCTGCAAGACGCCAGTGAGCGCGAGTACGTCATATGTGACAAATACCTGGAAAGCGTTTTTGGCTGCAGCCGGATGAAATTCGCTGAAATTCCACAGCGTTTGAGTTCACTTTTACATCCCCCGGATCCGATTGTCATCAATCACATTATTAGTGTGGAAGGCACTGAAACAAAGAAAACAGCCTGCTATGATATTGATGTGGAAGTGGATGATACACTCAAGACCCAAATGAATAATTTCCTTCTGTCGACAGCATCTCAGCAAGAAATCCAGGTATACCTTTTTTTTGTTTACAGTCTGAGCTGTCTCATTATTTCTCGTGAACGGTATGATCTTATGGAAAAATTGTCGTAATATTTTAGAGCTTGGATTCCAAAATCCATGAGACAGTCGAGAGTATTAATCAGCTGAAAATAAGCCGCGAGTTTTTCTTAAGTTTTGCCAAAGACCCACAGCAATTTATCAACAAATGGCTCATCTCGCAATGCAGAGATCTGAAGGTACGTTTTCTTACTGTTTTGTGTGTGATTTTTGTAATTTTTTTTTTCTTTGGAACTTTTAATTTTTGTTTCAGTTTCCTTCTAACTTTCAACTAGAACCGCCCTAGGGATTTCTTAAGATTACTTTTTTATACCTAGTAATTTAGCATGAGTCTGCAGTCAGTTTTTTGTCCGTATTGCGTACGGAAGTGTTTGACTAAATTTCTTCTTCAGTGCTAAAAGCGTAACTAAAAGTTTGAGACTTAGCAAGATTCATGGAACCATACATCCATCCAATGGTTCCGTCTCTGTTGTGTGAAGTTACTCTGCTTGTTGTTGATTGTAAAAATTTCTAGGTTATTTTGTGAGTTATTTTTCTTTTAGCTGCCTCGATTTTCTAGTTTGGGTGTTTTCTTACGAGCCCAAATGCGTTTTCTTTGTCATAAATCTTTGTTTTTTGTGCCTTATAGACGATGACGGACGTAACAGGCAATCCAGAAGAAGAGCGTCGAGCCGAGTTTTACGATTCATCTTGGGTACCGGAGGCCGTCAGTCGATACTTTTACAACAAGGTTAATCAAAAGCGTGCTGAATTGGAACAAGCACTGGGCATACGGAACTCTTGAAAGGATAACGCACTTATTCCTTGCTTTTGAACTAAGTGAAGAGGTTGTTTGAAATGACCTGATGTCTGTAATGCTTACCTAATTCTCGTTTTTTTTTTTCTCAAGAGCTGAGACGGAAGTTCTGATGTATTTTTTTTTTTTTGTGCGCCGTGCAAGGAAATGTATGAACTAATCTGTGACATGATGCTCACGCAGCCGAAGCGTTATACACTTTAGAACTTGTAAGATGTGTACCTTTTTTAAATTTATTTATTTTACATTTCGTAAGGTCGTAACGAATTTTGTCGTCTGTGAGCCACGGGTTCTTCTAAAGTTCTTTATCGCCTTATAGTACGCATTTCATAGGAAGGGTTAAAAAAAGTTTCTTGGAGCTACTGTGTTTCAAGAAAGCCGTTGCATTATGAAGTAATGCAATGTCTATGGTAATCGAGCAAGCTGGCTCCATAAAACCACATTAGCTCGTACATGGGACGGACGATGCCACGTTATTCCCAACGGGGTAACTGTTGTGCGCTACACTAATCAGTCGCCTGAGCCGCGACGTTCGGTGTATCAAATAAACATAAACGCACGGTAGGGTGGACATCACATCACCGAGTTTATGTTTTGTAGAATTCAAATCTGACTTGACAAACATTCCCGGAGAGAAATACCCTATCTTGATATCCATGAAAATAGCAAGCAGTGGTTTTTCAATCTCTTCCAACAGCTCATTCTGTGAAAAGATACTCCAAGAGCTCATATTTACGCGGTTAATGAGTTTCACGACTTCCGTCCGAAAGCGTCTTGTACGTTGGGAACAAGTGAGCTAAACCTTACTATACTTGAGTCTTGGCTATTCTTTTTAGCCGCAATGCGGACTGTAGTTGAAGAGCCTAAAGCACAAAGCAAGCGAAATATTTTATCCAATAATATAAAAACAAAAAAAAACATTCTATTGTATCATTTGGTAGTATGTATAGTTCTGTTAATATTAATAAGTGTGATATAAAGAAGGACGATACAAGAAAGCGTAGTTTATTGCGTGGAAGGAAAGCATAGCATCAATCTATGTGGGATTGGCGGTTTCCCTAATCAAGTTAGGTCATTTATAGAAGGAATAATGGAAAGCTGAGTTTCAAATTAATTGGAAAATTTAATTACAAAATTATTTAATTTTCTTTATTAAGCGAGTTACGGAAACCAAGAAAAGTGTACCAACCTGCGGAACCGAAATCACCACCAACTTCCGGCCAAGATAAAAGCTTTTCCGTTCAGATTTTTTTTTTGCTTTTTTTCTCCATTAATAAAGATCATTTGGATGGCAGTTGTCAATTGCCATTTTTGTGATGCATTAGTGCATTGTGGTAGGAATAAACAAGGCAGTGCACATCAGGGCGGGTTGTGCTCTCGAAGAACTTGTCTGTTACTTTTCACGCATCCTCCCACTCACTCGGACCAGCTTAGCTATATAAGGTCGGATTCCAACACTTTCCGAGTCATACATTCTGGTAGCCGTGAATCAAGCAAGTTTTAGCTTAAGACCCCAGTTTACCGTTATTTACGAACTTCACATCGTATCCTATGTAAGTATCAACTAAATCCCGTGTTATGCCGTGTTAAGTTGCGTTCATTTACCTTCCTGATTATTCTTCTGATACTCGTACAAGGTAAATAGAATAGTTAACTTTAATACGTTAATTCATGTACCTACGTTTAAAATTATATAGCAATTTAATTCCACCTATGTATGTTCTAGATTCTAGATACCAAGATTACCTTAGTATTCTCCCCACTCCGTTTCAGATTTACGAGAAGAGGGATTCGGTGTTGTTGTTTTTACTTTTTCCATTGTAAAGTGTAGGTATTGTGCAGTTTGTTAGCTACTACTTGATTAAGCTGTTATGACAGCTTCCTTGTTCCAAGCCGCTATTCAGAAATGATTTAAAGCGTGAGCGGTATCCAGGTGGCTTGGTGAACCAAAGAAATTGGACGACCAATGATCTTGGCACTCGATTTCTTTAGCTTCTACCGTAGCCTGCAGTTATTCCTTGCCCGTGGTAATGAAGTATAATCTATTGTGTAGACACTTGACACGATAACTTGTTATAAAGCTCGGTTTCCCTCGCTAGTTGTATTATTTCTTTTTCCATCCTTAAAAATGCACCCTTAGGACTAAATTTTTGAAGTACCCGTACGTTCATGTAAATACTCAAGATAATGATGCCTGGGCTATTTTGCCGCCAGGTAATAATGTTTTTTCCCCTTTCTAATCTTGGCTTTCTTTTTTTACATTTCTTTTTAAGAGGGAAAGGCTAGTCGGAGTATCTCTTGAGTAACCTTCATTATGCTGCAATAGTGAAGTACGCACTTTAGTTATCATGCTGAAATCCGTCAATGTAGTTAGATCTATATAGAACATTATTTCCCACACGGGTACAAGGAAGTTTCGCAAGGAGAATGGGAGTCAGCAGAACAGGGAAATGTGCTCGTTTTCTGGACTATTTACGTTGTATCGTTATACTTTAAGTCCAAGATCAAATCATGAAAGCTAACGAAACCATTATCCCAATTTACGACAGGCTTACGTCAGCTCTTTAATAACTATGCATGATCTGTATGTTTTCAGAAAATGGCTTGTCGGATGTTGGTCATGGTCTTGACGGTCTTGGTGCTTGCAATGGTCGTAAACCAAGCCCATTGCCGGTACTTGCCTACACGTTCGGATCCCTCGGTTCCCCTTTGTCCCGGAGTTGATCCTCGAATGGAACACATAGTTGACGTAATGCGAGAAGTGAGTATCTATATCTTTATTTCGTTTTTATTCGCAAAGACAAAAGCAAACCTTTGAAAAGGCAAGCCTCTTCGAGTAATAAAAGGCCACTGAAAGCAAAAGGTTTGGAATCTTCCAAGATCAGGTATTTCTTAACGAGGTCATGTGATGACCCGGTTCAATTTCGAAATTCCGATGATTTCGAATTCCAAACCGTTCGAGCTTTTGCAAGGTAAAGGACTCGAGAAGGGCTAGCGACATTTGACAGTGTTGTTGGTTATGAAAGGAATATTTGAGAATTAATTATGAACCAACCAATTTCTGACTTCCTTGCAATTATGTTTTCTCCTTTTTAGTTAATAAAGGCCGCCTACGAAGAAGGAAGGGCTTACAGGGATGGGGAACACCGTAATGCTGCCAGTTTTTAAAACTTGGTTGTCTGCGTATATGTATAGCACCTTATACATGCATGCAATTAACCAAAGCACGTAACTTCGTGTTCGTCCGCCAATGTTCTCCCAATCCCTTTCATCCTCACATTGTATTTCCCTTTGTGTTCTTTACCTCATATAGTTTAATAGTATAACAATACATCTAACCGAACTAAATTATTGTTCTTTCGCGGTTTTTTACTATATAACAAAAATAAAATTAGGGGGATGGGGAAATATTCCTTGGACTTAACTGTTGATCATCCTTTCAGAGCACGTATTTTTCTTCAGGGTGTGTCGAAGACACAGGTCTATTCTTACAATACGGACTTCCTCGAATCCAGTTAGTATAACAGATCTTATTGAGTTTCCTTTTCGTTTTGATCTCAGCTACGTACAAAGTAACTGCGTTATGATAATGACCATCCGGACGATTTCCCTGCAGAGCATCTTTCTCTTACTTAGCTCAATTTATTCATTGACCCATGTGCTTATCATAATTGAGTCGTATCTTTTCCCATGCAAATGTACTATTTCAATTGCTTGTAACAAGAAGAGGCAACAGAAAAATAACTGTAAAAAACTCATCCCTTTCCGGTTCTTTCACCTGTTTCGTTCAAGCAGAAGTAGCAGTTGACCCCGATTTTAGATAGGTTGTCAGGTCGAAAGCATCGACCCGGAGATTTAAACCCCTCTCACCTTAGCTTTGCAATCCCGTTATGGTGGATAGTTGGGTCCCACTATAAAAAGCCAGGTACCTTCTTGGAATCCAGTATTCGACTCGACAATTTCGCCACTGCACATTCACTTCTTTAACTGATAGCTTCTTTCAAGTGAAAAACGGGCCGGGATAGTAACATGAAGCTACAGGTAAGACTACTGCAGAAACTAAGTACAATATCCACGGTTAACCTCAATTTATACTTTTATTGTCATAACGTTTAGATACTGACTTGCTTTTGCGCATTACTGGCTGTCGCTTTAGCCAGACAAGAAGTTGAACAATCTGTTGCTCAGGATCGCGGCGATAAAGCAGTAGGTGACATCAAAAAGCTGTCAAAATTTCCATGGGGGCTTTATCCAATCTGGAAGATCCACAAGTACAAGGGAGTCTCGTTGAGACCGGTGCCCATCGGTATCCTGCCCCCAACGTACCATCCCCCTCCAACGTACCCAGCCCCTCCAGCCTACTCAGCTCCTCCACCGTACTCAGCTCCTCCAACATACTCAGCTCCTCCACCGTACTCAGCTCCTCCAACATACTCAGCTCTTCCACCGTACTCAGCTCCTCCACCAGCCTACGACAGTTACAAGCCGCCATATACTCCTTCTCTGCCCATTGCTCCAGTTAAGCCTTACAAAACAGTATCATCTTATTCTGCACCACCACCAAGTTATAGTCCCGCTCCTGCTGTATCGTCGTACGGTTCACCACCGTCCTATTCTCCAGCTCCTCCTTCTTACGACCAAGCCCCAGCACCTGCTCCTCTGCCTGCCTCATCCTACGCTGATCCAACTCCAGCTGGTCCTTCTTATGATCAAACTGCTCCTACGCCTTCGTCTTCTTATGCCCCAGCTACCATTGCTCCTCCACCTGTGTACGAACAACCTCAACCTGCTGCGCCATCTTATGACCAAGGTCCTCAACCCGGAGGTCTATCTTACGGCCAAGGTCACGCTCCAACCGTGTTTCCAAATCCTGGTGTAACTGGTCAAGATTCCTTCGCGTTTGGCGGATCACACAGTTCTGCTGCCGCTGCTTCTATGTACGGTCAAAACTACCCAGTACCAGCTCCTCAATACGGCGCCCAAGATTCATATGCTCCCTCTTACCACTTCCCGTCCCCAGCACCCATGCCTCAGATGAGCTACGGTCCCCCACCAGCTCCGTTGTATGCACCCCAGTACCCTCAATCCCCTGCACCTTACAACTCTCCTCAATACCCAGCTCAGCCGTCTTACGGCATGGGTCCTGAAGGAATGAATACGCCTCAAATGCCTAATTCTCCTTACAGTATGGCTTCTGAAGGTATGCCGATGCCTCAAGTGGGCAATTTTGCTGGCTATGGGAGTGTCCCCTCGCAAGATATGGGAGGGGCTTCAATG
Organism: Lepidurus packardi; assembly: GCA_023053545.1. Lineage (NCBI taxonomy): Eukaryota > Metazoa > Arthropoda > Branchiopoda > Notostraca > Triopsidae > Lepidurus > Lepidurus packardi. The sequence continues at coordinate 5,368,899 of JAKZAN010000007.1, forward strand.
TACGCTCCTCAAACGCCATGGTCATGGGTAAGTGTAGCATACTTACTGGCTTTTCCTTTTATCTCCCTAATCCTGTTTTCTCCTTTTTATTGTTAATTAGTCCCAGCAGTCAACGTACGGGCAAGGCCCAGCAGCTCCCCAGTATCAAGACCAAGGTGCTGCATACGGAATGAGCCAGCCTGAACAGAGCGGCTCCTACGGCCCCTCAGGCACCGGCGCTGCTGGTGGAAGCTATAGTTTGCCGCCTGCTGAAACGTACCATGAACAGGCTAGTTATGAGCAGCCTCCTTCAGCCCCGACATACTAAGAGAGGAACTAGTGTAATCAAAGGGAAATGGTGTGAATATGTAAGAAAAAGTCCGTTTTTTATTTTGTCTTCAAGAAGGGCAAAGAAAAAGTAGCCAATACGGTGCAAAGTAGAGAGGGAAGTTTACTCGTCTGGATTACGTGTGCTCCTCCGTAGTTTGTTGAAAATGAAACTTTACAATGTAGAAGTGCCGTTTTTTGTATTGTCCATGAAGTAGCATACATATTACCCTGTTCACACAGGCTGAGCTTCTTCCAACTCCTGCAATAATAGCCGTCGCTTACGTTCCAATTCGTCTTCACTCAGTTCGCCTTCTTCGTTTCCGCTCCCTTTTTTATCTTTTTTTTTCTTCTTGTCCTCTTTTTTCTTGCCTTTTTTCTTCTTGGCTTTCTCGTCATCACTCCCGTCCTCGGATACCTACAAAAAAGTGAACACAGCAATGCAATAGACATCTTGGACACTTGGTTTTTTAGGAAGCACACTTACCGACGATGAAGGAGATCTGGACCTTGAGCTACGCTTTTTCTTGGCCTTTTTATTCTTCTTGGAACGCGAGTGGTGATGACCACAAGACTCTTCAAAATCTCGCTGATATTCTTGAAAAATACGCTGTCGCTCCAGTTCTTCACCAACAGCTTGGAATGCAAGCTCCGATGCTAGCGATTCGCGAACAGCCTCCCAAGTAGTTTCGTGATCAACGTCCTTTTCTTTGAAGAGAGCTCGTAAACTCGACTCGAGTTTCTTGACCTTTTTCGATTCCTCTTTGTTCTTTTCTTTCTCTCGACTCTCAGCCTAATACGATAAAATAACATTACGGCGTGACAGTCATGGAGCAGTCAAACAAAGAGCACTATTACCTTTTCGAGTAATGCATTGTAAGTTAATTTGACATTGCCCGCGTCTAAAGTTACGGAACGCGTATCTTCCGCCACGACCATGGCAAACTCTTCAAAGCTCGTTGCGGTACCCACTTCAAAGTTCTTTTCCTTTAATATTTCTTTAATGATTCTTTTTTCGTCAGCGAAACGAGCCTTTAAATCTTCCACGTAAAACTTGAACAAATCTAAAGGTGTTGAGCCAGGTTGCGGAAGCATGGCCGAGAATCTCAGGTCGGTACTAATGGCAGGGTATAGCTCCACCCATAGTGACATTGAGGTTAATTTACCACTATCGTGAAGTTCGTCCAGCAATTGCTAGTTAGGATAAATATTACCTAAAAAAGCGGCCAGAGATAAAATATCATATTTACCAGGAATGCTTCTCTGTTTTTTCTGTGCAAACGTTTGTTTCTCCTTCGCTCTCTTTCTTTTTCCTCTTCTTCCTCCTCTTCCAACTCCTTTACATGGTCTATAAACACAATGAGCGCGTCTTCTTTATCCATGGCCAATAAATCAGAATCCTCCGCGAAGATCGGGTTGTCAAGCAACATTTGCTGCGCTTCGGTCCACGTCGTTCTGTAGGTAATGCCTGTCATGTTGTCCAACACACGAGACAGTGTTTTCATAGTCTTTTTTCTTAAAGTTTTAGCCTCTTCTTTTTCCCTCTGTGCTCGCTGAAATATGGCATCTTGGTAAATTTCCCGTCTTTCAGCTTCTGGGACTACTTTCCACACCTAAAGTTCAAAAGCATGAACAAAAAAATAAAATAAAAAAACTTTTGGCAATTGGATGTTTACTTCGAGAAGTCCAAACAACTCTTGACATTTGTAATACTTTGTTTGGGATGTGAGCTGCGGGCTATGTATCAGAAAATGCTCCATATCTTCTTTCGCCTTTTTAGCCCGAATTCGTTGTTCCTCTTTTTCTTCCTTTTGTTTCTGTGTTTTGTAAGCATTGAAAAGCTGCTTACGCTCCGACAAATGTGACAAAGCAGGGAAACGAGGATCCTTCGAAATCAGCCGCACGGCTTGTTCCCAATTGGCATGGCTCGGTATATCCTAATAAAGCATAGGCGAATAGTTTCACGGTCCAAAGGAAAAAGTAAAATTAACCTTGTCTTTCAGCAACTGTTTAAAAGCTTCGATAGCTTCTCTCTTGTCTCTGAAAACTACGGGTGTTTTCTTTTCAGCGGAATCTTTATCCGGTGCTTCTCCCGAAGGAATAGGAATCATCGCAGGACTGTCGGCCCCTTTGCTATCAACACCTGGTGGGACGATGGAAGCTAAAGTTGCTGCCATAGCTGCGTCTAAAGCTGACCTGGGACTATCGACGTTGCCGATTTCGGAACCAGGAATAGATGCAGGACTGGCCAATGCAGGGCTAGCAGTTGAACTTCTGTAAAATATGTAAATTTTAGTATTTGAGCGTTTCCTGACCTAGAATTTACTTGACGATTTCTTCACTGGCAATTTTAGTTTTCAACTGCTCGAATTCTATGGGAATTGTCCATTGGGATTCCTTGGTTTGAACATTATGGTAATACGTCTTTCCGTTGTCCGCTTTATATTCCTTCCACGGACACTGGGACAAAAGCATCTAAACAAAAGAAACAGAGTAGTTGGAACTTAAAGAATCGCGAACCATTTAAACTAACTTCTGCAGGCGTTTTCAGCTCATCAGGTTTCTCCCATGCACTTTGCTTGGTTACGCTATTATAGTAATATGTTCGCCCGTCTGGAGACTTATGCTCCGACCATGGACTTTGGGGTTTCTTCTCGTCGGTTTGGGAGATTAACTGCGGGCCAGCGGAAAGAACGGCCGAGTTCATATCTCCCGGAGCTTGTGGAGGCTGAACTACCCCCATCCCTGGTGGCTGTCCATAGAAACCTAACGAATCACATGTATGTGTCAGACTATTGAGTTTCCAAGGTACCTGGTGCTCCGTATTGCGGCATAAAAGGTGGCATTTGCATTGGAAATCCAGGAGCTGCAAATCCAGTTGGAACTATAGGAGCTGTAGGCACAAACGGTAAACCTGGTGGGACTGAATGGGGGTTCCCGATTGAGGGAATCGGGGGCGGCCCTCCACTAGACTAGAACGAAACAATTTTAAAACACACTCATTCCTTTAATGAATAAATATATTTACCATGTTTGAAGGCGCTACTAAAATGCTACAACCCGACGTGTGTCAGCCGCTAAATCCGCACTTGCGATCACGCTCCGCTAGAAGGCGCGCAAGTTTCAAGAAAAGGCCAAACAATTCGCAGCTCCTCCCCTTTCATGGTAAACACCGATTTCTGCTGGTACGAAAAAAGACCTGAAGTGAAGCTAGTAAAAGAAAGAGAATGGACTTCAAACAGAAGTTAAAAAGCTTCATCCATAGACCCGTAACTATCATTTGTTCCTTTTCAATATACCCAATTGGATCAACAAAGCTAAACGTATTTCGTATTACATGTTTTTCAGGAAACGAATTTATTGTCTGCAAATACAACATATCACGATACCAAGACACTTCCCCTCTTGGGCATAGCTCGGGATTCCGAAGCAGAAATTCGCGAATTTCTCTCTGACCCGTTAGCAGACCAAGAAGTTCTGGAAAGCATAGAGGACATTTATTTCCAAGAAGGTGCAGATACCAGTAATTTTCAACTGCAGGTAATTTGTCTTTTCATATTTACGATAGAGTAAGTTAATTGGTAAACTTTTAATGTTTCACTTTTAGAAATTGCATCCAGATCTTGATCTTCAGACCATAAATACTGACCGTCAAAGGCTGTTGAGACAACTAACCGTAGTTTCCAAAAAGGTTTTCTCATTAATCCTTCAAAAGCAGCCACAATGCTTAGAAGAACTTGAGAAGTACAATCGTTTTTCCTTTTTCCTTTTACTTTAGAGCCTAATTGATGGCATTTCTAGTATCGTGGAAATTCAGGATGAGTTAGACTCGTCGTTGGGAATGTGTCGTAGCGGACGCATGCAGTTAAGTGCCGCAAAGCAAGCGTTAGCCACGACTTCACTGGATCTGATTTCCAACTATAAGAAACGTGAAATGCTAACTGATGTTCATCAGTATTTACGGACCATTCAGACATTGGTAAAAGTGGAAATTTTTCCGGGATTTATAGCGTTTTAGATCTATTGTTTTTTCGTTTTATAGCGAAAATCTCAGCTAAGACTTCAAGAATTGTTAAAAGAAAATGATTTTCCCCAAGCTCTTCAGTTATTACTCGAAAGTCAAAGCCTTGCTGTTAATTACAACCAATTCGATTGTGTAAAAGAGCTGACTGTCAAATTACAAGATACTCTGGAATCAGCGGAAGATCAACTGGATCGTGCGTTGTTGAAAGTAATGTTTACCATGTATAGCTAAGCACTTTGATAAAAGTCTACTGCTTACAGATTATCCAGGGTTTCAACCGTGAACACTACAGTCAATTGCAGCAAGCCTATGGCTTGTTGGGTAAGCGTCCTGCCGCTCTGCAGCAATTGCTCCTGCACCTCAGCTCAAGTTTACATCAGAGCGCCTTGACTGTAGTAAGAGGTTACGTTGAGTTGTGTAGAGATACGGATGGCAAGTTAAGTAACGTTCACGCCTGGGATTATCAAGATTGGAGCAGGGTAAATATTACCAGATTTTTTTTTTTTTTAAATAAAGACAAAAGACAGATTGTAACACTTTTTTTATTAGCGGGTCTCATTAGATTGCTTGTTGGGATGTTTGGAAGATGTTTGTAAGAGCATCTGGCGACTTCTGATGGCCTATCAGCAAATACTGTCCTGGCATCGTTTGGCCGTGTTTACGGTGTCGGAATCTAATGGAGCTGACGCTAATGGTGGTGAGGAAAGTGATCTCTTACAGCGACTGGAACAAGGACGTAACCGGATATGGCAAGACGCTCAGTCCAAAATAAAAATCTTGTTACAAGGAGTACCTCTTCATCAATTGAAAATGGACGATTTCCTGAAAGTGCTCGATTTGGGCAAAAAGTACGTTTAATGTTTCCGTAGTACCATGATAATTTATTTTATACATATACAGGTTGATCGATATTGGGACCGAGTTCGTAGGCAGTGACTCGGAAATAGTTCAAGAAGCTTTGCGACAACATAGTGTCCTGTATTTTAAGCATTTCCATAGTGCTCGCCTAGAAGAGTTGCGAGTTATCCTGGAGCATGAAGGCTGGGAAATTTGTCCCATGCGAAACGGTTTTTCTGTTTTAGAATTGCAAGTAAGTTGTACTTAAGCTGTTTACACAGATTTCCGCTCCGTGTCTAACGAGCTTTTTGTAGGAATTTTCTTTTTTAAAGAAACCTCCTTCCAGAGCGACTTGCATAGATGCGTCTGTGCAATCGACCAAGTATTTTGACGTTTATGCAGACTCGTGCCCTTTTGATACGACTACGGACGAAACCTTTCTTGGAGAAAGTTTCTTGGTAACACAACGATTTTTCGCGTTTAAGTTTACTTAATTGCATCTGTGTATTGTATCAAGGGTGAACAGACTGTAAATGATGGTGAAGATGAAAAAAATGACTACTCTGCACGCATTAAAACTGACACGATATTCACCAACACGGCATTAACTCTGCTCAGATTATGTGGACGTTATGTGCGTCTTATGGGTTTGTTACAACCCATTGCGTTTGACGTCCTTATATGCCTGAACCAATTACTGGACTATTATTTATACACCGTTCACGTGTTTTTCGCCGAATCACAAGTAATAGCTATGGTTTCCCTTGGATTTTTTAAATTTTCATTAATTTATTTTTCATTGAGTTATTTTTGCATTAGTCTTTCGAAGTGTACCCCAAGCTTATTAGTGTTGTAAGAAAGATTGAAGAGTGTTTGATACTGAAGGCCGATGAGCCAGTGGGAAAAAACAAAGTCTGTACTTCATAAATTTTTTCGTAGGTTTTATGCATTCTTATACTGTATTTTCCTAAGGTTCCAGCACCAGAAGCTCCTCCGGATCTTGACACTGGCCATCCTGAGTCGCTTTACGGACTTTCGATTCGTTTAGTGGCGGCAGAATCAGTGGTGTCTTTGGCAAAGCAAATGGAAGTATTGCAGCCCGTTTTAGAGCAGTTGCTGCCTTCTACCAAGCATTCTGCGTTAAAACTGTTCCTTTCTCAGGTATAGTTTCGTGTTTTATTTGGAGCTGTACTAAGTTGGATTGGTATGGTTATGTATTGGTAGTCGAAGTCTGTTGCCTTGCTCCTGCGAATACCAGTTTACGCGTCTATAGCTCACCGCATTATAGACTGGGATCTTTTAGTGAGCCACATAAATAAAGTTCCTTGGGATATCCGGGAAGTTATGAGCCAGCACAGTTCCTACGTGGACACGCTTATAAGGGTAAGTAACGAATCCTTGTATTGAAATTGATTTAAGTTACACCAGCCAATCTAGTACAATATTAAGGCAATTAGGTCGTCAAAGCAACCGAAAAGCGCCCATAAATAAATGTGTCGCTCTTTCCAACTTGCTGTTCTATTCACAGTTTACGTACTTTGCAGCATTGTCGGTTATAGCATGTAATATTTGCTCCTAACATGGAGAACACTTTGCAGTTCGATTCTGCTTATCTTTTTATCAGTTTACAAACATCACAAGTCAGGGGTAGGGCATCGGATTTAGTTAGCGCGGATATGTGCAAGTCTTCCGTGGAAAGGGTCAGGCGGGAGCGGGTAAAGGGCAACTCTGCCCTGGTCGTTTTCAGCGCTCGCTTTCGTTTCAGAAGAGTGAACGTCGTCTCCGGTTACCTCGGACTCGATATTTTCGTCATCTTCATTGCGCCCAAAGCCAGGGTTCATGGGAAAGCTAGGGTAATTAAAAGGAGGATAATAAAATGGAGTTTGCGGGAATTCCGGACCTCCTGCTCCCGGAAAACCATGCGGGGGGTAGCCGGGTCTGGGAGGGTAAAACACCCCAACTCCAGGATTGTAGTTGGGATTGAATGCCGGTGGACGCACGTAGTTGAAGTCCGTAGTGATCCATTCGGCGTCCCCCTTGGGGTCTTCCCATGAGTTGGATATCGTGGTGTAGCCTCCCGTGAAATGTGTGTACGCTGCTGTACTGTCTGTGTTGTCGGAAAAATTGATGGAATCCGTTGTTGTTGTACCAGTCAGAGTGAAGTCAGAATTCCCCGGTGATGGCGTTACTATCGCAGTGTCAAACTGGATACTATCATTAGCGCTATTTGGCTGCGTCGTTACGGAAGCTGAAGAAGTCCCTAAAGAGGATGAATTATAGGTCTGGCGAAATGTTGTGACCGCCAATTCAGGTATCGCCGTAGCCATTGGAGTAGTGAGAGGATTTAAAAACGTGGGAAATTGCCCACTCGTTAATGAATTGGCCTGAGAGTTGGGAATCGAGTTGAATATGGGACAGTTGGCGTGTGGGTAGCTTTCCCAGTCATAAGCATTAACGCGTTGATTAAGAAGTAAACGTTGAATGCGGGATTCCAGGATAGGGTCGACATCATAGGAATCGTCTTTGGATAAGAGAAACGGTAGGGAAATGGACTCGAATGGAAAAGCCCAACATGCTACCACTGCTGCATAGTAATCGTAATCTGTAGCAATGACGGTCAGTCGAGCTTGTCCCAGGGAATCTAAAAGGCATTGAAAAACAGAGGGGGACAAGATGATTAGAATTCAGTGACACGGATAAGCGTTGAAGGAAGTTTGGGTTTACTTAATGGCCAAGGTAGTTTGATTTGAAAGCTGCCTGGAAAGCCAGGATTGGCAATCAAGTGCAAATTCCATTGCGTACTCCATTCTTCTGGGCAAGTGGGCCATTCCATGTCAAGGCTGAGCCATTCATTAGCTTTCAGAAAAGTACGGTCATGTTTGATTGGGCGATTCATTACACAATGTTTTTTTTTTTTTTTGTTTTTTTTTTTTTTACCTGTGTTCGATCTTCGTATTGTAAATTGGTCTGCGGTTAGGTTAAACACGGGAGACGTACAGCTCGAGCAAGTATAAAAACCGCGTGGCATCCGCAGAACATTCCAGGCTCCTGCAAACTGGCAATTGATTAGTTAGTCTGTGGACTCTCCCTATTTTCAGTTGAATCAGTTACTGTAGTTAGGTTAAATTCGGCAAGTGGTGTGGGTGCAGGACACGGTCCGGGTTGAAGTTGTAAGCCGTTCCCGAGCACCACGCTAATTAGGTGCACTAGATAGAAAATAGCAACAGAGGAGGTATCTTTAAAGTTCATGGTTGTTGCACCCGGTATAGGACAGGACTGAGGGCAGAAGCTATATTGGGGATGAGATTGGTCTGTAGTATAGGTGTGTTTCCGATCTGTGTTGGGCAAGTTCAGAGTTTCCGGTTCCGGTTCTAAATCTCATATTGATGCACAGAGGAGAAAGACAGGAAGGGCGTTATAAATTTTGATTAAGGAGACCGTATTTTTGTTATTTTTATTTTTTGTAGGGGGGTTCTTTTAATTTCTCCATGTATGTGTCAATGACATGGAATGTTCAAGTTATGGCTGAACTCGATATTGGTGGACTATTTGCATATTAATTTATGGATCACTAGTTTCGGTCGGCATTTCAAAGAGAAACTTTCACCTTCTTTTCTTCTTAGGAATTACAAGTGTTTAGCATGCGATTGGAAGCCATATCAACCCATATTTTCGTTCCTCCGGAAATCTCGAACTTGTTGTGGGACCAGATACTGCGTCGTTGTAACCGGGCATTGCTGGAAGGGTAAAACGTCCTCACGTTTTATGTCTCGGTGAGACAAATTGATTTGTCATCCTTTTGCACCTTAAAGGTTTTCCAACGCGAAAAAATGCACGAATGAAGGACGAGCTCTGATGCAGTTAGACTTAAGACAGTTCTCTGTCAAGGCTGAAGCCTTGTCCAAGATTAGACCTCTGCCGGACCTTGGTCTGGTGGAAACGTATATCAAAGCGTATTATCTTCCCGAGGTGGCTTTGGATGAATGGGTGCACAAACATACGGTACTTTCAAAGCAGTCCGTCTGAAGGCGGTTTTTGAGACATTTTCAAGAAAAAATATCTCTTGTAGGAGTACAGTCCCCGACAGTTGGTGTCGCTTGTCCAGTGCGTCGCCAATTCGCACAAGAAACCTAAGCTAACACTAGCCAACTTGATTGAAGAACTCCAAGAACTGAGTAGAAGATAGTCAACCGCAAAAACCAAATTGTTCTTAACATTCCCAAGGTAAATAGAACGCCTTTTTTTCGCTTTTTGGTAAAATGAATTGTTAATTGTACACGTATTTTGTTTCATACTTTCTTAGGTGACAGTGTTGTGTGAAATGAAATCGAATATATCATGCTGGTTTTTTCGAGCAACTTGTATTACTAAAAATTATGAAGAGGGGGACAATTGTAGTCCGAGAAAGGGGGCGGTAGACAGCTTGGAAATACTTTTGTGTGGAAAGAAGCAAAGGGGGGTTAAACGGTAAATTCGTTGAAGTTAGGTATTAGATGCTGGTTGCTGTCGTAACGGCTACTCCATTCACAGCATCCTCCGTCTTCTTTCTATTGCTTCTTTAAGGTAAGAGGCCAAAGAGGGGGAATAGGAAGAGAGGATGTAAAAGCGCAGCTAACATTCATCACGTGCAGCCTGAATAGCTAACACAGGTAGTCTTTTAGTTAGAAAAGGAGGGACAGGCCTTCTAACCAAATGAATGAACAACTCCCCCATTGTCGTGTACAGTACTGGTCACTGCACACTTGCTTAACTTTGCCTTTGCTTCCCGATCCATATCGTTTTGTAAAACCGTTTTACGATTTCATTTCCTCCTTCTCTCTCTCACGTCTTTGTATGTATTATTACTGTCATTTCTTCTGCTTTTTAGCCTATTCGAATGTTTTTTCCGGTATTTTCCTCTTGGCTAACTCTGGGAACGTCTCGTCTTGCATGATAAAAGCAACGGCCCAATTTTTTATGCTCTTAAATCCCTGATGTCCGCGGTCTCCTCGGATGCCGCTCATCCAGCTTTCCTGAAGCATGGTCAGGTTCCATACGCCAAAGCCAAAAACTAGCATTCAATCCTAAGAAAGTTTGAATGGCTTGCCGAAAGCTTTGAGTCGTCCAAATCCCCTAGGACGAGACCAAGACGGTGTGTGGTTTGATGCCAGCGCAAGTCTTACTAGGCAGATCAACAGCATCCGTAACGAGTCGTTAACAGCCCATGGGCAACGGGCAAACGGGCGGCGAAGTTGAAGTTTCACCGCCACACAAGAGGCAAAGTGAAGTGACGCATGAATTGACGAACGTTGTGGGGACTAATATGTTGGGTGCGGCTCTTCGGGGTTCGAAATAGGAGACGGCTAGGGAAACAAGGCGGGGCACGGGGCGTCCTTTACTCGACTGCACTTTTTCTCAGCGACGGGAAAACGGCGACGTCCCTTTTCTCGGGCTAGCAACACACTAGCCCTGTCTTTCTTGAATGAAAACGAGGCGCAACGGAAGTGGCTCAAGTTGCTCTACCTCCCCAAAAGGAATTATCCTTACTATATCCTACGTGTGTATATATAGCGTAACCATCCAGTCGTTAGGTCCTTCGCGAGAACTTGAATGGCAGCGTTTGTTTAGCACTCCCGTTAAGTTCTCTCTTTTTTCTTTTCTTTTTTCTTACTATGGCGTTGGCACGTTGTTCTTTCCATCTCTGAGCTACGATTTGGCCCTTGATAGCTTCCGACATGAACCAGCGGCGGACAAACATGTCGACTTTTGCCGACTTTGTCGGTTTAACCCGTTCAGTTTTTCTTGTCTTTTGCTTATGCATTGCTGGTCGACTGGTCTGTCCGAAAGCATGAATGAAAGGGGAAGGGAAATGCCAATTAGATGGCCTTCGGTCTTGGAAGCCAATTAGATACCCTAGGAACAACTTTCTTGGGTGCCTCTTGCCTCTTCTTGTTGTCAAAACGACGGATGACCTGCCGGTGTCAAAGGTTGCCTGACAAGGGGTTATGGAGAGTGCTGTAGGCGGCGGAATTCAGGGGCGTGTGCCTTGAGTATTCCATTCTCACGTATACAACTTGTGGCCTTGTAGCTACGCCACGAGCTTTTGCAGGCGAACTTTCGTGAGCGTGAGCAAAAGTACTTCGTGCAAGCCATGTTTTTCTAGTCTGATAGTCTTTTTCCGGTCACGTGTCAGAATACCCCTCGAGTTATAAACCTCAAGCTTTTCCGATTCTCGATGGCGTGTACATTTTTCTGAACGAACATTTTCAGGTCATGAGAAAATTGGAGGAATGGCGCTCAACTCCTCCGGCCGTGGGAACGAATTAACGGTGCGGAAATGTGAAAGAGTACACGTGCCGTTTAGCTGTCCGCCATGCCAGCATGTTTTTTTCCTCTAAATCTCCTTTTTATAAAACGGCGAGAGTAAGATAGCCCGCTGGTCTCTTTTATTGCCCACAGTCTCAGTCCTAAATGCATTGCCTACTTGATTAGCAAAGGAACCCCAGCTTTTCAATGCCGACCACAAAAAAAGCCTATTGAGGAACAACAGTCAAGTTCTAATTGTCCTGTATTCATAGGAGATACGACTTGGCCGCGCGGCATTCTTATGGTTCATAACTAACTCCAGCAGCCAAGTGAAGTAAGTTCCATCCAGTCATATGGTGTGACAGCCGCAATCATCCCTTATGCTGTGATTTGGGCGCTTTGAGACTTGCATCGCACACCTGTTGCGTTTCTGTGCCAAGGCACCGTGCAATTGAACCGAAAAGTACACTGACTTCCATGACAACTGGACTTTTTTCTTATAACTAAGACTTGTATTTCAAGGTATCGCGGCTCTCTTTCTATACAAAACCCGCATATTTAATATTTACATATCTCTTGGAAAGTTCTTCTTCCCCCCAGCAGCTTGACAAACTGTCCAACAGATGCAATTTTTAAGCGTACATGGACCCCTTTTTTGAGAAAACAGAAAAAGTTACGCAAGGAAAGTAGCACTCTCATCTAAAGTATGTTCAACTTTTTCGTTTTCCTATCCGTGATGTTTCTTTCACTTGGATCTATCAAAGCTTGTCTAATGTCACAAAATGTTTTTTTGCCCATTTCTTTCGTTTTTGGCCATTTCTTTTTATGGTTTTTTTTTTTTTTTTTACCATGGCCTCCATACGGGATCTTCCACATATTGTGACTTTTTGGGTTGCGTATGTTGACTCAAGTCCTCGGGAGCATCCGACTCTGGATTGCTCTGCATATCAGTGTTTGATGACGCTACACTTTCGGATCGGAATGGTGATGCAGGCGAGAAGATTTGTTTGTTGTATGTATGAGTTCCGGGCAACATGTAGGAGTATGCTCCGGCAGGTGGTAAATGTAAAGGGTATAAGGGGAGCGACGACACAGATTCAGGTGATTGGGCCATCTCAGGGGTGATGGAACGAGAAGGCGACTTATCCAATAGTACATTGTGATCAACGTCAGTTGTGCTATGGATGTTTTGCAAACAGCGTTGTAAATGGGCGGCGAGGCGGTGTGCCATGTCAGGCGCTTCGTTGCATGGCGTATGCTGTAAGATTTCGCTGACGAGTCGCGTACACTCGGAAAATCCAGCTCGGAAACGGGCAGCGAGATCATCAGGAGTAACTTGGTGTGTAAAATCCTCATTTTGTTGGTGCAGCCTTTGGACGTGACTTACAGTTAGTTCCAAAATATCGGCCTTTTCCAATTTGGCTGGTCGAGCTCCCTGTTTTCGTTGTAAAAATTAAAAAAAAAATTATCATGAATACCCAAACTATTAAACAGTTTAACTTTTTTCTTCATTACCTCTTTCTTTACACTATTGGCTTCGAGAAGCAACCTTTTTAGGTCGTTGAGACTCTGGTTAATTCGAGCACGGCGCTTTTTCTCCATCAAAGGTTTCCGTACCTAGAAGTAGAAAATGACACTATTTAGTCAACTAGTTGAGGTAAAGGCTTGCAACAGTTTTGACTCATTACTTTTCGGCTCTCGTTCACTTTAGGTGCCGATTTGACTGTGGTTGCTTTATCGGTCTGGGTACCCATGTTGTGTTATGTGTTTAGGAAGGCACACTTTTATGCTCCAAACTGTTCGGACTGCGCTCTGTTCACTGCTTGGCGTGCGACCACCGACTGTGGGTGAGCTCGGTGTAGTTGGACCTCGAAAAGGCAAAGGAAGTTGGCCGCGTGTCCTGCCTCCAGCATGCAGCAGTTGTACTGTACTTCCAGTACCAAAAGACCGAAGAGGAAGAGGACGTAGCTTTTATGTCTCTTAAGACACACGACCGCCGCACGAAATCTCGACGAGCTTACTATACAACGTTAGGTACCGAGGATGTGGTTTATGTGCGACATGTGAAATATAGCGCGGCTGGCCTCAGGAATACCTTGCGACCTATCAAGAGTTGCTAAACGGGCCGCATTTTCGAGTCCTGGCGTCTTTTTTATAGCAAGAATTGCCAGGTAAAAAGACACATTCTGGACCTCCAAAAAGCATACTCTGGGTTGTGGTAGCTTCTCTCTTATACACTGCATGTACGACGTGTGTGGCTTCTGGAAACGCTGCTTGATTAAGCCGCATTAGGTCGTTTGACTTTGTCGCCCAGGTTGCAAACGGGCTGGAATTGATGGTACTGGGTGAAGTCATTAATCCTTTTGACCGTCCGCAAGGCGCTTTAGCGATTGGGGGTCCGATACGGCATAGTTTATGCATCATTGGGAAGAATGTATTCGAGGCAAGACGGACGATGGAATCCTTGCTGTTGGGTTGGCTAATGAAACGGGCTTTCGGTTTGGATGAAAGTCACACGCGCCGGGTGCGCATTCTTGATAGTATTTTCCTTCTTATTTTATCTCGTATGGAGAGCATTTGTGAATATCGTGGGTGGTGTTCCGTGGCTTTCCAGGCGCTGTGGGAACTTTCTTCAGCAGAATCATTTTTTATGTATTTGTTCGGACGTCAAGCTTTTGGGCATACCACCCAAAATGCTTGTCGCTATTGCACCTGATTGTATGCATACACATGGCAGACAAGTAAGAAAAAAATCAGTTGAATTCTCTTGTACCATCATTAATCAATAGGCCGTAACCCTTGTGAAACCCCTTTGAAGTGATGTCGACTAGCTATGGCCTAATGGTTCTTACTGCACAAACATCTTTTCATGCGTTGGTGAGGGGTGTTTATCCTTTTCCACCGTTTCTCTGCAGCTCCTTGTCATCGTCATTGGGCCCCGTTTGGAGAGAACAGTATCAAACTCACAGGTGACGTTTCGCTGGCATTTCCAGAAGCATTTTTACCCTTCACCAGAAAGCTCTAAACCCTTCCCAAATTGTTTACGGTATTCTTCTTTACAGGGCAAACCAACACTTCGGGATTCTGAAGAGTAGCGGAAAGCTTGTAATACCCTTGGTTGCTGTGGATTACAAGTAGAAAAACCACGTGGTTTTTCTGCTTGAGCGCATTTCTTACCTATTGCCTAATTCCCTCGATCGGCTACCGGAAGTTCCGTCTTTTCAGAAGATTACCCTCGGTTGGATCACTCACAGTGTAATAGGCCCGAATCTGGTCTTGGTTCGGGTGACCAACACGGAAAAGTTTCATTGAGGATTTTGGGTCCCCGATGCGGTGCCGCCAAACGCCTCTCTATCCATGAAAGCTTCTGCATACAAAGCTTTTGAAAACTTTAGGGCGGCAATGGCATATAGATAGGTCTCGCGGTGCTCTATACCGGTTACATAGAAGAAGCTGAGATCTGTATGGGGACATGAGAACCGTGGAAGACGTGAGGAGGAGGTTCGGTTCGATCAAGTACTTTTTCAAGATCCCTTAAACGAGGTAAATATGGGCACCTTATGCGACCTTTTTCTATTTTGTCCCTTTGACAAGTGATTTTCTAAAAGGGACATCCCAAGCGCTCCACTGTGTGCTGTGTGGAAACCCCTCACCTATTTCTCCTCCTAAAGTCAAGGCGGGCGTAAATGGCTACAAAGGGCCAGAGCGGCGGGGCTCCATTACAGCTCCATTGAACCATGTTATTGAGCCCGGAGAAGCTCATCCCAAGTGGCTGAAACCTGGACGTCCTGCTGCTAGCAGGTATATATGCGACGATGGGAAACACAACTGTCGCAGCCACACCTGGAAGTCGCGAATAACGAGGGTATATAACGCTCCCTAAAATCTTTAGTTATGAACCCCTTGAAAATCAAATAAAACCAGTCACAGGTACTGGTGCTCTATGTTCGTTCATAGACGCATATCTCTCTCTATATATATACTTGTTGGTAAGGGCCTGGATACTTCAAAATTGGCTTCCTATGGAGTTATTGGTCCAGACAACCTTCATAAGAATTGAACGAGCCATTGATACTGTGAACCCATCTCTATTCGCTCTTTAGGGTCATATTAAAGTTTAACAAGTTTTCATTTCATGGAAGCAAGAGAGCCCATGACGATTTATTGGGGTTTTATGGTATAAATTAGGGCTGCTGGGCTCGCCGTTCGAAACTGCTGACCAAAAGGCGGTTATGCTTCGACATCCAGTTATAACTATTAAAAAGATTTTCCAGGTTTTCTTGAGCAACGGTACGCTTCTATTGTACTGCAGTCCATTTACGTTAGATAAAGGTGAACCATCCGTGTACCTGATAAGGCAAAGTGACCTACAGGTGAGATTGGATGAGCATGTGGTCATCGTGGCCGGTGATCCATGTCCATTTTTGTTCCTTATTGGTTCCGTCTTAGTTTTTAGTCATGGAGGTCGTAACGACGAATTTCCCATCTAAACTATCGAGAGGGGGGCTTATCATATCATTCCCGCCTCTTTATACCTATTTTGTTGAGAACTTTAACACACCCGGACATGCGGGTCCGAGATACGTAGGTGTTGAAAATATCGCGACCACCTGTTCAGTACTTGTCTTCTGATGTTTGCACCTCAAAAGATGAAAGTAGCGTACGCTCCTTAAATTCTTGAACATTTGACAAGCAAGTGACGAGAACATGTTGCACAGCAGCTAAAATGCGTTAGTTTCCGCTTGGACATTCGTATTCCCTCGGGAGTTTGGTTGTCTGGTTGTGGTTGTTGCTCTTTTGTAAAAGAGTTTGTCCGTGTTGAATGACGACATGTTCGTCGTGGTTGTCTGTGTTCGATAATCCACGTAAACGCTCCATCACACTTGAGCGGCGATTTTTCTGGATGCGACAAGCTCTTTTGATCCTTTGCATTGGCCTTAAGAAGTCGATGGAAGACATTTGACGGAAAGAAGGCGGTGGTAGTGCTTTACTGCTGGCAACCCATCCATCTCCGTTAGCCGGGGCGTTTTCACACCTGAAGACTGTAGACGGGAAATACCTGCTGCGCTCAGTCAAGCTTGACCACAGCAGCTCAGGAAAAGATTCGATGAATTGAAAGTAGGAGAGCGAGCGACAACGACATGATAGGCAAAGGGTCACATTCTTCGTCTCTCGCTTTTTATGCGGTATTCTGCGTTGTCCCGGTCAACCAAGCAAAACCAAGTTATTCATGCAGAACGTATTGATCTATTGGCCATTTATTTTAGTTCTATTCTGATAACTATTTTCCGGAAGTTACCAAAAAGAAATTTTATCAAGGAAGGCACCAGTAGGCTCATTTGATCAGGAAACTATGGATCTCTGAATGAACTTGCGATTCGCTGCTTATCATTCCCTCTTTTCGTAGGTCCAGTTTCAGTACTTAGTGTTTAGAAATAAAGTCGCAAACACGTGAGTAACTAAATTTATAAACTTTGTCCAGCTCAAGCTTAATGCCTTTATACGTTGTATTTTTTTGCGTGAGGTCAAGCTAACTCAACTTGAAAGTATTTTGACAAAAACTTATCGACTATCCTTATTTAACTTGCAATTATGTGGTACTGTCTGCAGGCTCCGGTGCCAATGTTGTTATGAAGCACGCAAATCATTCAAAAACAAAGGCCCCTCCACGAACTTCGAATACTAAAGTCGTAGACGCTTCGTACCTTCGTAAAGCTAAAGCTGATGTAGTAAACCTGTGCGGAGCAGTTCCAGACTCTGCGAACAAGCCCCAAAAGGGGCAGAAGAGATTCAAACCTACAACTCGGAAGCAAGCGAGAAAACAGCAGCGTCAGCTGAAAAAGCTAAATCGACAGGAGCAGCATGTGAAAAAGTACGGTAAACATGTTGCAGCCCTCCAAGACGCGGACGACGTTCAGGGGTCTAGTGACCCTGATGATGAGCACTTTCCAGAGGATAAAGTCAAAGAACCTACTCCTAAGAAGGCTTTACAAGTTGCAAAAAAACAAGATGAGGAAGCAAAATTGCGAAAGAAGAAGCGGGAAGAAAAGGAAGCTAAACGCCAACGTGTTCGCCTCTTGCGAACTGCCAATAAAGATGAAGATAAAATCATTAAGCAAATGGAGAAGCATTTGAAGCTGAACAAGAGGAAAAGCAAGACATTACCCAAGTCTTTTGTTGAAGATGGGCTTGACTGTAGGTTTTCTTTTTTGAAATATAAATAATATACATTAAGCATAAGAACTTACGTATATCTTTTGTTCTTTTTAGATTTACTGGACTTGTGCGATGAGGAAACCCGCGGCAAAATCGCTAAAGAAGAAATGGATTTTGGGAATGTTGAAGTTGACTTTGAAGATGACTTGGCAGCTGTTGTTCAGAAACCTACAAAGAAAGAAAAGAAACTCGTTGCCCGAAAGGCGAAAACAAGCAAAACTGGCACTATTGACAGTCAAAGTAGTGATGACGAGTTTAATGGAGACATGAACGAGGACGAAGAAGAAAATGACTATGACGTTGAAGAGGAATTGAGTGAGGATATGGATTATTCCGGTGAAGAAGGCGTAGATGCGGACAGTAATGAGGACAGCGATGAATACGATGAGGACAACGATGTTATGGACACAAATGACAAGTATTCCTCGACCTCGAAAGAAAAAGGAAGGAAGTTACCAGCTCATTTGACAGAGACATCGGAGAAGAAAGTTACATTTAAAATGGAAGAGGACGAGTCCTCGGACGGTGACGAAGAATCTGAGGAAGATACTGATGAAGAGACTGATAAACCGGAAAGCAAACTTTGGGAAGATATTTACGGTCGTCTGAGAGACAAGGCCGGTAACATCATCAAGGCAGATCAGCCCGTGGACACTGTAACTGGTCGATACGTACCACCTTTTCGCCGCCAGGCTGATGATACGGATGACACTTTGTTAAGACGTACCTTGAAAGGTTTGTTGAATCGCTTAGCCGAAAATAACATAGCCTCTATTGCCAATCAGATTGAAGAATTATTCTTGAAGCATTCACGACAAACTATGCATAAAGTTCTTAGCGGACTCTTTCTCGACTCGCTAATTACTCCCATTTTAACGCCAGAACGACTGACACAAGAACATGCCTTGCTTCTTTCCGTGCTTCATGCCAATGTTGGGATGGAAGTTGGCGCCATGATGTTGGAAACTATTGTCAAACTCTTTGACGAGCTATACAAGACACAGCCTACAAATGTGCAGTCAAAAGAGCTGGACAACCTGTTGCTTTTGCTTGCTCATATGTACAACTTTAAAGTCGTAGGTCATACTTTGATGTACGATATCATGAACCACATTGTCGAGCGATTTGAAGAAAAGGATGTGGAACTCGCATTGTTGGGTTTCAGGACCATTGGCTTTGGTTTACGCAAAGACGATCCCACATCCTTAAAACAGCTCATCGTTTCGGTGCAGATCAAAGCATCACAAATGGCGTCCAGCGATCAGTCTCGGCTAAAATTCATGCTCGAGGTCATTATGGCCATCCGCAACAATCACATGGCAAAGATTCCAGGTTATGATTACAGCCATGTGGAACATTTGAAGAAACTGAACCGGTCTTTGATTCGAAAAGGGGTGTCTAGTACTCCGTTACAAGTTCATTACCATGAACTCTTGTCGGCCACTTCGCGTGGAAGATGGTGGGTGGTAGGATCAGCTTGGGAAGGGCATGGTCCAGAGTCGAAAACAGCCAGTAATCAAGCCAGTGCTGCGTCGGGTACGCCCAACTTTAGCGCCGAGTTGCTCGTATTGGCTCGGAAGCAGCGGATGAATACCGAAGCACGTCGAGGGATATTTTGCATCCTCATGACAGCCGAAGACTTTCTGGAAGCTTTCCAACGGCTCATGCGCCTAGACTTGAAAGGAAACCAAGAGCGAGAGATACTCCATGTCATTTTACATTGTTCCTTACAAGAAAAGCAGTTTAATCCCTACTACGCACATTTGGCGTCCAAGTTTTGTCTCACGGACAGAAAATACCAGCTTAACTTGCAGTTTGCCCTATGGGACAAATTTCGTGAAATCATGGATCTTAAAGCGTTTCAAATCTCTAATTTGGCCAAATTTACTGCCTTTCTGTTGTCGGCTCAAGCGTTACCATTGAGCGTGCTCAAGGCGGTCGAGTTTTCGGCCATGGATCGAACGCTATTGCGGTTTACGCGGCAACTTTTGCTTTCCTATTTGTTACAAGCTACTGAAGACAGTTTGCAAACTTCGTTTACTAAACTACGCACTGATAAACTTCGCGTATTAAGAGAAGGTTTAAGGCTGTTTTTGCATCATTTTCTGTTGAAAAATATTGATAAGATGCCAGCAGAGGAGTCAGCCAAGTTGCAACAGCGAGTGCACTTGGTGGATCGTATCTTGTCGGCCGAGGGGCTCTAGAAGAATACAACTGAATGAGGATTTCTAAATTCAAATAGCTTTGTATTTCAAGTGTCAGGTTTAAACAGCAGTTATTACTTTGTTCAAGAATTTTTATACGTAAAAAGTGTTTCTTTCTTCAGGTTGCTTGTGTGAGTGGCACACGCACTGAGTGCGATCACAGTTGGAAATGCACAGTAAGAGCATGTTAGCCTCGAACTCTTCTAGTCAGTGTGCGCCTTGGCGGTCAGTACTCCATCGCGAATGATTCGCCGTCCCATGGTCACGACTGTGATACCCCCAGAGAAGACGACAAAGGGAAGCCAAAGCTTGAGACGTTCTGGAGGTCGGATAAGAGCCGGAACCGTACTACTGACCCAAATGTGCAACAAGGATGCGAATATAGCCGACCCTAGTCCAACCGTTAAGCCTGCGGCAGAACGATCGAACGCCCACCAAAGCGCTGCACACAAAGCTGCCAAGGTAAATGTCAACTACAAAAATAGTCAGGTTAGTTTTTGGGCCGTTCTTTGTTTGCACGGTTTACTTGAAGTTCTGATGGATAATCAACTTTGGCGGATGCGTGATTGATTCCTACGAACAAGGCTGAACACCTTAATACACCACTCCAATCTGGAGTATTGGTGGGAGATTTTCCTAAATACTCCTCCAAGCTAGGGCAGAGTAGACCTAATGTTGCTACAGATCACATTTTATTAGTTTTTTTTTCATTCATACAAGAGCAAGTACCTGCCAAGGCTCCTACTAACGGAGGCAGCCACCATTCTTCCAATAGAAAATCCACCCATTGTTCGGAATTTAACATATTTGGTCGCTGAAGAATGATTAGTTTATGCAGGAGAGTAAAGGATGCGCCAGCGGCGAATAATAGACACGGTTTCCATAAATTATTCAATCCATTTACCGTTAGCTTACTAAAAGATCGAAAAGGTAAGCGGTTTTCTAAAAAACTTGTAACGATAAGACTTACCCTATAGACAACATGTTCCCGGTTGGATACAATAATTCAGCAGTACAAAACAATGTTTCTTGATGCACCTTTCTGGAGTGGTCAGACTGTTGTGAGCATTTTTGCTAGACCAGGATCCTAAAGGCCTAACGATCACCAAAACAGCGAATGCTTGAAGAATATCACGTGGAACTACATACGCTTTCGCAGACGTGTCTGCTTCAATATTTTGCGCCAGCTTCCCATGTACAGTGAGCGCCGATGGATCGGGCGACTGTAGCTCACCAATCCCAGGCATGAGGCTATGTGACGTCAGAGCATGGCACGTTTTTGCGGCCAATCGCAGCAAATAGCCTTGCCGTGTAACGTCACAGTAGACACACTTTTGGAGGTCAATGGAAGGATCGATAAAGGACCGGTTTTACACTTCCATCCAGTTCGTCCTCGTGAACTTGAAGCAAGTTCACATGGACGCAAATACTATTGTGTAGTATGCTTTTTTATTGTATACATTGCAAACTATTTTTGCTGTGACAAAATTTTAATAGAAAAGAAGAACACAGCTATTTTTAAATCTTGTATTTCCAAAAGTCACGTCTCTGAACAGGAATGGTATGTTATGTGAATGCAGTGCTCCATCTCGTGCAAAACTATATTTTCATGGAGCGGAATATTTTTTGCGGCCGTTATCGTTAATAACGCAAATATGCTGAATAACAAGGACAATTAGCCAACTGTACTTAAAATATACTTAATACTTGCATCTAGATCACGGAAGTGTTCATTGAAGTCTAGGGCGTAACCAACAATAAATTTGTCCGGGATTTCGAAACCACAATAATCAGGACGATAGCCATTAGATATTGGCTGCCGTTTTACCAGCAAAGAAGCAACCTTGACGCACTTGGGTTCGTAACTCTGTAACAAATCCAAAAGCTTGATCATGGTTCGACCCGTATCGATGATGTCTTCAACAACCAAGACATTTTTGCCCCTTATTCCGTCCAAGCTATCGCCGCCAATGACTTCAAGCTGACCAGGTAAATCGTTCTAAACAAAGACGCTATAGTTCATTTGAAATATTTTTTTAGAAAACACCTCACGTGGTAGCTGCGAAGACGAATAAAGTCCACTGAAAGGGGAACCGAACGATCGGCATGATTCCGGTTTAAACGATTCAGTTTGTCTAAAAGATCCGTGTAGAACTTGTACCCTCCCTTCAAAACACATATGGCAGTGAGAGGTTCTTGACCAAACTCCGTGAAAATGTCTTTCGCCAAGCGTTCAATCCGGTCTTGAATGAGTCCAGATGGAAGCATAACATCGTCCAAGTCGTCCTCGTAATGTTTTGGAATGCAGAATGCATCTAATGGATAACCTACATAGTTGTCGGAAATCTAGTAAATGCAGGTTTAATACGGCTAGTATACGGCAGGACTTGGCTTACCGTTATGGCTTCAACTTTCCCTGGCATGGCTGTACCTTTGTTGATTGTTTGAGAGCACAAAAACAGGGTAGGTCCTATCGGGTGTTCAGGCTCAGACTTCAGGCTAGGGAAAGAAAATGATTCTTGCCCTAGTAGTGTGGCTAAACTCGAGGTCGACCCGAGTTGGAAACAGTGGAAAGGTTTTTCGATTATGTTTTAGTTGATTCACTACGTTAAGCGTTGACTTATTGGCGTGAACTGAAAAGCAGTGCTATGCTGATGCTCGGGCTCTTCCCCGGCCATGCCTTGAGTGGTTTTCTAGGTAGCCGGTTATCTGCGAAAGCTTTCGTCGTGTTCAAGGTCGTGCACGTGACGACCATGTGACCCAAATACTTTCCCCAAGAACGACGTGTGAAATGGCGTTTAGAATTAACCAGCTGCACCTATCATATGTATTAACACAATGCGGGGTTGTTACGGTGTGTATTTCATAGATGTGTTTATAGTCAAAGCTGGCATAGAGGTCACCTGATTGAGCGGCCGCATTTTAGGTTTGTGAGGTTTGTCAACCAATGTGATAAAACATATGGATATTTGGAAAAATTATGCAGCACAACTACGAAATGTCAAGGTTCAAACGTTTTTTACCTCCGCGAGAAATGCAAGTTCGACCGGACACCGTACTGAAGCCAAACTGAATTACCCTTTACGCCCCGTAGTTTTGGGAGCATCTAGTTTGGAGACGACAATATTGGAATGTTTGAAGGCTGTTTCGACACTGGCGCCTACCTTTTCATGCCCAGAACTTTTCAGACCAACAAAAAACGTGAAAAGGAAAGTTTGACAATTGTGTTGTATGTGTGAGCTTTACATAAAAATAATGTAGACCGAACTCTTAGCCTTGGAATTATTTTGAATGACGATTGACTCGAAATAGAATTGATAATTGTTTATTGCATTTAAAATACAAACAAGGAAAAACAAAAAAATAATGAAAACTTCTAAAAAATACATCGTTATAAGCGGATCGTCAAGCTTCTAAAGAATACATGGCTATGGGCGAACCGTCATATTTTTATAAATCGAACAAAAAATTAATCACACTGGCTGTATACACCAGCTTTGTTCATGTGCTCAATTTATACATTTTTTAACAGAGTTATATATAACTGCATGACCACGTGGATAACACGCACGACTATGGACCAAGAGGTCCCCAGTTCGATTCCCGGTCGAGGCACTTTATTTCGTCAAAAAAAACGAAATTTTAAATGTTTCCCTTACCCTGTGCCTTATACTTTGCCGGCAAGGGTTCTATTCCCATATTCGAAATTGTGATGCTTTGGCATTACGAGCTGGAATATCGGGGATAGATTCCGAGCAGAGGAGTTGGAAAGGGGCGAGGCCCTCAACTTTTCACGATTTTTCAAGGGGACCCCCTTGATACAGTATTATTCCTTATGGAGAAAAGCCCTGAAGAAGCTTTTCTAGCTTGAAAAGGAGCCACGCCCACTTTTTAGCGCATTCCACCAATAGGATTCGTCCAGTTAGGAAAACACGCCTTCTTTTCTAGCGGATTTTTTGAAAAATCACGCAAAGATATTCAAAATTTTCCCATTTATTGCAAAAATTACAAAAAATACAAAAAATACATTTTTGGAAATTAGATTTTAAGGGGAACATTTTGGTACAACAAATAAGGAATTCCAGTGGGAAGTAAAACATCTCATTTGCACAATATTAGAATCCAATTTTTAGAGCTAAGAAAAGTCACAGAACAAAAATTCCAACAGATTTAGAAGGCAGCACTAGAACAATGTTTCTGCAGGGATATTTTACAAGAAAAACAACAAAATATGAAACAATTCTTCTCAAAAGTTTTACAGTATACACAACGTTGAACCCACAGGGTGCCTTGCAGATTTGGAAAACAGCGCTAGAGCAATGTTTCTGGAAGGGGGCTAGGGCTAATGACAACGCAACACAAGGACGACTCGAAAGAAGGCCGCCGGATTGTGACACAAGGCCGACGAGTTCATAATCTTCTAGGGACCAAATTAAATTACGAAAATGATGAGCAAATTGATCCGATCCTGGACGCTGATTTTAAATGGAGAATCACAATCATTTCCTGCTTGATCAGGTCTTCTGCACGACAAAAGTTGTGTCATCTACCGTTTGTCGTTCCTCGATTGTAATTCACCATTATTACATCCTTATTTACATGTGAAGATAATTCACCTTTTGGAACCTAACCGATAGAGGATCTGCGGTTCTCTGACACGCTGCGGACAAATTCGCATCATGGGATCTTTTTGAAAAGACTCAAATGGAGACATGAGATTTTTCACAAACACAAACTCACAGATCTCACAAACGTGAGATTTTTCCCAAAGTCGACCGACCAGGTGTAGGTTCGGACCCCCCCCCCCCCCCCCCCCATTTTTCCTTAGCTATCCTTCGACCCCGAAACCTTCCGAGACTTCGTACTCCCTTTTCTCGCGGTGTCGTGAACGTCCTTGGAAAAAAAGAACAAGAATAAAAACGGTAAAATTGAGCTATTTTAAACACTTTAAAATCAATCTATGTTCTATGACCATGTTAACCAACATGTTCAAACATAAAGTGTACTCTTCGATTAGGGAAAGATACCAGTAAGCCACTCTGGAAAAAATTCAAACAAGTTCTTACCTCGACTGAGCGAACACGTGGATCCCCCCCCCCCAAAAAAAAAAAAAACAGCAACAATCTTGAAAACACGCCAAAATCGCAGCCAGAGCGTTAAGGAACCACAAACGGAGTGAAATCCTGTAAGAGATGGAGATTTGACAGGGACCGAGTATGCCGGCCATGCGGGAATTTGTAATATTTACGTTTTTTAAAATTGCTAAAAATCGGATTTTGAACGTTTTTCTGAGGATAAACAAAATCTTCGTCTAACTAGAGGAAAGGGAAGGCAGAATATAGTAACAGTAGATGATAATCGAATTAATGGCAATATGTAGCCAATGGAAGCGAATACACTTGGAAACGTTCGAGAAAATGTTCAAAATCTACTGACGTTTACCCCCGAGAATAATATCGAAAATGATCAATAATCAGTTACTTTTAGTAAACAAAATGTGATAATATGCAAGCTAATTGCATAATACTTAAGTCTTTCCTTTTAAGTGTTTAACTTACAGTTGAATAAAGGTCGGATGGGAGACGAAAAATGTAAATAAAACGGGAGCAAATTATCTGACTTGTACTCTTGTACTTGGTGCCTGTTCGCAAAATGGCTGGCGGGATTAATTCCGTCGACTACGCAAAGAGGCGGAGTGCCTACAGAGGGCTGTAGCCATTCGCCATAGGCCATGGGACACTAGCAACGGGGAACGTGATTGGGAACTGGATTTTTTTTTAATTCCATATTCTGGCATTTTGCGGTTTAGCAATACTATCCCCCCCCCCCCCCCCCCAAACAAAATAGGAAAATAACAATGAATAACTGTAAACAACAAATAACAAGTAACTGTACACAACAAATGGATAGGAACGAAAATTGTGGAAATTCCACGTCTCCTAGCCATAATTGGGGATTAAGCAAAAAAACTTCCAATTGCTTACGACGATGTATGAATGGAGACATATAAACATTCGTTTACATGTATAAATAAATAACTAATAAGCCAAATTCATAAGAACGAAAGCTGCAATGAAAGGAGGACGGACCTACTTTATTCCTTTAATTATTACGGATCTATTGCAGTATAATGAACTGTTTAATACATTTTAAAAGATCTTTCCTTAATCTCACACATATCTCCCCCACGTGGCAAGCCATGTTTTCACTCAGCTTCATTTGCATAACAGGCGAAAAAATAAGGGTGTCTCTCCTACAAAATTTAAACAACAATTACCAATTGGAGCAGGCAAAAGGAGAAAAAGAATAACCCAGCGGCATCTAGTTTGAGCTTGTCCATCCCAATTTCAAAAAATCGTCCGTTTTAGACGTTAAAAAAAGCCTACACTCCCAAACGTTTCAATTAAACTTTGTACTGAAAACACTTGGCACAAAATTCCAAATGAAGCTAAATGAATGCTTATAAATTAACACGAATGTTGTTCGTAACTGCAGAAAGAGTAAGCTCCACATATTCAGCTAAAAACACAACTATTCTGTTATGCATAACAACAGGTTCTTTCTAAACATGTAACTTGTTCGGCTTTGCGAGCGCGACTGCAAGTAGGACAAGGCTGGGCAAGTTGGGCAAATCACCCCTTGCAGCCATTCCAGTAACGCGCGCTATTCAAATTCGATGGAATTCTCAAGTAAAATACATTTTTCATAGTTTTAACTTTGCAGCAACAGGCCTATAAAAATTACCCAGCATAACCCAGTTACTTTCATTTCGTTTCAATCGGTTCTTGTATGGTTGGCACGAGTGGGTTAAACTTTTGTAGCCCACTTTTACCTTTCTTTAACATAGACTCATAATAAAACTACTCATTTCTATGTTCCATGGACTAGTGGTTCTCAGGGGAGGTTTTAGTTTTTGTTCTTCCTCATTGTTTGGCATATTGTCATGAACCGTGACGTACACATGCAAGCTACCCAACAGTAAATTAGGTCTGCTGAGCTAGCTTCCACGATTTAAAGTTTGTATTAAAATCAAATGAGTATTAGTAATCAATGAGTATGAGTAATCAAGTTAGTATTAGTATCAAATCAAATCGCTGCTACGAAAGCAGCGCTTTTCTTTCTTAACTTATAGAATACTGAATGTGGTCCTTGCACGCGGAGAAAAAACCTTGTACGAACAGATAATTATGAATTTGTTAAGTTTTCTGAAATAAACTCTTGGTCCTAAACTACTCCGTCGTTACCACAGCTTCGACGTTCATTATAACGCCACTACTAGGGGCTATAAATAAAACAGTTTGCCAAGGCACCAAATCTAAGAAAAACATAAGTAAAACGAAAGAGATTTCCTTTCGGCATCCTAAGGATTATAGGCTAGGTAAGTGTAGTTCCTATTTGTTAAGTTACTCCTGCCCACGAGACCGTGCGTCCGGAGTACTAGGTGTTTCGGTAAATTCTTTCTCGCGATCTTTCGAAGGTTCTTCTGGTATGCTAGGGAACGGAGAATCTTCACTGGCAGCTAATCGTGACAACAACTTAAAATCGTGACAACGCTTAAAAAGACCGATAACAGACGGATGAGGTGTACGCTTTTCCAAACCACCTAATTCAAAGAAACAAACGAAAATAATGTTTCCTAACTTCAAGATTTTAGCGTCAACTCATCAAGGTTAGTGCTCGTTGGCGAATTATAGGCGGTATACTCCTTATTTTCGACTCAAGCAGGAAATTCTCGTTGCGGGACCGAGCATTATCTATATCATCTATACGTTTCCAAGGAAATAGTACTTCTGTTGTCGTTGGAGTCGAAGGACGAATATCGGCTGTTGAAAAGGACGAACCAAACCAAATTAGCCAAGCTATTTGCTAAAATAGCCACGCAAAAAAGTTAGCGCAGTAAATCGAACAATCACGCTATAAAGAAAAAGAGAAAATAAGAGTCCACACCTCTTGCTCCTCCTGGTTACATGCCTAAATCTGTCAGTAAAACAATCAAGTCTAACTTAACGCAAATGTAGCGATAACCCAAATCAACGGAACCAAAAAGTTAGCCCGTTTAGCCTGTGTAAAAGAAAATACAGGCCCTGAAAATCCGTGGTAATCAAAGTGAGACCAAAGCAAAACACCTTGAAGTACACAACACTACTCGTTAAGAGTACAGAGAAGAATGCCAAGACAGGTCGAACCTAAGTATGCCAAGACGGGTCGAACCTAAGTATGCACTAGACTCCCGTGAACATCCAATTAATCATTTTGTTTTTGCCGGAACAAACCCCTTTGCCATGTTCCAGACTAATAAAACCGTATACTCGTACCCTCCTCTTCATAATCGTTCGATGAAGGGTCAACTGGTGGAGGTAAACAGGGTCCGACAATCCCGCGATCTGGGTAATTTTTCTTTTGTACAGACGACAGGGGTATCTTCTAACGTAGGTTTCTTTAAGGTCCAATTTTTAGGATAAAATGCTGGGTTGATAACGCCTTCTTTCAAGTCAGGGGCTTGGGAAGTGGATTTCGAACGGTATCATCTGGCGATCGAAACGAAGGTTTATGAACAGGCAAAGTTTCAGGAAACGTCGACAGTCCTGTAGGCTGTGCTGATGCGGCTAAAACGTGCATGACACATGTGATAACAGGAGCTGCAGGATTTGGGCGAGCAAGGCGGTGCTTCTGTAACCGTAAAGCCTGGTGCACACTAGAATGTCGTTTATGTCAACATACACAACATATGACATACAACTAGTAGTAAACAAACCAGAAAATTTCGGCACAAGCCGGCATAAGCAGTCTGACATACCAGTTGAGCACTGTTCAACTTTTGGCACACAGGCACAACTGACATACGCCTTTCCGCCAATCACAGATAAGGTGGGCTGGGCCGTCACTTCTGTTGTTGTTTTGAAATTCATGCTCCCTTCTCCAAACTTGCTACATTTACATTTTTTAATCCTACCGCAATAAGGTGTACATTATATACATACTCTTCAGAGAGATAAGGACGGACCCAGGTCCTTTTATTGTTTTCCTCGTGTAAATATTAAACCACAGCCAAATCATTTAAAAGAAGCATTAATTTAATAGAACGCAGAGTTTCTTGTCTGGAAACCATGTTTATTTTCAACAAGAAACAATAATGACAATAATATAAATAACAACAATAATTTTCAACAACACAACAAGAAAGACACACCTCCTGGCTTGTGCCAACATTCCAGTATAAATCGACGTGTCGAGACGTGTCAGCTGTGCCAACATACACGGGATACACGGCACGCCTGACACTCCAGTGTGCACCAGGCTTAAGAGTATACTCTGTATGTCATTCATTACCAAATACATTATAAAAAGAGAGCGAATATTCCGATGGTAATTTAAGGAAGAATAAAAAAAATCTCGTATTCCTGTTCCTTCCCTATTTATTTGCTGTAGAACACATCCGCTTTATGGACTTGTGACTTAACAACCTCAGACCTATTGACCGATCAATTATATTGACCGATCGGTTTATTCGCTATGAATTGACAACCGATGACCTATAAAACAACGTAGGGATATGCAAGTGGCGTATAGTTTTCTGCATTCATTTGTACCACGTAGGAATGTTTTTAACAACAGGACTTGGGCGGACTTCGCAAAACACAGGAACAGTCGTGTGTGAACGTTTTCCGAAAAATCAGTTCAGGAGGAAAATCCGTCCAGAGAAAACTAAGCATGTCTGACAGAGCCTTTAAACTTATGGAAACGTTTAACCTTATGGAAACTTTAAACTTATGCAAACGTTTGAAACACTGCACTCTGAGCGCACCCAAACTCTACACATAAAGCTAGCTTAATACTTATTGGCCACCAGGAACTTTGTACGTAACTAGAAACAGAGTAAATTAATTTACCTTACAAACAAATTGCACCTGCATGTCCAACATATTCGTCTGTGCGAGCTCGACTGACGCTAGGCTGCAAGCTCTCCGATACACCCCTTGCGTCTGTCAGTGACGCGCGCTATTCAAACCCAATGGAACTCTCAAATAAAACATATATTTTTTAAAAGTTTAGGTCTTTCTTACAGATGCGGGCCTATACAAATTAGTCAGCACAATACAGATAGATTGGAGTGAAAGATTTGAACCTTACATTGGAAGATACCCTTGTTATCCTACTGTGAAACCTATATATACTGTGGCATTAGTATATAAGCCCTGTGCGCTGTTTAACAGATATTTTAAAGTGTGACAAAACACATATCGCGAATACTTTCAAAAGAACTCAATTCTCAACGAGAGTTGAAGAATTCGACTTGGTAGTCCAGACTACTGAAAACTAATAAGAATATCTCATATTCAGGAAAACGACAGAAGGTGGCTCCTACAACTCTAGACCGACATGTAGAAGTAGTGACAGGGATTACATAAGATTCATAACTGTCACTATTTTAATACAGAAGATTTATTTACTTGATCTTTGTGTGCATATGGTCACCTATCAAAAGTTGCAGTTTTTGCAGGAACCGCAAGTTCCATCGCCAAGCACGAACGAAGCATCGCATCCAAATGCCGTAGGTATTTTATTTATTTAACACAAGCGGACTGTTTAATAGAAAGTTGGGCTTGTGTCTAAGGTTTTGAAACTCGGACCTGTAATTATCTGTATACGCCTCCCGGAAAGCGAATTCCGGATGAGGTAGCAGCTCTGTGATAGCAGTTCCTGTGAGAAAATGGCCTCACGCGTGGGTTGCGGTTTCTAAATATAGCGGCGCATATGACTAAAGCAAAGTAGACACAAAATGAGCCACATTTTCGGAACCTACCTTAATTGGCCGCTAAAATGCGTTCCTATCACCGAGTATACTGACTGTCTTGGGGGACGGGAGGATTACCCTCCACTACTTATCAACAGTACCCCTCAACATTCCGCTATCTTTGTTGTTCAACAAGTGTGACTCATTGGAAACAGCTGGACCGCATGCACAATAACTTGTGAAAGATTTTCCTGGATGTCCGATTTAAAAGTTCGCGTAACATTAAATTATCAAAGATACAATTTGATAAAGTTTATTCAAATAGGCAAGGCGGAATACTTGATTAGACTTGACGATGGGTAGATCAAAGAAAAGGACTAAGCTTAATCCTGCACTTAAAGAAATATAAACCAAATCAGTCGTTCTTCAACACAGCTTCGACAGCAATTTGTTGAGCTAGTCGTAGAAAAGCCATGTATTAAATATTGGAATGTTTTCTTTGACCCATGCGCTACCCACCTTTGTTTACGACTTTGCCGGCAACTTCCCCCAGCTTTTCTGCAGCCCCAGATATAGCAGTATCTAATCCAACCTGGTGCTTAATAAACACGGGGCGAATGAAGCGGTAGTAAATCCATTGTGACCCATTCCAGGATACGGGGGCAAAACACCAGATAAGGAATACACACTAGAATAATAAGTGTTAGGATACAATATTTGTAGGACAGTCTATTTGAAAAGATTACCTTGGCCAGCCAATAAAAGGGAAACCACGATAACAGCATATCGGAGAAAAACTCGGCCACGGAGAAGAAGGCATAAACTACCCAATATGTCAACCACTTTGTGTCATCATCCTTATTTTGAGACTCCAAAGCTTTGATGGACGCATAGGCAGGATACAGAAACCCTATTCCATTGCAGAGAAGCTGAGCTCCATACCCAATAACGAGATAGAGTCCCAAAATAGCGGCTATACCTACAACATGCAAATATGAATTTGATCAGCAGCTCTTAATTCAACGAAAAAGTGACTGTTTTGACATTAAATGTTTCATGAAGTCCAAAAAACAACAAGGAAAACTTACCAGAAACTATATAGAAACGCTTCACTCCCGTTTTCGACTCGGCCAACGCTAGGAACTTATTTACCTTCGAGTCCTGTTCATGGAGAAGCTTTTCTACTGATGCTTGGTACGGTGCAACTGAAAAGATCAATTAATGAATTATAAAATACTGCAGTGTAAAACCACGACTTGGTTTGAACAAAGAAATAATTTCGTGCTATAAATAGAGAAATACGTTACCTATCTTCTTAAGCTGTTCCATGATAATTGATATACTATTATTTTACAGAAAGTCTTAATTGGGAAGCTAAACTGCACCTGTTCACTCCCCTTCTAAAAGAAAACGAAGCGACGATGAGGGGGCAAGTAGTCAACAAGTACATTAACAGAAAGTACAGGCACTACGAAATTTGTTACCCCAACCTTAGAACACTAGCGACTCGACGTCAATGGGAGACAACGATATCGCGAATTTCCCTTTAGTATGGCATTAGTGGGTCTAGCCTCTGTATTACCTAAACTCTGTTGGTATGAAAATAAATAGATAACGTAAAATATTGACCACAAAAGAAGTAGATACTAGTAACAAGAAAATTGCTAATGAAGACTTGCTGTTGTATTTGTTATTTTGTCGGCATTCCCTAGCAATGTCCTGTCTATAAGTACGAACTAAAACCTACATACTTCATTCCATTTACGGTTGTTCGTTTCATTCGATGCGGTAGTAAATCTTCGTTACTCCACAAGTCGCTACAATCACGGGATCCGCCAAGCCGTCCATCTCTTGAACTTGTGGGCTCCATGGCCACATCAGACTCTTTCTTCCTCGAGTCTTCACTTTAGGACTTCAGTCAGGCAGCAGTCGCAAGCTAGTTCGGTCGTTCCAGATACCCTTGGCATCTGCGTTTCACGGTGCACAAACGCGCTACTCGAGCGTAGTCATTTTAACCCGGAATATCAATAGCGAGCTAATTACTCACAGTGATCTCATTGGAAAACGCAATCAAGGTCGTGGAAAGTTCATTCTTGGAACCATAGCCCTTATGTAGTCCTTGGATCATACAAGATCCAGACCATGGAATTTTGGGAAGGTAAGAACGTACAAGAGATATATTGTTGATGTTTCTAACAAGTTCTCAAGCGTCAAGTTTACGTTTCTTGACACGATTAAGCTTCCAGGCGCCTAGAAAACTGAGCAGCATAATTAGGCAACCGGGAACCGAAACTTGGCATGTTTGGAATGCGACCACGCTGCCAAGTGCATTTATGTTGCTCATATTGACAGGGACGGCTGACGGCGCTTTTGACTTTGAAAGGATATCCATATCGTCCTCGTAATCATAATTATCAGGTGCTACCAACACGGACGTTTTGAACGTTTGCAAAACCTTTCCGCTCCAATTTACTTTTACCGATCAGCAAGTCGCGTCTTATCATGTATAGGTGGTGGAGAACCCTCGAGTTAATCGACCATCGTTAAAAGTACCTTTAATGACCCGGAATGGGAGATATGCTAGTGCTACAATACCGTGGCATTTTTTCTGCCTTTTTCGTTAAAACGTACAAGACTTGCCCATTTATCGCACGGGGGAAAAAATTTTGGAGTCCATTCAAGAGTCCGACCCAAAATAAACTGACCGCAATACCCAGCTTAGTGACATGTGGCATGCTGCGAACGAAGGCTCTCTGCCCTGTTTTCATAACCAACAACTCTAAGCCTCTAATTAAAACTTCATTGGTTTCTTTCGCTGCCATAAAGGTTGCATATGTTGGTTGCGGCTGCTGTTGATTGCAATGCTGGGAAGTACGCCCCTGATACACGGACACTATTTTGGAAACGCTTTACCCGAAGAGGACGCTATGCCTACCTGCGAGGAACAACTTGCACAGATTCAAGTGCGCGAAAGTCATACATATGCTGCGTACCCACCCGAACTCAAGGGCCATTGGGTGTCATCCGAGTAAGTACGCGTTTTTTGTTTCAGTACAGGGAAACGAAGGTGAAAAGTCGTCAAGGGAGTGAAAACTGACTCGACGTGTTTCACATTTCTCTCGCCCCCTACATGCTTTCTTCCGCCCCATCAGCCTTTCTTTCTCTTGGCTGACGCTAACCGCGTCTATCTTGACGCTCGAGTGTGAATGACTTGATGAGTTTTAAAGCACTCTAAGCTACCCCAAAAGCACTTGCTCATTTAGGCTTCACGCTGCATCATTACACGTACGAGTTCTGGCTAGGAGTTCGAAAGCTTCTAAACTTCCAAAAAGTGTCAAAAGAAAGCACATTATCGTGATTACCGCCATTTGGCTGACATGTATCATTGAGATCTTCCGTAGCGAAAGAGTACGTCACAGTGTGGGAATGAATGATGAAGGTTAGAATCCCGGTAACTCATCTCCGCTTCAAAAAAAAAATTGTCACGCCTCATTCCTATTACACACACACACAGATACGGCCTCCTAAAAATAACCCTTCATGGTGAAATGATACATACTGAGGACAAACTTATACCATATTATTTGGCAGTAATGTTCTAGGTAACTCGTCCCAGAAGACTTGCCGCGCTGCGCCGCGTGGCTTATAGAAAAATAGGCTTCAGGGAGGTCGTTTAATTTTTTTTTCTCCAACGTCTCCCTTTTCTTGTCATAAAAGAAACCCATCACATGCTTCTTTTGTGTGGGCGCAGCTGTGAATGTCACTCCTGTCCTCCCCGTATATATACTCCCAAAGAGAGTGGAAATGGCTTCACTTTAGATACAGAAGAATTAAATTACATTTTTTTGGCCATCAAATGCAATTGATTTCCAGTCCTAGGCTTACATATTAACCATGCTGGTAAAGGAGCAATGCGAATTTCCGTTCTTTGAGCCGCATATGCCGCTAATCTACTCAACTGCGGTGCATACGGGCACAAACGATAACGTCTTTCAGTGAGGCAAGGGTCAAGCGGAAAACAATAGGGAGACCTGTCAATCTTGATAAAAATTTCCAGGCCCATTGCACTGCCTAATTCGCATACCACCTCCATCTTCCGCCAGAATTTTTTTCCTTTTTTTTTGTTTGAACGCTCCTTTTGGATTCTGTTTGACACAAGACGTGTTCCATCCGGTCTATCCAGAGCAAGTGAATCCTCTTCCATCTTTATTCTATGCCGTAACAGCCATCATGTCTCGTCAAGGGCAATAGCTGAGCGGTTTACTAGCTTGACTCTTGGAAAGTGCATGGGAATTACACTGGTCGTCGCTGAAAGTCAAACGATGGTTATCTTGGCAAAGAAAATCCAAGACATGGCTTCCACTTTACACACCAGGAGGGCAGAATGCTCTACCTTTGGCTGATGCGGCTCAGCCAAGTTTTCTGCATTCCTGAACTACGCTGTTTGCTGATTGAGTTCGTCGGGCAAAATGGAAATGCTGTCCGAAAAGGTACCGTACTTGTACCTCGACATCAGGGAAAACAAAAAAGAAAGAGTGCTCAAGTAAAGGCGCCGACGAAAAACCTGCGCTAAAGGATCACGACACTAAAGGATCGAGACAGCGATTACCAGATTAGCGAGGGGAAACGTTCGTCGGGAAGTGGAATAACTAGTCCTGATGCTGCAAACGTAGCACTATGGACGTTTCTCTTGCTTTTAAGAGCTTGACTTTCAAGCTATAGCAATCAACCTGAATACGCGCAAGTCGAGCTCTTTCCAAGTTCTACCCCCTCTTTCCAAGTTCTACTTCAGGATTTCTAGAGTAGTAAATGAGCGGTTGACAATGGACAAGATTTACAAGCCATGGTATTTATGGCTCCAGCACCGAGGGAAAAAAAGACGCGACAAGACAAAACGAGTAAGACAACTTGCCTTCGCATTTCAACTTTTGGGGGCTACGGTACAGAAATTGACTTTTAGTGTGAAGCATTTCAGAGCAGTATGCCACCCTCTAGTATGCTACCTTACCTAAATCTGTAGTCAAACCCTGGCTGTCACATAGACCTTAATTTAGGAGGGCTGGGAAAGTGGCAGAGGGTTGGAAAGGGAGGCAGGTCTATTGTAGTATTAGTAGATTTACGAGGGATAGTAATCAACCTCACCATCCCCTGCTTAAAGACTTGGACTCCTTTTTTTTTCTTTCTTTCAAACTCACAAACTCCAAAACTGTCCTTGTCCAAACATTCCGCAGCTGCCGAATACACACCGTCTCTTGTACCATCCGAGCGGAAATCGAAAAATCGAAAAGAAGACAGGCTTGTAATGATGCCGGGTACATCAAGAGGACCTCACGGGTTCCTGTCAATTTTCAATCAACTTTAATTTCCGGCAACAGACATCTCCAAGGAAGCTTTCCACCCTGTCTCAATGCTGGAAACATACACATAAGAAAAAGGAAGCTAAACAACCCCCTGCATGGTGCACATAAACACACACACAAACCACGGCAGAGATATACAGTTTACTTGAGCCTTTCAAGTGCCAGAAGCAAAAGGCTTTACGTGTCCCCACCACTACAGCGAGAACGTGTTGTGGTTGTAGAGCCAGCCAAAAAAAATACACAACATGTAGCTGTATTTCCTCCAACGCATAAACAATAGCGAATAGATCCGCATCCGTTACTGGTCTTGTTTAAATAACAAGATGCACTTGTCACGCTTTCTGGTTTTATAATGGTTGGAAGCTGGTATGTTTACCCCCTCCCTCCCGTATTTTCCTCGAGCGAGAGCGTGTCTAAACCGCTCTTGCTTGCCTCACGGCATTCACGCTATAAAATCCCCACTGCCTGAACGAATCTATTTGTAGTATAAGGCTCAGGACCTTTCAGGGGCATTTCGGGGGTCACATAAAGAGGAAAGATATTTCAAGTATGAAAAACAGAATCAACCCCTAACAAGTAGAAGGATGGAAGACTGAACAAAGAGCTTGATTCAGCAATGTCCCTTCGAACTCGTACATCAACTTGAATCTTTGGGAGTTTGGAAGGATAGTTGAATTAACGGTTCCTATTGTCTTGGCCGCAAATTGGGGGCTGGGACACGCAGACTTCAGCAACACCGAAAAGAGGGCCACGTCCTTCAGTTTTGACTGCCTGACAATCCAAAGATCAGCCGTCAGCAAGGCGAAGCTCATCCATATTCTTTCTGTTGTTCGGAACTATTGACGCACAGTGGACTATGGGGGAAATGTCCTCGCCATCTTGTTTATTCTGCACTTAAAAGAAGCAGAAGCTATTATCGCAGGGCGTTTACGTTCGCTTGACAAGTTCCGTCACAAACATCCGAATCCCTCGCAACACCCCAATGCTATATGCTAAGGCTTGTGCACCAGCGATATATTTGATTTTTTTCTCTCTCTAATCTCTTGGTTTTTCGCTTGGCCCGACGAGTCATTCACATTCCATACCTGGGAGTTTTCAAGTGGGCCATTTAGATAAATGAATCCATTATCATTCACAGCAACGAACTCTGAACTTAGGGAACTTTCGGCAATGTCGTCTCCCATGTACCAAATCTGAAAATATATACCGAATCAATGTTAAGCTGAAAGCTTGTAAAACGAAAATTTCTGAAACCACACGATAAACAAACAGAAGCTAAAAAGGTCAAGAGCTACGATGACGGCAGGCCTATATAACTAGTACAGGATGTATCCATGGAAAGTTGTTTTCATAGAACCAGAAACCTAAACCACACGCTCTTGTAGACATCCTAAAACAAATCCCCCTCCCAAAAAACTAATAAAAAATAAAATAAAAAAACTTAATTGATTCCATCTTGCGTTGTTGAAGATGCGAGACGCGTCCTGGACCCGAATTTTTACTACGAAATTATCGTTTCGAGAAGGACCGCACGTTCAAATTAATTCAGCACTATTATGGAGATGATTCCTGCACGTCACCTTTGTACACGCTAACGGCCAAAGGTCAATTGCATTTGCGCGGGCAATCTTGGCTTGTGCCAGGAGCAGCAGATGCCGATTACACCTTACACAAGGTGTCTATTGTGACATACAGCAACGAAGTCCTGGACGAAGTAACCCTTCGACTCAACCAGTAAATTTCTTTCTTTTTTCTTTTTTAAATAGACTTTTAAAAGTCGCTGTTAATCTTGTGGTGCTTTCTATTTTAGAACCTGTCCCGGGTACGTGAGTAAACCTTGGCGCGTGCATAAAAGCTACATGATTTACAGCTACCTGGAGAAAACTCAACGGTTAGTTCAACGAGCCACGCATAGCAGTAACCCAAAGCAGCCGCAGCAAGCCTCGGAAAAATTGCAATCCAATTCATCGAAAAAGGCTCAGCAAAAGCGCCATGTCGTTCATCAGCACACAGATGATATCGAAGAAATAGACTGCCTATCCGCCCTCCATGTGGTGTTCCACGAACTCCAGCTCCTCCGCTCGGAGCGCCGCAAAGCGCTTCAACTTGCCTCGTCACCTACCTACTTGTTCTTGGGTGATATTCACCCACAATTACATGAACGATCTTCCTACCGCCCCACCGCGTATCAACTGCCGCTTCTCAAAGTACACCAGGTAAAATTGAGAACGAAAAACCGCCAAGCCCTCTAATAAATCATAGTAATATTAATAAATAAATAAGTAAAACTCGCCAGTTATAGACAGAAATTCCAATCCTTGGACTGTCACTGTACACAACTGGAGGGCTAAAATGGGTCTGAATCTCCTTCGTTTGTCGAACCCCCTTATGCTGTGCGCCCTGCTGACATGGAAGCCATTGGGCCTATCGTAGCCTGCCGAGTTAGAGGTTCTTAAAACAAGGCAAAATGCATGCATGTATGCCCAGTGTGTTCTTGATGGGCATAAAAAGCTGTGGAGCTGCGCGGCGGGCCAGCCAAGGCCCAAGGTAAATTTACGAGAGTCTGCGGGAGTCATATTACAGAAACAAACACCCCGTGGTGGGCAGGTAAAAGAGACGTGGGGGGTGGGCACTGGTTGGAATGAAGGATCCCCAAACGTAAAAGTTAAATGCAAATGCCATCGTCTGTGCTCTATCAACTCCAAGTTTACGGCCTGAAAATGAATAACTGACGCAGATCAGTTGGACGAAGAGAATGACTTCGGAGGTGTATATATCCTCTCTACCAAATCTCTTGAAAAAAAAATTTGGTTTCATATTATTCATAAAAAGAAGCTCCCCAGAGCTTTACTGTTAATGAAATGCTTCCCATGTTGTACAACTAGTCTATTGAATTTGTTTCTTTCTTTCTTTTGTCTCGCAGATGGACCATTGCCCGATTTGCAAAGCCGTGGCCAAATCCAACGAAAGAACGCCACCTCATTTACATGCAAAGCCACGTTTGCCTGTTTACCCGTTCGGGGACTGGGTCAGCCAACGCTGCGAGACCCGTTCCATAGGTACCTTCCTCACCAGAAGGGTGAAAATGATACCACCCATTCCAACCCCCAAAAGTAAAATACGAAACTTTAGCTTTATTAAATTGCATAGCTAAAACCTTTTTCATTTCTTTATGTTTAGGCTACGCACTACCAACTCCGTCTACATTTCAAGTTCTTATTCAATATTACTCGGATCCCTTTTGTAAAAGCCCAACGTTCTCGGTCCTGGCACGAGGCAGTTATAAACCAGGCCCGGACTCTGAATTGGTCCAGGGCGGAACAGAGTATGACTTTTACATCGAAAGCCTGACCATTACTCCCCAAACTTACGGCTTTGTGATGAACTTAAATGGGCACCGAGGAAATGTGTGTGGGCGTGACCATAGTTGGGTACTGGGAGTGCCCCAAGACATTACTACAACAGGAGGTTGTCAAGGACTTGGCATTAAAGTTCCTAGCACTGCGTACGATTTACTTAAAATGTCCCTTAATGATGATGGACAACCCTGGCTCCATTTCGGCATCCTAGAAACAAATCATGAAGTAACAGTAGAACATAACGGACGACTCTCAAGACCGACAGCGTATCAACCACCCTTGGCCCAATGCAAATCCAATGTCCGCGACTTACTCAACGAAGAGGACAACAACTTATTTCCTGTTTTCAACGCTCGCACAGCTTCGTCATCCCAATCCATCACGTCTAATATGCCCGTGATTGTGGCCAGCGTAGCAGTAACCATGCTATGTCTTATTTAAACGATGCAGTTATAGTTAATTACTACAAGCTTTATAATCTCGCTGATTTAAAAAAGAAAGAAAAACTCAGGTGGATATAACTGTAAATATACTGTACATTATCGTGATTACCCACATGTCATTATTAAACGCTGCATTTCTTCCTATACCTCGTCAATTGTACTGTGCCATATTGTCAAATCGCAAGAATACACAACTAAATCTGTGTTTTTTCTGCTATTTTACATTATTTTAATTTCCATATTTCTGTCTTCAGGATGTTCTAAGTAATCCCCTTGCCCTTCACCAGAGGGCAATAGCGTGCGCTGCAGAAATGAAAGGTCCCGAGTAGAAATAAAAAAATTCGATCACCTTGTTTCACGCATGAAAGGCTGTATGCTGCATTTATTTACACAATAAAGTGCTTCAATAAGATAACGCTAACGTTAGGATTCCCTTGTAGTTCAAGAAACAAGTCCTCATAACAAGTGATGTGTACTTCCTCGTAGCATGGTATCATTAGCCGAAGCAAAATGTCCCCCGCAGTTATGCAGTAGGTGGACCTTGTCCGTTCCTGTCTTTTACATACACACCAATTTCTCCTTGAGTTAAACACAAGCATAGTCCATTTTAACATTTAAATATCAAACAATATTAACAAGAAACCTGTCTAAAAAAAGCCCAGCTATTTCTCTTTCTTAAGATGGAAAACACTATACAAAGTTTGGACTCCGAAAGCAAACTTGGGAGCGCAGGTACTATAAAGCGGTTGGTAACTAGTTTCCCCACTTTTCCCATTAATTTCACGTGCAATAGCTTCTCCTCTTCCCTTCCTTCAACTTGAGTTCCCTGCATCTTTCTTTCCTTTTTTTCCGTGAGCGCGGCAGCTTCTTCTGCTACCCCTCGTCTCTCATGTCTTATACTTCCACTTAATTGCTGACAACAATACAAGACTTCCATCAGCTTTCCCATCAAGTTTTATAACAGCGTAGGGAGAATGCATAGTAAGGGCGATAGAAAATAAAAAAAAGGGGAAAAAGGAGGAGAGAATGAGAGAAGGAACCACAGACGGAGTGCTCAGGCGGATAAAAAATTACGTCTTAATGGGTCCCAGCCTCCAGTGTCATGTCGAGGGACGTCGAGGATGAAAAATGGGACGAAGAGGGCGTCCAAGATGGCGTCCTTCTCTCGACGACTCCACGCAAGAGATGCTTATGCCTTATCCCTGCAAGGAGAAAGCCAGGTTTTTTTAAGGGAGAAAAAAAGATAGGTGTATATACATAGGCAAAGGCAAAAATGGGTGAGCTACTCGAGGGAATTGCCTATGCCAGGACCAGCTGCCAAGTAGACGTCTCTTCAACCCTCGGTACAATTTTTTTCAAAGTCCCGCTCCACATCTTCACCCTCAAACACATGTGGGATGCAAAAGAGAAGGCAGTGCAAAGGCGGTGTTGCAAAGGGGAGAATAAAAAACCGAACCGGAGAAGAGTACACACATACACACATATATATATATATATATAGGCCCACCAAAAGAGAAGGGATGAGGGAGGTGGGGGTTTGATGTGAGGGTGCAAGGGTTCTGGACGAAAAAAAAGTGAAAAAAGGAGAGGAAGAAACTGGAGTAAAAAAAATAGACCAGAGAATGAGAAGCAGAGTCTATGCCTAAAAGCAATCAATACATTTGAAGAGAGCCATCATCGATTTTTTTCAGCTCTCAAGCTTTTGTTCCCTGTCAAGCTTTGCATATAAGGGTTGAGTACAGGAGGGCGACCTCATCACCCACCACCCCCTCCTACCGAGGCCAAGCACAAGACGAGAACACGGATTTTTTTTAGGCCCCCACTACTGCATCTAGTACCCTTTATTTTATTTTTTCGTCCATGTGATCATCTCCCAGCACACGTACTGTGATCATCCATATCATCAGTCGTGGAAGATGGGAGGCAAAGTTTCCTGTGGTGCTTTACTGGCTGATATCAAACTCCTGTGCAAGGCTTGCGTTCGCGAATGCTGGCAGTGAAATGGTTTGCAACTAAAGGTGCTGGATGAGGTGCAATAAGGTGTCTTCCAGAAACGTCCCATAGAGATGGGTTTACCCGGAGAGTGTCTATCTATCCTTGTAGTTCCTTGTAGTAGCAGCAGTTCTGCATTTTACGGTCTAGTGGTATCATTGCAAGTGATCGTCTCTTTTTCTGCGCTACAAAACTCCCTAAAAAGAAGCCCGCCAAGTCTTTGGGAGACAGGCAAACGAGATTCTGCAAGGCAGCAATAAGCTTGCGCCAAATACGAAGCGCATTGTGTGCCCCAACTCCCAAGTCAAGGTAAGGTATTGGTAATAGCTCAACGTAGACCGTTAGAAATTTCCTTTCACTTAACGGATCTCAGTTTCGGGTTATCGTCGCATGATATTTTACCAGAGACTCGGGCAAACGAAGGGAAAGACAATTCCGGCGTTAATATAAGGCGGCGAACAAAAAACAACAACAGATTAATACCAAGCTGGCCAAAGAAGCACGTATGTTTTTCATGACTGGATGACGCACGAGCAGCTTTGGGCCTTTGATGACCATCACCCTCATTTTTTTCCTCCTCTCTCTTTCTCTCTCGTGGTTCTTTTCCTCCCTCTGTTCAAGTTGTATGGAATAAGATTAGGGTGGAAAAAAATGGGGGCTTGTTTCTCTCCATTTACTTTTTCCCTTCCCATTCTACATTACTCCTCTACTGATAATCGAAATTTCTGTCTCCCATTCCCCGCAAGCTCTAACTAAAACTGGGATCTGTAGTTGGCCTTCTCTTTTTTACGTATACACTGTACAATGTACAGTATACAAGTATACAGTCGGCCAAGAGCTTTGCTCACGCTGATATAAGAATTCGAAAAAAAGGTATACAAGCGAAAGCTGCAAATGCAAAGACAAGGCTGGGCTTAACATATTACTGCAGATCTCAAAATCCAACAGGCTACAGGCCAATCACAAGGTTCGACAAGAAAGTAATAAATACAGGTCAGTGTCCCGTAGTACAATTTAAGGACCTACCCAAAATAAAAGAGAAAAGAAAGAAATGCAAGAATTTCCGGGGGAGTATCAGGAGAAGGTGGGTGCCGATAGACAACACGCACGCAATTTGGCGTGTGTATACACTGCGAACCGCGGGATTCCATATAGCGTGTGCTTTTCCTGTGTGTACATGGAAACATAACCGTGTTTGTAACGGCACATTAGTTATAAGAGTTGCAAGCGTCCTAAAGAGAGGACATCATATAAAGAGGAGGGATTGCGATGGAACCAAAAAGCGACCGATATTTACTGCTTACGACGGTTATATAGACTGGGAACACACATACACACAACCAGGCTTATTTTTTCCCCTTTTTCCTTTCTTGAACAAGTGTTAATATCACCTGCTTTTAAAACTATAACGCAGCACTTGAGCTGGATTCTTTTTTTTGTGGGGTGGGGGGAAGGCGTGCCTGTATGTGCTGTTGCTACACAGCTTGGAAGGCGCCCAAACATGAAAAGTTACTTTTTAATAGACGGGTTGAGGTAATTTACGACTAAAGTTCCTGGCCGGTACCTGCACATCGTCCCCGTAATACAAAAGTCGAAATCGCACTCACGCTCAGTACTTATGGGTCTGCTCCGGTTTCAACTTTGGTAATTCGCAGACAACAAAACAAAGTAAACGCAAGTTTTCATGGAACCACCCCTTAAAGCTATTAGCTTTCGAACGTGCTATCGTTTCGCATTAAGCTGAGCTATTTATTTATACATACACACGCAATTTATGTATTTTTTAAAACTTTTTTAATGTTCTTAACAATTCAGGGACTAAAAATCCACTACGGTGATATTAAGATCACTTTTCTTAATGCCTTGGAGGACCTCAAAGAAAAAATAAAATAAAAATACTGTATAGAAAATGTCCTCCAACGGCAATCCCAACCTCTTCCGGGGTCCCCGGCAAGTAATAAAAAAAGAAAAAAGCTCGATAGAATGTTAGCGTACGGGGCAGATAAGTAAAGTTGCCGTTGCACAAAAGAAAGCTTTCGTTGAAACTCCAATTAAAGTTGGAGCTACCGAAAAAGCTAACTACTTGTTCTATTACTCGTGCTGGAGCAGCAATTCGACCGAGATTCGTCTTTTTACAACCTGGCCATAAAAATTACTATCCAA
Organism: Lepidurus packardi; assembly: GCA_023053545.1. Lineage (NCBI taxonomy): Eukaryota > Metazoa > Arthropoda > Branchiopoda > Notostraca > Triopsidae > Lepidurus > Lepidurus packardi. The sequence goes on from JAKZAN010000007.1 coordinate 5,412,823, forward strand.
TCCTGCCAGCATAGACCACGAACCAATCTTTTCTCCCCTTTTACCTCCCCTTGCTGTCGGGTTACGTCGCGTGTATGGCTCGTGACACCCTGCGTATATTGTACTGTGCCTTATTTGAAAGACATATGCAAATGAAGGAGCGTTTTGACATCAACACGGGCCTTTGATGAGCACGGACCAAAGGGTTAAAAACCCCGCCTCTATGTATGCGCCCAATAAGGAAGGTGGTGCGTACGAACACGAACACAAAAGCCGAGGGAGTCTGAGTGTGTGTGGTGCATTACGGGAATGAGACGTACATGGGATGGATGAGGGCTCCTCGCCTGCGTGATTAACCCAAGTTTGTCCCCGCGCTACGCGTCCATTGGGGGTTCAAAGGGTTAAAAAACCTGCGGACACAAAGCGGCAGAGCAATAAGGCATAGGATTCACCCCTTTCGGTACTCCTCCACTCAGCTCATGTGCGGGAGTGCGGCTATACCGTCTTAGGAAGCATGCGTGAAAAGGGGGCTAACAATTATGGGGCAAAAGAGATCGCATCCCGGCAGCACAGCACGGTTGCCCTGCTCTATGAAGAGCAAAGCAATCGAGCTGAAGCAGAAGCAATGCACAGCAAAGGAGCATCCACTATTGCGCCGCCAAATAACTGCCCTCGCTTTCTCTCGCTCTCATCATCCCTTAATTGTGCCACATGGGATTAGGGTTTCACCCAATGAGTAGCGTCAAAGACCCAGGACGGGAATTCTCGCTCCCACCCAGCTCCCAGCAAATGTAACGCTCTTGGTGATGTCTTCATTTCTTCCTAAAATATAAAAAAAATAAATGAAATTATGGGGAAAGACTAGTAAGTTATTCCTTTTTTTCCCCAGTGAACTCTATTCTTTCCCCAATTATCTTTATTAGACTTAGGGATCCCTTCGAAAAACTGGAAAACTGAAAAACTTCCAAAGTTACGGAGCTTGAGAGCTTTAGAAAGAAAAAAAAATTAATACCAAGCCCATAAAAAATGAAATTCGAAGAAAGAGAACCTTAGCTCCAAGCAGCCAGGTTATAAAGACGAGACGCAAGCAAGCTAATTACCGAGGATCAGTCAAGGATGAAATTAAAGCCCTCTTGGCCTTTGGAAACTTCGGGGGAGGGAAAAAACCATGCTATTTTTCATGTCATTATTTTTTCATTTCATTTTCTTTTTTTCCGTCTCAAGACATCTCCTTAAGAGCTCGGTTTGCTGCATAGCAATCTATTTCTTCGTCAACCCAAGCTAGCCCCAGCAGCACAGCATCCAGCCCCCGCTGACACGAGGCTTTATCCCAATGACTTTCCTTTTCTTAATCCCAATAAGAATAGCTGATACGAGACTAGACCAATCAAGTTGTGGGGAAACCCTGTGTCTCATTTCCTATCGGGCGGGGGTTAAAAAATCCTCGAGACACAAACAACAGAAACGAAAGAAGCCGAATTTCTTCTTTATATGAGTTGGTTCCTTCTTTGTGGTCTTTTTTGGTCGTTGCGTATCTCGCAAGTGGAGTGTGTATGTCTGCTGTGTCTGTTATGTTGCTTCACTGACTCGATTGCCATCATCTCATCAAGAAGGAAACCGGAGGCGTCCGGGAAACGATTTAATTAAAAAAGGGGTGGTCCATGGGGCGGAAAACCTTGAAGACGAATAGGCGGCTAATGTAAGAAAACAGTCACCCCCCTCTCTATCTTCTATCTCGTTCAATGCAATGTCTGTTTGTTCGCTATAGAATCAAAGGAGGAGTTTTTGGGCCGGGGGACTCCCAGGGAACGAGTCTAGGGGCCAAGCCACCCACAGCAATCTGGTTGTAACCTTCCAACCTCGGGTTTGCCGCTATCCTGTTGTTTGTCTGAATTGTCTCCCTGGGACATTAAGACAGCAGCACGAGGCCGCTTCGGATATACACAGTATTTTTTGTTGTTTCGCTTCTTTTAACCCCTCCCTTTTTCATTCCTCTCTTGTCTGCTTTCGGGTGAAACTGCACGGACTGAGACTTCCGACAGCAAACTTTACCCGCCCACTAAACCCCATGATGCCATCCCTTCGCCGGTCCTGCCCTGCCCCGGCAGAATGGGAGCCGAAGCAATCTTTGAGAGCCACACGAACGAGCGATAGCCGTGTCTTTCAAAATGAAGACAGCTCTTGCAATTGGACTCTGAGGAGTCGTGAACGCAATCAAGACGGTCAGACGTCGATGAGTTTATGCATGAAATTGTTCCTTCCCATTCGCCTTCCCCCCAGTTTCCTTTTCTTTCCTTTTTTAAGTCAAAAACACACAGACAAACCCAACCCGCTCAACCATGCACGACAATCTTTTCCAGGACTTGCACTATTACTAAGTCATTCCTCCGATAAGGCCGACCTACGTGCCATCTTGACGCTAATCACACCCAGCTTCCCAAAACTGGGCTCTCTCTCCGTGTAAAGTCTATTCGGGATGCGTCCCATACCTATGGTAATTCTCGTACTCTCACGACACTCGCGAGAGTACACATAAATAGCACCATTTGGGGATTTTCACGTGGATAAAAACATCTAAAATTGGGATGGCGATAGCCTGATCGCGTTTGCAACAGCACGTGGCACTAAACAAATAAGGTGAGTCACGTTTTTTATGCGAAGCTGTTCATCAAGGCGACTTGCGGAGCTTTGGGTTGCAATGAGACTATTGTACGAGGAATTTAGTTTGGCTATATCGTATACAGTGACTTGGGGGCAAAAGCATCAAGGCATTGTTGTTTCTCTTCCGAAAGAATAGGCGTCTTCTTAGGCTACAACCAGTGTTAGGAGAGGGAGGAATGCATAACAGGCCATGCAAAGCCATCGGGCTTATATAACTTTCCTAAAAAGAAAGAAAAAACAAAAAATATCCCCATCCGCGATAGGACTTGGGGAATAAGTCGAGATCAGTATGGTGCTTGAAAAGGGAGAGTAGTATACGGAGACAGAGAGTAAGCTCATTACAAAAAATGGGTGCAATCACAGGGCATTAAATGGGAAGTTGGCGTCTTACCTTGTCCTTTTGGTGCTATAAAAGGAATTGGCTTTCGTGCAAGCTCTTCCTCCTTTTCCTGGCGTCATGATTCTCATTTCCTCAGTAATACAACAGGCCGAAGACCGCTCCCAACTCCTCAAGTTTGATTTGGAGACGGCCAAGATCCGAGACGATGCAGTCGCCATCAACGACCCATCTTCACGTGTCAAAGCCCCTGTGTCCTCTTCACCGATTTAATCCCAAGCAGATCATCATCATCAAAGTTGGGGAAATGCCACGGCCAAGGATCGACTCAAGCTTTTGGGGTCCCACCACTGGCTCCATTGGTTTCTCTTTCTCTCTCTCTCATCCGGCACGGATTTTGACAAAAGAATTCACGAACGGAAACCTGAACTAAAAAAAGACGAGCAAATAGAATTATTTAAAGTAACGATCTACATAAATTCATCCACAAGAAGACAGGCAGCTTATCAACACAAAACGTTCTCAGCGTTCATTTGCATTTCGCAGATTCGAGAAATTCAAGATCTTACAACAAAACAAGAATTTCATTGCGAATATTGTTACATTTCTAAGCAGACTTTTAAGCAGGCACGTGGCAGGGTCTCAAGGTTGAGCCACACTTAACATTACAAACCCAATTCTTTAGAAATAAATAAAAATAAAAATTGTGGTTTTCTCCAAAACTCAGGCCGCCACATTTTGTTTCCCAGTAAGGGTAAAGAAAGAAAGCTTGAACAAACAGAGGAGTTGAATGCGACGACAAAATGAAAAGTATGCATCACATTAGAACCAATCCGTAGCGAGTCTTTTGTCTCCGTGGGGGGTAGAGGAACAGTAAATTGAGACTAAAAGCGAAATGCTGCAACGAGTTTCATGAGAAAACAAGAATCTGAGAACGTCTAAGCGATTCTCTGATACACTCAAGAAACATGCATGAAAAGTCTGTTGGGTCTTGGGAAAAGGAAAAAAGATGAATTAAAGCACCGTTTCGTTTTCGTAGCTACAGCTTTGATAGTTAGAGGCAGAGGCCAAGGAGGAAAAAAAAGCATGAGAAAGCACTATAAATAAATAAATAAAAACTCGTCGATCGTCGTCTTCCCCCTTTTTCTTTCCCGTTTTCCCTCAGAAAGCAAGTATTGCTGCCTTACGATACGTCACGCTGGTTGAGTTCTCGCAATAGGCTGATTTGCCTGCCGTTGTAGGTTGTATTACTTTACAGAGTCGACCAACAGAGCCGAGCTGCAAATCCTGGTTCTTAGGGACAAAAAAAAAAGACGAAACACTAGACAATCGACATGGAACGTCCATTAAAAGCTTTCCCTAGTTTTACTTTCTTTTTTGCTCTGTTTTTTTGTACAAATCTACGAAAGAAGGCGTCGCCCCAACTCTTCTCCGAGACTGACGAGTTAAAAGGTGGGCATGTATAAGCGTTGTGTTCTTTACATCCACTATGACCTAAGGTCATCCACAATTGTCTGTTACAAAAGCTTTTACGTACTCCAGCAACCCCGCCTTTCATAATTCACCGTCCCACACTAACGAATAGCTGCATTCCGAGTGCTATCGGACGCGTTCAACGCGGAAATGCAATTCTATTGACCCCACGGGGATGCGTGTACTTTACCTTGTGCACCGAAATTGTACAATAATAAACGAAGTCAGAAAATCAAGACGAGAACTGCAAACAAGCACACAGGGAAAGGGAAACTATATATCCAGCTTGAAACTAATTGTAAGCAACTCATCTTACTTCTTTTCTTTGCTAAGAACTTTGTTAAGAAAAGAATAGAAAAGGAAGAAAGTCTCGTTAACCTTATTAACAAGAAAAACGAATCCAAGTCTAGGAGCTCTCCTTTCAAGCGCTGTGCTGAGAAAGTGAAAAAGTTCAGAGCCAAGAACTAGAGGAAAAAAGTGATCAATTTGGGTTGGCTGTATACCTCAAGATGAAACGAAAGGCTTGCCGAATGAATAATAAGAGAGGCGAGGGTTGAATTTAAGAATTTTCATCTGCAGGTTGCTACAGCAACCTTAAACCTGAAATGAAATCTTTCTTTCTGCCAACCTTCGCTCCACGAATAGAATGTAAGAAGCCTAGTTCAGACTTCCATCTCAATGCCCAATTAAGCAATTGTGACTGATACAAAGCACTCAAAGCATGCCAAGGATAACCTCACGTAGTTCGTAGTTTTCAATGCCAGTTCCAAGGTACCAATTTCCAATCGAAATAGACTATCCTCACACCAAGTTTTTCACCGTTAGTGCTAAAATAAGAAAAGCCCCAAAGACCTTTAACACACTATTGTATAGTACCTTCACGTCCTGCGACTATGTGCTCTACTGGTTATGCTTTGGATACGAAAAAAAGAAAAGAAAAAAAAATGAAAAACTCATTCAACACCCCCTTCGGTTTTCCCAACCCCCACAGAAAAGATGATTCTGGTGTAAGGGATAATGTCCCGGTTGTCGATCACGACACACCTCAAGCCCATAAAGCCTCCACACCTCGGACTTGTCAAAAAAAAATCGCGCCCAACGTGACGCCCATATCAGACCAAAATCATGTAGAAAAAAAAACATGCAATGCCATATCCATATCTTGTCAGATATTCCTCGGCCATACCTCACGAATTTTCTTTCTTTTACTAAAAAAAGTTTAAAACACGCGTTTACCAAACACATTCATACGAAGAACACTCGGCAAAATGCCCGAAATGGACTTGTACAGCGTACTCGAAAAAAATGGGGGGGGAGGGGGGAAATAGCAGAGTATAGTGAAAAAAAAATGAACAAGTTCTAAGCCGAAACTGCGTGAGAATTTTCATATCGCGTGTCGTCGCGTGCAGCAAATTATCTTATAAAAGCCAACCAGCCGACCCAATCTTAGCTCTCCGTTATGAATAAACCGCTGGCCATATTCTGCCCCTACTAAGAGGCGCAGAGGGGCAGCACCCATAATACGAGTTCTCCCAGCCAAGTTACCAAGCAATTCAGCTTACTGCAAGCCAGCGTTTACATTCCTCCTTTGGCCTTTGACAAATGAGCGGTGCCAGGAACCGTTCCTGCCATTAACTAATGCCATGCCATCCACTTTGTGGCCCCAGCAACACCCTCATCTCTCTCACTCTCTTCGGCAGCACTATTTCTTGCTCATGTTCGGCTCCTAAGACCATTAAAAAATCGCCTTTCATCTAATACTGAAAGTTGCGCTAGCTGGCAGGATAGGTTGGATAATAATGCTTCAACGTTTTGTCTTTGTTTCCAACGCCCAGCCAGTACCACCCCCAAAAAATAATATTTTTTTTTTACGTTTCCCTCAACTCCTCCGACGCTCTAATCTGGCAGCTCTTTCCTAAGCAACAGAACACGGGAAAGACGAAAAGCCAAACTATGCCTTCAACCTCCATGTAAGTAACAAATAGAACTTCTCCCTCTCCACTGCAAGCTTGAAATATTACTTGGACAATGAGTTTGGGCATTTGGGGGCGAAGAGATAAGAGCTCTCGGTTTTCAAACTCAATTATCGATTGACCACTACTAACTGGAGCCTAAAAACCGAAGAAGGTTGGGGAGATTTGGGTCTTATAGTCTACACAAACCTTTATTCCACTCCCCACCCCCCAATCTCCCTGTTGCATTAACGTTTGGGGGCTGAAGCATAGCTCTTTGAACTGGACACGACTCCTGAACCATGTTCAATATATTTCTGCTCTCTGACGATGCAAACGCAGCAATATACAAAGGGAAAAAAGTCTTCTCAAAGTTTCTCTGCCTTCCACTTTTCCACTGTTCGCTTTGGTCTTAAGGCTTCTTTCTTCTAGATTTTTTTTCGTTTTTTATTGTTTTAAATGGGGCTTACTCTTCGTTTTCGGGTTTGGGATGCAATATCACCGGGGAGAGGGTTGAACCTCTATACATGGCGCGAGAATTGCGGAGAATTGGAATCGCCAGTTCCAGGCTGTGTAGATATTAGGAAAAGAGGGTCACCTCGAAGTCCATCCATCATGGTCGTCGCTGAAATAATCTCGCAGTTTTTTGTAGCGCATCGCTATGATTGGACGTGGCCTTTGCCTCGTTATGAACGACCCGGGAGCCCATAAATTGTGCTGGAAACATGGGCCTCGACACCCTCTTTTTTATAACTATGCGAATCTTACACAGCTCGCTTGGCCAACAGCTCATGGAATTTGGTAACGAAATACCAAAAGGAGACCCCCTCACAGCATACAGAAATACAGAAGCAGAAATCTATTGTTTGTGGATGGCAAGCAATATCCCAAGCCAGGCTAAGGCCATTTCATACAGTCAAATATACTTCTTTTTTTTCTTCTCTTTTTAACCCCTGTGTGCAGTGTGTATGCGGAAAGGTAATACTATGCACCACTTGTTTCCGTAATAAAATTCAAAAGCTTGTAATAATAGAAAGTGACTTTCAAACGCCAAGTCAGTTACATTGCTGTCACTCTTTAAAAATGTCTTCTATTTCTCTGGGCTCTCCAAAATCGAACTTGGAATTTGGGAGCAAAAAGACTGACAAGTGACAATTCTCCTTTTCACGAGACGCTGCACCCCCTCGTGGAATACTTTATTTGCCACACTACTCCTACTTACGCTTTTCGTCTCTTAATTCTTTCCCTATTTAATCGATACAACGATATTTTCGGTTTCTTTCCCCACTCCCCTCAAGGAAAATGCTTTTCAAGTGGGCCAATTCCTGATGTAGGGAAATGAGAAAGAAGGCAGGCATCCAAGCATCACGCTACGGGATCAGGTTCTCCCAACAAAGAAAAAAAAATAAGAAGACGTTGCTCAGGCTGTATCAGACTGTGTTACAGGAGGAGTGTGACAGTGACAAGGGGCGGAGAGTCCAAACCTGGCGCTAGAAATGAACTCACTCAGCCGTGCGATATACCCGAAAGGAACATACACAGCAAATTAAATTGGCGCGAGGCATAAAACGTAGATCGGACCAGAGCTACACATATCGGAAAGTATAGAAGCTACTCTACAGCTCCTTCGCTTCTCAAGTTCCAATTGAGTTTGCATAGGCAAGTGCATTGTCTTGGAGATTAGCATAAATAGAGTTATTGCCAAGGTACAAGGAGGGTTATAAACTTTCCCCTTATTTTTTATTTTTTACTTGGAGGGGGGGGGGGGGGGATTGACAAGCAAAGAGCCTATGCACTCCCGGAGAATGCAAGGTAATATCCAATTGAGCAACTTGCATGCGCTTATACATTTGTGTCTGCTCATGTGTCTCCTACACGTTACATTAATAAGAAAAAGAAAATTAACTTTTTCTTCGCGACCCGCGTTTTTTTTCCCTTTTTTCACCTTTGCACATAAGAAGCCTTCACTTGCAAGTGCTTGTCAGGGAAAATAACTTGATCAATCTAAGTCCACGACAGGCAATCGAAACTGTCACTACATCCCATAAAAAGCTCATCAAATCGAACAAAAAATTAAAACATTTTTCATTAGCGAACCGTCAACAGAACCTCCAACGAAACAAGTTTACCAAAGTGACGGTTGTGGATAGTTGACGAAAGCGATTCAAACCCGAACGGCATTTTATGGCAAAAATAATTTTTTAAAAATATTTCTAACCATTTCGCTCGCAAATCAAAGAACAAGAAATCTACAAGAAAACAGTTATGCTTGCAGGGGGTATAGGCTTCCGTGTCCGAATGCGATACGAGTTGATCGGAAACATTGTTGGTACTATCATAACGCCCACCCCATGCACACCCTATGCTTTTTCTTCTCATTCCTTCTTTTTTTTTTTTCAAAAAACCTTGCCCTCCCCCCTCCGACTGGACATCGTACACAGATATATACACACACAGGAATAGGGATCACCGAACGCTAAAGAGGGTAGGTTTTGGATACTGCGACGCTGAAGGTTATATGGAAGGGAGGATGCACACAGGCGATCAGAGAGTTAGGGCGGGTGTCATAAAAAACTGCCCAGATGACGATGGCAGTTTGGGAACTTGTAGTTATTCCTCTCCTACTGGATTTTTTTTCTTTTTTACCCTCGGCACCACATGTATAACTTTCTTTCTTTCCATCACATCATCCACCCTTAATACCAACGCAATATCTGGGCTGATAGGTAGGCTAGGGTGATATTTTATGACTAATCTGATCAGGGCCATTAGTTCGGCCATGCCATGTGAACGCCGCGAGAGTCATTGGGGAGTTACACAACGCTGTAAGAAACGAATCTCTTTTCTGGAAATCCCCTTTGCTGCCTTCAAATTGCTAAACTGCTCATCTTCCTTCCTCTCGTATACACTTAGTCACGTAAATATTTTTTTTATAATCATCGTCTGACACCGTCACTTATTGCGTCACCGTCCGAAGTATAAGCATAAAAAAAAGCATTTAAAAAAGGAAGGTTAAAGAAAGACCAGTTAAATAGGGTATTGGCAACGAAAATTAGACGGAGCTCATTTTCTGCTTTACCGCTTGCTGATTTGGATTGACGAGACAAAGCAGCTACATTTACATAATTAGACCGCATCAGTAATAGCCCTTGCTTCTTTTTCCCCGGGCTCATTCATTTTTTTATCCCCCCTTCGCTCTCATACTTGCTTTTTTTTATCGGTGTCACTTATGCTCGACAGTTTCGCCGTCCTTGTTGGTTTTTACACAGAACAAAGTACACGATACAAAGAAACGCCTGGGTAATCTATGCTAAAAAAAGGAAGGGGGAATAAAAATTACGGACTGAGGAGACGGAGAAATTAGCTTGAGCAACATTTGCCAGCAAAGCAGCAGCCGTGGCGTGCACTCCATTTAAATTCGTTTTAATTTGGTTGCAGCCCCCTTTGCACTCTTTTGTTCCCACCCACCCTCTCTTGGTCCACACAACCCTCCCCGCTATATCTCCGTCGTAAAAAAAGGAGTTAGGGCTACGGAAATTGCATTACGACTTAGAAGGAAAAGACTTGCACAACACAAGCTTCGATTCCAATTCATGTTAGCTATTTTTTCCACGTACATCGACAATACTCTTTCGGTCCTCCTCTGCTGCTGCACCCCCCTTTGCACGCAAGAACCCGACCCAAAGTCCATGGAATTTAATGCAATTACATCCAATGGGTCCGTCAAAGATTTTACAGCTGACGCGAAAACTAAAAATACAAAAGAATAAAATGAAAAAAAAGGTTCCTCCGAAACGACTGCAGCCAAAAGGCGCATTTTATGTGCTCAAGCGTAGGAGACACTTTGGGTTCCAAGATGGAAAATTGTCGAAAAGTTTGCTCACGTCAGCCCCTTGTCACACATTGTGTTGATTGAAGCAAAAAAATTGATGAGGGTAAAAAGGAAAAAAAAAGCAATTTGGATAATCCATCATATCGTTGATGAATCCCTTGTCCCCGGCTCTCTCTCTCTCTCAAAATAAAAGTTCGCAGGCTATATAGAGGCAGTCCAAGTTCCCAAGTTTTCCAAGTAAAAGCTTTCTGAGTTTCTCCTTGGGAAACGGGATTGCCACTTTATACTTTTTATAAGAAAAGAAGTTCTCCATATCAGACTTAGCTCATTAAAAAAGACGAAAGAGAGCGAACCTAGAACCAAGGGGGTAGTAAAGGTTTTAGTACTGGGGAAAAAAAAAGACTTGTGCTTTGTCAACTTCCTAAATTCAATTCCGATTCTCTCATTTGTCTAGCCCCCGCAGTTAGACTAGCTTAAAACTTTCTTAACAACCTCTCTACTTGGCAGGCGCTCTATAAGTTCTTCCCAACTCTGTGAGTCCCAATCCCCCAATGCGCCCAAAAACTATTCTCCCAAGGTTTGAGATGAAAACTTTGTAATTGGAATGCCTCAAATAAATCTCGATCTCTCTCCAGGCGTCGCACGAATTAGACGAGACGCACTTCTTCGGCAAGGGACCTTATATTTCTACCCGTCATTTAGGGGCGTGCCGCTAGGTCTCAAAGGGTGGAGCGTTGGGAGCGTTCATTTCGGGCCCCACAGCCAGCGCTAAATGGGTTCGGCGTTGGTCAGTGTTGCTTCGTGATTAGTTCCCCAGCTTCGTGCACCTTTTTAGCATGCGCCTTCCTGCCCCAAGACGTCTGGGCGTTAATCACTCACCCAGGGCAAAGCCGGCCCTTCTCCACGGCAGCGAGCGGAAGGTTTGAAATCTGGAAAAAAGAGAGAAAAAATAAAATAAAAATAAAACTACTCCCGTTTTCGGCCTATTTTAATATTCTAGTCTTCGTTATACGCCTATCCAGTTTTCGCTTTAGCATAAGCTTGATATTATGCTCGACTGACACCAGCTGCTTTTTTTTCGTGGGTGCAACAGCAGCAGTATATAAGCCTATGGCAGAAGACGCAAGGCTAGAAATGGAGACATATAAGTAACAGAAAAGGACGGAAAAGAGAGCCGAGCACACAACATATAAGCATAGCACACCAATCTCATTTTCAAGGGGAAGTAATCTTCTCCTGCCGGTATCCCCAAGAGAGATGAGGCGGTATTAGAAGCTTCCAGCAGCCCAAAGCTTGATAAGGAACGACGCCTCATGCTAACACTTGGATATAAAATGTGTCTCGACATTTTAAAACTTCATCTGCTTATACATTACATTACATCCAATCCCCCCACCTTCCCTTGTTTTCCTAACTACAACTTAACTAAAGAATCAAGGAAAACTAACAACAAACCTGTTCCTACTTCAAAAAAGTAAAAACCGAAATAAATTTGGAAAATAACAAGTATATTGTCTTTTCTTTCCCTTTTCCCCTGGATGCCATCAACATATTGGCCTCCCCCACCTTGCATAAGTGGTCAGAATATAGAATATTTGTTCAGAGCCGACTACAAACAGGGAGGGCGCAGGAAGTGAAGCTCTTGTTGCTAGCGTAACGCTCGCTTTCTTGCCCATTTTTTCTGGAAACCCCTTCAACTTCACTCCCTCCACCTCCCCCTATTCTTTCAGCCCATTTCTGCATCAAAAGCAGGAGAACAGCAGCTCATCTCGGGGGTCTTCCATTTCTTGGGCCAAGCAGGCCAGGCAGGGTAGGCACTTGGCGCTAAAAGCATCACGCGGTCCAAGAAAATCGATGAAGTTATTACAAGGCACACACAGAGGCCAGAGTATAAGACGGGAGCGATGATGGCGGAAGGTATTGGGGGGTGTTTCATCTCGCCCTCAGTCTCGTTATGGTCATCTCCTGAACTGGACTCGTGGCATAAAAAACATAATCGGGTTTCGAGGGATAAGGGAACACTGCTGCCTGGTGGCGAAGCTCACCCTGACCAACGGAATGAGAGTGTGAGCATGAGCGGCGGAAAAAAGGGAAAAGAGTACTGCAGCAAGAGGGCGTCAAACAAGGCAGGAGTTGAGAGTTACAAGAATGGAAAGGAAAAAGAAATTAAGAGTGGCTAGAATTAAGTCAGCAGAGAGCTACGGGATTCACGGCGATGCAAAGCTTTTTATAAAATTATTTTTGTACTTTTCTAAGAAAGCGAAACAACTTAATATGCATTAAGAAGAAATAATTATAGTGAACCTAGCAATATTGTTCTCGTGGTTACCTTCGTAATCGAGCATCGTCCAAAGTCTTACTTTAAAAGGACTAAGTAATTACTCAGGAAATTCAACGAAATGCTTATTACTCTTGTTTTATGCAGAAGATTAATACGCATGTATATAAAGAAATAATTATACTGAACCTAGTAATAATGTTCTCGTTGTTACCTCTGTAATCGAGAATCATCTAAAGCCTTATTATAAAAATAGTTTCGAAATACGTACGTGGGAAGTTTCATGAAATGCTCATTACTATATTTTCTGCAGAGGTTGTTCAGCATAAGATGCCAGCGAAGAACTAGAGCCAGATTTGGGCATTAATAGCTTTTTCTTTTCATACCCAATCAAAACCCTTGCAAAGTTTCTATATGAATTACTAAAAACCTATTAGGGAGCTGTCATCTTCAGCGTCCACATTGATAATTTGACCCTAAAACCCCGCAACTTTTCCGAAGTAAATCTCTGGCCCAGCACTTTTTACCTATTTCTGGGGCGGATTTCTAATGGCATAAAGTCCTGCTGATGAGGGGTGGGCATGAACACTACATCAAACAAGGCTCTTATCCTGGTAAGGGTTTGAATAGTGGCACTGTGTATAACACTGATGGAGCTAAACTAAGACTCATTTCCTGCTTGTGCATTGAATAAAAGCTTTTGACCCATCTCGAAGAGATTTAGAAGGTCCGAACGACAAAAGCTTGATGAGTTTTCACCGCAGAAATGATAGACGTCCGGTTAGGGTAAGGCGACGCAGCCCTAGAGATGCGGGGTCGTCGTGGGGTACGAGTGTTCAGAGATGGGGTGGGATGGGTCTCTATGACAACCGGCAGGTTATTAAAGTGGGGGCGATGGATGGAGGTCCCGCCAAGACGGCCATTATTTTTAAAAGAAAGTACAGGGAGAAGACACAGAGGCCTCGCATCTCCCTTTTGCTGATGCTTTCTGAGTAACTTGTGATCCAATTAGAGAAGGTGGGGAACCTTCCATGCAATAGGGACTTCTAGGTGAATATGGACTCCAAAAAGTGCATTAAAAAAGAGGGAAAATAAAAAAAGCTTAGGAGCAGCTAATGGAGGAAGGGAAAGAAAAACGAACTTTGGAGAGGACAAAGGCGTACTTCTTATTCTTCCCGCCTTAGCACTTATTTTTTCCCTGGCAGGCAAGACATATGACTACTCGTGTGTAGGTAAAACTCAAAGAAGAAAAGGCGAAGACGTTAGCGAGTGTTTTGCCTAACCATTCAACGGGATCCTTTTCAAAAAATCCAACCTAGGAACTTAGACCCGGTAGTGCCTTTGTTTGTAACTTTTCCGTGGAAAACATAGGCAAGTCGCTTTCCCAGAAGTAGCAAGACTCCATAAGTTCTTCCTTTTGTGCTTCCGTTGCTTTTATTTTCAGTTATTGTCATATAGAGCAAAACAGTGGGCCAAAGAAACAGCCTCCCAGTTATCAGACAGCGAAAGACTTTGGCATGGTTGTGGGTCGGAGGTGCTGAAGCTAGCATGCTGGAATGATGCTTCATCTTCCGTAAACAGGGCACGTTGAAGCCGTCAAAGATGCTGAGCTAGCCAGATACACTTTAGCAATGGTGTCCCATTTCCAGCACGCCGGAAAAACATATTAGGGAACCAAGTATTGTTGCTTCCCGGACCGGTCACCACAGGGACTTATTTTCACAATCACCAACACGCCCCTCAACAAAAGTCTCTTGTCTTTTGGGCCTGGAAGACTTATTTTGGGGATGAAAGTGACTTGATCATGATCGAACGTCCTCCAACCTATGGTTATGAAACCGGACGGCCCAGGATGAGGATTGGGACGCTTATAGGGATGCTGCGGCTCATAACAAAAGGCCTGACACCTAAGCTTTTCCCTTTTTGCTTTTTTCTGGGGTGGGCAGGGCGTTTTGGGTGGCTGGGTTGAATTGTACCAGCACAAACCGTCCAGACGCCAAGCAAAATTGCACAGATAAAAGATGCTGGGGCATGACCTCGGGTCGTGGCAATGAGATCTCCATAAAAGACAAGGCAGAAGTAATTCCAGAGTCTGGGACACCGCGCAGCGTGTGCGACGTCGTGGGGTTGTTAGGAAGAAGAGGGACATTGACGCTAAAAGGTCATCAGCAACGTTCCCCGCAAATAACGAAGCCCAATGAAGGCTTGGCCCATTGCTATGACCCAATAAGGTGGCGTAATATGCCCTGGAGGCGACATTTTCCTTCATAGCACACTCGGGAACTCGCTAGCTAATACTATAGTTTGCAACGACGACGTCCTATCCACATCCTCGACAACACCACTATGCTCTATGCTCTATACCCCTGCCACCCACTATAACTATTCTCATTTCCCCCCACATATACGATACACACAAGAAAAGGCCTGCCATAATAAAAAAACAGAGTACAGCACGGAAGAAAGCTTTTTCCTACCTTTCCATACAAATGACGCATATGCTGGCAACGTCCAAGGGAAGACACATAAACTTCTGACCAACTTAATAGTATGGGCATTAAACATTTACCCGACCTCTAACTATTGCCCAGCCTTGGCGACGTTTCCGAGCCGAACCCAAAATGCGACATGGATGTCAAACAAAAGCAAGGACCTTTTTTTGTCGGCTGCATACACAACTCAAGTTCAAACGTATAGTTGCTTATTAGGAGAGCTATACATAGTAGACGATGGCTTTCGAATATTTTGTCAATGGGTTGTTTGCCTATAAAACGAGAGAACCCTGCTGTTGGCCAACTTTAATGATGAAAAGCATAGCCAACTTTAATGATGAAAGGCCAACTTCAACTTACGAAAAGCATATTCTGGATGTCTTTTGACTAGATACTCTATTACCTTAGCTTATCTGTTTTACAAAGACTGCACGTGCTTCCGCCTTTGGCAATACATGATATGACAGTCCGTTCGTCTGGCCACAAGAGAATACTTGTTTCTATTAAATTAGAAAAATGAAAAAAGGGGAAGAAATTAATAGTTCTAGTCGTAATACTCTGCTACTACGGTACGTATTCAGGCACACCAACGGAGTAATTACCTAATAAAATGGACAGTAGCAAGCCAAAGACAACAATGAGACAACCGATGACGGAATTCACGACAGAACCAAGTGGCGAAATGTCATATTTACCCCCGAGTGGACGGTATATTTACCAACCAGCTGACCTTGGCACACGGCACCTTGGTTGATTTGTCTATCCACGATTATGACTACTTTCTATTATTTCTGTATTACCTAACTGTTATGGGTACGAGACACGTTCTGTTTCGATTTAATGGAAGAAATATGTATACAAGAAGTTTCAGTTTAAGTCGAAAGATTCATAATGTACTCTTCATGTTTACTAGCGAACGAAACTGAGTTGGGTATTGGTGAATGACAAGCTCGATAGATGGCATCAACATCAATGGCAGCCTTAACAGAACAGAAGGCGTGAAAAAGTAATTGGCTTTTCGAAGTGGAAGAGTCATCAATTAAAATGCACAGCATGAAAAAAAAATGCTAATAAACCTTTTCTTTTGATATCCCTGACTCCCTGACCCTGCTATACTATAACTTTGGCTTTTAAAAAAATTAATGGCGCTAGGTCCTTAACATGAACAAGCGCCCACGTCCGTTGGCTTCATTTGCAATTCCAATAATGTGTAACGAGCTGGACTCGCGACTCTTCAACCCACATGATAATTCTAATGCAAATGAGTTGGCGCAGTAGGGTGATTAACAAACAGGACCAAATAGCAAACGCCAAAGGGGGCCGGGCAAAAATATACGAAACTGAACTAATTGATATGCTCATGGCTTTTCGCGCTTCAGTTCCTGCCTAATGAACTGACCATTTTTACAATCGTGCGCTAGATGCCAATAAAAAAAATCGACTAAATCATCTATTTGGAAACGTCCTGCTGCTCCTCCTTTATTATCTTAATATAATTCGGACTTGAGAAAAATAAATTTCAAAAAGGGTCCACTCCTCGTATGCTTAGCCCGTTCCTTTCTGTCCATCCCTCTCCTCATTTGCCTCCATTTTAAGTTTTTCTTTCTGGTGCAAATTTGCCTTGCCTAATTCTCTTTCGCTGTAACTTTTTCTGTCTCGCTACGGGTCTCTTTGGTAATGCTGCTTGCTTGAGAAAAGAGCTCGTGCCTCCTTTTTTCTAATTCTGGTCACGGATTTTTTTCTTTTCAAGCTCTAATTTCGCCGCTCGCTTTTCCGTTCCACCTAGCCAGACAACTTAATGAGTGTTTCATATGCATTAGAGGAGGAAGAAATGTAAAAGCTTTTTCTGTTCAAGAGGGACATCCACGATGAGCGGGGAAGACGCGACAGCAAATCTTTCATATAAAATCCCGTTCCTTCCCTTCGTTTTATTTTGTTTTCTTTGGCTGGATCACTAGGAGCCCCTCATGAGGGAGGATGAGATAACGAGACGAAATGGGATCTTCTCACCTGTGAAATGCAAATGTCGCAGCTCCATTTACTCGTCCTATCCCTTAATTGCTAATGGTGACTGATTCGTCAAGGTGACCCGCTGGGACTTTGCGAAGGTTTCTTTCTACTCGTGCACATTAAAAAGAAAAGAAAACAAGAGAAAGAAAAACGCTGTGGGGGAAAAAGAGCGACTCAAAGAGGAGGGAAACTTTTCCCTCATTTGCATATGCACTCGGGCGTGTTGTACCAGAAGCGCTACAGATGAGATGCGCGAAGCTTCGCTCATTGCCTTGATTGGTTGTGCCCAGCGCAAAGCAAGCACAAAACTAACAAAAGAGAGTTCATAATAAGGCAATTTCTTCCCAAAAAGAATAACTAAGCGGAAGCTCTAAGAAAGAGTTTGTTGGGCCCCAGTAATTTTCCTAATTTGTATCGAAAGAAACAAAAAGACGTATATGTAGAACTGAGTGGGAAAACAAATGTGGAGTTGACAAAGCTCAGGGAAATGCTGCCATGACAATCTTATCCAATAACTCAGTCCAGTCGCATTGGGCCAAAGGAAGTAAACCTATGTGAATAGAACGAATTTTGGAAAATTATACTGGCAAAAACGACCTAAAATTTCAAAAAGCAAACTACCTAATTTCGAAGCCAGCTCATCAATCCTGACAAGAGCTGTGTCCACTCCGACCAAACTGGACACCTTAGCTTCCACATCCGCGAGGAGACAACCGGGGCCCATCTCTTCAAGATCAATGTGACACTCGTTCACCTCAAGGCGACAGTTGCGACGCTCTAGCTTTGCAACGGGTATCAATCGCCCGGACTCGAGCCAACGAGACAGTGCTGACCTTACAAAGGCAGGATCCTTTGTTTCAATGGCAGTTTGAGCTTCAGTCTCACCCAACTCGGCAAAAGTGTTGAGCAAGGCCACGATGCTTTCTTCATCCTCAGTTTGACCAAACAAGGTGTCGACTGAAATTTCGGCACGTGAATCGAAAGGGTATCGCAGCGTCCAAACATCGTTTCTCAAATGGAGAGCGTAATGGTTAAGGGCCAATCTATAGTTTTTGAAATCGAAGTATTGGTCGAAACCGTGGTCCTCGGTTATTACTTTCCCACCCAGTGCTTCAGTGAAGAATTGGTAATTGCCGGAAAGTGTAATAAACTTACGTCGAAAAATAACCGTCCTCTGTTCTCTGGACGGTTCTTTCTCGAGTTCGCCCGGGCCGTGAAATTTCATTAAGGCTTCGGATTCGTCCACAAAGACCCAATTTTCCAATGCGTCACCATCATAATCTTCTTTATGAAGCCCATCGGTTGAACTTGCAGCAGACCTGTATTTGAAAGAATAGCGGAATTCGATTAGGGGGATTTAAAAAGAAAAAGACAGCCTTAAATAATGTACAGTACAATACGTTCACAGTATCCAACTCTCTTTTTAGCTATAAGGAAATTTCACCCTTCGTGAGAACTCCCGCTCAAAGAAGCCCGGATTCGTTCTCTAATCTTGAGCCAAGCACGGGATGCCATAACCAAAATGTAAGCTTTGGCTTTAGCCTGGTAACTTCATGGAAAAGACGTTTATAACTGGCTTGCTCACCGCCTCTTTGTGTACTTCCCGTGTAACTGGGTGTATCTGTTCTTTTTCGAAACAGAGAAAACAAGCTGGTTGTTCTTGCTGCAAGAACTACACGGTTTGTTTTTCTTTTCCTTTTCTTTCACATGTCTTTTTCTGTGGGGGGGGGGGGGGAGCTTTCAGTGGTTCGCCTACGTTCTGCCGAGTTTCCTTCCTAGTTGCTCCTATAACACGCATTCAATGTTTCCAGTTCTGGCAAGTAACTGATACCCAGCCACCATAACCGTACAGGTCATTTAAGACGTACTAATCGTTGCCAGACGCTACACAGACAAGACTATTGGGTCCCCATCTTATCCATTAGCTACCACTTCGCCAAAGATTGTTTGGACAACTTCCAACTCCAAATTCTGCTTCCAGAATAAAAACCATACGCAGTTGGATGCAACTCATGACCTAAAGCTTCCTAATCCTAATGACACCTTTTACCGTCTTTGAGACACCCCAAATAAAAGTCTTTCCGGTATTACCTTCCTTCTTGTTCTTATTCCATCCTTTATATGATCCGTATAATTAATCCTTTATTTATATGAAGAAAACAATATCACAGAAATATAAGGAATTAAAATTGTATTTAACAAAGGGGCTTAGCAGGCCTGCGGATCAGTGAACTGTGATTCGCAATAACGCAGTAAAAATCAGTGTCATTAAAGGTCGTGGCTACTAATGACAATGATGTTTGTGGTCCGCAAGATTATAGAGGCACCCATGGGGATGACCTAATGGGTCATTCCGACCCCTCAGTCAGCACATGAGGAAGTGTTTGCAATGACTATGGTCAACCCGAACCCCAGAAACAGAGAATCGGGATATGGGGAAAAATGTATATCCCAACACAGCACTCATTAGCATAACCTTCATAGGTCACACACAACGACAAATGCGTTCTGCTCTGCTGTATGACACATTTCAGAGTCCGAGAAACTGCCAGCATTCGGGATCGGGTCCATAATTTTCTTTCGGCCCTAATCAGCATCGTTACTCTTAGGGGTTCGTGGTGCGTTCACTCTCATTGACATGGACTATCGGCTTACTTAGCCCACAGCCCAGTCAAGAATCGTTAATTAAAATGTCGTGTCCAGGTTCCGGTCTGGGTTTTCGTACTTGATGGATGTGTGAAGGGAGGGTCAGTTGTCTTCACTTGCCCTCCTTTGCTGGGGCCAAGATGAAATAAGATGGACAGTCCGCTTTTGTTCTTATGTTACCCCATCAGATATGACGAGTAAAAATGGAGGCAAAACAAGAACCTTTGAGAAGCTACAGCTTTTAACTTGCTGTGAGCAACGGCACAGATAAAAAGGGGCGTTGGTGTGACTTTTATCGGTGTTGTCCATTAAGTATCATAAGGGTGGAT
This sequence comes from Lepidurus packardi, assembly GCA_023053545.1. Classification (NCBI taxonomy): domain Eukaryota; kingdom Metazoa; phylum Arthropoda; class Branchiopoda; order Notostraca; family Triopsidae; genus Lepidurus; species Lepidurus packardi. The sequence continues at coordinate 5,432,812 of JAKZAN010000007.1, forward strand.
CCCGTTAGCCCGAAGGTCTTGTCCTCCGCCTCCTCGTACGCAGGCTTATGGTTACATTTATCACACATGTCCGACGAGACATTGAACACGATAACCTCTTGCTTCCCTAAAGTCATTGTCACTTGCAACGACTTTCCTTAAGTAAGGCATTTCCAGGCTGCGTGTTCCGAACCTATTAATCTGCCATAATTAACAACATTCATTCTTCTCTAAGCTTGACTGCACAAAGTAGCGCTTAATGACTATTGTTATCGAGTCCATAGACAAACTTCTTACAAAAACTGGCTAAACAAAATACATCGGAACCTTTACTATTCAAGAACTAAGCAGGACTAACGTTCATAGTTGGTACACAACAGTCAAAAGACCATTCAAACATTGTATAGTTTTCATACATTGCAGTATAATAGTTTCCTTTCTTGGAAAATTCTAAACAAAACGAATTCCACATTACCCGGCTACCAGTTCCCAAGCGAACCGAACTCGACAATTCCGACTTTTTACAGTAATGAACAAGGCGCGGCAGACAATGCAAAAGGCCTTTGTTGGTCTCCAGGTAATCAATTAGAAGCTATGGAGAGGCTAACAGTCGTGCATGTTCAATTGCGTAGGAACTGGTTCCAGCCTTATTCTTGTTGATTTTACTTTTTTAACTACACTGGTTCTCGAACTTGACTTATTATGTAGGCAAGACAACCTTCCTTTTACTCATCCTGCAAGTTTTACAACACATCGGTTCAGCTGGTTTTGCAATTCAAAAAGAGCCAACCCTAGCCACACGGGTGCGCTGCCGCTTTAGAGCCTTTCTTTCAATAAAAGCGAATGCCCCAAGATACAAGGGGAAACAAGCTTGGCAGTCTACGCTCTCTCTTTCTCTCGGCATGGAGATTCCGAATCTGATTATCTGTGATTTCCACCCTTTTTGATACCACGGTCGCTCTATAGTCAACCCTTTCTGATGACCACTCTTGCATACGAAGACATACAAGATTTTGTGCTCATCTATCATTAGCCGGACGACAAGGCTTATGCAGAAGGGCAAATCGTACTAGCAATTGCCTTGTGGTGCTGAGCAGATTCAAGCGAGGGTCACTGCCGATAGAACATCTTGCTTCAATGTTTTCCGAGGTCGAGCTGAGGTCAGGTCGCACTGCATGCATAATGGAGTGGACGTTTTCTCCTTCTTCCCCTAACATAACATCCATCCAGCACTACTACCAACAAAGAATTTGATGGCCACGATAAACCACGGCCAACACATCACAAACTGGACTCCAGCACGCATGAGGTCCTTCATCTTGCCTCATTCATAGCCCACCAAAAAAATTTTCCTATTCCTCTAGCGCCCTCATCAATACCCGCGTGCATAACTCGGAATCTTCCTGAGTCCATAACCAATTCGCTAGCACGTAAAAAAGCAATAAAAATGCTTGCTAGTTCTTGCCATACCTAGCATCTCATTTTCAGTTCTATATACTCAAGAATGCTTCACTATAACAGCCTTAACCCCAATAAGCACACTCGTCGTAATAAGCCAACACGGCTCTCTAGGTGTCGTCCGCATAAAATCCAAGTTTATGCTGAATCGCAGCCATACAGGTCTCTCGTTTCTTTCTTGGCATTTTGGCCTCTCTCATTATGCAACCCCGGGTGGCGATCTTAACGAGCTAATCGATAGATCGAGACTCATTAATCACAAGTCATGGCTAGTCCGTCATAGAGAAGCCCGAGGGGGTCTTCTCACTGTGACCCTAAAAGACAATGGCATCTCTTCTTTTGCCCTTTTCTTACTCATCCCTCCCTCTCCCTCTCCCCCCTCTCTCTCTCTCTTCTCTCGCTCCTGTCTGCAACGTAACATCTCATATACCATCTCCAAGACATAACAGAGTTTCATCCTTCCACATAATCATGTCTGACCATAAGTAATCGAGACAAGAAGGAATTCCATGTTACTTTTTGCTTCTTATACAGATCATAATTTGCGTTCAAGGTCTCTCCATCACCGACTCCTCCTCCTCACCAAACTAACAGGACAAGGCAGCAACTTAACTAAGTATTGTCTCTGGGTGACTCAAATCCAAATACAAGTTGACCATCTAGGTACATCGGTTCACGTTGAGTGACTTTTCATGGGCTGACCGGGGCTTCGCAAGCTTCGGTGCATGACACAGCAAACGAGCTAAAACCCACACAGTCACATTCCGAAGTTGTTGAACAAAATGGTTACATCATTTGTCTACAAGTCATTAGCTGATCAGCGTTTTAGGAACTGCAGCTGTACGGTTTTTTTCTTAACATTTCCCCCTTAATTGGAAGGAAAACAAAACCCTTAAAAGCTTTTAACTAAATAGGGGCGAAAATGCGCTTAAAAGCTTTCTAAAGCGGGGCCGCAACATCTTCACTCCCTAAAACCCAAGGGTGAACATCGAACGTACATAACATCGGCAAGCATCAGTTTAGAGGAACTTGTGTATCTCTCAGTGCTGCTAAGACCTCACACATGGCTCATTCGGTTCGCTTCACTTTATAGACGAGGTCGCAGGTCATTGTATCCGTCATTACATCCCTCAGCTCGCTTTCTTAATATTTAAAAGGCTTTCTCTTACGGCCTCCTTTCCCTGTGCTCTTGCCTTCCGAAAGCCGGAATGTGTTGAACCCATTTGTCAAGGGGTTACTCATCCCTTGCATATATTCCGGTAGAACAATGAACAGCCTGCTATATATGGGAGTCAAGCCCCCTAAAAGCTAACCTGGTCATCACTCGAACACGGGGTGTCATAAACTGAAAAATTTAAACCCAAACGGGGCATTCTCCTGCAGTTGAAAGCCCAATCACATGTAGAAGAAATAGGCTTTGTCTTAATACTTGACGATATTTTACGCAAAAATATACGGTAGTATTTCACAATAAAAAGTGGAATATATTCATTCGAACATGGATTTATAAAAATTCAAATCGAACCAAGCAAAGGGTTCTCTCTCGGAGTGGGGGATGCACGTGTAGAAGATATTGACTTTGGTCTTGACTGAGAGATTTGTAGGTTAAAATATAGTCTTGTATTTCGTAATAAAACAGTGGAACATAAATGGTTCAAAGAACGATTTTACAAAAAAGGAGAAATAGGTCTAGGCCAGGCACGGTCAAGTTCGACATAGAGGAGGACTATAGGGTGAAAGAACAGTGGTATATAGAGAGTTCGATGGGAGGCGCGGAGGGCGCAAAGGCTGAAGGAATAAAAAAGAAATGGCGTCTTTGGAGTGGACTGAGACGTCGTGATCAATATTCGGTGCATAAGAGCGCCGAGGTCGGGACACGTGCCATAGTCTCTCTCACCGGGCCAAGGCGTTTCAGCAACTCTTTGCCCAGAATCTCACTATTGTAGCGGTTGCGAAGAGCCACGGCAGTGGAGTATTCGCAGCAACAGACGACCCCATCATTTCTTTAATTTCGTTAGGCAAAGGTTTTTAAACCTCCAAATAAAAACAGCAGAAAACAGAAAACTTGGGAACTACCTATAGTGCAAAGGTTCAATCTTCTTATTGTGCCATATAAACTTTCATGCGTCTTCCCCTCGTTCCCCACAACCGAACTTCTTCAAGTACCCACGACATGTAACCTTGAACTTCCTTATGGATTTCCCCGGCTCTTTAGTGTTGTTTACCAATTTACCAATTCATGAAAGTTATGTTTGCGGGGGAGAAGGATTATTCCTACCTATTAAGGTAAGATGAGTGCTAAAGAAAAGGCACGTCTCCTAAAAAGGCATAGAACAGTATAGAACATAATTGATCAAAATACGTCGGCCAAAAGTGAGCCTTTTTGGTCATTAGCTTAAGCCAATTAGGATGCACTAAGCTCCACACAAAGGGTGTGAAACCTTGCAAAACTTATTAAGACTTATCCAATTAATCAGTTATTCACGCCGAGTTAAAAAGAATAAAATAAAAGTGCATAGAACTGTAACGCTTCTTTTCGTTTACGAACCCTTTTCAGGCTTGCGACTTGGCTGCAGTTCCTCAACAAACTATTGCGTCTAGATTGGATTTCCTTGGAAGTGTTTTGGTCATTTCTCAAACGTTATTCGTTACAGGTAAGTGCCGATTGAAATGCGAATCAGGTGCTTTTTTGTGCTGTTTCGTTTTTTCATGTTTTGGTGGAAGATAGCCTAGCGATTGTCAAAGTCGAATCTGACCTACCGAGTTTTGGTCATTAATCTACCCAAAGTGTTCAAAGTCCAGGACTGATGGCTATCTGACAAGCCAGCGTGAGATAGGTCTCACAATTGCAGCACCATCAACAGGGGGTGCCAGCAATGGTAGAAACCCATTGGTATCACCCTCTCTTTAGCTTTAGAAGCAGTCCGTACTACAATTATAGCTTTTGGACCGGCATAAAACATCTCCCTAATCGGTTAGACCGTATACACAATACGACAACTGCAACCTTCACACTGTGGGAATAACTAATCATGGAACGAATCCATTGTGGCGGTTGTGGTGATGCCGTTTGCCACAACAACCAGCAGCATCTTTCGCGCCAATCAAAGCTCACAACCCCACATACCTCGTTTATATGACGCTTTCAAAGTAATCTACGTTTACGAGGCTTACACGTTACAAAATCAGAATCCCCAACATAAAATATGGCATCTTTTTGCTTGTTAATCCTAGGATTTTTTAATTGGTTTAATTTGTCTTTTGTTTGGGTTCAGATGCACGACTGGTTGGGAAACGGTAAACTTGGCAAAGTATGAAGCTTGTTTTTCGAGGTCAGCGTTGTTTGGCGAACGCTCTAATGAAACTTTTTAACAAAGGGATTTGAGAAAAAGTTGGAAAGGAAGAAATTAAGATTCGAATGACGATAAGAACATGTTTTTCTGAAGGTTAAACTAATATTGAGGCTTCGTTCACCAATATGCAAATGAAGTGTGTCTTGTAGCGAACACGGAAAGAGGAAAATCATGCCAAAGATCTGAAATTACAAGGCAGAATAGTGCTCGTACCTGGTACAATTTCTATGCCAATAAAGTATTTGCGCAATTACAACGAAAACTAGTTTATAATATAAAAAACAATAGTTTACAATATACAATCATTATTGCAGTGTGTAAAACTCCAAATAAATACTGAAAACGATGTTATGATTAGGGAATTGTACCAAGATTTTCATTCTTAATTTTAAGAATAATTATAATTTAATTGTAAAATAGTTTCTGGTGCCTGGTATCCCTTTTATGCCAATAAAATATTTGCACGATTGAAATGAAGAACTGTAGTCTACAATATAAAAACGTAATTTGGCGGCAACTCATTATTGCAATGTGTAAAACTCCAAATAAATACCGAAAAAATTTTATGATTACGAAACTGTAAAAAATTAACAAAAATTCATATTTAATTGTAAGAATGTTTACATTTTAACTTCACAAAAGTAAAGCGTTTTCATCTCGTGTTCACTCAGTGAAGAATATAAAAAAATATTCTTATATGGCTTCGGAACTTCTTTCCCAACATACGTTTGCCAGGACGCGAATTCCTGCCGAAATTTGAACAAAAGCTTCAAAGGTAATGTAATGCTCTTCAAATGTAACGTCCCGTAGTATTAGATGGAACTATTGGGATGCAATCATACCGATAGAAAGGTGTATTCTTCACACCCCTTCATGGCATTCTTGCATAATGCATAGCCAGTTTGGTTAGGATGCAAGCCAAGCGCGAGTCAAGGTGACATGGGAGGAAGACGACGGTGAAATATGCCAAGTCCTTAAAGCTCTCCTTGGACTCCATCTTCGAATTACTTATTCGTATACTAATCTGCACGACGGAGCATTAAATTCAAAAAAAGCTGTTGGCTCACTGCTGCGCGGTTCAAGTTCACCTCGCTCAGTGGTGCTGCCCAAAACTATACTACAAAACCTTCGCTATATGTATAATTAAGCTTTGGGATATTGAGAATAAGAATAATATAATCAAGCCCCGAGCTATAGTCAGTTGACGCAGTTTTAAGAAACAACAACTAAAGGTAGTGGTCGTGGTTTCGGTTACATTTTTTGGTGCTTTCAGAGTGTGACTTGTGCTATAAGAATCTATCATTCCAAGAACCCCATGAACCTTTTGTATGTTAAACGATCCGGAATGAGAAACAAAAGTCAAACTTGCATTCATCAAGGCGAATGTGATTGAAAGCCTTGGTCGTAAAGCTCGTTTGCATAGAGGTGTGAGATGAGTTGTTACAGCTAGTGAGACGACGAGGAGGGTCCTCCTTTTGCCTTTTGGTCGGACCGATCCACTGAAAATGGAGCGGTCGCACCTTCCTAACATGACCTCGATCTGACGCACATCATTTGTCATTCCTGTATATACACAAAGTTGATGTTATTATTTTTTTACTCCCCCAAACAAGTTAAGAAAAAAAAACTGACCGTTTCGTGTCATCCCGACAACAAACATGGGGAAAAAATCGCTTTCTATTACTGTCACGAAAAAAGTTCTTCAAGATCATGCTGAGTTCGGCTGAAACCACATTTTCGTCCTGGAACCAATCGAAAAGTATCAAGAATTGGATTGGTATACGATTAAGAAGTGAATGAGATTACTTTTTCCTTTTGAGTCATTACACTCGTTTCGTTTTTTAGGACTAGACCCACTGTCATAAAGAAGTTTCTTTTCCTCTGCCATCTTCTATTTTTTTTGTATTTTTTTCTTGGGGGTCTGTGTTCGAATCGCAGACTTGCGTGCACGATAGAACCATGCTCTTATGAACAGGCATTGCTTGTCGACCCACCTCCACCATTACTCGGCACCGAAACGTCTTAATGAATAACAACTGAAGAGCCATGGTAGAAAAACGTCCAATATTATAACATAATCTAGCAGCAAGCCGATAATCCTGCAAATAGCTGGGTCCAACCAATGGTTGTACTGTACAACTTGTTTTGTGGGGTTCCTCCGTTTAGGAAGAGAAGGAGAGAAGATATTTACTAAAAAGCGCTATTAAAGAGTCCATTTCCTAACATAATACGACCGACGGTTCATCGTTAAGACATGTTGAAAATGACGGGCTATTGTCCTTGTGTGGTTTGTCTACGTGTGTGTTAGGCAGCAGAAGTTTCTTAGACAAGTTTTCATTGGAAGATGCCGTGTTTCTGCGCGCCGTGCCACACCACACTGCAAACTAGATACTCCAAAAAATAAAAAAATGAAATGAAAAAGAAAAGAAGCTCCATTCTCCATCATTGCCAGCGTCTCGACGCTGATTATCGGCAATTAAGGTATACAGCCCCCAAAGCTTCCCTCCCATATTCCCTAAGCTTAGCACATACACGGCAACATCTGCACACAGACACACTCCATGGTGCCTAATTAGCCCCCCAGACTAAATTTTTCTAACGATCGCCATTCATGAGACACTCCAGAGCTTGTCATTACATGGAAAGACTCCCCAACAGATCCCGCCATTATCAAGGCAAATGTAATCAGCGGTCGTTTTGCTTCTCATCCGCGTTTCAAATGACTCTGAGACTCCGGTATTACTTTATATGTCCTGAAAAACCCACTATATTGCGCTCAAGTTATTAGAGGGTTTCCAGGCGCGAGAAATTTTACAGCTTCCCAGCATCACCTTGTCTTTGTACCAGCCCGACCACCAAATGCCTACAAACAGACATAAAGATCCCCCCTATTATCAATTTAAGCTTCAATGAGCTGACGTTCTATACCCACGAAAGCTAATAAAAAAAGAGCACACGGGTGAGTTAATGAAGGATTTTTTTTCTGGGGGGTGGGTATAGGTCTCTCTCTCTCTATATATAGCGGGATCTACGTCGTATATTCTTTCCACGCTCATTCAAGCGTTTAATGAGAAGTGACCCTCTCTAGGAAACGACTGAAGATGCAACATCTTTCAAAACAAAAGACCAGGGCACAGAAAGCTTCGCCTTCTCTTATATTATTAATTTCTCTTTATACAAATAAAATAAAAAAATTCTCCGCTACCCCCTCTTACTCAAATTTCATATATTCCCAAACTTTAGAGCCTTCGCTTTCTATGGAATACAGGGTACTTTGGCATTAGCACTACGGATATCCTAGTGAAAGTGAATCAATCCAAAAGGGAGCAAACAATGAGAAACAACTTTTTTTCTTTTTTTTTTTTTTTTTTACAAGAAGGCGCGCGGTTTTTTGTTTGTTAGCTTGTAGCTCTATAGCGCTTCTGCCATTCCTGTCCTCTATATCCCACATATCACCCCATTTTAATCCTGTCCGAAAAAGCCCCGTGCATACTCACGGGGTCTCAACTCGAAAAGAAGAGAAGAGAGAAGACGAGAACTGTTTTCTCATGCAAATCATTTCCTGGGCGCCACCCTCTTACGTGACAAAAGAAAAAGGACGACCCCATCGCCATCGTTTTTCCCCGATATCGGCCCTGACCCCCTCCACTCACTATCTCTCCTTCCAATCCAACTTCAACCTTATACACACTATGCTCTATACCTATATCTCCCTTGAATTAAATCACGCGACCCTGGTTCCAATAATGAACGTTTGGCGAAGGAAAAGAGAGAAGGAAGAGAGCGGAGACGATCAAGACCCCATAGTTCTTGCCTTGAGGAGAGCTTTCCTATGAATAGACCTGCATTTTTCCGATTCTCCGCTTACTTAATACGCACAATAAAGGCCAACAGCTTTTACGTCTCCTTCGACGGATGGACACTCTACGGAAAATCTCCCCATTTGCCCAAGCAATGCCAATCAAGGACTATATACCCCTCTCTCCGAAGCCCACTATATATATATATATATACATAGCTTTTTGCTTATACGGGATCCCATTGATGACAGCTTTTACACTTGGAACTATAGACAGCTATGGTCTATAGAGCTTCTCTCCAAAATATCCTTCCACCTCTACTGAGCTACAAGACTGAAGAGGACGTTATAGATTGAGGGGAATAAGTAATCAGACCGCACTGATGCTATGCAATGATCGACAAGTTTTTCACAGACAAAAGACCCCCCTCTTCACCCTCTGTATTCTTTGGCCTTGTCTCTAATAAACCTTCATTCCATTTTCCATTCGAAAAACCGAAGCATTCAACTGGTGAACTTGGAATCCTTTCGTCTCGTTCAAAGTGATGATCCAATAAGTACATGGGCACCAGATGCAACTTCTCCCGGTTTTTCCAATTCACTCGGTAACTGGGTACAAAGGCTTAGCTCTTATAATAATGTATGCACATAGGAAGTCGTGGTACTAAGAAGGAAGTGAACCTTTGCACGGCAGGAGGACAGTTTTTTTAATTCTTTTTTATGCCAGCTAAGTATAATAATATCTGGGAAATAATAAGCTGGGTCTTCTCATCATCTAGGAACTAAAAAATAAATACGGTGTGAATAAGAATACTTCCTCAGCGAAAGCATAAGTCACGACTTGGGATTCAGCGGAAATCATGCTGCGGAATGGCATTCAAGAAAAAAACCCAGACCTATTTACGATGTCATGGATGGAGTTTAATTTTAAGCTACTCTCTAACTGCTTCTTGACAATGAAATCCGTTCTTCAAAGGTCTGCAGCATTCTTTCAAGTGGTGTGGTAAGTTTGCTTCTTTTAAGTTCTTTTAAGCTGGCCTTTTTTAACTTACTGGGTTAGGGCCTGCATCAAATAAGCTGGGCTAATACTCTGTCTATATGAGTGAGAAAATAGCCCAAGTTGAAAAGCCCACAGCTCCATGTTTCATTGGGATTTTTTGTTTCGGGCGATCCTGATGGTCCCCACCAACATTTTAAACGGGGTACCCCCCTTCATCTAAGATTTCTTTCTTTTTGTGTTGTTTTGTGCTTCGATTGCGATAGTCCAGCCATCCGGTTTTCTATCAAAGAGGAGCTCCAGCGCCATTCTGTTTTTCTTTTTAAAAAACTTTCCCGATGGAAACGATGGCTTAAGCTCCCATACACGCACACATTTATACACTAAACACAAGCAAGCCCCGAAGTTCCCCCACTACCTATAGTACTCTCCTCTTTCTATTTTTCTTTTTTTTTTTCTGGGAAGGACTGCCATTCTTCAGAGACTTGGACGAGTGTACTGTTGCATACCGGTTTTCTTAAATGAATCTTTTTGGCTGACCTTTGTCATTATGCCATGCACATACAGGAGAATTGGACGAAGCAAAAGAAGGACGCCCAAAGAGGATTAGTTTTTGGCCAAGCGAACTATGAAGCACAAGAAAAGTTTCCCCTAATTTTTAATCGCTGCATATATTCTTGCACAGCTCTTTGTGAGCTTCACGTCTCGTTTGCTAACCCTAGTCTTGTATTTCCCCTATTTTTTTCTGTCTTGGGCCAAAGTCTGGCAAAGTGATTAAAAGTTAACACATCACAGCACTACTTACTGAAGAGTAACAAGGTTTAGAGCGCCAAAAAGCTTAAATCTTATTTCCTAATTAAATAAAATTATGCTTGAAGGACACAAAAAAGTTCGCCGGTGCTTTTTAAGCCACTTACTTAATTCCTAAACCGTTGTTCACCCAACGAATTATGGTCTGAATGTCAGAAGGCAAACCAATGCTCACCTGAACCTGCACTAGACCGTTGCAGAGATTTGCAGAAGATTTACAAGTCATGGTTTCAGATAAAGTACCCTGTATCTATTAAAGAGACTTTCAGCATCTCCTGCCAGTTTTAAACATCTTTAAAACTCCCGAGGTCTAAGTACACCTAGGCATTAAACTAAAGTATGGTATTAATACTAATAATACTAAAGTTACTAAAAAACAATACTAAATAATCCAAAAAAACACCAGAAATAATCGTAAATAATCCTAAAAAATGCTAAAAAATACAAAATTATACTAAACATACTAAGTACGTATTAAACTACCGTAATAATTTTATTAATGCTATATTGGCTAGACCCAACTTATTATTGCATACTGGCTATATTGTTTTGGCCAGTCGAGAATGTCAATGAGTAAAACATCACATTTTCATTCGAAGAGTCTCCCGTGTGTCTCGCAAAGTATTGCACGGCGATTATCACCTTCTATTGAGATTATTAAAATGCGAATAAGGAAAATAGGTACGGGTATTCCATTACGTAACGCTGGCCAATACGTCTATATCGGTACCGCAGGTCGTACGGTACTAGGAGCCAGCGTTCTGTAAGTTAGTCACCTATCGATTAAAAACTGTCGCCCTGTAACACGGGTAGGTCTTTATTGTGTGTCTGCATGTCCCCTATATCACATCTACTGGTTTCTTACAAAACATCAATCCATTCGGAAAACTAGACGGAACAAAGAAGGAGAAAAAGGTCTCTTTGAATGTGGCGGGAAACGTTTATTGAATACTGTTCGGTTGGGCAGCACTTGGCTTTGCTAGTTTTAAGCTTGAGGATTTTCTGGGAAAGTAATGCCAACTCAGGCGAACTGCACGTAAAAGTATAACAAGGTATAGCAATAATGCAAGCACAGAATTGGCTTGGTTTGAAGCCACTGTATACGCGTCAGAACAAGACGTCTAGTACAGCTTATGGCTGCATTGTTCCACATTTCGAACAATGACCAAAGCGCTGGCTGGTCTCAACGGTTGACAGGCCTGTCACTCATATTCCCAGCTAACGTTTGTGTAATACAGTTGACAAAAGGGGTTACACCTTTGTAACACCTATCAAGTTCTCAACTGTAGGCAAAGGCCAAGAGTTGCCTTTTCTTCTTGCGAAAAAATAACAAGAATCCCAGTGCTTTTACCATTCCAATTCAATTCAGTCGGGTAGAAACGGGAATCAAAGAACCCAATTAACTAAATCCTACCCCGGGGCTCTTTACTGGCAAGGAATCCTAATGAGAAAAAGTGCAATAAAGGCCAGAGGCGCATCAGGAGTAGTTGGTTTGGGCTTAGAAAGAAAGAAAACGAAACCAATATCTGTTTCCTTGGCGTCAGCCATGTGGATGTGTGGCATGAGATCTAATTTTAATGAAAAGATACCCGAGTAGATGCCGTTTGGATGCAAATGGGTGCCGATATCACCGCCCACAGTTACAACACAACCAAACGCAAAGCGGATGCAAATTCTAATTTTCATTTCCCCGCCACCATCCCAAACGGCTGCTTTTATTGTCCGGATTACAAGTCGGGACAAAACATCCCGAAAAGGACAAAACAAAACTTATGTTTCTTACATTTTAAAAAGGAAACAACATGAAACGCTGCCAAAACTTTTGAACGTTTTACGCACTTGAATTTTACGCATTTAAACTTAGCGAACACTAATTCAACACGTTCAAATGGACAAAACATGCGAATTATATCAACCTTAATAATATCAATAATACATTGGCCTTCAAGTAATGACCCCCACATTTATCGAAAAAATTTCTCCTAAATGAAATCCAAATTTACGAATCCAAATCCCGAATTTATGAATCCAAATTCAAATTTCCAAAATTACGTCAAAATTTATTCCACATTTATTCGAAATTTCCAAATCTGAATCCAAATTATTTCCGAATCAAAATTTCCTCGCTTTGGGAAAGCGAATGCTTTATTTCAAGTACTGATTTGTGTAGTAGCATGGCTGACAATTGGCTTCTGTAATAAAGATGGAGATGGGAGTGGGGGCTTACATTCAACATTGATTATAAAGCAAAGTAAAAAAAGAAAAATAATACAAAAATCAAGTCCACTCAGCTTAAAATCATCCCCTATAACCGGTCACGAGGCGCTAAACTGGAAACGCCTCTTGTTTCGCAAATCAGACTCAACAAACCATCATGTGTAGTAGTGCTCCTGGCATTGCATGTAACGCGAGTAACACCTTTCCATGAATACAAAACTACGGGGAGTTTGGAAATGGTTTTGATATGGTGAAGAGGGAGGGGGGGAGGAGTACCAAAATCAATAATGTGTCTTTTGCCTAAAAACCGACACACTCTAAGATCCGTTCTACGCATTTTTCCACTTCTCTTTCGCTCGGGTTCTTTTGCATCGCGACTCGGGTTTTCTGGATTTTTACCCCCATATGCTTAAGCATGCATTTGCTTTAGCTAAACATAACAGCTTCTCAATCGGAGCTACTTTATAGCTAGCTGCAAGCAGCTCTTCTAGAAAAAGGAGACGATTCCCCCAAGGAAAAGAAACAGAGAAACGAAAAAGTTTCCGAGTTATTCATCAAAGGAATGCAAACTTCTTCTCATCAAAGATTTTTTTGTTGTTTCCAAGGAGATTTTAATTCTCCCCAGGGGTGTTGGCTATCATCGTTAGATCGGAGGTGGGATTGAATGTAAAACAGGCACTGGATTGGTCCTCACGCCTTACCAGGGAGCTCCACCCTTTTGATAAGGTTTGATATGCAAATGAGACCGCCCTGCCTGTTTTCTCAGCCCGAGTGCTGGAAGGGGTTGGGTGCCGTGTTGTGGAGGTGCGAGACAAAACGCTCGCTTGTTCTTTCTTCGTTCGACTCGCTCAACTTCGGGAGGAAGTAAGTAAAAAAAAAGAAAAGGACTACCTAACACAGACGCACATTGAGGAGAGCATGGGGAAGTATCCAAGCACACAGAGAAAGAAAAGGGTACCCTTTTTCTCCCATGATGCTCCGGGACCCCAGCAAAATATTGGGTTGGAGGACATGAGCGTTTGTCGGGCCGCGGGAGTTGTTGTGGATGGGTTGGGTAAGACTTGCGCATAGTACGCTACGCAAAGAGGGGGTCTCTTATATACAGGACTGCGGGATTTGTTATGCTGATTAGCTTAACGAAGCTCCGACGACCTAAAAGGCTCGGGCAGAATCGAAAGTGACGAAGGAAGAAGTAGAAAAACCCCGCCAACCCGACCGCTGTCTCATCAGTATGTCATTGCCCCAGTGACAAGAGCACACCGAACGGGACGGTCTTTACTTATAAAAAAAAGCCATTTTATTCAAAGTCGCCCTCTAAATCGTGATTAAGCCGCCCACAGTGACTTGGACAGTGATTTTAACTGTAGTAACTCATAAATTCTCATAGGTCACTCACACATTTGGTGGTGGTGATACACAAAATTGCGCTGTTCACTTTTCCCACTTATTCATTTTTCGACAAGTTTCAGGCGTTATGAAGACCAATTGGCGCTCAAATTGCCCAGCCCCCAGGTTAAGAAATGGAAACTTGCAAATTTAGAACATCTTTTGATCGAGATGCAACAGTTCCGGAAAAATTGAGGTGTTAGAAAAATTGAAGAAAAACTGAAGAAAATGAAGAAGACCTTGTAAAATCAATTAATTAATCCCCTTACCAATTAATTCACGAGACAAAGATTCGAGGCATCATAATTCGTAAACACAGTGAAACACGGGTTAAATTCTTTGTGACTGTTGTTTTTCCTCTTTTTTCCGGTAACTGCGTGAAGAGCCGATTGAGGAAGAGTGGAAATCGAGATACATTATTTGGAGTTGGTTTCCTTTGGACTTTTTGCTGTCAGTAAAACGCTGTAACTGCAGTAACTGACTTGCTACTTTATGACATTGAGGTGATAGGCCTTTACAAACTTTAGCGAGCCATCGACAACTGTTGGTACGTCTTGTTTTTCGGTTCGGTAAACGTTTTACTGTTTGGGACACCGATCACCCCAAATGCCGGGGTTTCGAGGAGCGAATTTCGGCTTGGCACATGGGCATGTGGAGTGGAGATGGCATATACCTATAGACGAACAAAGTTTCCTGCGCTCATAACCACTGTGGACTGGTGAGCGCCATTGGATTGCCCAACTTGCGAGTTGAGCACATTGTTCCCGTACCCTAGACGTGAAAGAGTGTCTGCGTGTGTGGCTTCCTGTTCTTGGCAATGTGTGCTTTGGCTTGAGTTTAGTTGGCTTTATCCGTTTACCAGTTCATAACTCGTTCAGTCAGCTTAAAGCCCCCATAACTCGAGGATACACCCCCTTCTTCTGCCCAAGTGAAGTGAAAAGAGAGCCCCATACTCTCGCATTTTGAACATGAATTTATTGCGTAATTAGTGTGAATGAATTACGAGGGAAAATACTGAAAAAAAACGGTTGAATTCAGTCGCACTTATTAGGGCTTGTTATTAAGCCAAGTTTACTGTGCAACAGGAAGACCTGGCACGTTTCAGATCCCCTGTGCTTTTTTGTTGTTTTCTTTTTCCTCGCTTTCCGGTAATTACATCGGAGTTTCTACACAAAGCGGTGAGTTAGTACATTTTCTGTTCCAGCGTGTGTATAACTCTAACCGCACACAAGCTTAATTGCTAGGACTCGGAACTAGCCAGTTCAGGGGTTATTAAGAGTTGTAAAGCTTCTCTAAATGCTTCTGGTTTACGCACGCTACTATAATAATTAATAATGGATGCAAGTTTTTTTTAATCGTTTTTCATGGATTTTAAAATTGTGCGTACATGCCACTGCGATAATTAGTCACACTAGTGTAATTTAAAATATCTTCCCTAACGAGTAGGATTTCTTTTAACTGGACAGGGTCTACAATAGGTTAAAAACTAGTCTCACTACAACAGACTTTTTTCCTTTTGGCGAATGCCAACTTTGAAAAGGAGTTTAGAACGGTGGCGAAGTTCCATAACAACAAGAAGAATTGCGTAAGGGAATTCAATACTGACTTACTCCCTGCTGATCTGGCACGAGATGAAATGTGAGGCCTGACTTGTTCTAATAAGAGAACTTGTGGGACAATTAACACCAAAAGTGGTAGATTTCATAGCATGCTATCTTTTAGCACGTGTTCACTTGCAAAATGGTGCGAGTTGAACAAAGAATTAGTCCTTCAACCTGCCAACTGATAACGAGTCCACCTCCAGACCATTCTAGACACCACGTTTCTTCTAAGAGTTAACTTGATTCAAGATAACTCTTAGAAAAAAACGTGGTGGTCTTATAATTAAGAAAGGTTTCAAGTCTTTTTTAAAAATAAATTAAAATGACATTGATCGCCTTAAAACAAACAAAATAAATTATAATTTTAATAGTAAATTCTGTACCAACCTGAGTTTTAAGACTGTACGGAAGTCCGAACATGAAGCAACAGAAATCACAAGAATTGGTCACACTGAAATAATTGCCTTTCGGTCTGTGTGCGTGGTGGCAACAGTGCTAACCATGACCTTGCATACTGTAGCTCGCATCTATATGCCCCATACATCAGTAGCCATGGCGGCAAGAGGACAGTCGAATGTTGAGTATTAAAATATCCGTTTGCACTCCCTCCCTCCCTCCCTCCTGAACTCTGGAGGAACACAAAACAACGAAGGGAACATTTCCTTCATCCTTGGGCAGGAGCGCTGTAGAGTCCAACGTTTTTCTGCATAGGGCTTCAACGCTTCAACCTGTGCCATTTTCCTCCGCATAGGAAAGTCAACAAAAAGTCGCGCCTTTTTAATGGCGTTTTGTTTTCCAAAGGAGAACGCTATAAGTGGAATGCGGGGTCGAAAGTGCTGCGATTTCAGCTTTTTATTTGTTGTGGGTGATTGTGGGGGAGGAGCGAGGTTCAACGAGAACATGGGCGCTTGGAAGCAATGGTCAGGAGATTCCCAAGCCCGAATACAATTAGAAAGACAAAAGGGGTTTCTTCGACATTTGGTATGGCTCTTAATTGTATCGTTTTGTGTATGGGGCTATGGGGAAGGGGTGTTTGGAACGGAAAGTAAGTTCCTGCTCCAGAGAGAATCCGAGGGTGAGCCAGGGTGAGGCTTTTAAAATATCATGCAATGCACTCTCCTTTCCCCTGTGCACTGGTCTTGAACGAGGTTTACTGTGTGGGGGCAATAATGATATCGTTCTAGATTTAGTCTAACCCTGACGTAACTGTTTCTTGTCGTTTAATCCTTCAAATGCTTCAGAGTGCCCGACCTCGACGCAGCAAACGCTTTGTCAGGCATTCTCATCAAAAGACTTAACACTAGAGGGCAACCAAATTGTCGCTTTTTAATTTATTTAATTTTTAATTTATTGTGATCACATTTGTCAACTGATTCTAATAACCAGTGATCATTATAATATGTCCTTTAAAATTTGATTCTGTAATGCGGTTGATTCTAATAACGGTCATCATAATAAGCGGCGCCTACTGTATGCATTTTTTCAATACCTTTTTGTTCATATTTTATTATTTTATGAAAATTGTGTGATGCAGGGTACGAAGAGCGAGTTTTCTGTAAGGGCTTGCCGAGCTTGGCGAACATTCTCGACGAGACAAATTACGTAAAATGAGAAGCTTGATTTGTCGAGCATATAAGAGTATTAAGGCTCGCGGCCCATTATCCAGATTAAGAGTAAAAGGGACGGGAGATATTTTGTAATTTTACGGGGGGGAGCTTGATCCGACTTTCCATCACAGACAATGCGGCTAGCAGGCTCAAAGTTGTCCGTTGTAGCCACCCACTCAAATTAAGAGATTGCAACCGATCAATCTGAGCAACCCGAAGAATAGTTGAGCTTCCATTCCTCCTCATAAGATTATTTATGTAGTTAGGCGAGGGTTTTGTGGTCCGTCCCAAACCTTCTCCCATCTAAACCCCCTAACAAGGCCGCTAATATGAACAAGTCATACACGACCCCCTTTGGACTTGCTTCGCTCCATTTCCTTTGCTTGACACCGGGTTATTTCTGTGCAGACCCCAAATTCTCAAATTTAGGCAAAATTACACAGCACCACGCTCTGTCCAACGCCACAAAGAAGCATTGAAACAACGTGTTCCAGAATTACAGGTGCGTTTTGTTTCTTCACACTACACAACACATGTTCGTCGTATAGTACCTGCCTTAACGAGAAGCATTAGGGCTCACAAGCCGACATTAAAAATTATATGAAGAAAAGCCCTGGGAGGGAGAGTAAAAAGTAGCGTTTGCTAACTGTCAGAAGTGGCGCTCATTTCTGGAAGGAAGCCTAATACTTCGGCCGACTGCAAAGTGAGGATGTGTATAGACGGTTTTTCGCACTTTCCCCCAAGCGTCGTCTCTCTAATGCAGCTATAAGTCGAACACTGCAGAGCTCATTAAGCTAATTTGGGCCACCAGCTCCGATGTTTTATGGAGCATTTTATGGAGCGCCGCTGGAGCAGCCCTCGTCGAGCTGTTTATTGCATGACGACTTTTAGGTTTCGGTTAGTGTATGAGTGTGCAAAGGACTCGGCATACTGTATTTCTCTTATCTGCGACTGATTTCTACCACGTCCAAGTACTGTTTCGCTACTTCACGACTAACTTATCTTACAAGTATAGATCTTGTACACCTCGCTTTTTTCTAACCACTCTCCTCCTCCCCTCTCTCCTCTCTGACCCTCCTACTCTCCCACCAAGCCTTTCTTTTATTTTATAATCTTTTTATTTATTTTTTACTGTAAGCGATACCTTGACTATTGAGCCTGCCATTACCATATGCTTTCTACAGCTTTCAATACGCGAAGGATACTGCGTACTGGGTTATAGCCTAATTTATCCTTCAAGCTTTTTTTCGCAGGAAAAAGCTTTTTTGAAATCGTTTGCTTCTTTTGGACGCAATTGATGGCAAGCAAACCGTTTCACATACAGGAAGCCAAGCTTTCTGTGGGGCTGACGCACTCAGCGCTCAACGTCGCTCCCTTATGGCCCTCATTAATTAACCGCTCGAGTTCGGTCGGTCACCATGCAAATATGGAACAGCTACCACCCAGTCTTGCACTCCTCGCCATTAGCACCATCCTCACAGAAGCCTTTAGTCTTTCTTGCATTAGCCTAGCTCTTAGTGTTCCCCCGGATCGGAGGGAGTCGACGCCGTGACCACTTCGCCCCAACTCCTCTCCCACGGTATTTCCACCCGGCGACGTCTTATCTGCACACCCGGCGCCACCTACACTCGACCCCACACTTCTCACCCTCCACGTGCGACCAAAGCATAGAGAGAAGCGGCCAGTTGGCTACAGACACTCCACCAACGTGCCTCATTACACGAGGGTCCGTGGAAAAATTAGTAGCGCATTTCAAACGCTCGTTTGCAACAAGGAATTCTCTCTGCCCAAGATCAGATGAGGTGGAATGGTGGGACAAATCAGTCTCGGTGGGGTATTTAAGACCCATTTAGTACAAAAGACTTCTCATAAGAGCCAGAAAAAGAAAATAAGGAATTGTCAGATATTAGCAAGTTGTGTGTTTTGAAGCTGTCCCCTTATTACGGACTAGCAAATGGATTCTATCTGACACGTGGAACTACGAGTGCCGTCATTCCTTTACGTACTTGTACACAACTAAGATATCGAGCATGCCACGCTAATGCCACGCTAAGGGACCATGGGTATGTGCTGTTCTAAATTGGACGATCTAATTGCCCATTTAACGGAAGGCGGGAGGGAGTAGTATTTGTGTATGCTGCTGGGCCAAAGCGGTTTTCTTATGTGCTTTGCTCACGTGCTAACTTGAACAAGCCATTGTCAGCTGAAAAAAGTCTGCATGTGGTGCGTGTTTCCCAGGTTTTTCGCATCACCACGGACACCACGCCGAACATTATTTTCTTTTTCCCTGCTCCCCAACCCGCGGATTTTTTTCAAAAAACACTGGTGGGGACTGGACAGTTAAAGAGAAATAGCTGTATGCATAAAAAGGGGCAAATCAAACGTATAGCAAGGTTGGGGAAATTACACAGCACACAGTGAGCATCTAAGCAATCACCGTAGCGATTCAAGCATGCAGCAATGCGGTACTTTTCTACCCCAAAAAGGGTTATTTGATTAACCCTTCCCCACTCCAACCCAACGATGCATGATAGACAAGGTAATAAGGGTAGGACGAGCGAAACGAATTGGGGAGAGACACAGATACAGATTTGAAGTCAGTTCCAGGTTTTCCCAGCCGGAATCTCGTGTCGATACGACAATTGACAATTGGCTTTTTGAATTTTCAAATAACTTCATCAATGTCCCGACTGAGGGTCTTTCCGTTTCATCAGAGAGGAGTCAATACATAATAAATAAGACCCTGTGACTGGTATTTGTACTGGGATGTCACCCACCTTTTCTAATAGAGCAGTGGTCTTTCAACATGCGTGTGCTGTCTATATGACAAAGTCTTTCTGATATAGAATCCAAATCCTGCCCAAGCCTTTTCCCTTGGAATACTTGGAACAACTGTTACAGCCTTAAGAGTGTATCAGGTGCATGCTCGGCTCCGTTCAACTTTGAAGCTCTATATGCAACACGGTTATTGGCTGTGATGTGATGTAGGATACAGTGTATTCTGTTGTGGCCGTTCATTTACTTATGGTTGATGCTGGCACACCCGAGAAAAGTTTGCATGGAGAAGCACGAGAACTTGGTCGAAAGACTTGCTCATTTATGGATGACCGCTCGCTCTCATTTCACTGGCAGCAATCCTATTTCTATTCACGGGTATATACATCTGCCTGACTAAATCATCCGAGTTGTACAGCCCAAGCATATCAGAGAGAGCTGCGGAGACGTGGCCAGCAAAAAAGAAAAAAAAAGGCTATTCCAAGTAACACAAAAGTCCGAGTTATTTTCGTTTCGTGGCGACCAGCAGTTCTTCCTCCCGATGTTCGGTAAATCTCATGAATACCAAAAAAGACGGCGCTGATGAGATTTTTGTGACCTTTTCTATCACTGCTTTTCCAATCTAGGGTTCCCACCCTCTTCTTTCTTTCCCGCCCTTTTGCCTCCGCGTTAAGAAACAAGGGCAAAAAGAAATCATCCGCGTGGCCATAAGGATCTGAATAAAAAAAGCCGCTCACATCCTAGACTACATTCAATGTTTCTTTCTTTGTAGTGTTTACTTCGGTTGCTTGTCCTAGGTTAGCTATAGGAAAAGCAATTATGTATCGAGCATGCTAATGAGTCATAACCTTGACCACACAGTAACCTAGCTGCGACTCGAGAAGGCTTATGGCTCAAGAAAGAGAAAAACAGTAGGTTCATTACAAACGAGCACTTGTATTTTGAGCCACACTATTTTGTTTTCCTTCCATGTATTATATGCTGCATGCAGTGCAGTGCCCCTTATTTCTTCTGTATGTTCTCTTACGCAGCTCCCGAGCGCGCTCATTTGGCCTCGTCCTCACCCTCGGCTTGTGCTCGTTAATAGCGTCATTAGTGCATTTGACCCCCACTTTTTCTTTCTCCTTCTCTCTTTCTAAACGTGCACGGTATGCGATATCGTGTCGTAGTCTCCTCGGTACAAAAATGCAACCATGTGATAAGGAGTTGTACAGAAACCATACCTATTTGACCTATACCTCCTCCCTCCGAGGGCGTCTAGCAAACAATTTCTCTTCTCCTCGGAGCGAAATTGCTTCCTACACCCATAAGCGCTTCTCAAATGATAATTACAGAGATCAATAATGGGAGCGAAAATTATATTATTTCTCCCATCGCTTATGCGTTTTATCAATTGCATTCAATCTTTGTGCAAAATTAAGAAAAAAATGACGTTCGGTAAATCCATGTTTGCCTCCAGAAAGTTTTTGATTTTTCAAAGGTGGGATATTTCTCTTATCGCTTATAGGGTTTATCAATTGCATTCAATCTTCCTGCATAATTAGGAAAAATCCGTGGGCAGTTTTACACTTTGATTTTCCAAAGTTTGGCTCGGGGGTTGCTTGATTTTGATAGGAGTTGATTTGAAAGTAGAGCCAATGAAAAGGGCTCGTACTTTGCCAAGGTCTGAAGGATTGCATGCTTGTGTACTGTAAGCTGAACGACGTAAAAGTCCCGAGCTATCCAAGTCAATGAGCCGTGTGACCCTCCCCACACTTTAGCTTACGACGGACAATTATAAGTGCTTGACAAACAACTATCACCCCAGCTTTCCCATGCTCATTAACCTTAGAAGTCCTTCGCGATTTCATGTCCGAACCCATTATGTCCTTTTGCATGCATAAGGCGAAAATTTTTTTGGGCCACACAGAATAGCTTCCCCGTTAGCCCAACGCGTAATCCCCTTCCGACACCCTTGGAGTTAAAGAATGGCGTAGTATACAATTACAAAAAGAAGCTTTCATCGGTAACTGTCCATTTCGCGCAAAGTTTTAGTTTGTCCTGGTGTGTAAGGTCATTTTGAAGGAAATTGCTACAGTAGCATGAGCGCTGGCGGAGCTCTTAGCCTGCACTGCCAAATAAAAAGAAAAAAATGGCTCATTTAATCTGTAAAAGCCCTTCGGAGCTGGAGGCTGTTATGGGACGGGAAATTTTCTTCTTCTTTTTTATCAAACCCACTTTTACCAATTAGCTTAAATTTATGAAACAAACTACTGATGAAAACAGTGTAACAATGATAATAGCGCGACAATAACCCCCTTTAGCTGTTTTTCTTTCAAGATTTCAGTTTTCAGTTTGTTCGCTTTAACATTCTCCTTTTTTACCTATTTAGTTTTTTTATATAATAAAAGCGCTCGAGCTTCTATTAAAACCGATAGCAAAAGGGCAAGAACAGAAAAGTAGACAGGATAAAGGAAAGGGAAAGCAAGAAACAAACCACCTCCGCTACATTAAGTGGAAGTGCATAAAAAGCCATGCATGGCACCTACTCATTTGCTTTCTTGGCCGCTTTACTTGGACCCACCCCCCGCGACCTTCCCCAATTCCGGACCAACTCTTTTGTTTCGCCAAAAGTTTTCTCCGACCCCAATTATTATTTTTTATGTCCATTTTTCGCCCTGTGCACCGTGATACTTCCTAAATTTGCCCTTTCGCTAGCTCTCCCCGTGCAGCCCTCTTGCTTTTGATGTTACAGCTTTACAGGGTAGAGCTGGGTCGGTTTGTGGGTGGTTGAAAGCGTTTGACACGGGGGGCTTGTGGCTCGTTTCCGTCCCGCTCCGTAGGTCCCAAGTTCGTCAAGGCAAAGAGGCCGCCTGCTCTGTTTAATTCAGAAAAATCAATAGCCTTGGCCGTGCTGGCTCTCTCTCTCTCTTGTGAAGCTTTAGTGTCCAGCAGCAAAAGACTGGGAACGTCCAGCAAGCGGACTTATGCGAAACGCAAACGCGCCAACTTTACTTGACGTGATAGACCCGATCCGCCTGAACCAGTGGCTTCATCTCCCACACTGTTAAAATCAGAGTAGAGCGACGAACGAGAAGGAGGAAAACGCGAACCGGCTGCGGACTCTTTACAAGAGTGTGAGACCGCTGCAGACAAAAGCTGGGCATACGACTGCGGTGGACATGTTGCTCCGCATAAGAAAGCTGTTAACGAGGGACGATCTGGCGTTATAAAAAAAAGAAACGAGAAAAAAAAGATCCTGTCTCTCTCGCGCTTCTTGATTGCCAGGCTGATCGGAACAGCGAGCCCGGAGCATCTGAAAGCACGTTTTGCTGAAAGCCATGAAATATTGAAAGAGATCTCTTGATTACTCGACACAGGCTTTTAATTATAAGGCAGTAATTTGTCTGTGTTGGAGGGATAGGGATATGTGTGCGCATTTAAGGGCAGGCAGGCTAGATATGCTCGGGTTGATCGCGGGACGGAGGCAAGTTGGCAGATATAAAAGTAGGTAGAGCGTGTCTTTGCCAGGGAATGCACTTACAAAGGAACTTGTGGTAATTTCGACGGGACCGTCCTGTAAACATTGAAGGCTTTCCGAGAGTGCATAATTAAGTTAGCCGGCAGTAGAGAGGCTAGGGCTACAGGAGAGTAAAGGAGAGAAGACGACCGTCCTTTTGGATACTTAATTTTACTTTACGGTAATCAAATATGCATCGAGAAACTTTCATGAGGCACGTTAGCCCCAGCGCCCACCCAGTCGCGACAGTTTTTCTTTGAGGATGTCACAGTTGTAGTCAGTGCACGCTGGGGTAACTTACGAAAACTCAGTCCTACATTTGAAACAAACTTGGTGAAGAATGAACCGCGAAATAATTAAACCTGCATTTTCCTAACAACTTTCATATGGCCTTTCCGACTTGGATGCAGGAACCGTTTCTATGAATCAAAGGAATCGAACGCTTCTATTTAGTTTTAATGAGGCCCCGGGTACCAGTAGTAGTTACCGAAAGTTAAAAAAATAGCTGTCAAGACCCCCCGACACAAAAAAAGAGATGCAGTGATCGTGAGCATGGAGAACAAGAATAAAAGGGAACGATAAATCAACACTGACTGTGTGTGCTGTTGCGTTTCCCTTGGCAACCCCTCCTTCGTTTTCCTCCTTGAGCTAGCAACCAAATTAGACAAATTACTTTCG
This sequence comes from Lepidurus packardi, assembly GCA_023053545.1. Taxonomy (NCBI): domain Eukaryota; kingdom Metazoa; phylum Arthropoda; class Branchiopoda; order Notostraca; family Triopsidae; genus Lepidurus; species Lepidurus packardi. The sequence goes on from JAKZAN010000007.1 coordinate 5,456,971, forward strand.
TTTGCCACACTAAAAAGATTTCAAATAGAAATCCTGGCGCCCGATGAAGAGCCAACGAAGAGAACGAGTCCAAAGGGAAAAAACGAGAGATGGGAAGAAAACAAACAGTTTAACACAACTTCGTTATATAGCGTTATAGGGAAAAAAAACTAGGCAGCTCCCAGAAAATCTGAGCCTAACGCGAAGTTCATATTAGGTCAAAGCCCAGCTTCTAATGAGTCCAACCGAAGTAGTTCCGGGAGGAGCAATTAGTGTCTTTTGGGGGAAGAATACACAAGAGTAGTCAGTATCGTCACCAGCAGAGGAACAACCACAAAAGGAACGGATTCTATATGCCTTGGAAGTCAAAAGTCGAGGCTGAGAGGTCAGAAATACTGGGAACCAATTTGCACGATTTTTCTTTCTAATTGTATTCTTTCTTTTGCATTTTTTCGGATCTGTATCTTAACTGTCATCTACAGTATAGTAATTCAGCATTGTAAGTATCGCTAATGGACTGCGTTGTTGGAACTGGACAACGTTGCGTTCTATATCATATGTATACAGACGTTATAAAGGACGTTTGAACCGGACGGAGTTAAGTTTGTCAGGGAGTGTGTATGTATATACGTGTGTGTGTGTGGGCCCATGGGTGTATTGATCGCATATAAAAATGCGCGGACGGGCCTTGATAGCCAGGCTGGACTCGGACTGGGAAACGCCAGGAACTTGGTAATTATACACGAGGAGGGTGGACAGAGGACTTCCCCAACGTCATAAAGCACTCCCCGCACACACAAGTGTGCAAGATGAAAAAAAAATTCACTGGATCGTCGCGATTGTGGAAAAAGCAAGGAAGAAGGAAAAAAATGTTAGAAACTAAATAAAAAAAGCTTGGCGGGACTCGCTCGGTTACAAAAACCCGTTGTTTTCTTGCTGGAACATCATCTGACCAGCTCCACAGCCTGAGCTTTTGCATGTACAGTACCACTCATAAAAGTTCCTGCCAATAATAAAAGGCCAGGCAAAAATAATGAGAGTTCACTCTAATCCTCGCAGCTCTAAGACTGACCACGTTTCTTGCTCGTTTGCCGGATTTAATATCTGTGAGACCCCAGGCAAGTTTTTGTTCTATCGTATCGACGATGGCATGTAGGGGAAGTTTAGCGAGCATTGAAAAAGAACCTATGTGGGAAAATCTATATGCTTCGGTCAACGTTTCCCCTATTGCCAAACCAGTCTTTCATCAAATTTCTTTTTTCTTCTTTTTCGGTTGTGACCAGGTGATGAACGCTAATCCCCTCTTCGAAAGCAGAGTAGTAGCAAGCTTCCTTATGTCCCCCTTTGCAATCTTTGTGGGATCTTTAATCTCTATTAATTAAAAAAGAATCCGAGACAGGCAAAATCCTTGTGCTTTTTTCTTTACTTTACTATGGGAGTATAAGACTAGGTGACGGAACTCGACAGCTGCCACGAGGCTTAAGTACTTGCAAGAGGAACTACCCCCGACCAATCCAAATTACGTCCGTTTTTTTCCCTATGTAAAGAGGTCCCACATCCCGTACATTGAAAAGGGCTATTTGACGCCTTTGAAAAGGAGCAGCTTGTGTCTTTGTGTATGCGATCTTCAGCAAGGAAGTTCAAGAAGCTATAGGAACTGTATAAGTCTGGGGTCTGGAGGGAAGAACAACAACCGGTAGTTGTATTACACATTGCTGGGTGTAACGAAGAGATGGATGGACACGTACTTGGAGCCAAGTTTTCTAACCGCTTATTCTTATACATAAAGCAGTGGGCTAGCTTTCGAGATGGGGCGAATAAAAGGAGCTAGCCAACAGCCAGGGCATACGGGATGAGATCCTGACATGGGAATTACGCATACAACATACTCGGTAAACAACCTATTACTACGGGGCTCATTCGTGGTAGACACACATACACCACTCCGACACCGCACAATCGAGTAGGGCGAACATGGAGCCAAACTAATAAGTGTATTCGCTTATTGATTCATCGTGTACTATCTAATGAGCCAGCTCTATAACAAACCCCATAGCGTAGCTCCTTAGCTTCTTAACGTCTTGTTCTTTTTTCTTTATCCCTTGATAAACTTACGCTGAGGTTTGGTTATCGCTAAAGAGGAACATAAATGTTCTAAGAATTTACCGGAAATTTTTTAAAAAGAGGACTATTACAAGTTTGTAGTTCCTATTTCGCCTGCTGTAGGGCTCAAGGTTAAGGGTGAATGGTTCAGGAACGAGATTCGGGCTAGAATAGAGTAAGCTGCTGGTTGTTCATGCGTTCTGTAAGTGTTTCTAATAATGTTAGCTACGGTGGTTTTCGGTGCAATGAGGCTTGTTAGTTGTTAAGGGAACACATATGTCATTCGCAACGTATCGAATGTCATTTGTCTCTGTGGCTGGCCGCGAGGTTTGATATGCTTATAGCCTTATAACCTCCAAAGTAAACGCACAAGTTCGGTGTAGGTCGGCTCCGTAGCCTGAGTCAAACTAAAAGCCGGCTGGTCGGTATATGACATAGCTAGTAAAAAAAGAAAAAAGACAATGTGCTGCAGGTAAACTTAAAAGCTTGTTTCTTGGACCCAGGTTATTCTAGCCAAATGTGCACCAAATTTTCTTATTCCCTTCACTCCATTTATCTTTGATAGAGCACTTTGTATACATATGTAGTCAGGCAAGGTATGGCTATAGAACGCGAGCTTTTTGTAGGCCAAACCACTAGATACAGGAGCTATTTGCTATTTAGTCTATCCTACTGTCTAAAAAGAGCCGAGCTTTATAGGCAGCGCTTCCTACTTTTCTACACAACACTTACTTGCTGGTAGTTTAGCTCCTGACTTTGGGATTTTGGGGGGGGGGGGGGGGGGCTAGAAATCTTTCCATTTTAATTATTCTTCCTTCCTATACGGTTCTCCTCCATCTACTCCCCTTCCCGAAGAAATTATCGACGTCTGTTTCTTTATATAGGCTGTAATATTTTTCACAGCTCACTTCATACACAAGAAGCGAGGGAAAAATTAGACACGCGTTTTTCCTATCCTGCACATTAGAGCGCTGCAACATTTTCCCTCCTCCTGTGCCTTATTTTTATCAAGAACACCAACTTAGAGAACGAGGTCGGTGCCTGAGCTCAGCAGAAAAGCAATTAATCACCGTTAACGAGCGTCGCTCATTACGCAGAGCGTCGACAACAAAAGGTCGCCCCAGTTTTTTCTCTTTTTCTTTACCATTTTTCTTTCTATCCACATATGTAGGCCTTGATAAAAAAAAGGAATTAAAAAAGGGAGCTAAAGTCAGAAAAGCCGAGAAACATGGAGAAAAAACAGAAAAACCCCTCCAAAAACAGCAGCAAAGCCTTTTGCCACTTGGTGCCGTTGCCCTGGCCTGTACCTTAATTAGGGAGCCCAGGTGAGATAATCGATTCCTGGCTGCTCCCTCAAATCAACACCTCCTTCTTTCGAGACCTAAATACTCGATACAGATATATGCACTCCACCTGGAACAGACGCCTAAAACTGCGGTACGCTTACTGAGAACTTACTAAGAAGTAGAAAGGGGTCAATAAGCAGCGCCAGAAATCCATATGCACATGGATAGTAATAATGATATGCCGAACAATAGACTGCAATCTGAATACTCCTTTTTTTGGTTGAGGCACACAACTCTATAATTGACAAGTTGTATCGTTAGACGTCACACATCTGTGTGTGGTGGTGTGGCGGATAATGTGGACAAGGTCGATCGATATGTTGTGTCGGCAAAGGCGTTAAAAATTGTATTCCTCAGCGATGGACAACTCACGCTGCACACGCAATACCAAACCCCAGCCGCCGTACAACATGTGTTCACGGATTTCTGTTCTCTGCATGATATTCCTTTACGTTTGACAAGAGAAACGAAAGCCAGGGTTAAAGAAAGTTAGGCTTTGATTAAGAAATCGCTGCGCCAGTAAGCGAAAAAAAATCGATGTCGGTAATACGGCTTCAAATCTTCTCCACCCCACAGTGCAGTAATAAGTTCATGGGCCTCTTGTATTTGTCAATTAGGCTGTTTCCAATATTTAAGAAGGTAGTCGAAGCCTTGTGACAAAAGCTCACCTTAATGAAAAAACTTGTCAATAAAAAGAACTGACCAAGAAGGGCTTCTCTAAAAGCAGTAGGTATAACGTGCACGGAGGTGATCAATAAGAGCTATTTTATGCTAGTTCTATAGTAATATAGATGTGAGCACAAATAATATGTTCATTGATATAGGTCATTTTGTGAGAGATACTGTATTTGAATGGTATAATGCCTTCGCAACCTTAAGGGTTTGCATTATGTCTAGTCATATGTCGTCCTTGCAGTTATGGACAGTTATGGTTGCAGCTTTCGGTGTAGCAAAGCCAGCGGAGGGGAAACACATGCAAGGTATACATACGCCGTAAGGATAGTCATAGGATAATGCTTTCATGCGCGTCTACTGATGTCAAGTCAGAAGTAGCATTGTAAGGAATTTTACTGCTCGTGTGATAATTCCAAATATGACGAGTTGACTTACGCCAAGCACCGAGCCCAACTATACCTTCATTCTCACCGATAGCTGCCCTGCCACCTTACAGCTCAAACCGACTGAGGAAGTCCACTTTTAATGGTCAGTAGCTATAACATCCCAAGTCAACCGTTAGTAGCCAAAATAAGTCCGCCAAGTATAAACTGCTTCTCCGCCGTTGCTCCTTGTTTATTGATTACTGGTCATCACATTAACCTTTTTATTTCGAGGTTCTTTTATTTCGTCTACATTATCTACATTACAGGAGGCCCGTAAGCCGAAAGCGAGATCTGAAGCATGTAAGGAGAGAACAACATTACTTCCTGTTACTCTCGCTTACTTTTACTTTTTACTTCACGTGGTAATAATAATGGCAATAATCTTTTTATATTCTTTGTATGTTGCAGATATATAACCTAGCTGCTGGAGCCGCAGAAGCCGAGCATTCATCGACATTTCTTTCCACCATCATCATCAGGTAGGCAATGACTTTTTCTTTCATGTCTTTCATGGACTCTCGCAGTTTACCAAGTTTCCAGACGAGTTTTGCATGGTAACCGTGTTTCACACCGTTGTTTGTAATTACAATAATATCCTGATATGCAGAGTATGCTACGTCCCCGAATTAGAATTTTTTGCGACCCGAGGCAACTTATAGACACTTATCCTTTTTGGAGCAAAAACGTTCGAAAAAAGCGCGTGGCCAGTTCTGCACTGACTGCTGGAAATTCCCTTGGTAACCCAACCCGTATCCATCTTTTATTCTCCATTGCTCTCAAAACTCTACGTTGAAAAACTCGACATTTTTTTACCGATCACTTCGGTTTGCTTTCCATACAAGCTTGCATCTGCGTGTCCGATATCCATACGTTTATGTGGAATGAACCAGGCCATTTATCGAGCCATTGCTTGTCTTCGAGGCGCAAGGTTTTCAAGTAAACTCAACTCCAAATGGGTGCCTGGTTTCCCGTGTTTTAAGGTGATGGTCGATATAGTCAAGGTTTACCTTTTTCAAATCTTTTTTGTTCCGTTTGGGTCTTAAGAAGTAATTCCCTATCTTAAAGAAGTAATTTCTTAGTTTCCACCTTTTTTTGTTGTTTTTTTTGGGGTGCTTCAGTGCCACCTGGCTAGGAAATGGGACCCTTCTATCCCTCATGTTTGCAACCTAGGAACTCATGGCAATAGTGGAATCTTCCCAAGGCATTTTCTTTGCGTGCAGGATCAAAAAAAGCTACGCGGGGAACCAGAAAAGTTGGCGACAGGGTATCACAGACGAAACGGAAAAAGTTTTCACATGCACGGCCGTCAGAAGGGATGAGGGACGAAGACAAAAAATGCTTCATTTACCGTGCCGGCCACCCTCGATTTTTTATTACTTGAGTAACTTTAGGACTTTGATAGCTGAGCAGTGGCTACTCTTTTTTATCCTCCCCCCTTCCCTGACGATTTCTTTCAGTGGCACCGGCATTCTCCTGGCATCATTCAATGTTAATTTTTCGTGGCTTTGTTTTCCTGTTGGGCTCTTTCTTTACTCTCCAATTTTTCTGGTAGATACCGTTCTATCGTGCTACACGAAGACGCGACCTTCATTAGAAACTTTTCTGGGTCCATGCTAATTAGGGCCGTGACTGTCGCTCATCTCCTGACAAGGCTTGAAGATTTAATGACAGGGCTGGGTCCGAAAAGCTCCAAGGACAATGGAGGAAATGCGACCACACTTCTCTGGATCCATAGTGATTAATTCGCAATTGCAGGGGAAATTATCCCGAGCGGTGCCATGTCATTAAGGGCACCCCTCGCCCTAGGGCCAACAACTCCTTGTAAATACCCCTGACGGTAACCCAACCCAACACATCTGGTTTCTTTGGATTCCCCAGATTTACTTTTTTCTCTCTCTCTCTCTCTCGTGATTCTCTAACTGTTTTGAAGATTTTGGATAGCAAATCCACGTATATTCGACAGAGTTTGCCCTTTTTATTTGTACATTTTTTAGCTTCTCTGCCGATGACAGAACCTATTTATTAGTAATTCGAAGCCATTCGATCATTGAAAGACATGGTAGTAACCTAGAGCACGTGTAGCAAAATTCTCAAATTGGACTCAAATAGGACGATGTACAGTGCAACCGAGAAAGGTTTTGTGATTATTCATTCCTTATTCCCCAAGACTTCATATGCTGTCTGTCTGTTTTTCTCTAATACCTCTCTGGGGGCTTTTGGCCATATAAGTAACTGAACGCAGTTATTATTTCCCTGCCATCTTCGTGTCTGTGGCGGCCCTGTTGTTGGAAGCTTTGCAGCGAAGAAGGTGACAGGTAAAGCAAGGGCTTGTATTAAGTTCTGTCACAGCAACGGGCTACGAGAAGAGCAGCGAGGATGCACTGGCTAATTAGTATCATCAGCGCCCGACATTCATCCCGAGGGAAAATCGCTCAGGCAGAGGCGAACGCGAAGGTTTCTCCAGACCAGAACGCTCAGATCTAAACCATCATGGAAGCTTGTACAGTTTTACAGTTTTAGAAAACACGCATCCTATGTGTGCACAACAAACCCCCTCCCTCCCTCAGAACCTATTATTCTCATATAGGAGCACTCAAGAGTTAAATCACAGATCGCCTGCACCTGATGCAAAGGTCGTCAGATAGCAAATCAAAAAATGCACGAAAGACTTTCCACGCTAACCGCTAGTTGGGAGCTGGCAAGTCTTGCTATGTGTCGCTTCAATGTCAGGTTCAAAAACTATGAATTAAATAACTTTTTTTACATAATGAAAATGTTTTCTTTTTATGCGTAGTCCAATTTAAGATTTCCTGGCATACAATAAAAAGAAATAGCTTTTTCGTAACAGTTAATCGTAAGACGAATGCCCCAGCTTGTGGTTTGCTGCTTGTTGGTTAGATACACTTTCCCTTTTTCGTATCACGAAGTAAAAAGGGGACCTGATAGTTAGTGTTAATGCGTGCTCATTACTGTGTGGCTGCGCTTGGTCGACCATGGCATAGCAGTTGGGAAGAACAGGCTTGGGGTTGACGCACAGGCATGGTACTACGAAGTAAGTGGGTGGAATGACCGCAGCCATTATTCGATCAGATGCATGTTCCAATCCTAAGTGAAGTAATAAACCAACAGTATACGAAAAAACAAATCAGGGAGCATTATAGAACGGCAATTTTTGGTGCGAGAGAGTAGGTCAAGAACAGTTGATTGTGTGTATATGAAATGCAGAAGACTAACGCTAATTTAAAAGAAAAGTTCGCGTGGGCTTTGCATGAATCTCGCCACCACAACAATGAATGAAAGTCGTCAATCCTCGTACACGTTTGCGAGTATGAAGCTACCTTATGAAGGTAGGGAGGTTTTGCATGAAGGTAGTTCCTTAGTACCTTAGTACGTTAAAGAGACTTCTGTAGGCTAGAGCAAATGAGCACGGATTCCGGAGTTGTTTTTCTTGGCGTTTTTCAAACGTAGAGTCATTTAAGGTCGGTGATCACGAAATTTTTTTAACCACAAGTGAAGTCAGTCGAACAAATTGGATGGTAGTGACGCGTTAACTGTAGATATTAGCTTCCGCAATAAGGGTATGATGCTTTTAGAAGCGCCGTGTGTATCTAGGATAGGAAGCTTTTTCCGAAGTTAAATTAGAAAAGCCGTCAAGGTTTCTCCCATCCATATAACGTGTAATGACATGGTATCGCTTGATTAGTTTTGATCGAGTTTTAATTGCTTCCCATGTACCTGCTAGGCAAAGTATGTAGTCTGGTAGGGCATTAAATCGTCTCATTTAAGCTTACAGCATACCGTAGGCTACAATCATTAGTTACCAGCCAGACCCATCCTTAAGTTCCCCACCAAGGCACACACCGTGCATGATTAGTATGAGCAAATCAAGAAAATTCTTGGGAAATTAAAGAACGAAGCATTCTTCCAAGAGCTAGCCAAACCACATCGGATTCTTTTTGCGTTTCCTTTTCAACCTCTTTTCAATAATGGTAATAACGTATAAGAAAGAAAAAGGTACACGGGAAGTGAAGCCAAAATGTTTCTGGGCTAGGCTCAATAATTCATGATTCAACATGGTCCACATTTGTCTCGCTCGACTTCTCATTTTCAACAAGGCAAACCTAAAGGCATAAATTACGCTATACGGAAAGGAGGGGACAAAAGAAGACGTCCCTTGCCAGGTTTCTCCACAGAAACAGTTTCCTTGAAAAACTCACGGATTCGGAGATGGCATAGACGCTACGGAGCTGCTTCTCAAAAGGTAGCCCCCCCTTTGTAGGACATTGACGAAGAACAAAAGTGCCAGCCTTTCCTTGGCATTTTTATTTTAGCAGCTAGTGTAATCCATACACCTGGGCCGGTAAAACGCCCAATACTGTTTCAACTCGATCCTGCTGAAGTACCAGCCTTGGGTAATGGGATTAAGAGAGCGGAATGCGAGGCAGAACTAAGCCAAGAAGAAAAAGAAGCATTGTTACTCGGATTAAAATGCGGAGAAGGAGAAGAGGGGAATGGATGGATAGTATATATGCTGTATATACATAAGATGTTCCCATCCGGTTCGGTGCCGTCTTGGTTCCCTTTTTACCTATGGCCCATACCTATTTTACCGTCGTTTGCAAAAACGCTTCAACCCGTGGGACAATGTTATATTATTGGAAGAAGGTTGCGCAGCCAAGCGACAAAGGACAACTTGAAACCGGTTTCAAAAAATGTGAGCTGAAATGTATGTGTTCTTCAAGGCGAAAGCTCGGTCTCCTCCTCATAAAACACTCCTGTCGACATTTATCAAATGAACGAAACGCAACTTTGCACAGCTCACACGGAGCAAGACAAGACAAAAAAATAAATAAAAAATAGTGTGCCCTTTTCTTCATTAGTCCCAAAGCCCAGCAGTTTCGTTCAGAGTTAAGATGACCCAACCTTTAATTTACGTCCTACCTCGTATTCATTTTGGCGACAATTTTTATGACTCACCCTTTCTCTTCTCTTTTCATATCTTTATTTTCCTTAGGCCGTCCTTTATCCTTTTTACCCCTTTCTTGGAATCCAAAGTCAGGCCAATTAAAATACGCAGAAGGTTTGAGGATGGGAAGGAATATAAATCTCTGTGTCGATCCGCAAAGGAACTGCTAGGTTCTATCTAGCTGTACTGTACTGTACGCCAATGCAAATAAAGACCTACTTGGGGCAGTCGTGAGTATCGCATTTTTAGAGAGGGGAAAAGCTTGATGGCTAATGGCGTGTGTGAATGGCGAACTTGTAATGGATCTTACGGCGCCAAGATTCCGGACTTGCGGGTCCCTTCATCTTATGCACATTTAGTGCAGTTTAAAGACGTAAAAAAAAGGCCCTGTGTGTTATGGCTTTTGCTTTGCTAGATTCTACGACTTCTTTGCAGAGCACGTTCTGGACCTGTCTTTCATCTCATCTAGTACTCAAGTTGAGACCTCCCACATGTTTTCCACGCCACAACTGTTATTCTTTTTTAAAAATTTTGTTTCTTTTCCGCCGTTTAAGTCAACCGTTGTATTACCGTTTCGTGCATTACCAGACAACAGTGCTCCAATTATCAATTTCTCATTAATAAAAGAAATGACAACGTAAGGAAAGTTGGAACCTCCTACATGTTTTCATCGCCACAACTGTTTCTTTTCTTTCATTTTTTTTCCGTTCAAGTCAACCGTTGCATACCGTTTCGTGCGCTACCAGGCAACAGTGCTCCAATTATCAATTTCTCATTAATAAAAGGAATAGCGTGCCTTTTCTTTTCCGCTGCAATATTTGCAGCTGTTATTTTGGAGTAATAGCATTGGAATTGTAAGATATAGACAGCTGTGTATGCCTCGTTTTTTGCATCATCTTTCTCGTCTGACATGTGAGAGAGAAGCCCAACTCGAGCTAAGCGTGTCAGCTTCTGTACAAAAATCTAAAAATCAGTGCTCGGAGCGGAAGAATACTTCGGCATAAGGTGTGTTTCTCGTAGGAAAATCGAGTCCAAATAAGATATCGAGAAACGCCTGACATGGGTGCAGCTAGCCTCTTGGTTTTGTTAGCGACATTAATTTTGCATGTCATTGTCGTCACGAAGTCCATGACTCTCTAGTCCCGACCAAAGCTCAGAATCTGGCCCAGGTTTCAACTACCCCACCACCGCCCCGCGAATGTCCAAAAGACGAGGCTTCATTTATGTCATAGTGTTTCACTAGGGACTTTCCTGGCAGCCTTTGGATTTAAAAATAAAGGACCACAAAAAAGCGAATATTATACGTGCATGGGCAAAGACATTTGCATGCCGACTACTCTCCAAGACACTTGCATCTTTAATGAAGCGGGGCCATGACTTGTTCGTTTCGTCAGTCGAATTTCTTGCCCTCCTTACTATTACCTACTGTTATTCCTATATAATTTCGTCTCCTTGGTTTCTCTCGCATGCATGCTTCCTGGGACTTGAAAATTCATTCCAGTTTTTCTGTCTTTTCTGAGATATAAATTACGGAGTATACCCTGTAAGCGGCTTGAGTCCCAGTGTTGGGGTCTCTCCCAGCACCAGACTATTTCGTTTTGTCCTTCGTCTGTTATTCATACCTTTTTTTGTATCCCCCTTTTTAAAAATGTGTCAGAGCCAAATGTGCTCGCCCATAATAGTGAGAAAAAGTGTGTTTAATGGACAAAGAGGGGTCGGTCTTTTTGGTCGTTGCCAGCTTCTTGGTCGGTAACCATTTTCGGTGTAGCCCCTCATAAAGTGCACAAATGCTATAAATTCCGTCTGCTTATCCTGTGCTATGCCGTCGGTGCACTCGGGGTCTTCGGGACTCATCAACACCATGGCACCCTCTTATAACCACCAAAGACAGGCCGATAGAAGCCAGCCCAGCGCAAATCTGCCCCCCAAAGTCTTAAAAACTTCCCCAAAAGAGCGAAAGGGAGGACACTTGTCTAAGTTATTTCCCACAGCCAAGCAATGAAGGAGAGGGACTGCGGCCTGCCAATTTGAAAGGTCTGTTTCTGAATCTCAAGCGAAATACTATCCTCAGTGTTGACAACCTTCCCTGGCATCGCAGCTAGGACCACAAAAACATAAAGATCTTATCGGTTGCTACATTGGTCAAACTCCCGAGAAAGTCATTTATTTGCCAGTGGAGGCTCTGGTGCTTCCCTATAAGCTCACGGGTCGTAACCCCCCAAAACGTTTGTCAGGTGTTGGCCGAACCTAACCTTCGATTCGCACAAAAAACCCTCAAGAATTAATGTTCTTGGGGGGAAAGGGTTGGTTGTCGCGTTTTCTACAGCTTTTCGTTGTGACAAAGGATGCCACCATTAGGTATGACATCTGTAATGCGGTCTGTGGGTGGCAACTGTGACCCCATCCGGGCTATCGGAGCTACGGGGCTCAAAAATAACTTCTTGCACGTTAGGACTTCTTGAAATAAAAGGACTTTTTCAAAAATAACTTCTTGCACGTCTAGATAACAAGAGAGTTACAGACAAATCTTGTGCGTTGTATGTTATATAGCTGGGGTTTTTAGGCAATAGATGTCTTCCTGCACTGCCTGCTACGCGATAAACCCCCAAAAAGAAGAGTTTGAGGGGGTGATGGGGAGGTTTGTCGGAAGAAACCATCTAGACAGACTTTTATGGCCCAGAGGCTGACCCGCTAATGGGACACGTCGCCGCCCGATTCTCAGCCCCAAAACGATCGACTCACAATTTGTGTAAGCAAAGAGACGCAAGAGGACCTGCCATGGGCCATGGACCAGAGGGAGTATTACAATTACGCGAGGGTCAAGGCGAAAACAGTATGTAGAGAGAGCCTTGTCACTGGGAAAAGGTTCATTTGGCACGTTAGCCCGGCCCTTTTCAGCCACAAGACTTCCCGTAACGTCATCACCCCGTGTTCCATGCATCAGCTGAGCGTCTCCTTTTCTCCCCCCTTTTCTTTAAAAAAAGATAAAAATTAATGGAACAAACTGACTTAATTGGTGAAAGGGGAATCAGGCTCGCTTGTTCGACTTATTCTTTTCTTTTCAATTTCTAACCCCTCAGCTAATTTTCTTCGCCTTTTTTCCGTATTAGCGTCAGCCATTAAGCTAGAATAGCCCAGTCTACTGTCTTCCGCTGAATACATAAAAGAAACGATCCTAACTTCCTTCCTATTTTCTTGAATTTTTACCAAACTCCGCCAGAGCCATCGCCTAAAGCCTTAAATTGTTCTCTTCGCTGGGTGTCGGTATCGTGCGCTTTACCTTTTTCTCCTTCACTCTTGTTTTTTTCTCATTTTTAAAACTTGGCGATGGCAAATGAAGTGTAAACCCTTAATTCTTTAACATCAACAGCGCATTTTTTCTTATTTTTTTCTCTCTTCATGGCCAACTAACCTACACATACTGTGGCTTTTTATGTTTTCGTTAAGGCTCCCGTATACTTTAGCTCGGTATTGGCAGATAGCATGGGGAACTTCGGAACTACGTTTTGAGAAAACCAATACATTTAATGAAAAAATTGTTTGACAGTAAGCTTGAGCTTGCTAACAGTTAGTGCACAGCCAATGCCCAATTCTTTCCAGTGAGTAATAAATTAGCCATATGAAGATGAAATTTGCAACTATGAGAAATTCGTTACTAAAAATCTGCCCTTTGATTGTGCACTAGCTGCTAAAAAAGAAAACTTTTGTTTTAGATTGCTTTCAAATCTGACACACCGTTTTCGAGAAATCTTGTTCCAAAAGTTTGACGATTTGAGTTGGGGCATTGTGCTGCAACACCAAACTGTGGTGAAAAATTGTACTTTTCAGAAGAAAAACAAGCGTAGAAAGTTTGCCGGCAATTAGCTATCTATTTCTTTTCTTACTTCTTACGCAAGGCTAAAAACAATAACAAGCATCAGTGCCATCTGTGATTCTTTCCCATCCATAAGCTAAGGTATACGGGAGCTTAATGTTTCATTAAGCTGACTTGGCCTTTCTTCCGCCTTTTCGGACGTTGGTTTGACCAGAATTTCAATCCTTTCGTTTGTTTAATTTCTTAATGCCTCAACAAACTAGACTTGCAGCGTGGCAAATTATTTCTTGTATTTTCGTGGTAGGTCTGAGCTTATCGTATCTCCAGTAAGGGATTCTTCGGTTAAAGGTTACTGTCGGGGACACCGGGGAAGCAGAATTTGTTTTAACTCCTTGGGAGTAGAGGTTATAGACCTCTAGCTGGAGATTTGCCCATTGTCACCTTTCCCTATCTCCCATGCTTCATTCTCGCCATCTCTAAACAAGGCAAGATGCATTTGCATATCTGCAATGACACGACGAGGCAAAGTTCTACGTTGACACTTGGCCATTGTCGCACCAAACTGATGAGCATAACTCTTTTTGAAGTTATCCCCTTAACATTCTACGTGCTAAACAAAAAAGGCAAAAAAAATCAAGGTGCAAACTTTACGACGTATTTTAGTGCAGGACGGATAAGGTTCAAAGTTACGAAACGAGCATAGTTCTGATTAAAAAAGCAGGCTACGACCATTCGTAAATGTTCTTTCCAAAGAAAGGTGACTTGATGGTGGGCTAATAAAATGCGAATTAACATGGCAGCAAAAAAAGAGATTTAAACAGACGACCCCTTTTTTGGTTGTGACTGCACACAGTGTTCAACGTGCCACATAACATTCTATTCTCTGCGTCTCTGCCCCATTAGCACAGTTTTTAAAACGTAAAGTTTTCATATGAAGAAAAATGCTGAAACTTTCCCGGAAAGAACTCCATTTACTAGAGCACCGCTGGGCTATTTGAACGCGGAACAATTTGTTTAGTCGCTTCGTTCTTTTTTTATTTGTCCTAAGGTCTCTCTCCGTCGTCATTGTTGATTTAGCCCGCACATAAATTCTCAGGCGTTGGTGCTTCATCGCTCATCCTCACCTACAGTATAAAATAACATTATACCCACCCAGCCCCCTTTTGCTCTCAGCTCTCCAGAGTGGCCGTGGTCCGGTGCAAACCAAATGAACGATGAAACAAGACGGAATAATAAAGAAGAGGTGAAGGCAAAAGAGGCTTGCTGGGTCTGCAGCATACATGCAGTTGGATAATGGTTCTCTGTTGTTCATTTGGGTCATGGTGTGCTAGGTATGCAGACTATGTCATCTCATCGAACCCCTTGCTGATTTGGGTGGCATCTCGCCATTACACATTAATACGCCCAACGAAAAACCACCTTCTCAGAAATACCTACCATTTTCCCGCCCGCGACTATTGGTGCATGCGAAGTTCAAGTTTTGGCCCATTCTTTTTTCATTTGATTCTACCTTTTTATTATTTTTTTCTTCAGTAAGCTGTGTCGAGGTTTTTATTGTCAGCATAAATGTTTGCTAGTGAGATTAGTCCATGATGGGGCACACGGGGCAGCCAAAAGAGCATAGGAAACGGAGAAGGTTATAAGAGAGGTCCTTAATTTGCATGTTTTCCGTTTCGACATTCCTTCCAATAATCAGGTCCTCTCATCAAAACGCAGCTTGCTCTGCGGGTATTCTGGCCATAGCATTCATCAACAGCTATATGGGGGTCCATCCACTTTACCAAGTTCTGTATGCTCGGTCTTTTTACTATCCCGCAAGCATTCCAAGAAACATTTTTCAAGATTTTCGTGCGTGCATTCTTCTAATTTCGGAGAGCTCTAAAGAGAAATGCTTAAAAATTGCTATTAGTTTAATCGACAAGCAGCACATCTTTACATCATGTATTCGTATATTTTGAATAAGCTAGTCCAATTAATAAAAAAAATAGCCATACCTTTTTAGAACTATAATAACACTCCTGCATATTCATAAGGGTGGGCTAGCTGACAAAAACACAGGAATCAAACCCAACACTGCAAATCTGTTGTGCTAAATAAGTGATACTAACCCAACAGGTCCAAGTTGTTATGCCAAAATAACGAACTGACTCTGAACTGGCATAACCCGCCAAAGCAGCTGTTTCTGTTTTGCCCCAAGTGAAGGCATAGTACGAGCCATGCATAATGAAATATGGAGCATTATAGACGCATACTAAACTGAAGGAAACTTTCCTAAAGGCAGTCATCAGGAATGCTTTTAACCCCTGAACTTTCGGGCACACAGCGCTTTTTATTGCCCCCAAAATGCCCCTCACCAATTCTTTATGTTGACGTATCCTTATAAGTCTGCAGAAAGGTGGCCCTTCCTCAGTTTCGACGTAAAGTCGGACCTTTGGCGTTTCCATTCGTATGCCATATGATTCCAAAGAGCTATTACTACCTGTTGACTGGCCAACTAGTCTGAGGAAATCTACAATTTTCTTGTTAAAACGCGAAAAGTTTGTCCTGAGGAATATACTCTAATGTCCAAAGAGGGAGGTTAAGCCTAGACTAGACAAAAATAGGATGCACATGTATATAGGCATAGGAAAAAAAGTGCACCGCCCACACTCACACTTCTCTGAACTCTTATCAAATTAACCCTCGCCACAGACCGCCCATAAAAAATGTCGGTTTTGCCTTGACCAACAGGTCTAGGTCGGTATGGTCGCGGTCCTTTAACACTCCCACCTTTGCCTCGTCCATCTTACTTTTTGTCTTCTTAGCAAGTCTTTCACTCACTCTTGTGTCCTCCCCTAAACCCGATATCTCACCTGAATCAAATCAAAAGCTCTGCCCTCTTTTCTCTGCGTTCTTCTCCTCCGGTCTTGGAAAGGAAGGAGGGGGATTAAAGTCCTTGCCGCGTCAAAATCTCTCTGCCCATATAGGCCGAGCTGACCAGCAATGCCGATGTGGTGCTATGTGTCTTGAATGCGGTGCGTGTAGACCCTTTTTCCCACCCCGGTCCCCGGTTTGACGGCTTGACCATAGCCAAAGGACCCCGTGATAGCCAGGCTGTACTACACGGAAGGGAAACATACTATACCAGGGGCTTTTATTATTCGTTCCCGTTCTCGTTCCCGAGGTCTCGGCTCCGAGTCTCAAAGTCCATGGTCGGCGCACGTTCGTCAGTTGCTCGTCAGCCGTTGTCGGAGGTTCAGTCCCGAAGTAGTGTAATGCGCTTACAGTAAAAGTGTTCTAGTAGTTTAGTGTTTTGTTAATGATTTTAAAAACAGTTTATCTTTAAAATGAAAAACTACAACTATAGTAGTGCGTTAAAAATATCCTCAACTTCGGCAGCGTGCATATTCAGTGAATTCGCCATGGGAAAATTATGCTCACATTTACAATTGTGAGTTTCTGTTGTTTAAACGCAAAGGCAGCACGTGTAAGACGGTACGGTTCATCCGAACCACGTTTTATTGCCTCTATTATTTGGTTTGCTTTATGCACAAGAGTATACGAAGAAAGGAAGGAAATTTTGGTGATAAAGTGAATTTTTGTGTTCCGTTTTAATTGCCTTTTTCGGTTTTTCCGTCACGCAGTTTAATGAGTGAATGTGATTGGCTGGGGGATTGCAAGGTGAATGTTGTAAACCCAGCAAAGTGTCGAGAAATACCCAGAAACTCATAGGATTATTATGAATGACAATTCGGAAGTTTATTCCAATTCCGTACCAAGTGACGCGTTATCAGAAAAGGTATATACAATCGTTGCTATCACAAAACACAAAACTCTTCTCTCTTTTGGTGTAGGCCTATTGTTATCCCTTAAGTGTAAGGCATGTTATGTAAACTTGTTCTGGGAAACATGACTCCCAAGGGTATCATATGGGGTTTAGAACAATCATTGATAACCAGAACTGCGTAGGCCTGTGTCAGGCTTTTACGGTGGGGATTAAGAGCATATATTCCGTTAATATCTTCGAAACAATTAACATAGAGTAGGCCTTATCTCTACTTTGCTTTTCTCCGCCAGTTCCAAGACACCTGATAAGCCAGTCTCCATCAGGCTACTCTGTAGAAAAATGCAGCCTAGCTGACTTCCGTGTCAAAACGTCCCTCTTGTTAATTACACTGTACACCATTTGGTCATGAAGCTTCAACTGTAGCTCTCTCATTCTCCCGGTTTCTGACAAACTCTTAACGCTGTTCAATATAATATACCATATACAACACCTTGATATAAAGTATGCTGGCTGGTCGCTGGTTAGTTGGCTTCTTCGCTCGTCTTCTCACTGCGTTCGTACGTGTTGAATTGCCCTTCAGCTCAGCTTACAGGCATCCGGAGCCCGGAGCCGAAGGTAGAGAACCAAGAGAGGGGGTAATTAGACTTTAATTAGCCCTGGGTATCTATCTACCTACGAACCTTAGCTTTCTTTTCTACCTAAACTACTTCCAGACGGCCATCCATTAAAGTTTTCACCTCTGCATTTCCATTTGCTTAAGACTTTATCAAATGTTTTTTGTCTTCGGCCTCTCACAAAACCCAGATCTTTGTCTTCCCCAGCTGCCAAGAACTCAACAGAATCATAATTATCTTAATGTTTGATAAAAAAAGACCTTGCATGTTTTTTACGCCTTGTGGTGTAATTACGGGGAAAAAATAAACGAAAGCCGGAGGATCCGGGAACTTGAGAATGTAAAAGTTGAGATGACACTCGACAATTTAGTGCTAACTTGGACATCGAAATTTAAATGCTGCAGTAGCTTGCAGTTCAAAGATGCAATGGCATTCT
This sequence comes from Lepidurus packardi, assembly GCA_023053545.1. Taxonomy (NCBI): domain Eukaryota; kingdom Metazoa; phylum Arthropoda; class Branchiopoda; order Notostraca; family Triopsidae; genus Lepidurus; species Lepidurus packardi. The sequence continues at coordinate 5,475,095 of JAKZAN010000007.1, forward strand.
CAGTAAGGAAGACGCTGACGTCATATAAGTTCAGGTGTGGCTCACTTTATTACCAGCTGGCTAACATTCTTAGACGGGAGAGCGTAAATGACCACCTTGACATGTAACGCTACGCGACAAGCGACACCGACCTGCAACGAGGCGTTCTATGGATGCTGAAAGTTAGCGTAGCTGGGTTTTGGCGTGACTCAGGGGGTAGCGAAGATTCTATAGGCCATCGCTGAAACCACAATGCATGGCTCTCTCGAGATGAACGCGCATTTGGCGATTCGCAGCATTGTTCGGCCAGGATGTTTTAACAACAATTCGGTTCAATTCTTAGAAACGTTCGAAATTATACCAAGTTAAGCAGACACGTTTCAGGTTTCATTTATTTCATGCCGAAATAAAAAGAAGAAAACACAACGAAAACAGAACACAAGACCCTGTGGTCGTACTTTTAGGCATATGGATGGGTTCGCATCCATTGACTTTAGGGGGGAGCGGTAGAGATTGACACGGAAGGAATGTAAGTCGATAAGGTGACACCGAGAAGCTTTCTCGGCCGTCATGAAGCAAGACCATAACATCTTTTGGTTATGTTTCACGTGTGTGGAAGATAAAGTGACCACTGCCACTTTTGGGGTTTGACACACGTTGCTTGAAGAAACGCTCGCTCTTTGCTTGTTGCCAATGCGGACTATCTGCTCATCTCGCTGACGGAAACTTGCACAGACAGCGGCTTTGAAATATTCGCGTTTTGCGGTTTTCCCCCATGGGAAGAAGAGGTGTGGAGGAAAAGACGAGGGAACGAGTTCGAAAGCTTCGCAATGCAAAAAAAAGGGGATGTGGACAGATCAGTTTGAATCACTGATGAATGGGACCACTCTCAACTTGCGGAGGATAGACTGTGCTGCTTTGCAAACAAACGCGGGATGCCTTTTACAGGCCTTTTAAAGTGATCAACACAAGCATTTGCAAAATAAACGCAAGAAAGGTAGTTTTGATGAGTGGCACTTTACTTTTTTATTCAATTTTGTGTTGCATTTTGTTTTGCAACAGCGTAACTAAGTTGAAGAGCATCTTTTGTTTCATCCGTTGTTTGGCGTGCATTCAGATGCAGATTGATCTGCGTATATTTACATAGATTCTGCACAGCATTTTCTGATATTTAAAGGCCATCATTTCTTCGAGTGACCTATCTTATGTTTATATAGATTCTCTGATACATTTTCTGATTTTTAAAGTGCGAGAAATTCTTTGAAAAAGTGACCAATATGGACAATTCTGGCAAGGTGGAAAGAGGGCGACTAATTGAAGCTCGGAGACGACAAAAGCACGACAGATGCAAAGTTACTACTGCTTCTGCGCTGTACTGTCGATTCATTTGCATATGACAAGCAAAGCTTTGGCTTATTAGGGAAGAGATGAAGTAAAGGAGCTCTAGCTAAAAAAGTTTAACCGCATGAGAAAAAAAGGAAACGCTCTGGAGAATGTAAAAGAGCGTTAACTAAGTATGAAGGGTGTACGGACGCATTTGAATCCCCAAACTTGAACACTAAAAGTCCCCCCTCTCTCTTCGCTTTTAACTATCGTACACAGCATACACACATAGCTTTTGATTTCTGCCTCGTGAAGCGAGTCACAACTGTTTTGCATACACAAGCCCCTCGTGTGATTGCTGTTATAAAAGGGTTAGTTATATACGAAAGGGGTGCATGCAAGTGTCCAGGGGAGAGGGTTAGGGACAAAGCGGCGCGTGGCTGAAGCTCTAAATGCGGCTTTCCAAACTTGTAGACGCTTCATAGACAGCTTCTTCTTGTTCTTATTGGTACCAGACTCCTTTCAGTAACTCACGCTAATGGATTTTCGTTTTAAAAATTATAAACATAAAAAAACTTGTGTCTATATAAGACTTTGCAGCTTTTAACAAGCCTAACTTTGATTCAGATTAGCGATTTGACGAAACAAAAACACATCGATTGAAGAGACCTAGATCTAGAGGATGTGCCTAATTAGTAACTAAAAAAGAATGCGTCATAGGAGTGTAGAGAAACCCAAGTTTTTTTTTCTCCCCTACGTAAAGAGCTTCAGCGCCACTTTGGTCTGTCGTCAAGCCAGCTGTTAACGGCGCCAAGTTCAAGGTGATGAATAAATGACTTGCTGAACACCAAGAAGGTTTCACAAGCTACGGAAATATGAAACTATGCTATCTTTTCGCATTGCTAAGTCATTGCACATTTGTGTGAAATTTCAGGATATACATATTTATTTTTTCGCATTTTTTTAAATATATTTTTTAACTCGCCTGTGATACCCGTTTTCGTGTTGTGCTTTCCTAAGGCGTGTAGGAATATATTGGTGCGATGGTTTAAAGTCAGAAAACAATATTTCTACCGGCCGTAGCATAAGAGACAGTCCCGTGAAAACTGTACCTTACCTACACTGCATTTTTCTGTTGTATATGTAGTTCTGGGGAAGGTAAGCAAGCATTCCAGGTTTGGGGGGACTTTTTTGCCTTCCTTCCAACAAGACCCGAGTCTTTCCACCCTCTGCAACTGGCGAGGAAAGCAATATGCTGATGAGCAAAACATTAGCATGTTTTTTAGGGAGTCGCACGGGCTGAGCAACTTATGGCCAGCCATTCAAAAAGCCAGAGAGAGAGCTAGAAAAACATAAATGGAGAGTTAACTAGTAGGCAAAAACGAATTCCATCTAAAATGGAGCGAGCTCTGTGTCGAGAACGAAGCTTTTTCACTTCCTTTTCAAACCAACAAGGCTGATATTGTGTGGCAGAGGAAATTCGCAAATTGTATGTCTGCTTTCCGCCAACCTTTGCGGGGGGAATGGAGAAAAGAGTGCCTGGAAATGAGAGAAGGTATTGAGAACTTGCACCAGGGAAAAAAGGCGATAAAATTCCCCAGCCGTTATTTAAATGGGAGAATCAATACTGAACATTTTCCAGACTTTCTTCGTACCGCACTTGCGCAATCCAAGATTTGTTTTCAAATAAAAAAGAAAAAAGAAGAATCAGAAAAACTTGATACAACCTATTCTTGCTCTACGTCTTCTTGTTGACTGTTTATACTGATTTCTGTTTGCTGCCTCCCACCTCTTTTGGCTCCATCTCGGAGTAATTCCCTGAAATCAATAAATGCGCCTATGTCATCTTTGGGTGCTAAAAGTGGGTAAGGGCGAGTGTCCATTACCCGACAAAAGGTTGTCGTTGCTTAATTACCGAGGAACGTGCCGATGAGCGCGACCAACGAAAGCCTGATTAAGAAAGACGCTCACGTTTCTGTGCGGCTCTCTTCATCAGCGATTAGTGCGAGCCCCCGGAACAGGACTGCAGCTTTCACAGCTGTATTGCTACGTAAGGTAGTCTACCGTATACAGTATGTTTACACACACAACTCCCACGAGTCCAAGTCTGCCGTCTTTTAGCTTTCACCCATCTCTTAGAGCGAGAAAAGAACCTGACTGAGAGTTGGAAGCTTCTACAAAGCCGCAGCCGTACGAAGCTAAATGACCAACTTAATTCACCCTTGATGAAATTAAATCAAGGCAATCTGGGCCCAGAACCGGAGACGTGAGTCTCATGCAGAGTTTGCTTAAACCCCCTCACAAGCTTTTGGGCTGTACAGTATTCGTAACTATCATCAGAATTGTAGCTTTCATGGTTCCTAGCCGCAGATTCATCATTGTTTCCCTTCTTGGTATTGGATGACGGGTGTCTTAATTAAAAAAAAAAGTAATTTGAATTCGTATTTTCGATCGTATTTTTTTCATATAGATTCGTATCGAAGTAGTAAAGAAACGCTGACTGAGGAAAAACAATGCTTGGTTTTCAAAGTCGCGGAGCGCGAGTAATGATAATGATAAAGGAAAAGAGAACACCCAAGAACTTCCTGAGCATTCGATGGAGTTTCTCATTATGACGTTTTATGACTCACGAGTATTTGAGTGTTAAAAAATGGAGGTCTTGCATGGTGTCCTACTTGAGGAATCGTTTCACCAATTTACACGAGAAAGTTCGTCAGCTCCATGCCTCTTAAACTTCTAAATAATGCCCACCTTGACAGCCATGTCTTTTTCGTCTGTTTCTTTGGCTTCGAATTAAAATTTCACAAAAAGTGCTCATCATGCTCCAGCTAACAATGTGCAGTTCTCAAGTCTTCCATATGTTTTTCGTGTGCTCCCCTTCTTATTTTCTTTCCTTCCTTCTTTTTTCCCTTTTTTTCACAAGAAATATAAAATTCCAGAGTCTTTGAAATCTTCCCGTACAAAAGATATGTGAAGCTTATGCAGCAGGTACCAGATATGTCGCAACGTAATTCAAAGAATGTGTAGTGCAACTTGTTCCGCCACGACGTTTTCCATTCTATTGCATAAATTGGCCAAATCAGCTTTTACCTTCTGCTTCTTGCTCTTTAATAACACACTCCAAAGTCTTCCCATGCAGGTTCCCCTTTGAGAACACATACCGTGAGCACATAAGTCTAATTTCGACACTAACGATGTGCTACATGGCTGCGAATCAAAGAGTTTCAACTCCGTCAGCCCAACGAGTGGGCAAAATGGTAAAGAGAGAGGATTAGCGCAGCAAAGCCTAGGGCAATTATTTGAAGTAACAAGGGTGTCGCAACAGCAACAGGGTGTCGTTGTGTGCAAAACTGGTCTTCAGCATCATTTAGAACTTCCATTTTTATCTTGATTTCCTTTCAGTGGGTGATTTGAACTCGAATTTCACGAATTCACTAACTCTGACAGGCTAGTTCAATTTTCACACCTCCTACAATCTTCGATAGACTTCTCGAACCGCCGGGAAACACCCTCTCACTGTGCTATCACGTGAACCACGCCCACGTAACATTACTCTGGGGATCCTCCTTCGCCCCAGTATCGGCAAGAATAGACACCGAACCCCCTGTCCTTCGCTGAGTTATCCTGTGTGTATGGCGTCTTAACTCACAATGCACAGGTGATGCGAACATCCGTTGTTGGGATACCTCATACAACTTTAAACTATGTAGGCCAGACTCGTGTCAGCTTACCAAGTCACAAACAAAACCAAAAAAACTCTACAAATTTTTACAAAACAATTTTAACAAGGAGGTGACCTTAGAACCCAAACGGAGACGTTCTCCTTTATTAAAAAAGTACAAAATTGTCCCTTTTTAATATCGTGCGACCCTGCGAGACGTATAGTAAGAGAAGGACAAGAAAGAAAAAATAATACAACAAAGAGTAACAAAGTGAGACCTGAAATTACGCGAGGAAAAAGCTATTTCCGAAGTTGTGGTGGTTCCGTATATCAACGCCCAGATGAACGCCTTCCGTGGATAATATGCTCTACCATATCACATCCTCCCCTATTTTATGTTTTCTTCTTCTGAAGTATTGGGCTAGGAATAACTTTTCGAGTATATAAAAGTTGGGGCTAATGGCATCTTAAAATGGAGCTCGATTAAACATCAAAAATGCTGTCTTACGATGACGCTAGAGACCTTTAAGACAGTCGAGCTAACCGTCTCTCTTAATGTACCTCCTCCATCTCCCTTTCCGCCCTGTTTTTGCTTTTGGGTTGGAAAAACGTGTATCCTCCTCTTTTCTGCATCTGTCTTCCAGAGTAGTCTTGCATTTCCAACGATGCTACATGGAGTCTGCGCCACTAGAAATCGCATTAAAGGGCGTGTTCTTTAACAATAGCTATATAACTCGCTCTTGGCCTGACCCCTCCTATGCAAATCACCACGACTGCCAAACTTCTCCCCTTTCGTCTTTTTCTTACACTCTTATAGCCCCCGGAACACCCCGCGACGCCCCCAATGCTCTCACCCTCTTTTCATATCAACCCTTATTGCGCCGGTGCAAGAGGTGCGGGCTGCCTCGTTAAGCGCGTGCCTTCCGTTAGTCACTGCTCGCCCAACTTCTTTACCTCGCACAACTCGTGCTGCTTTCTTGCACCGCGGAGTTGTAGTTCGCTATTGTTTCAGCGGAATTGGTTAGTGCACTCCCCCCCCCTCCTTCAATCGGAACAAAAACGAGGGAAAAAACAGTGATGTAGCAAGAACACTAGTCGAAATCCTGATCCCGAACGAAAAAAAAAAAAAGAAAAAACGACCGTTTGATTTGTTGTGAACGGACTTTGCACGCGTTCCGTCCAGCGCGGACACCGGTGGTGATGTGCGAGACCCGCGTTTTACCTGTCCGCTGTCTCCCGGTGACTTTTGCCTTTTTGCCCAGTTCCTCAACTACATTTCTATCTAATACTGCGAGAATCAACCGTTTGAAAATTGTCCAACATTATATATTCGCTCTCTACCTGACATTTTCGAGTCATATACCCCCCTTATAACGGCGGGGCCCGTTTTTACCTCATGTGCTTTTGATTACAGTACTATTGTACCGTATCCGTATTGTGGTGTCCGCTATATGACGCCGAGGTGCGACTTGGAAGCCTTCTTTAGTTGGCCATCGGCGTTGGCCGTGAGCAGAGCCTCTTACGTTATTTAAATTTCGTTTTAATGTTTCACCATTAAGGTGGAGCAAAGAGAAAGTCCTTTTTTTCTTTTTGAACTGTGCGTAGATACATACATATAGGACACCCGTGCCAGTACTTAACGTTTATCTAGGAGTGAGCGGGAAAAAAAATGTCCAGTCCTAATTTGGCTCTTTTGCTCGCAACCAGTTTCTCGATAGAGCAGTAGGAATGCCTGGTGAAACAGTTCGGATGGGATGGTGTGCTGGAAAGTTTTGTCTTTTCTTTCCTGCTAAAGTGAGCATATCTGCTTTATATTCGCAGCACTAAGTGTGGATGTTTACCGGAGAGTTTCTGAGAAGAGAGACAACGAAGGTGTTTGGGCAGTTTTTTTTTGTTTTTTTGGACGATTATCCGGACATTGAATCTAAATAGATACCTTTGTTGAAAATGTGCTGACTTTTGCTGCGCTCGTGGGGACTTGCGTGGGTGATGTTTGGTGCTCGGTGAACATTAAGCTTTGAACAATTCGCAGTGTGTTTACGAAAAAAAGGCCAAGAAAAATTGGCACTTACCTTTCTGATTTTAATGGATGTCTCCCTGGGCGTATGACAGTGTGCGAGGGAGGTTTGCGAGTCTGGATGGATAGTTGCGGTGCTGGCGACGTGTTGGGCGTTCGCTCTGAAAGAAAAGGAGGTGAAAAAAGGTTCTTTGACAATTGATTCTTGCTTAGCAATGAGGGGCAGAGACTTTGACACTCGAAATTGTATCGAGTTACGCGTATATTCTCTTTACCTGGTACGAAATTTACTGGGGAAAAAAGGATAAGTCTTGGTTATTACAGACGTTTTTTTCTTAATTAGATTTGGAGAATTATGTTTCAAGGAAAGTAGCATGATGTGTGAACTGGAAGTGTTTTGCGGAAGTTCTTCGCGGTGAGGCCGCGGCCATGCAATTGTGGTCAAGCTCATCAAGTACTTGTGCTCTTCCAGACTGTTTTTCCACCCAGGTCTTTAGTTCTTGCACACCAGACACGTTGACTTGCCCTCTAAAAAAAAAAGAAATATGTATAAAATATTCTTTTTTTTTTAGCTTCCATTCTATTTAGGTTAGCAAAGTAATACTTCATGACAGTTTTCCTGCTTTCATTTCTCAACTCCCAATTTTATTATATTACAGTTATAATTGGAATTGAGAAATACTTCTCATGGGAGGGGAAAAGCGGTTTTGAAGAGCTCATATCATAAACACAATTTAAGTTTCTCTGCCTCGGAGGATCTCGTGCTTCAAATGTAACGGCTCCTGATTGTTTTTTTTTTTCTTTTTCGTTCTTCCCCTTTTTCCCATGTGTTGGCGTTTCTCAATGACGGAGAGTCTATAATTATGCTGGGAGTTATTAAACCTGACTTTGTCTGTGTACACAGCCGAATTGATCAAGGCCATGCGTCATAACCGTGTACTTGAGACTTCTTCTCCAACTTTCTTTATAAAAAAGTAATGAAACCGCGCATATGGCAAGACGAGTTGCCTCGAAAACACACAAGCAACGCCTACAGGTATAACATTAATAGGCCTCTGGTCATAATCACGCTTAGCTTGATGTGAGGATGAAGCAGGATTCATACCAAGAAAGCTGCACACGAAACGCGTTAATAACCGGATGTGCCGACACGAATGAAACTCCCTTAACACTTTGCAGGAAAAACCAAAAATCGGTGTCATAAAGTCATTGTCTTTAATTGCATCGCTTCAATCCCCTTCTTTTTCTTTTTGTTTGTCTAAAAAGGGATTCCAGGCTAGCATTAATTATGAGGTTTATCACTGTCATCTTTTTTGTTTTCCTTCACGTTACACTCCTCTTCCTCTAAAATGTATACCTTTTTTCAGTCTCTTGATTTTTGACCTCTCGTGAATATAACATATCTTTGTTGCGTTTTTTAACCCACGGTTTTCTAATATTCCTGTGTCCTTTTTTCCCCTTTTTTTTGTTTGTCCGTTCTTACAGATTGTTGTGGGCTGCTCAAGCCCAGGTGATGTGAGATTTGTCTTCATCTTGCGTCGTCCCGCGGCTCTCCGCGTCGAGCCAGCGCAAAGAGTGTGCCATGGATATTTCCATAGCTATCCCAAGCCCGTGTCACGCCGACGCGGCAACCACTTTGGCGTCTTCAGCGTCTGGGGCCTCTCTGGTAGGCGTGAACACACGCACTACCCCGCCTAGTCCCTCCCTGTCGTTAGGCCGGGGACTTACCTCTTCCCCCAACGGTCCCGGTCCCGGTCCCGGACCTGGATCGGGTCAACTTCCCTCCATGTCGGACACTGGGCAACCGCAGCATACTGTTTTGCACGCTCGCTTTGATGCTTGCGAAGTGAGCGGGACGAATAACTCGAACGGAGATTGCGGGAATTCGATAGCCCGTTCCTCGTCCGTCTCACCGTACCGGACTGTGTGGCCCAGTGAGCGACCCAGTGATTACAGCCATCATGCATACAGTAGTAATAACAGCAGTGCAGTGCAGTCGTCCCTTTCACTGACGACCACCAGTGACTCCATGCATTCCACCAGTCATGTCAGTCCCCGCAGTAGTAATAGTGAAGTGACCGCGCTGCTCCGGAACTCTTCTACTCAGTCGTCTTCTTCAATAGCCGCCAGTGGTGGTGGTGGTGGTAGCCATGGCAATAGACTTGTTCTTAATGGGGTAGTAGGTCGTGATGGCTCCACTAACCCGAGTCCCAACCAGAGGTTATTCCCATCTCCGTTTGTTCCCCCGTCAACTCCGGTGTCTTCTTCCGAGTTGGCTTTGCTCAAATCTCCCAGTTCCTCAACGTCACCGAGTGCACACGCTTTGCGAATGCAATCGACACCTCCCGTGAGTCATCCCGGCAGCCGAACCACTCCGACTGCCAAGGTACCGCAGGGTTACCCGTGGTCGGATGGTGTGAGTGACGTCGAACGTTTCGATGGGAAAATCGTGTACAATCCCGACGGATCTGCGTACATCATTGAAGAAAGCAGCGAGGCCGGTAGCGAAGAAGACGAAGTTCCTTCCAATCTGCAGATACCACGATTAGAAGGGGCCATCGTGGACGGACGACGCACGTCCATCGATTTCCAACAAATTGCCTCCCTGCCTCAGATTGCCAACGCATTCTATGTCTCCCGCAATGCCAGTCTCTATAATGCTCTCTACGGTCCTTCCTCCTCCTCTGCACTCATGCGGAAGATGGATCGACCCGAAGTCCCAGTCGTTCACAGTTATCGAGTTTACTCCGTCAAGGACTCGAAGGGCACGGTGCTCTCACCTCAGGGTCAAACGTCCAAAACGGCCGCGTCTTTGACTGGCGACAGCACCGGCCACAAAGATAGCAGTGCCCAGAGCGAGGGACCCGGCGTACCCATGGTGGATTACTCCTCGGTCCCGATCAAACCCATCCTCATGTGTTTCTTTTGTAAGCTCTCGTTCGGCTTCGCCAAGTCTTTCGTGGCCCACGCTATGGGCGACCACAATTTAGCCCTCAGTGACGAAGAAAAGGACATCTTGCAGCAAACCAATACCTCGGCCATCCTCCAGTTAGTGGGGAAAGGGAAAGAGCCGGTGGTGGCTTTCCTGGAGCCGGTCCAACGCGTCATTGCTGAGACTCAACAGGCTCTGTCGCCTACCAAAGACCAGTCCAATTTCCCTTGGCCGGTTTCAGAAAATCGACAGCTGCACTATCAACTGCTCCTCGAGCAGCAACAACAACATTTGCGGGATCGGGAAGTGAAACAGGAATTTCAGGCAAGTACCGGAAAGATCTCACCTTGTAAGGATTCCCTTCCGGACAGAGAGGCGGGGAGTAGTGGTCTGCTGTCCTCTCAGAATAGCCATCCAGGGCTAGACCTGTCTCGCAAAAGTCCTTTGATGGCCAGCGGCGTCAGCAGCAGTCAAACGGGAGTTCTGGGGCAAAGCAGCTTATCGCCGGCAGCGAATGCCAGTACTGCGTCTTCCCCTGCACCTGCCCCTGTCCCCAGTCATTCTCCCCTCCTCTCGTCTAGTATAATGAACGTGCATACTACTTTACCTCCAGTAGCCTCAGTACCTCCTCCAGCCTCCATGTTACCCATGCTGGTATGCCCCGAACACCCGAGCGGGCGTCCCTTGGGGGTTGAATGTCCGCGGTGCGACTTAGCCGTGGCCAACAGTCGCGGGCCCCTCGCACTCATGGCCACGCGGAATTCCTGCAAAACTCTCAAGTGTCCCAAATGCAACTGGCATTACAAGTACCAAGAAACGCTCGAGATCCACATGAAGGAAAAACACCCGGAGAACGAGACGTCTTGCGTGTACTGCCTCACGAACCAACCTCACCCGCGACTAGCCCGAGGCGAAACTTACACTTGCGGCTATAAACCTTACCGTTGCGAAGTGTGCAACTATTCGACCACCACCAAAGGCAACTTGAGCATTCACATGCAGTCCGACAAACATTTAAATAACGCTCAAGAAGTACAGCAAAACGGCGGTGGGACCGGCCTGGGGGCGGCCACAGGGGAGTCCGCCACGTTGAGTCAGACGCATAAAGCACCGGGCTCCGGGCTCACGCTGGGACAAACGCCCAATTCCGTGGCGCTGAGCCAATCTTCCACGCAAAACAATGCCCTGGTCCCGCCCGCCAGCCCCGCCCACTTGCCCAGCCCCAAACCCAAACCGACTTGGCGGTGCGACGTGTGCAATTACGAGACCAACGTGGCACGCAACCTCCGCATCCACATGACGAGTGAGAAACACACACACAACATGATGGTGCTACAACAGAATGTCAAACGCATGCAGCAACTCACGGCGTTGCAAGCTCAGGCTCAAAATGCGGCCGGGATGGGCTTTGATCCCTCCACCGCGGCCGCCCTCATGTCGTTCCACCCGGGTTTGGCGATGGCGGCAGGGGCGGCTGCGGCAGCGGCTTCGGCTTCAGGCGAGGCCGCCAGTAAAGGTACACAACTCCCAGAGGCCGCGCTGGCCGACATGGCGTACAGCCAAGCACTCTTCATCCAAATGATGACCGGCGGTCAAATGCCTCCCAATGCTGGCCAAGTGCCAGGCTCGAGTCTTATGGGCCCCGATCTCTCCTCCGTCCCAAACGCGGACATGGGCCTCAACCCCGAAAGTATGGAGCCACCCCCTGAGCCACCTGAGCCTAACCCTTCTCATATCTTTCAATGCCTCGTGTGCGGCGTTTTTGCAGGCGATAGCGCCGAAACGCTGGCGCAACACGTGTCCGCAGATCGAAGTCGGCAGCGTGAGCACGAAGCACTAATGGTTGTTGGTGGTCACTACGTGTGTCGTCTCTGTGCGTACAAAACCACGTTGAAAGCCAATTTCCAGCTCCACTGCAAAACCGACAAGCACTTGCAGCGCCTCCAGCATGCCACACACATCCAAGAAGGCGGTGCGCGGAATGAATGGAAGCTGCAGTACGTTACCAGTACCACCAATCCAGTCCAATTGCGTTGCAATGCGTGCGAGTACTACACCAACAGTGCCCACAAACTGCAAGTCCACACTACGTCGCCGCGTCACGAAGCCACTGTGGCGTTATTTCGACACTTGGGACCATCGACAGGTGAAAATCGCGTCTATCAATGTCGACTCTGTCAGTTTGAGTGTACTGCCAAATTCCCCATGCTCCAACACGCGCGTTCCATGAGACATATCCACCTCGAACAGCTGGCGGAATTGCAGCGTCGTGCCTCAGGCAAAGAACCATGCAGTTTGGACCTACGCGATGTTTTTCACATCACAGAATCTTCCTCGGATGCTATGGACGACAACGAGCCCGAAAATCGTGAATCGACTGGTAAGTTTCGTGCTAAAACAATAAATCCAAAAAATCCCTGTCGTCTTTATGATTGACCATGGCTGCGTTTTTTACGTGTTTACTTGTGGATTCTGTCTTGGGTCTGTCTTCGTCATTTATGTAATAGATATATGTATATATGCCTGCATGGAAGGAGTAAAGCTTGCCCCCCACCTCAACTATAAGTAATGACCGTGAGTAATGGGTGAGGAAAAGGGGTGTTGCACGGTTGACTTTAGCCAAGCCCGAGGGACAACCGATCTAACCCGTTTTTTTCTTTTTTTTCACCGGGAAGATAATGTACGCCACGAAGCAAAGCATATGTTACACCTTATACCTTAAAGAAGAAGGGGTTTTAGGGTCTCTTCATTCCTCAAGAGGTATACATGGCCAGGGGCTCTCGCGTGCTAGTGCTCCCGCACCACTACGGCCACAATAAACCGCCCATGCTAATGGTGCGGTAGGAAAGCCCAAGACTAAATTATGACCTAGCTGGACACGAACGGACAAGCTTTCGCGCCGTTTGCTGAATTATTAGGCCGTGCTAGTCACTCATCTCCATAACAAGTGACGCCCAATTCAACCCAAGTGCGAGAAATTGTTGCAACTCTTTGGCGTCGGACAGAAATTAATAATATTTTCTGGCTCTCTCGCTAGCTCAGTTACCCTCCCCACCCCCTTTTCTGGCCTGGTCATTTGAAGAGGAGGGGGGACAGTTCCATCTGTTGCTCGATCTTGTTGCACGAACATGGGAGAGAGAAATGTCTTGGATACCTTACTTTCCATAATTCATAATACTAAACGAGGTAGACGCCTAGCATGGTTGCTTAAAAAGACCAGGTTTCAGAAAGGGAAAAAAAGGTAAAGACTTTTTGTTGGCATTACTTGCTCCATAATAGTCAAAGAACCAGTGGTGAATCGTTGGCCCTGTGGCTTTGCACGTCAACGAGAGAAGAAGTCGGGCATGTATAAAAGAAAAGAAATAAAGAAGGGGGTAATTAGATGCCCCATTCATGGCTGCCAAACTTGTCTCGGAGTCTCCTCGCGCAAAAGTCCCCCCCCCCCCCCCGAGTTTGTTGCCTAACGGAAGATTTCAACCGGTAGCCATTCCCCAAAAAGCCAAGTACAGCCAATGCCTTCCCATGCTTGTGGCCACTGCAGAAGGGATTTTCATTGTAGCTGGCCTGACATGCACGACGGTAATTTGTGTTCCACGTTTTCAAGCTCCAAGGTCTCTCGTAAGGAGAGAAAAAGGGGCCAAAAAGCGCCCACTTGTGGCCCAGCACAATATCTTGCCTACAACATATTCATTCCCTTTGCTCTCTGTTTCTTTTCTCGCTCTTCTTAGGCTTAAAATTTCCCCCCGCTCTCTATGCATATTAAAGTCTCCGAGTAACTAGCATGGTTCCCCCATGTTTTGTCCTTCGTTTCTTCGTATATACAGAACCCCGAATGACCGCCCTATCTCTACCAACATCTTACCAGGCCACCAAATATTTGTGTCCACGATAATAAATCATGGCTAATGCCCAAAGGTGGAAAGATACGGGCATTAAGACACGGCTGACAGGTTGGGGGAAAGTTGAAAATTCTGCATCATCAGGTTGCAGTCCGGTCCTGAACAACAAAACAGGGCGATTAACCCTTGCCTGGTGCTCGGCGACATTTTATTTGTTTTATTTCCTTTTTCCTTTATTTGTCAATTGCGAACTGGTCTCAAATAACAACAAGCCAAATCTCTGTGCGTTAAAACAAATAGCGATTTACTAGCTTTACTAATGAAAGGATGTAAAACATGCAAATCTGAAAGGGCTTTTAATGTCATTTGGGATATCCACCCAGCTAATTGTAATAAACAAGGCGCTGCTACATTTAAACCCGTTTTGCGAAAAGAAAGTCGGCAGTTATCACGGCAAAAGCATGTGTATTTCAAGATCACTAAATGCTAAGATTTTCCGAACTCACCAATAGTAACAAAACGAAAGACTTTTCATTAAGCTGTTTCCTAATCACAACTTCGTGTCAAATTACCGTGACGTTTTCCCTCCCCAGAGCTTTTTCATTAATTTATCCCATGAGCTTTGGTCTGCACGTGACATCATGCTTTTAGACAGAGCGACAATGGGAAACCACCTGAATAGATCCGAAACTAACTATCAAAGTAAAAAACAGTAATAACTTGAAACTGCTCTAGAAAAAAATCTCCCCTTATGTTAAAAAAATAGATTTGCCATAATTGCTGGGAAGTAACCTTGTCTGTACAGGATGCCTACAACTGGCCACTTATGTAAAAGGTTGAGAGGTATAGGTACCCAAAAAGACACACACCTCTGGTTGAGTGGCAACGCTGAAGCAGTAAATTCCTGTAAGCCACTTAAAAAGCAAAGTCGGGGAGGAATATTAGGAGTGTTAGGTGAAGTGAACACCAAATAAAGAAAGACCCAGCAAACCCAAAAGGAATTCTCGCCAGCTGAATCAACACACAGTCTCATTAGCGCTTGTTTCATTAAGACAGGGAACTTTGAATGTGTGTCAGCATCGAAAGCAAAGCCTTGGCCTTTTGTAGAGGACAAAAGCTTATCCGCTATATACTTTAGACTTTATGGAACAGGAGAAGAGACCCCATTTTTCAATTCCTTGCTTACATTGTATACGTATGTATACTTCCCTCCTACTTTTCCAACATCCCTCGGAAAGCTCCCAATGGTTAATAGCATTTGCCAACCTCACTTCCGGTAGCCATAGCGCACCCACAGTCAACTTGTATATAAAAGCGTTATACCTTCCTCCGAAATTGCGGTTTTGTAGCGAATAAAAAAAATTTTCATTTCGTCACAACTTTTAGTATAGCGCCTGATGGGTTTTTCCAACAAATTGGGAATTACAGAATGGAAACCATGCCATGCATGACATCAAGTAGCCTATACAGGAAGCTTAAAACGGACCCGAGCAAATACGTTAAGGAGCCCTCCTCACCTCCCTCTTTTCCCTTAGAGAAATAAATAAAACGAATTATAAAAATTTAAAGAAACATGGTACAGACTTGGTAGTGTACTTGTAATCTGGTCGCAGTATGCATTGCTATGCATTGCGCTGAGATAGTTAGATATATTAGCCTTTTAAGAGCCGAAGCAGGTTTTCTCGTCTGGTAATTTAATCTCCGCCAAGCTGAGCCATCAAGCGAGAAGCAAAACGCCTGCTTTCTATAAAGGTATTGGGATATTCGATCAGAGAAGGAGGGCCTCCTGGTTTGCTTTTTGTGGAAGCTCGATCAGGTTTTCGTGAGGGGTGTGATTACGTATGCATGCCTGCATCTTGATGAAGTCTAATCACATTTTCATTTTTTTGGGGTAGACGCTTAATGCGGCTTATAAGACGATGTTCGTAGAGTTGCTTCGCTAGCTTGAGTTGAGTAAATGTTGTCGTCATTAAAAATATCCGCAAAAAACTAATTAAATAAACATGGCTACTTTTTTTTACGTAATTTTTTTTTTCTTTACAGAAAGCCCTGGACCTAATGTTCTGAAACAAGAAAGCGGTGCCGGCGATCCCTGCGAAGATTCCAGACAGCTTTGGTCTTCACCACCTCTTCCAACGTCAGGTCAACACGGTGAGCCGTATTCTTGCACGCTATGTCGTTTCCTTGCTCCTACCAGTGAAGCTCTGCAATTGCATCTTGAGAGTACGCATTCCAGAGCCGGTTCTGGCTCAGCGTCTCCCGCGATGATTTGCCCCTTATGCCAGGATCAGTTTCCGAACCGGCCAGCTCTTGAGCAGCATGCTGCACAGCTTCATAATGTCAATGCAGAAGGGTTGCACCGACTGTTATTATTAGTCGAGCAAGCTCAATGGCTCACGGCCGCAATGCAACAGCAACAGCAGCAATCTCTGCTGGCTGGTCAGTCTCAATCCGGCAGTCGACCTTACCCGGAAGAAAACGAGTCCTATGAACCTCTGTCTAAGAAATTTCGATCACAAGAAACGGATGATCATGATGCGACCGGCACGACGACGCACCATAGCAACGTTGGAGGTCATGAAGAGCGTGACGAATCAGACAACGGTTCCGGTTCTGAGGAAGTACCTGACTCGGAAGAATTTCGCTGTCGGCGCTGCCAAGTAGCATTCCGATCTTTAGATGCTTTATGTACCCATCAAAATGAGACGGGTCACTTGGACATCAAGCAAACGCCCAATGGTCCCGGCTACTTGTGTTGGAAAAAAGGCTGTAATCAGTACTTTCCCACCGCTCAAAGCTTGCAGATCCATTTTCGCGAAATTCATGCTCGAACCCCGCTGACGCCCACGGTTTCAGAGCGCCATGCGTACAAGTACCGTTGTCCCCAATGTAGTCTGGCGTTTAAGACGCTGGAAAAGTTGCAATTACATTCGCAGTACCACATCATCCGCGATGCAACCAAATGTCCGCTTTGCGGCCGCAATTTCCGTTCCATTTTATCTCTCCAGCGTCACCTTGAAAGCGCCCACGCTGAACTTACCGACGAAGAAGCCCATTTACTCCGCCAAAGTCTCCTCTGTCATCCTGTCTTATTGAGCAGTTTAGCCGGGCAAGCCAGCGAAACAGCCATGGCAGAACTGCTGCGCCGCGATGCTCAAGAAGCCGCCGACGACGACAGCAGGCGCGAAGAAGATGAAAGTACCATTGCTGCAATAGCGGCTGCTCCCGCGTCCGGAGCCCAGCACTCGAATGAGCACGATATCAAGGAAGAAGACATGAAAGATGATGACGAAGGTGACAACGAGGCGGATAACAGCGCTGACTCGGGATTGAAAGAGCCGGCCACCTTGGATGATTACCTGAATAGTCAAGTGGTGGCGGAAGACAACTACAACGATCCGCAGCGCAAGTTCAAGTGCCATCGTTGCAAAATGGCGTTTACTTCCCAATTCTATCTGACGCAGCATAACAAGAGCATGTTCCACCGCAAAGGCGAGAAAAGTGACAAATTGACGTACCCGTTGGAAAAGTACTTGGACCCGAATCGTCCTTACAAATGCGAAGTTTGCAAAGAGTCATTTACCCAGAAAAACATCCTCCTGGTTCACTTCAATTCCGTGAGTCATTTGCACAAATTGAAGCGTGCGATGCAAGAGCAGTCCTGTGCCTTGCCCACCCATAGCAACGCCAACAAGTCCAATACGCCCCATGCGGCTCTCCCAGCGCCCTCATCAGCTGCTTTAGCCATTGCTGCCGCGTCAACCTCAGCACCCACCGCGATCAACAGAACGGACCCCAAAGACGATTCCAAACCCTGGAAATGCAACATTTGCAAAGTGGCATACAGCCAAGGCTCTACCTTAGACATCCATTTGCGCTCCGTGCTTCATCAGACGCGCGCTTCCAAGTTGCAGGAATTAGCCACCACGGGTCAAATTGACCTAAGCCGTCCCCTCATTGAACAACCTGATCCTCGTAGTCTCTCTGCTGCCGCCATGACCGAGTCTGTTGCTGCTGCCAATAACAAGAGATCCTCCAACGAGTCCAATTCGCGTCCTTCCAGTCGCATTTCCGTCTCCGCTCCCGCCAACACGAATGAGGGGCTGGACCTGGAAACGGAGGTAAAGCCTTTCTTGGGCAAGTCTTTTAAGCCTCCCTCTGGGATGGCGGGGAACGAAATGGCCGATCAATTAACATTGGCCCTCGGCCAATTGTGCAGTCAGGGTTTGTTTCCATGTCTCCGCTGCGGTACCATCTGCGTCTCCCAAGATCAGTTAACGCAACATCAACAAATGTACTGTGTGTTTCCTAATGCCGTGAACCTGTTCCCCGCGAGCAGTGCTGCTGGACAGCATCCCCATTCTCGACCAACTTCCCCCACCTCGCTCACTCCGAATAATGAAGAGTCGATGAAAAGCGGAGGAATTTCTCCTGCTCAACAACAGCACCAGCAAAGCCTCCGCCGCTCGTCCCGGATGCTCAAACGTTTGCTGGAAAGTTACGGCTTCGAGCTCGTCATGCAATTTAATGAGAACCATCAAAAACGCGTGAAGCGAGAATGGTCAGCGTCGTCCTCCTCCACTCACCCAGCCATGGCAGCACCAGAAGGCAGCTCTGGGGTGAATACAGCGTCTGGTGCAGCAACGATGACTGCAGCAGTAGTAGCAGCAGCAGTAGCAACATCCACAGCAGCAGCTGAAGAAGTCGACAACAATGACCGTAGCAACAATAGTGCCGCGCGCTCCCCAGCAGACACAGAAAAAAACACTGAAACGAGCCCGCTGGCTAATGAAAAACTGCCCGAAATTAAGCGCTGTGTGTGTCCGCATTGTTACAAGGAATTTTCCAGCGTTTGGGTCCTCAAAGCGCATAGCGAAGAAGTGCATAAGGACGTTGTCCCGCCCGAATTCTTGGAAAAATATGCCCACGAGATCAAGCAAGATTACAACAAGCGTTTATGCAACACCGTGGTGCCTGCTCCCATTTCGCCAGTCGAGAAGCTGCCGCCTCCGGGTAATATCGATAGAGATGAAGAAACGCCAATGCCCTCGGCGGGCAAATCTAGTCGTAGCTCCACAGACACCCACAGCAATACCAATAGTAGGCCCGCCACAGCCAATGCTGTCAACCCCTCTGTGCCAGCACTGAACGAGTCCATGCTGTCTGGGGCTGCCGGTGGCGGAAAGATTACCCCAACACCGCGTACAGCTTCATCGACACCTGTTTCCAGCAACGATTCCGTAGGAGGAAACGGGGCGGGACAGGCCGGTAATCCTTCGGCCGCACACGTCCAAGCGCTGGCGCAACAAATGCACGAGATGCAAAACGCACTGAACGCGATGGGTTTGGCCTCGCAATTCCCCTTCAATCCCATGATGATGGGGTTAGCAGGTCT
Source organism: Lepidurus packardi (assembly GCA_023053545.1). NCBI lineage: Eukaryota > Metazoa > Arthropoda > Branchiopoda > Notostraca > Triopsidae > Lepidurus > Lepidurus packardi. The sequence continues at coordinate 5,494,241 of JAKZAN010000007.1, forward strand.
CGGGATGGGGATGGGATTGCCCATGGGCTTTAATGTACCGGCAGCATTGGCGGCCATGAATATGCAACCTCCTATGATGCCGTTCATGATGCCTAACCAGTTCGATCCTTTGCAAGCGGCGCTATCGCAAATGCCTTTTATGCAAGGGATGCAAGGGGGTCTTGATCATAACATGTTAGCCAAACAGCAGCAAATGATGCAGCAACAGCAACAACAACAGCAAGTGGCGGCGGCTGCTGCTGCCGCAGCAGCGGCCGCGCAGCAAAAGCGGGCGCGTACGCGCATCACGGATGATCAGCTCAAGATCTTGAGGTCCCATTTTGACATCAACAACTCACCTTCTGAAGAGCAAATTCAAGAAATGGCTCGCCAAAGTGGCTTGCCACCCAAAGTCATCAAACACTGGTTTCGCAACACGCTCTTCAAAGAACGCCAACGCAATAAAGACTCACCCTACAATTTCAGCAATCCTCCTTCCACGACCCTCAACTTGGAAGAGTACGAAAAGACCGGCGAAACCAAAGTCGTCCCTTTGAAAGAGGAAGAACAGCAAGAGATCCAAGCGGCATTTACCGCCAAAAAAGCTCCGCCTGCCGAGCGGGAACGTTCGGTGGATTCCGGTCACCGTACCCCAGCCCGAGACTTGGTCGAAACGACAACTGTTAAGAAAGAAGAGCTGGAGGAAGGTTTGCGAGAAAGTCCATCACTGAAATCCCACAAACCCTTCACACCTGCCAGTAAATATGACGAAATGGTAATGAGTAACAGCAACGAAGGTACACCAGGGCCTTCGCGCTCCTTCAGCGCTTTGGCTCACCTCTCCATAGCCCAGAACGCCGGTGGTGGAGGTTGCAATACCGGGCTTTTGGCTAGCCTGCCCCCCATGCGTCCCGGTTCCCCTAACAGTTTGACCCTCGCATCCATCATCACTTCTCAGTTGGACAAATCTCATGCCATGTACCCGCCAAGAGCGTCTACTGCGACTGGCATGCCAGGTACCATGGCATCATTAGCTGGCATGCCTCCCTTGCCAGCCATCAGTCCGGCACGCTCGGAATCCTCCATGTTTCCATTTGGTAACACTACCAGCATGTCTAACGCTCCTTTAACGCCACCAGGAGCCGGTAGTGGCGGTTCTGGGAAGCGAGCCAATCGCACCCGGTTTACGGACTACCAGATCAAAGTCCTCCAGGAGTTCTTTGAGAACAATGCCTACCCGAAAGATGACGACCTTGAATATCTGTCTAAGCTTTTAAGCTTGAGTCCCCGTGTCATCGTGGTCTGGTTTCAGAATGCGAGGCAAAAAGCGCGCAAAGTCTACGAAAACCAGCCACCCTTGGAGAGTACCGACGACGGTTCAGGTCGCTTTCAACGCACCCCGGGTTTGAACTACCAATGCAAAAAGTGTTTGCTGGTATTCCAACGCTATTACGAACTGATTCGCCATCAGAAGTCCCACTGCTTCAAAGAAGAGGATGCCAAGCGTTCAGCCGTGGCGCAGGCCGCTGCCGCTCAAGCTGCGGCCTGTTTTTCCTCCTCGGAAGACAATAGCAATTCGAGTTCCATCACAGATTCCAATAACGCCGGCTCCAATTCTGGCGGCACCTTCATGTACAATATGTGTGGTGCTGCTGCTGCAGAATTGAGCAGCAAAGTCGCTCTGCCACCCCACCACAACCTCCATTCAAACCCCGCCACCCCTCAACCCTCTCTGACCCCTATAACCAGCACTCCATTGAAAAGTAACCCCGAAAGCACCATTCAGCCTCACCGCCGTCTTGAATTCGTTCCCGTTAAAAGCGAGGCGAATCAATCCCGCGCTGGTGGAGCAGAATCCCTACCGCTCAAACTGGTAAAGCAAGAGCGCAGCAGTGCCAATGCCACGCCTTCGGCCGACACTTCCTTTCAATGCGATCAATGCGGCTTGTCGTTTTCACGCTTTGAACTCTGGCGTGAACACCAACTTGTCCATTTGATGAATCCCGATCTGTTTGCCAATTTTTTGCCCGACTCCCCTTTTGCCATGCTCCAGCAACAAGCCTTGGTGGCGGGGTCGGCCAACAATTCGGCGTTGTCCTCGGAATTTAGTCCTTTGACCCAAAGTGGTCAAGGTAGCAATGTTTTGAAACGCGAAGACGGCGATGCTGGCGAGCGTGGTGGTAGCGGCGGGGAACACCCGCGTGATAAACGACTTCGCACTACCATTTTACCAGAGCAATTGGATTTCCTGTATCAGCAATATCAAATTGAGAGTAACCCCAGTCGTAAAATGTTAGAGACCATTTCCCGAGAAGTTGGCTTGAAGAAGCGAGTCGTACAAGTCTGGTTCCAAAACACTCGTGCGCGGGAACGCAAAGGTCAATTTCGGGCGCACGCCCAAGTCATCAACAAACGGTGTCCCTTCTGCCCAGCGCTCTTTAAAGTGAAATCCGCTTTGGAATCCCATCTCATAACGCGCCATGCGGATCAGTGCGCCAAAGGGGAAATCAATATCGACGCGATTCCCGATGAAGAACCTATCGCCACCGTCACCAACGCCGTCACTTCCAGCACGGCAACGACTCCCCTGGCCAACCTCTCCTTAGCCAATCTCACGCCCGATGCAGAGTCATTAGCCAAACGACTCTCGTCTTCCTTTCATCCGTCCTTATCCATGCTGTCGACGCTCTACCAACACGGATTCCCAACTTCCGACGAAAACCTTAAGCGGTATGCCACCGATTACTTGGCGGCTACCGCCGCGACCTTGCAAGCTGCCCAACAGCAACAACAACAGCAGCAGCAAAATGTTGGACCAGCAGCGACTGCCGCAGAAGATTTGAGCGTCAAACGGGAAAAGCTTTCTCCGAGTTTCACGGAAACCCAGCGTCCCTCCGCCGAAGGTGTGGGATCCGGAGAACTGCCTTTGGATTTAAGCAAACCCTTTGTTCCCGATGACCGTCCCAACGTCAGTGCTTGCGGCTTGATGGACGACAGTCAGCACGACCGTTCGGATAGTTTCTCCGAGTACACGTACTTCATGGACGGGGACGAGAGCAATCCCGCGTCCCCCAGTGCCTCCTCCAATCGGCCAGTATCGGGCGGGAGTCAAACCCCTGGTAAGCGCTTTCGCACTCAGATGAGTGCCATTCAAGTCCGCGTGATGAAATCCCTCTTTGGCGAGTACAAGACCCCCACCATGGCCGAATGTGAAGCCTTGGGTCGCGAAATCGGACTTCCCAAACGTGTGGTGCAAGTATGGTTCCAAAACGCGCGCGCCAAAGAAAAGAAGAGCAAACTGAATCTGCAGAAAGTGCTGGGTGTGGAGGTGGACTTACCGACTCGGCAGCCCGAATTTTGCCAGTACTGCGATTTCAAATATTCCCATAAATATGCCGTGCAAGACCACATTTTCACCCATCAGCATATTGAGCGTGTCAAGCACCACGTGGCGGAGATGGGCAACAACAAAGTGGAAGACAACAAGCAACATTCGCTCCTCATGGCGGCTTACAATGCCTCGACAGGCAAGAACTCGCAGCACGTAGACACCGGAATAATAGTACGCAGTAATACTCCACGCGAACGTGATTCGACGCTCACTTCCCCTGTAAACTCTACCGTAGTACCTACAAGTGCGTCGCCAGCTTCGGTGATACCCAAGTTGGAACCAGCTGAAACATCATCCCTAGCACACAGCGCTAATGAACCGTCGATGGAAGCCCTCTTCCTGCAACAACTCTATGGTACGAGTTTCCCTGGGGCGCTTGGATCCTACCCTGGTAAGTGCTAACAAGACTTTATTACTGGGGTATTTCTTGCTTCTGTGGGTCTATTCAACAAGTCAGCAACTCCAGCTTGGGGTTTTACAAGTGAGCACGAGAGAGAGAGAAAGGGGAGACCTGTATAGATATCGCAGCCTTATTTGGCTTATGCTGTCAGCATGTGAGAGGGAAAAAAGTCTTGATGCTAAATTTACGATAGGCAAGAACAGTGCTGTTGGGATCATTAAGCTCTATACTCAATAAACTCATCGAACAAAATCCGAGCACTAAATGTCGTCTTCCCATAACTGGTTTCCTGCTCTTCTTTTGCTATCTGCTATGCTTAACGAACTCTATTAGCATAGATTGATACGTAGAAGACCTTGTCTGTGGGGCATCCCGAATCTCCTGGCCTGTTTGTCGTGCGTTTGGTCCATTACTCTGGTCATTGCTGAAAGGAAAAAAAAAGAAAAAAATACAAATCAAACAGCTTTCGAAAAGGCCCCTTCGTTTGTCTCTTTGGAAAAGCTTTAGATTGTTGTTAATGCCAATGGCAACCCGCGACGTTTGGCGGTGTGGCGAGGAGCGAGTCGCGTTAATTGCAGCTCAAAGGGTGTTCCGCCGAGCTCAGGAAAACAATGCTCACGCAAGACAAAAGAGGAAACTTGACTAACCAGAAAAGACGTCCTCAAACTAATTTCTAATCCCCACGCTAAAACTAGCACGAAAACAAAGAGGTTAGAGTGTTTATAACTTGCCGTCCTTTTCGGTTCTTTCTGAAGCCTCTCCCCTTGTTTCAAGAAAAGCTCCATATTCTTAACGTTTGTCCTTGCTTTCGGGCTGTCGAATGAACCATGAACGATTATGACGTACCCATGTTCGTAGGAAACGTGTCTAGCAAACCAGAGTTGCATCACGCGAGGGACTCAATCTTCCAAGACCTTTCGCTAATCTGACTTATTTCCTTTTTTTATTGTGGCCCGGTGAACGGCAAAAAACCCTGATGAAAGGGTCTGTGTCCCGGTCTGTGACGAAAAACCGTCCCTTCTAGCCATCGCAAGACCTAATTAAAACTCTGGTAGCTCGAGGTCCTGGAACCCCTTGCAGGTGCTAATGGAACTTGCGGGAAGTTTCCAGACTTTCCTTCTCATGATCTCCACCATGAACAAATAGGCCGTGACATCACGCTATGTAGCATCTAATAAAAAATATTAAAAAAAAAAAAAAAGTATATAACGCCTACAGCATTTACCAACTGAAATTCAAGGTGCGAATGCTTACACTGAGAAATATCTTCTCCCATGCATGCTAATAAACTCCGAAAGCCCGAGCAGAGTCCAAAAGACCAAAACTCAGGGGGGCACGCCACAGCTTATGCATGCATCGATCACGCGTTCTTTTCATTTGCGTCCCGCTGGGTCGCTTCATCCATATTCCAAGTGAGTTCATTACCAGAGCAAGCGAATAAGGTGACGTATGACGTGCCGCCCATGTCAAGGATTTGTACGTCGGGAGTTTTATACGTAACAAAGTCCAAGTCTTCCAAGTTCGATATGTGTTTCCAGAAAAACATCCACAAATTCGAGCGTTTGGGGATCATAAACGTATTAATCGACACCTTAACCTCTCTCAGCTATAAGAACTTGTTTCTGTCTTTCTACTTGAGAGATCTTCGCTCTCACCCCGCCCCCTTTCTCGGTTAGGAGCAAGCGCAGGCCAGTTCGGGGGTGCCAAAACTGTAGATCAAGTTCCATTAATGTTGTACTGTACATATTCAGCACATAAACATAAAAGCAACAGTAGCCATACGGCTTCTTTTTTTTAATTGTCCCACAAAAGAATTGCTTGTCAGCAGCTTTTTCACGCTTCCTTCTTGCAACGAGATTCCCGTCATTAATCTTAAAAGATTCTGAGGCTGAGCCCGTCAAGACTATGTTTACTATATATCGCACTAAGAAATGGGAAGGTCTCCCAGTCACTTTTAATGAGCCTGTTTACGTTCCCCTCACGACTGACCTCGATGAAAAGAACCGACTGGACCTCCGCATTGATCGTTAAGGTGTGACAGCGTTTATCAAAAACTTTTTTGTGATAAAAAGGAGAATCGAAACCAAAAAACAAGAACTTTTAAACCCAAACTAAACCGGTCAATATGTCGAAGGTTTGCAATAATTAAGCGTGGTACAAGGTCGAGTTGGTCGTTGATCGTTGGTTGTTGGTTGTCGGTATCAATTCAACATAAAAAAACAACAAAAAACAACAACTTGTCACTAAATTTTCAGGACGATTAGAGGCATGAAATCGCATAGACGAAAGTCTCAAGAAACAGTTTATAACAAAAAGAAGACACTAATATGCTTTGGAGCAAACGTGACGTAAGCATGACGCAGATCTTTTAGACCAACACCTTCAGCTTTTCCAGAAGCACCCACAAATTTGTTCATTGCTGTTGGCCTTTATTGTCAGAAATTGGATGGCTAGGAACAAAAAGGACACATCTTCCTCCCAAAAGCCGAAAAGTATTATTTTTTCTTATTTTACTTTTCAGTTTGATAAAAGATTTCTGGTTCCTTTTGCTTGTCTGTAAATTAAAAATCGTAAAAGTGGGGGGAAACGAGACAAGCCTCACTCGTGGCCTTGGCAATCAACCCTCAGCACAATTATGCATCGTTAAATACGGGCAAAAACTGTAAGAGGAGAGAAGACACGACAGAAAGTTGAAAAGGGGAACAAGAACCACATTTTGGACACTTGACGCCACACAAACGTCCAAACTTCCGAAATGAAGTTTTTCTCGCATTCAAACTGTATTTCCCAGCTTTTAAGTGCTCCAGCACCCCGACAATAATTAGAAGCACGAAGCCATTTCCGCTACTAATGCCTGTACCTCACGATCTTTCCATTTTGAGGTTTATTAATCAACATTTCTCTGGTTTGGCCAACATCGTGATAGAAAGCGCTAGATAACCTACTTCTATAAAAAAAAAAAGACGGAATGAAGAGGGGGACATGTGCACTTTCATCTTCGTCCGGCTCGTCAAATTGCTCACTGAGACTGCCTCCCTATTTGGTTACTTCCAAGTGCCAGGTAAAAATCTAAAACATGGCCAAAGTTTCGAAGGCCGATATGCGTCTAGGGCCCCTGCCGCTCTTACATGCTACATTCCGAAGTGCAAGTTCTTTTTGCTCGTCGCTTTCTTTCTGCTTGCTCTCCGCTTCTTTCTTTCTCTACTTTGAGTGACAATTAAGTCCCCCATTTGGGGGTCACCTTCCTTGTACTCGTCGCTTGTACCTAACACCTGGGTTCAAAAGGAGCAGTACCAAAAAGGCAAAACGTTCTGGGTACTCGCCCATTAAAATGCCAAAGCAGAAACGAAGGAAAAAGGATCAAGCACAAGCAAACCCCGAGCCTGTCTTCCCCTTTTGAAATCAAAAAGCCAGAGATAAGAAAAGCGCCCATTGACAAACCAATGGTAATAGCCAGAGCATCTGCATGCACGTCAATCAATTTTCCTCGAGCCTTAGCTGGGTTCAATTCGTAGCTTTTTTTTCTTCTTCTTCTTCGACTACGTCTTCGTCTTCGCGAAGCTTGTAAGATGAGTTTTGATCGCTTGGCACATATGAACTCTTAATGTTTCTTTGTGTCTGGTATGAGATCACTCATCTTAAGTTCGTGATCTTGGAACCCATCGCTGCTTAGCCGGGGAACCCCCTACGCGCCCATGATGGCTCTCAATGGCATTGCATTCAAATTGGGGAGGATTGGTGGCATCGAAGAAACGGAGAGAGATCACCTCCAAACTCCAATTTCCTTTCCTTTCCCTTAGTTTCGACAATTCAAAAGAAAAGAACCAAAAGAAGTGAAAGAAAAGTAGAAGATCCCCAACTGCACGTATAGATGTATTGGACGGGAGGATAAAAGAGCTTGAACTGTTAGCTGAACCGAACTCCGGGAACCGATCTATTGCCAATGCCAAGCACCAGGAGGGTGACACCAAGACAATAGCTACACCCAACCTTACCCTCATACCGCACACATACATATTTTGATGAGGAGGTTTAGAAGGAGCCATCAAAAGGTCGGGCGAAAAGAAGGCCAAGAATGTGAATTCCCTCTTCTTTCCATAAAGCCTCTTCTTTCTCCCTCTCTTTCTTTCCTCTTTCGCCAATACCAGCCTAAAGTGGGCTTTGCAAGGCTCTGCCAACATAACAAGTCAGTTCCATCTCGCATGGACAATTTTTGAAGACCCCCTGACTTTCGTCATGTGATTTCCCAGTCAATTCTTCTCCCTTACTTTTAAACTCGTACACATTAAAGCATACTAATAGTGCAGTACATGAGGCATCTTTTTAAGTATTACCCGTTGCACTAAGGTATAGAGTTTCGAGTTCAGAGGAACGAAAAGTAATGATGGACACCAACTGACTGACAGGGGAAATTTGGTCGGGTTTCCAAGAATTTGGGAACAAAAGGGAGGAACTAGGGAATTAGCGTAACGTAATTAATAAGCTAGAGCGCGCCACGTATAACCACAGAGACATGCATGCACACTCGGTGCAAGTTATAACGCAGCCAGTGGCCAGTCACCTAGAAATTGTTTCGCCCGAATCGCTCGTGGGACCAAAACCTACCATTTCCCTTGTCTCTCGTTCCCGATCTCTTGGAAAGGAACGTAGCCGACATGTTATTTACAATCTTAGCATCTGCTAATTGCCCGTTTCTCTCGTTTCAAATTTCCTTAAAGACCTTTCTGTCTTTCTTCTCATCCCTCATATACCTTTGTGTTATACCTGGATTTAAAGAACGTTGAATTTGAGCTCCAGGGTGGCTTAGCCTTTCTCTGGTACGAATGTCCGTCTCCACGAGAGCGACACTGAAAAACCCTGCAGTACCATGCCCATCTCCCCAAACTACATTAAAGAACTACTCTACATGAATAAAAGCACCTTCGACGTCTGCGATGGTGTAAGAAACTTGTGAGATAGACAGCAATCAGGGATTTCCTCCCCAATGATCACGATATAATGCGGGGTTTTTGCCTCCCTCCCTCCTGTCTGTCTCTCTAACTGAAACTTGGGTGTTCGTGAGAGCATTGCATTCTTGCCCCATTACAACTCTTGAAAAGAAACGAAAGAATGTCATCCAGCAAGTCGTCGGCTAAGTTGATCGCTGAACTCGTAGTTGCAGAAAGAAGGGCGGCTAAGAAAGAATCAAGATCGAATGACAAGATACAGTCCGTCATTAAAGTGGAGTGGCGCGGGAAAGCATGGGGAATGTCGAATGTATCACCCAGATTCGGAAATTATCGCTTTTCTACGCACTAACGGAGACAAGCGAATCTCGAGGTTTCTGAGTACATACAGTACACAAATAAATGTCCCAAGAGGCGAGCTTTCTGTTAACTAACTTGATTGTCTGGCCCTCATCAGCCACAAATACAGTTTGCATCCTGTAGCAGGCGACAACCAGCGCAACAACCATATTGCTAAGAACACAGGATAAGAAAAAAGGAGAGACAACGATACCAAGAAGGCTGCAAACAGGGAAGGATTTTATGGTCTAACTTAACCAATGCCAGTAATGTCCTCTCCTAATAGGAGTCCATTTGTTTGTCAAGGTTTATCATGGGCAACACACGTTTTCACTCTTTGAACTCCCAAGTTGCTTGAGAAACATCGCAGCCATTCACGACAGCGCGAATGTCTCATAATTTTCAGAGCGCGAGTGTCTAAGCGGAACTAACGATTTATACTACCTTTTCTCTAAATACCATTCTAACGGAGAATTACTCGACTTTTATTGCTTTCGGCGTTTATAAAATGGCTGACACTTGGGCTTTAACCATTTTCCACATTTTCCGAAAACCTTTCTGATACAATAAGACATGTCATTCAACTCTTGTTCCCTGGCCTGTCTCCCTTCGACAAAAAAAAGTAAAATAGGTACCTTTTTTGGTAACACAATAACGTTTTCCCCCAAAAAAAACCTTAAATGTCTTTGACATCTCATACGTTCCCATGATGATCGCGTACGGTAACCTTACCGTTTTTCTATTTTTATTAACCTCTTTCCCATTTTGGCAATTGAAATCCTAAAGCTATAAAACACTCGAAGTCGGATCACCAAAAGTTAGCATTCCTCTTATGGTTCGGAACACTGTTCATGACCAACTTGAATGTTGATATTAATGTCATTAGGGTTTGTTATCTGACCAGGGGACAGCATCGCAATTTATAACTCTAAAACCTTGATCACGTTTTCCATTCGTGAAATCTTCGATCGCAAGTATTTGCGTTAAGGAACCAGATAAAAAAGAAAATCTTGGCGAAATATAACCACTCAGCTTGCCCATACAAATTCCTTCGCTATCGCTCACGAAAAATGATAGGAACAACATTTGTCGAGAAATTAATGACTTTTTCAACTTGACAAAGTGAACAAGTATGAGACTTTGGGCTTTGACATAAGCCATCATAAAGTTCTACCTAACTGCCGTTGTAAGAGAGTCAAGAAGTGCTTATCGATTGTGAAAACCCTTTATGCCTTTGACTTGGAAATCGAACCGGAATGCCAGGTCCAAGAGCATGTCTACTACACAAGGCTCTATAGCTACAAGCAAATCATCGACACCTTTTAATTTTTTTTTTTTTAAGCTCCGGTGCCAGCTAAAAAGTAACGAGGCAAATAGGTAATTTAATCACTGGGACGGCCATTATCGGTATTATAGTTTTTTTCTTTCTCCAAGCTAGCCTTCCTATATCTGCTCTACTTTACAAGCGGTTCCGCAATACAGGATGTCGTCAAAAAATACTGGCTACAACCGAGGCTCCCATTACCTACACCTTTGACTATCCCCCAAGCAATATATACATGTATATAGTTGCCCCAAATCGTTCTCATGAACGGTCAGAACCGTATTGACATGTTGCTATCGTTATTCATTTCCACACCACATAACCCCCGAGCGTTCGCCATTCGTTCAAACTTGTGGTTCGCTGGTCGCCCAAAAACACTTCGCATTTCTTGTCAAGTTTTTATCAATTAAATAACAGAAAAATTGCGTTTCTCTGAACTCTCTGAAATTCCGAAAACCTTTTTAAACATTCAGTCACGGGAAAGGAACAGGAGGGGGATAGGTAAAAAAGCAGGGAAAGGCAATCCAGCATTTTCGTTTTTTCGTCGCCCATAACGACGACGATTTCGATTCCGGTCGATGGATCCCCGATCTCGTAAAATAAGGTGGGAAACGAAGCGTGTATATGTGCTTGTGTGTGTGCTGTGTTGGTGTGGTGAGGTGCGGGGGTTTGAAGGGATTCTATGTGATGTAGCTCTGGCTTGCCTTTCGTTAAATCCCCTGCAAGGAAGGTGGGATGGATGCATCGTTATACCAGGCATGTGTGGGGGAGGGGGGGTTGCTCTGCACCTCGTCTTGATGGGCCCATAAAAAGACGCGACCTTACACCGGATCTCGTCGACATGGCCATTAAAAGCCCCAGCGATAGACGAGAAAACCTTAGGCACCTCGTTTGCATACTTTTTGTAGCTCAAGCTTTATATTCTTCTTCTTTCCACATTGGATATATCCCCCGTGCATCCTTCAAAGCATGCAGTTATGCCTTCTCGAACAGCAGCTTATTCTTCGATACTTTTTTTGCCAGACAGGAATAAGTTCCTCACATCGGCTGTTAAAAACCAGCTGGGTTTTTCGCGCTAGGATACGGTGCACCGTACAGAACGTTTTAATGGGATACAAATTTCCTTCAAACTATCCATCTATCGTTAGCAAATCACAACAAGCCACAAAGTTTGAAACCGCTTCCCTCAACTCTGCAGCTGTTTTAGACGCTTGCTACCTTACCGTGGTGGAAACGGCAACAACCCCTTCCCCCCGATTGCTAAGCCTTTCTTATAATGCATGACGTCACAGAAAGCCTTTTGAACCTCATAAAAGCATTTGGCCTGCTGCCTTTTGCCTTCCCGAGTTTCATGGGTGAAACGCCTCCGCTTGACGGGTCGTGCGGACTGCGATCTGGCGTTATAAACCCTAGATTTGCATGGAAATCGAAGGGAGAGTTCTTTTAGCTTCCACGATAGTGCTGATGACCCCTAAGGGGACTCGAGCCCCATCGAGACATGCAGATTGCTTCAGATAGAAACTTCCTTTTTGGGCTTATGTTTCGGTCGCTCGTCTCAGCCCCATCACCCAACGTTTCCAAACGTACTGCCTACGATACTTTGAGGCACCAAGGTACTGTATTTTCGTTTGACAGCACCGTATTCCCTCTTATTCCTCAGGAATACATTCCCTCTTTGGTCGCGACAACGGATCTTACGAAGATTGGGTCCTGATTAACAGAAGAAAAACTATGAATGTATGAAAGACCCAAATTGTGTAGACTCGGCTCTCCTTCTCTTGGCCTGCTGGTCTAGTCTCTTAATACACCTCAGTGTGATCGCTTAGTAATCTGATCCTTTTTCCACCTTAGCACGGTCAAGATAGTTCAAGTGACAAGATAGTTCCAATATATTTTAAGAAGACATATACGGTGCCTGGCTGAGCGAATGTCGACTGCCGCAAAGCAACATGATTCCAAGAAGGATCTCTTTTGTCATTCATCAGATAGTACATTCGAGTTTTTCTTGGACCAGAAGGGGAAAAGTTTGGAATCTCCGTGACGTTTTAGGCCTGAACTTATATTTCGACTTCAAGGAAGTTAATGCGACAAATTCTGCCCCTCCCACATTTGCCACCTCTGTTCGGTGGCCTGCGCGCTGCCTTGGGAGCAACGAAAAACAAGAAGGCGTGGCCAATATGCAACTTAGGACTGGGCCTAAAAGGATGCTTCAAAGGACCCCGTCTTTCTAATACCACGCCGTTCTTTTTATGCTTGTGGGTCCTTTTGAAAATTTGGAAAATTTTCAAAAGAATAGAGAGATTCGTGGAGGGTAAAAGCCACGGTTTCTGAGTAGAATAATAAAAAAGGACAAGCCGAGTTTTCGCATTGAGGGAGGAGGGCGACTTTATTCATAGAAACCGAATCCGATCGCAGGTGTGACCTATTCTTGTTCCTGGCCATTTTACTGCGGCTATGACCCTTTAAGATTTTTTTCCCCTGTCCAGCCTAATTAATGACGGTCCCTTTTAAAAGTCCTTTGGCTTCTCTGCGACCTGCTCGACACGTTTCTTCGGCCTGTTCCCGTCCCTTTACACACAATTTCTCTGTCGTTTTTCCCTCTACATATATCACCTGTGGGAAAACTCGGGGAACTTTAGAAACCCTCAGATTCTAACACAATAGCAATCCTAAGCTATACAGCAAAGCGAATGCTTATTGCATAGACCTCATTCCGACTCGCCCAGATGAGATTTGCTGGGCCTCAGGTTAATCTGGCAGCTCGAAAAGACCTTTGAATTGGCTCTAAACTTTCTGATTTTTATATAAGCAAATAAGCCGAGTGTGAATAACGCTCTTCATTTTAATCTCAGTTTACAAAGACGGTTGCCAAGTAATGCTGGGAATTTTTCAAGTGATTTCATGTTTGAAAGTACTCATGTTTAATCTTGGTGATTTAAATACTACCTATCCATTCGAATGTACTTAACCATCACAGTCTGTTTTGAGAGGAAGGCTTAAAAAAGGCGTTGAAACAGTTATGGGTATAGTTCTTAGACTGTGATAGCGTATGTGCGAGGGATTCTGGGGTTATAGAGCCCCAGAAGATGAAGAAAGACTTGGCGGGTCAGGGGTTAAGCAGCGCTGTCAAGCAGGTTGCGCTGCATGGACGCTGATGGTCTCTTCTTTGCACGCTCCGAGTTCTGCAGGTCCATAAGATCTACCTGCGTTGGGGAGTGTAATACCCATATGCCATGGGTGATTCTTATCACACTCCTATGCCCATCTATGTATACCCCGGGACCTGTGCCCAGACGCTTCTTCTTTTTTTTTCCTTTTTTAAAGTTTGTATTGTACTCTGCATCCCAAAAGCCACATCACTGGGGGGTCTTACCTGCAGTGCAGTGTGCATCTCTCAACCTCACCTTTTATCATAGGAAACTTATGCATTCTCTCCATATCAAGCTGGCCACAATGGGCAGGGATATTTTCCTTCTCTTTAGCATATTACCTCTGCACAGCAGTCCCTTTTAATATCAGGCTCCTTTTAATAGACAATCCTAGGTGAGTTAGTACCCGAGCTGCCACACACACACCAATGCTTTTAATAGCAGACTTATTTCCTATCTATATGGCAGGCATATGCGGAATCGATAAAGAGCTTGGCCATATTGCTTCGCTGTCCAGGGCTCCCTGTTTATTTCATTCAAGACTACTTTTTTTTTTTTTAATTGTGGGAAACTACATTCTCCCTTTCCTCATTCAACCCGTGTTTTCCGACCAGCCTCCTGTACGCCTAACTTTTAATCTTACAAAATTACCACGCTTTAATTTGAATTTATTCATACAAATAAGAAATGAATTACACCACAGTACCCTTTTGCAAAGAAACCAGTGCGTTTTTATAATACTCATGATATAGACAGGTAAAACCTTCTGGAGATTTTCGATCACTCTTTTAGCTTTTAGTATTTAGTTTTATAAATTCGTAACCTATCACTCCCAGTAAGACTTATAGCCTCATCCCAAACAAAGAAAAGATGAAAAGTAATAATAGATTAAGAAAAAACAACAACAACAACCACCACTACCAAATAAGCTTAAATTTTTCCAAAGGTACCAGAAAAGTCATTATAACCGCTCACAGTTGAGAAAATAACGTTGGACGGCTTTATGTGTCTAATTCGGTGAGGATTAAAAGTCAACTGTGCTTGTACTTTTCCGCTTGAATAGTTCTGGGACTTGGGTTTTAAGCTTTAATTCTCCCTTTCCTTCCATAAGTCTGTGTAAGCTTCATTGCACACCTGGGCAAGCGAAGATGATGAGTGTGTCGCCTTTTTGGTTCTAACTTATCGCGTATCTATAAAAATGGTTATTTTTTTCTATGTTTCCCTTGCAGCCCATTGGGGAGCCGTATAGAATAAAGAGAGGAGCGACACCTTGACCATGATGAATCGAAGGCGACATTTTCTACCCCCCAAAACTGAAAGAGAAAAGCCATAAGCTTCATAGCCCAATGCACCACAGTTTTCTGCCCTAAACAAAACGGTTGGTAACCGGTATCTATATATGCTTTCTTTTGAAAAACCAAGCGCTTGTGGAAATGAAAGAGCCTCCCATCCCTCGCTTCCTTCTCTTAGCTCTCCTATAACACTATTGCTTTCACAAAAGCTCCCAACACCTTGACAAAAATGTCATAAATTAACTCGAGTTCTACACCGGTATAGAGGTTCCTTTTGCACCTCACACTTGGTACTTTCAATAGCTTTTTCTTTCTTCGGCTCCGCTGCAGAAGAAGGAAATTAATAGAAAAATGCTTTCGTACGAATCCAATCTATAAACCGTTTTGGGTTCTTGTCCCGGTGGCAAAACCCGAGTATCGGCTTGCATTTTGGACTAGCGAAAAACTTGATTGTCTCTCGATTTCCGAACCTAACACAGCTTACACGGCATTGGAAGTCTTTCATCATTCACCGTGTCTAGGGACAAAAGCGGCTAGGTCAAAAACTCACCTCTGCGAATATTTTTTTTCGCTTTTGCCACATAACCCCCTTACCTTATATAGCAGTGTTTGCTGTTTAGAAAAAAAGGAGGATTTTCTTATCGATATCCCTTTCTGTTTCGAATTTTATTCAATAAAAATAATAATAAAAGAGAGACAGAAAGATGAGAGATATGGAAACAAGAATTTTATGCCCTTATGAATTGAGAAAGAAAAATTACATTTTTACAGAATGATGAGCCGTGCTGTCTACGACTAACACTATTGTCTCAGATGTTATTCACGTGATAGCAAAAGAACCTGCCGACAATCGTGGCATTATGATAGCTCACCTTGGCACGGAGAATGGGGTATGGGATGCATATACATGTCTGGTCCTAAACTGTGGAATGTGTTTAGGTTCGTTTGCCTGACATTCTTTAAATCCTGCGGAGAGTAGATTGACACCAGCATACTAAAAGGCCATGGCATATTAAAAGGCATGGACTTGATGGAGAACCAAGAAATCAAACGTGGAGCATAGTTGAGTTAATGGGTCCGACTATAAGGGCAAGAAGCCCCGAAATTCCAAGGCGAGGATGGTGCGCGGGGGTTCAAATGAAATCCTCAGCCAAGATTTCTGATGTGCCCTCCGGATTTGCAGATCCTCTTGCATCCATAATGTACCATATATCATAGAATTCCAGCTTTGGCTTCAAACACACAAGCATCTTTTAGGCTTTGTTAAAGCTGGTTTGGAACTGTGAGGCCTCCATCAAGCCAGAACGAGAAGGGTCGCCCCTTCTTCAATGAAAGGCGCCTATCAATCAAAGAACCTAGCCCTAGTCTCTCTCTTGCTTGGTCTCTTTGGCCAAAGACATACATTTCATTACTCTGCATTTCAGACTAAATGTTTCCTTTTTACGCCCTATCCCTTCAGATCTGCTAAGATTCCGTTCACTTTAGCGGCCACAAGAATGTAACAAATGCCAAGGAAAAAGCTTCGCATTCATTCATAGGATAGACTGCCGCTTTTTGATCGATTAGGTCATTCAAGCACTCGAATCTTAACGCAAAGGAAAAGGAAATTTGTTTGAAAAGAGTGCGGGAGGAGATTCAAAGGTATAAAAACCTGATATCCAAAAGCCCAGGATTACGGTTTAATGTATGCATAGTTTTTGATTAGACAGTTTCCCATGCCTAGGCACGAAAGTAAAGTTGGGAAAGATGACTTCCTGCTAACTATGAGCTCGCGGTCGCTTTTTACCCTAACGCTTTATGAGAAGAATGACACATGCAACCGAGTTTTGGGAAACCGAGAACCCCGGAAGAGACAGCTTTGACTAGAAATTAACGTGCTTCTGTGGATTAACAAAAGATCAGGAGTGCTGTAGCCTGTTCAGAACGTTGGCGAAAAGAATAGCCTTAGAAAATGTGGAGCCGGAAGTCCGTTTGAATTACAAATAATTATGCAAGGCTTGGCTGCATATATTGCATTATAAACGAGAAACTCTTGCTGTAATGAATTCCATACTCGTTGCACGCACGTAAACAAACAGTGAAAACATAGACATGTTTTAGGACTGCGGTCTTTTCTGGGTTTTCGTACGGAAATTCTATTCAGTTTTAACCCCCTCGGTCCAGGGGAAAATCATACAAACTTGCAAGGATTGTCTATCGTCTCCCATGCAGCTTTATACGGAGGTTCCCACACGCACGACACAATAGCCACAGTCCAAAAGCTTTCGACTCCCTCTGCACTCTCAGCAATTAAACTGGAAAAGTTCCATGCAGCCTCGAAATAGGTCAGTGCCTAATTATGTCTCTTCTGTACCTCCGTTTACATTCCTTTAGGGGTTCATGGCTTGTCCTTAGCAGAAGGCTCTGCATATCCCTCATTAAACCTCCTTTGTCTCCTGTCTCTTGAAAATTTAGCCGCATGGCACATTTACCAATTTCTTATTCCCTTCTAGTACATTTTGTTGAGCCTAGGCACACTAAATCAACCTTCTCCTTTCAGATAAAAGTTCTTTTGAATATATCCCAGAACAAGGGGGGAGGTAGAGGTGGGGTATGGTCTCAGACAACAGCAGAGGACGATGACATCTCAAGGTGCTCAACAAAAGTACCTGTCACTCACCTATGCACATCTCGTCCTCGACATAGTTGTACTCTTGCTCATTAGGTGCCTGTTTATTCAGTGTCGACTCCAAAAAAGTTTTCCCATCGTTAAAGAAAACAGAAAATCAAGGGAAACTTTAATTTTTAAGACATTGTGAAGCTCGGTATTTTTCTTTTCTTTGCCCTGATGCATCGCACTTCGTTCAGAGTTCCACAGCAGGACATCCTACACACATACAAATGTCTCTGCAAAGCTTTTCATAGCTCCAATGTTTTATTTCCCTTTCGAACTCATCTCGTGTCCATGCCTCCCGTGGATTTTTTATGAGCCAAAAAGGGTCTCGTCGTTAAGGATCCCCTCAGACCCCCCGCACCCTCTCCATGTTTCATCCGCCTTGTCCATATCAAACCCGATCAATAATTTGCAATCAAACGAGATTGACACCGCCGCCCTCTTTCTTCCAACATTTCTTCTTCAACTTCCAATGACGGGCGGTCCACAGATATCCTATCTTATTTCATTCCCTCTGCCTTCATCAGCTATGCAAAGTAACCGTTAGAGACTGCCATTGCCAAGAAAGGACAGGTCAATAATATCAAGGCGACTAAATAGCGCGTTAGAAACTTTTTTTTTAACGTAGATATGCCTGCCGGACCCGGACGGGACCTCAACCATGCCTCAACCCATAAAGAGTACCCAAAGAAAAGGCAAGGGTGACATGACCCACGATAAGCACAGGCAAAACCTTGAAAAGAAATCGAATCTCGCCAAAAGAAAATAAACGCGTTAGAACTAAGTTAGTCTGTCAAAACTCGTGTAGTTATGTGCAGGTCCTCCCTATATACATAAAAAAACTGGAGTCTAAAACCTTTGCGGATATGAAAATACAGTACGGCAAACCAACCAAGTTCACTACGATCATATGATCGCATACCTTTTCCTTTACCCACATAAATGAGCTGAAATCCCTTTATTGTAAGGCCGTTTATCCATTTTTTTACTTTCAGGCTCTCGTATACCTTAGCTTATTGATGCGAAACAGTCACAGATGGCGCTGATGTTTGTTATTGTTTTGTGAAAGCCTTGCTTAAGAAAGAAAAGAAATAGATAGCTAATTGCCGGCAAAGTTTCGACGTTTGTTTTGCTTCTGAAAAGTACAATATACCGAGCTAAGGTATACGGGAGTCTTACTAAGTGTTCAAATTATGCTCTGACGTATTTCCTTTCGTCGTAGAAAAAATGGCGTTAGTAGCTTGCTTGAGTCATTCAGAATAAGGGTGAACTACAACAAGGAAACTGTCTGGTCATTATATGAACCGCCAGCAACGCTTATGCTAATCCGCCCTCCCCAATGCAATCGTTTACCTCTCCCACCCCCAGAATTCAGGACAAAAAACTGCAGGAGCGACAGCACTGCGCATAGCCCAATCGCAGGTCTGCACATTTCATATTGAAAGTTACATCTCGCATGTGTGCAGTATTCAATAAGATCGACTGTACACAAGCCGTAAACGAAAGGTTTCGAAGGGAGGGGTGGGTGGCTATAGTATTGTATCATTGGGACCACCCTGTATACCAATCTGCAGTAAATCATAGAAAAAATGGCTTCCTCTTCCTTCCCAAAACTATATATACTTTTGAAAGGATAACGTATAAGGACCCTGATGGGAATCCAGAAAGAAAAGATACCAATAGGTCGACCCCCCCTCCCCCCTTCCTTGTTTTTTTCCCTCTCTTTTCTCGTTTGAGCGATTCTCTCGCTATTTACTATACCCACTGTATATATAACACACATGAGATATGTCCGAGCTTATATGCTACCATAAAAAGCTGGCAGGCAGTCATCTAAACCCAACATTGCCATCGCTCGCACTGGGATCCATTCAATTAGCAGCCTGCAGCTACCAAAACTTTCCATCGATGTGAGACACAACTCTGCAGCTCTCTTCATTAATTCCCAGTTTGTTGATAAGAAATCGAAAATTTGCGGGTGCTACTGATTCCATTTAGCTAAGACTATTAAGCCGTCTCTAACTTGTAAGAAGTATAGATAGAGAAGTACAATGTGGTGCTTTTCTCATTACTTCTCCTCTTTTCCTTTTGTGTCCAACACATACTTGAACCTCTCCTCGATACTGAGCCCTTCCCCGAGTGCAATTATAGGCCAAGAATCTATGAAGCGGCTGGTTGTCTTCTATTCTTCTGTCGGGAAGAAATTAATAACCTTGGCCAACGGCGCGTGTTCGGTCCTTAGCTGGCCTGTTAATGAGGCCATTGTATGTGTCGCCTGATTAGGCCTACCATGGCCATAAGAGTCGGCTAAATCCAGAGCATGTAGTGTTAAGTTCGTACCCCCTCCCCCTTTTTTGTCCCCTATTGGAACGGGAACTCCATGAAAAATCGGGGATGGAAGTGAGTGTTAGCTCAAGCGCACGTAGGTTCAAAGACAAAGAAAAAAGTTGGCATGGTACAGCACATTTCGTTTCAATGATTTCTTTTAAAATTTAGCTAGTTCTTTCATGTCTCTATTGTCAATGCGCAGCGCGTTTATCAAACTAACAAGCCTATCCCACCAACCGAGCGGTTCGGAAACAGCATTACACCGCGCAAGAAGGTTAAATCTTTTATCTTTAAAACTTGGAGACTTGGAAAAGACAAATTTGACATGGGAATGGAAAGGTCTGCAATCGTATGTTAATCTCACCACACATGGAGTATAGCATAAGCTCCCTGATCTGGTGCTTTAACAATGGTAGCTAGGAATACGAGGTGCAGGAAGTGCGCTCTTGTTCCATGACCAACTTCATTATTTTTTATTAAAGCTTCCCAACGTAGGTAGGCAGAACCCACACACTCGCACATTCCAAATAAAAAGCATGCATGGGCCGTACCGAATTTTTCCCCCAATATTCTTTTCTCTTGTGTGAATTAAAAAAGAAAAAAACATACAAAAAGGCATGGCCTTCGCTGGGGATTACGATCGTCATTCATTAAAAAATATTCTCGAAACGCCAGTGAAAAGAAGTGATAAAAAGTACAGCTGGTTAAAGGGGAGCCTTGACCGCTTATTTTTGCAGTTTCCCTCCCAAAATAAATCAAGAAATGGAAAACAAAAAAGAAACATAATTTCGGACAGGAGAGGATCGCGTTTGAACGCAAACGCGTTATCATTTAGAGATGATTATCACCTAAATAGAGCGAGCAGCTGTCAATTATATGAGACGTTGATTCACACACACACACACACAGAGACACAGAAACACAGGTCTAGGAGGGTGTTTCGGGTAAAAGAAAGGAGTGGTTCGTAGTTAGGTTTGCTTTTGGATTCCGTGAGTGCTAGAGCATGGTACCAGGGTATAACTCTTTTAGCTTAATTTGGCCATTGCAAAACTGAAAATTTTATCTCTTTAGTTCACCCTTTAGTAGCGGGCAAACAGGGGAAGGGAGCTTAAACAAACGGTGTCTGTATAGGGCTTTTGGAAAAGCAACACTTCCCAACAAAAGTTGCCAAGGGGTAGTTTCTTGCGAGGGAGGTTGTAATTCATGCATTGTAGTAGAGCGTCGTGGACCTTTGGGGGAACCCAAAGAAGTCAGACAGGGGGGGAGTAAGGGAGTGGATGTTGTAGTGCCAAGTAAAGTCAGAGCTAACGCTAAGACGAAGTGAAGCCCCTATAAAGCTTTTGTATTACCAACGGGATGTCGGTGATTAGCTGCGTTAATTAAAGCCATCAACGTGGCGGCAGATTGCTCGTCAAGTGACACTTCCTTGTCACGAAAGGGCCGGTTAATGAAGACGAAGGAGGACACGTAATGAGTCTTAATCGCTCCTCGTGTCACACAAAGCGCGGGGCTCTTTCTCTTCCCCTAAATGAACCCCCTTCGCTTTCACGCGACAAAAAAAAGTCTTTCTCTGCTGCTCAGAGCAAGCTCAAAGGGGTAAATGCATTTATGACTGGCTTCACTTGCCTTGAAACGTTACCCTACAGGCTCCGGTTATGAATTGGGTATATATATCTAATCAAATGGTGAGACCAAGAACGACTCTTTTGTAGCCCCCAAGAGACACATAGTAACTTGCTATCACTAATAGTGGGGATATTGAGAGAAAACACACGTGCTCTATGTGGTTCAGAATGCATCGCCAGGGAAACACGTTATTACACCGAGGGGCTTGCTTTTGATAACCCTCATCGCTAAAGAACTAGCACACCGGAAGTCAGCTTAATTGCGCCCTCCCATTTTCCCATAACTCCTGCCCTAATTAAAGCCTAGCGTTATTATTACGTGGACTCGGACTTTGGGTTGCATGCTGGCTTCCACGGCGTCAGCTTTTAATCTGTGTTTTCCTTAGCATTTGGCACTGCAGAACTCGGGGAGGTAATATTAAATTGAAAACTCGAACGAAACGGTTACCTTCAAAACGACGCTCGCTTTCGCAACCATCCTGTCAAAGCAGAAGAGTATCAAGCTAGTTCGTTATTGAAGGTCTTGGGGCACTTAACAAGATTGGCAGCGGCGTAGGAGCACGCCAGGCTTGACATGAAAAGTTTAAAAAAAAATGAAGAGAGAGAAAGTCACCCTCCCTTCATTGCAGCCTCACCAATTTTTCTTGAGTCTTCCATAAGTAAATAGAAATTGAATTTTTAGCTCGGGTCCTCTACTAACTTCCCGCAGCACAACTCCATCTAGTTGCCTTTCTTCTGCGCTTATTTGAATATATTATATATTACCTTCCATACTTCCCACCCCCTCTCTCTCTCCCCCGTGTGCCCCCAAAGAGGCAAAAAGAAAAGTTGAACTCTCTCTTCATCTCTTTGTGTGAACTCGTCTCT
Organism: Lepidurus packardi; assembly: GCA_023053545.1. Lineage (NCBI taxonomy): Eukaryota > Metazoa > Arthropoda > Branchiopoda > Notostraca > Triopsidae > Lepidurus > Lepidurus packardi. The sequence continues at coordinate 5,516,534 of JAKZAN010000007.1, forward strand.
GAAGAAAAAAAAATAGAGGGAAAAAAGACCTTTGAATGTCAAAGAATCTCGTTAACTTGGCGGTCTGGCATCATGCGAGTGGAAAAACCTGGGGGTATTTTTTATGCAACTTTCTTAGAAAACATTTCACAACAAGCTCATAAGCAAAAAGAGTCTCGAGATTTGAACTTTCTTCCAAGTGCAACGCTGAACTTTCGTACTCATACCAAGTTTTCCCCTTCTTTCTTGTTATATTTGCAGGACCAATGACTCCTTGGAGCGACAATAACTTGATGCAAAATGAAAGTCCCTTGCTGATGCTACAGAGGAGTCCAGCCGCTTTGGCTCAGATTGCCAGCTTCATGAACCAAAACGGGGCTTCGGAAGCGCGCTTTACCCTCGATGGCAGTACCATGAACCACCTGCAAGACGCGCTGGTGCCCTCGGATTTCGCCCTCGTTCGTCCCAATCATAATGACGTGGGTTATCTGTGCAAGCATTGTCAATTGCTGTATCCCAACGAGGCCTCCATCACTCAACATCAGCGCGCTGGCTGTCCCAAACGCAGTAGCAACGAGTCCTCTGCGTACCAGCCCAATTATATCCGCCTTATTTTGCAACAGTATGAATGCACCGTTTGCCAGAAATCCTTCACGGACGGCCTCGACGTGCGTGCCCATTGCCAGAGCGATGGTCACCAGCGTCAGCTGCAACATCAGCAGCCCACGTCGGCACACTTGCATAACGGGGACCAACAACAACTCATCAACTCATCGGGCAGTACCTATAACTCCCAACAGCAGCACCTTCAAGGGCCAGAAGGCCGGACGCCGAATGCATCACCTTCAGGAGCTCTCAATTCGCAAATTGAAGATGTCGTCAAGCAATTAACCGCGTTAGCTCAAGCCACTTCGGGTCATGCCGGACTTGGTCAGCATCGTCCCTTGCAATCACCTACAGATTCCAACGCTAATATTGCGCGTAAAGAAGCCACGCCTACTAGTGCGGGCCCAACGCCTGCTTACGGACACTAAAAGTTTCACGTACATGATTGAAAATTATGGGCGGCAGAGTACTTGATTATAGGGTTTTTAGGGAAACAAAATGAAGCCCTAAAGAATCATCTCGTTTTCAAGTATTTGTTGTGTGATTATTTTGTTTTTCTCAACTGAACAATACTACGGGATGTGGTAGCGGCGGAAGTTTAAATTTGTGTCAGTGCAAAGCACTGTGGTGCACTTTCGTTTTCATTGCGTATATACAATGAAACACTCAAGAGGTAGGCGAACTTAAGACTCACCTCCTTCACATCAAAAGGTGCAGCTCGCAGTGGCCGAGGATTGTCATGGCTTCAGAATTTAATTTTCGTTCTAAACCTTTGAGTTTGGCCCCTGGCAGAAAGGAAATCAATGGATGACGTTTGTGGCAGATGTAATCTAATATTGTCTGATATGTGTGTGTGTGTGTGTTATGCACAAGTTTTTGCAAATGGGAGCCATTTTATGATTTCGAAAGAAGTGACTCGATTATTTGATGCTTATAATTGCTGGTATGATGATTACCAACGACAATAATGAAGCCTAAAGCATCCTCGGTTTACGGAGCTTGCACCGAATATCTCCATGGTTCCTATTCGCTGTAGTGATATTTGTGACAAGCAAAAGAAGAAGAAAAAACCCCAGAAAAACGGAAAATCACAGAGAAAAAAAAACTTCATAAGTTATAATCACCCCACACCCACTCCTCCCTTCTCCTTCCCACATAAAGAGACAAAAGCTCTTTTAATATAATATAACTTGCTCCCGTATCCTCAAGGTTCCTTGTGTACAGCAAATTTTTGTCTTTTTGTAAAAAAAAAAAAAAAAAAGAAAAGAAAGAAAAAGGAAAAGGAAAAAAAGACATTCTTGAGGATTCGTAAGGAAAAATTAATGGTCCAGAAACGACCAGAGCTGAAACACTATATAAGGCATATATAGAGTTTAAAATAAGCAGTTTGCGAAGCCAGAACGAACATTTCAATACTGAATCCCCCTTGTGTGCATCAACCCCCTTTCTCGTTGAAGAAAAGTTTTGTGAAATCCCCACCCCCCTCTTCCTTCATCCACCCCTGACACTTCACAACCAAACACCTCCGTGTTCATTGTTTTTGGCTGTATTTTTGCTGGTCCATCCATTAGCCAAGTGTTATAGAAGAGGAACTCGTTAATTTTGTGAGAAGTCATTTACTACTTTTTCTTTCCTAGTTTTCCCCCCTCCCCCCGCAACTATTTAGCGCAAACCCAGAAATTTACGATAGCCAGAGAGCGAGAGAAAGAAAGAGAGAAATTGGTTTTCCGTTGAATCCCAGAAAAAACACACTTATAACTTGTTTTGTTCTTTTCCCCATTAGTTATGAGTTTTGAGAATATCAGTTACTCTCGGGTTTGTTCTTGAAGAAGGAGTAAACACTGACTTATTTGCCGTTGATTTTTTTGTATACGAATTGCCTGTTTCTGCCATGACAAACGTTGCTTTTGCGTTCTATCGGTTATCCCCTGCATTCATTCTTAGTGGTGACACCGGCCTGAGCTTTTAAGCACCAACAACAAGGGTTCCTACTTGATAAGCCTTGTAAACGCCGTAATTACCGTTTGTGTACGAAAAACAAGAGAACCGTGACGCAAAAAAATGACTTTGGCTTTTCATTATTTATTCCGTTACTTGCACCCCAAACATCACCTTGTCAAATTTTCAGGGCTGGATAACCAAGTCTACGAACAGACAACAGCAAAAGGCCCCAGCAACGAGGTCTCTATGCACTTTGTAACTGAGAAGCTGGTTCTAATTATTATTATTATTATTTTAGCTTCAAGCTCTCACCCCTAGAAAAGTAATCAGTTAGTTTCTCAACATTTTCTATGTCCTCTACTCCTCTGCAATAAGCGTTGTAGTAACCGACAATTGTTTAAAACCGTTAAAGCCTGTTAGACTGTCCACAACACTGCGTAGAATGATAACTTCCTATCGTCCTGTGAACAAAAATAACTGAAAAGCGAATATTGCCGTCCGTTCAGGCATCAATTTGACCAGTTCTGAAACTAAATCCTATCATTTACGTCAGTAGGAAGAAAAAAAAGAACCATTCTGCGCTTTTCTTTGAGCGATGGTTTGTTGTCATATAAAAAATAAAGTAGAAATTCATTGTGGCATTGCTAGTATATAAAAAGAAGTGCATTGATATACGTTCTAATTGAGGCAGACTAAATATTTGCTGGTAAAATAAAAAATGCGATCGTAATCAAGCTAGCAATTCGGAAAAGCCGATTGCGCGGCCACTTATACGATAAAAAAGCTGTTAAATTTGTGGTATACAGTTCGCTGTTCCTACCTCAACGTGGTTACTCAAGTTCCTAATGTAAAGCCTCTTAATCAGCTCGTAAATACCGTCTTTTTCCACTTTCTACTAATGTGACATAGCAATTGAAGTGACAGGGAAAGCCCATATAAATAAGACTGAACGTCGATATTCCTGAGCTCTTCTACAATATTATACGTTTCCCCAGGTTATGTCTGATGCTGCTGCTTTCTTTTTCTAGACTACTTGTGGGGACTAAATTCCGAATAAAAGGAAGTCCATGATATTAGAAATGAGCTTGAAGGAATAAACCAATCTGGTGACTAAACTGTTACAGTGTTCTCCCTCTGATTTATTTTGTATTTAATTTCTTTTGTATCATGTGCCCTCTATATGTATTGTCTGAAAAGATGCGTTGGCAGCGAAAATGTTTCGTCGTTTTTACCACACATGTTGGATATGATCCCGCCGATTCTTGTATATAACACTATTACCCAAGCGAAAGAAAATATGAAAAACACGTACCATTTTGCCCAACCTTTGAACCATACGTTGTCACCTGTACATGCATAAACATGTTGTAAGTTAAGTTTGTTCACAGACCCAACCCCCATCTTGATGAAATTTCCCTCCATGGCTCTGTATAGAATACAGTTGTGTCATATTACTTGTATCAACATTTTATTTTCCAGTGGAGTCAATAACCTTAGTATTTTGATTTTTTTTTCTGAGCGTAACTTAGGATAAAGCGTAAACGAAGTGAAGCCTTTCAACTCCGATGGGAACGTGTCTGAATTAAACTAATTTGCTTAATTAACAGGGAAATTTCAAAAACAGACGTTTTTTCCCCCGAGTGACGACTCGGCTACCAGCGTGTGCCGCGTGCAAAACACAACGGGAAAATTAAAGCAAAAGGGGGGAGAGGGGGGAATTGGGCATAAGGAGGACTATAGGTTCTATGGAAAACGCGTTCGAAAAGGAATAAAAAACGAAGGGAGTGAAATAAAACAAGACGGAGGAGTGGGTTTGGTAGGGTATGGGTGAGGGTGAAATAAAAAAGAAAAAAGAATGACTCTGTCCACATCTTTATTGATCGAGTCTTCTCTCAGGGTTTCCTATTCTGCATACGTCAAGGCAGGCAGCATGAAGAGGCTTTATACGGCCTATGTAACTAATGCAATCTTTGTCTTTTTTTCCCTTCCTTTTTTGGCCCTTACAGGGTTTGGAAGAAGCTTAGACAATAAAAAAGCAGGAGCAAGAGGTTTTCGTCTTGTGTCGCATTCTTTTTTCCCTATACACAAGATTCTTTTGTCGGAAACGTACTCCTCTTTTATTCTGCTCTTTCTGAAGGTTTTCTTGCTTTCAAAAGGAGGATGGAAACGAAGGGAGAAGAGCCTGTGCCTAACAAATCTTCCCAGGCAGAAAAGGACTTTCTGCAAAATCTAAAACATGTCCTTTGCCCTCGGGTGTTTTATCAGCTCCCGCGTTTGTCTTGCAAGAAACAGCATGCCGAAGCAATATTAGAAGGGTAGGCTCACCACGAAATAACTAAATTAAATTATTTGTGTAATTTTCTCATCCAATTGATGGCTTGATGCCTGATGGTGCCAAGACCCTTTGGCTTTTTTTGGCATCAAAACGCACGCTCCTATTAAGCATGGCGTGTTGTGCACCAATTTATTCACGAATTTGAATTGTCAACTAGTTATGTCCATCTTAGACCCTTCTCCCTTAATAAATGCCTTCTCAAATCGCGCACTGTACTAGCTATATGAAAGATTATCTCTTGGATGCGATCCGTCTACCTTTTATTTATTTTTAAGGATCTTCTTGAATATTGCACCTTCCTTGCACCCATTCTCGGCGCAGAAAAGCAGACACTCCTTGGCACCTATTACGGTTGCTATGCCAACCTGAACTAAGATCCTGTATGCACGTCTCACTTCTGTCAGGAGTGGCAATCTAATTCCGTATTATGCGATCGACTGCCTAAACCTATACATATTTGCACCTTCGTTTCCTTCTTCTCCACACGAACCCCCTTCTAAGCCCAGCGCATAAGCAATTTGAAGTATTTGAGGATAATTCGCGTTCACTGAACTAGACGACAATAACTGCATGTTAGCACGACTCTACCAGAAAAAAGGAATTTTGAAGAAAGAGCCAGAACCGTATGTCTGCTGCTTGATGAACACGTCGGAGGTTAAGCAGCGGGGGAGTAGGCTAAGTTCTAAATTGCAGAGGCTTATAGCGAACACGGCCAATCCTAAGTTCAGCATTAAAAGTCGTGATGAAGTTTATCTTTAGCCCTTTGGCTGCGTGATGGGCGCTGATGGTTTTTCGGCACTTTTTCTCCAGAAACTTTCTAGCGTTAGTCACTTTCATTGCTCGCTTTGAGTGTATAATAGAGCAAAAAGGAGAGTAGTGCTTTTTAGATGTTCCAAATCCTCCGGCTTGAAGCTTGACCGAGTATGAACTTATTCTGATATAATTTTTTAAATATAGTTGGGCACGCGGATGCCAGAAATTTGGAGTACATATACCACTGTAGTCCAAATAATACATCATGACCAAGCACTAAATTATTAGCGTCAGATGGTTTTCTGGAGCTCTACGTGAAGGGAGAGGGGCTTTACGGTCTACTGACGATTTAGCAATTTGAACGTTCGGAATCGTATGTAATAACAAAAGCAGTTGTGGGCTTTTAGTCACTCAGGAAAATTCTCAAATCAACTTATCTAATGATAAAAGCATTTTGCCAACAGGTTTAATAACGATAGCCGTCCTCGTTAAATAAAAATGAGTAGCACCAAAGAGAAGGGCGCACAATACTCCAAAGAAGAGCGCTAACCGTGACCAAGATGGTGAGTTTCCAGAGGGACCAAGGAGCAAGAACAACTTGATATTTTATTTATTCTCTTTTGTGCCTAACAATAACTTCATTTTACGTTTTTTTCTTTTTTAGTTATGTCCATGTACAATTCATGATTTTCACCCAGCCAAAAGAATAATGGTCCCTTATTACTATGCAGAACTGAGCACTTCATTTTTCACCTGACTTTATAAATATTCTTATTTTCCTTTTCCTGTTTGAATGACTTTAATTTTTATGCACAGACTTGCTCTGCCAGCCAAGATTGGACTCCAGCGCATAAAGTGCAAAGGTGATGTGCCCCAGTGATTCACTGAGAAATCTTATGCTCGAGTCCAAGTCCTCGACTTGGACAAATTTATGGCCTACCCTCGTTTTGCATTAACCTCTCTGACATCTTTTCGAACCCATAGCACATTCCCTAGCTGATTAACAAGGTGATTGCATAGAGTAATTACTTTCCATAAAGATCGTGGGCGCCAAGACCCTGTTTTATTAGTCAGTTCCGATCACCAGAAAGTAATTTTTCGAGGCCCACAGCGCGCTAATCCTGTACCGTACCGTTTAGCGCAAAACAGCCAAAAAACCTCTAAATACAGGACAAATATAATGAAATCAATGTCTCAAATTCACTCGCTTTTCGCTGGCTTCTGGCCTCATCACGTAAACAGCAAAAAGACGGAAACGGACGACACGTTTTTCTTTTGCTCGTCCATTTCTACTCGCTAGTTTTGGCGTTTGTGTGCTAAGGAGAACGAGTTCGGGTTCAAGGCTAAAGCAACAAGAACCACATGAAGCTTCCCGACTCGTCCTTTTCATTAGCAATGAAGTCAGCAGAATCATTTCCCGTTTCTTATTTAGTGAAATGGACAGCTGAGGTAACCAGTATTGTCCTTTGAGGTTATGCTTTTCCGAATTCTATATTCCATTGCCCGTAAAAGTACACGAAAAGTTCCCCTTCATTTCGATCATTATCCGGAAGTGACACTCTATCCAATCTTAAATGTACTGAATATTAATTTATTCTGAAGTACTCATTGAACGTTAAAGATTGTCTAATAATATTTCCCACGAACTTAACCCAAGGCAACAAAGGTGTGTAGGTATAGAGGAAGAAGTTTTGGAATTAGAGCAGCAGAAGAATCTAGAGAATTACGTGAAATGAATACAAACCTAGAGCCTAAAAGACGCTACAGGATCAAATAAACACGAACAAATAAAACACAATAGGCTCCAAACCCCAAACCGAATTTTGTAGACATGCAACAATCGAATACAGGTCTAACAAAGTACATGCTAGTGAAGTTACGTAAAACTTTTAAGGATCATGCCAAGTTTTTCAATGAACAATTCGATTAACTTTTTGTGCATGTCTTTTATGTAATGTGAACTTGCTGACCCAAAACCGCGCTCACCGACCAAGCCAATCTAGAACTGGTCACATCATGGAGTACCAGGTCTCAGAACCGAATATGACCGCTTGCCGATTGATTTCTCTGGATTTTCATTTTTCAGTCCGCCTTCTTCCTTTCCATGCAATGCAAATTGAGAATGGAATGCATTATATAGAACAATTTTGTCCCAGAAGTTAGAGCCCATAGTTACCGTCCTCTCAGACTATTGTATTTTAAAACGTTGCCGATTATGCCCGACTGATATCGTTGCATATTTTGATAAAAAAAAAAAGAGGAAGACATTTTTTAAAATCATTATCTCATTTAAATAGAAATGTCACACATTTATAAAGTGTTGGCTTTAAACAGTTCGTAAGTTATACTGAATATGTTACCCATTAATTGCTTATAAGACATAACTTGTAGTTCGCAAGGAAGAGTATGAATTAGATCGTATCAGCAGATTATTACGAAAGCGTGGGAATCCATAACTCTGGAACGATCTTTAACTACAATTGTTAATTAAATTAGAATTACAACTAATATTGGAAATTTGGTTAAGGAGAAATTTAGTATCTGCCTTAATTTCGTGTATTTTGTCTGCTTTATTCCGATTTTATTTTCAGAAGCGTGCTCTTTTTTAAAGAATATATTTAGTGATTGCAATTGTAGCCAGGTGTCGCAGTAAAATGGACTGTAGTCAGCTAGACAAGTCAGAGTGGAACGGCTTGTTGTGATTCCTACGTTTCACCTAATCCCGCCTTCGCCGAGTGCTGCTATCCAGATTTTGTTGGTGTTTATTTTCTTGTCGTGCGTTCTAGACATTATTTACGCCTTCTTTCGGGTCTTTTTCTCATAGGGTATGAAGTATAATTAACTACTACTTTGTTCCTTTATCGTAAAAAATGACAAATCTTTAATATCCATTTTGCCTGTTTCCTTTTGCTTTTTAGGCAGCTGAAGCACTGAAGAGTGAGGGGATAATCCATGAAATTAATAGCACCCTTGACTCTGACTTTATTTGCAGTATCACTTGTTGTTGCTGTGACAGGCCAGAGCCGAACACTATCTCGTAGAGCAAATTCGAACTCAGTCAACTGCCAGTCTGTAAACATGAAATCTCCTACTTACTCCGCTGAGTCTGATTGCAACAGTTACTCTCCTACTCCTGTTCCGAGATCTAAGCCTTATTTACGAAGTTCTTTGACCAGATCTCTTTATAACCGAATGCAAGAGAATGAAGCGATGCAGAAATTTGACAAAAGCCAGGTACAAATGTAGATCGCTTGCGTTGCATCAAGCCAAGGTTTTTAACCTCATAGTCGTATCTTTCAAAGTTGTATTTGTATAGCCCGATGTGTTGCCGTTCTAGCTTGTTAGCTTTACTTAAATTGTGGTTAATCTACTGCCAAGCTAAAGCGTGGCACTCATTACGTAAGGAAATCTGTTGCATGCTTGAGCACTTAACGCGTCCCTATGATGGAAACGTTTAACTCGCCCATTCTCATGGGGAAAGACAAGATTCTGAATGAAGGATCAGCCAAGCCGGTCCCATTATGCTTTGGATATTTATCCAACGTAGGCGTTAAAACGAATAAAAAGTCAGTGTTTCCATTTTCATTTCGTTAGCATTTTTTTCTTGGAAAAGTCACATACTTTGAAAGCAATCTCGAAATACATTTGTTAGCTTAATACTTGCCGAGTTGCGTAATCTTTCTGCCGGGGGATTTGAAGTTAGTTGTGACAGGTTCCCTATGCTATTCAAGACTTCTGTCAACTTTTTAAAGATATGTTTTATTTTCTCAAAAGCGATGAGAAATTCCTTTTAAAAATGTATTTCTTTATAGTGGCAAGAATGTTCTTCAGTGCAGCATAGTGAAGTTGACGCTAAAATAACATCTTTCATTCATGTTAGGTATGATAGGCTAAGTTAGTAGTATTCGAGTGGTTCTAAGTTAGATCCTGTGGGAAGGTATGCGTTGGTAGAAGCTAGAAACTTGTAATACTAAAAATAGTAATACTAAATAGTAATAAAAATAGTAATACTAAAAAAGTAATACTAAAAATACTAAAACTTGTAATACTTGTATAGCTAGAAACTTGTAATACTAATCCTCAAAGTTAGAACTAGTTCTATGGCTTCTTCGTGAAGGCCTGATCCAAGTTGGAAAAATAATTCAAGGTGACCTTACACGGTAAAGAGTAGTTGTCTTATAACGTTGTCTGCGGGTCGTTAAATTCACACTACAGGCGTGAGTAAAAGTGCTCCATTTCCGGTTAGCTTATTCCTTGGTCTGTCTGCCTTTATATCCCGCGGGCACATGACATTTTTATAGGCCTAAACTCATGTCTGCGCTGCAGTTCATTAGGACTGGTGTTGCAATCCTTGAATTATTTTAATACAGTGAAGACCACAGAGACCGTGATCTTTTTCGTCATCACGAAAGCTCATAAGGTAGTGCGGATATTCGTCATAGCAGATTAAATTTGTTGGAATAATTAAGGCTAATTTCCAAGTTCCAAATTAGCCAGTTTCTCGTGAATGGCTAATTATCCCATGCTTTCAGGAGTAAGGAAAAAATGTGAAGAAAAGAGCAGAGCGAAGAGGCTACCATCGTGGACGTTAATTCCCATCCTCTAGCTGTAACCCAGCTAATTAATAAGCCCGCGGAACAAAAACTTTTACCACTTCCATGCCACCTGGCTTGCCGGTGGCTTGTAGTACATTTGGGTGTTAATGAATTTCTTTTATATTATGTTCACCTTGACCAAACGAATCTAAAAACGCGCAACGAAGTAATATACATTCTGAACCAAGATGAAAATTTGGATAGGATTCTTATGGTTTCCATCTCGATGTAATACCTATCCGTCCAGTTCTCTTTCATTTTTTTTTATTTTTTAAGCATTTATTAAGACCCCTTTCAGGTTTACGTTTGAGTATCGCAGTGTACGATTACTAATTACACGTTTCCTAATGTTCTTAGTGGTACCAAGTGGATTCTAATTCACTCCCGCCCGTCCTGTCAGCTTCGTTTATTCAGTTCAACGTAGACCCGACCACTCAACATTTCCTTGACACCTGTGAAACCAAAAGTGATTGGCTGCTCACACAGGTGTGGCATCTGGTCGCCAAAGCATTCATGTCCTGGTTCCTTTCTCAAACATCAATAAATGGGTAAGTTCCAGGCCCATCATTTTTCTTTGTTACAGTTCTCCCTCCGAATCTCCTGTCAACTTTTTCTGGGGAGCGCCATTGTTTTTGTACTATGTGGCCTATGCCACGAAGCCCTTCATTGTTGAACGTTCTGCTGCCTGTGTGGACTGCCGAGCTGAGCTTCGGGGGGCCACACACTGCGTATTACGTGTGTTTTTTTCCATTTTATTTTTTATTTCCGTGATCATTACGCGTATGAAATATGGGTGTATATGGGGTATCACGGTAGCTTATAAAACTGACGAAAAAGTAACGAGGTATCTCTCACATACAGCCAAAGGTAACAGAGAACGCGACAAGGTGGGGGGTTACAGAAAACGTTGCAATACGAGACCGGCACCCTGCTGTGGACAATAACCTGGCCACCCAAGTGTAGAGCCCCCGGTAGCAGCTACGCTTTGATACTAATAGTAGCCAATAAACAAAACTCGAGCCAGTCATGTTACCACCCGAGCTAATTTACATGAGAACCAACTCTGCGGAAACAAAGGGAAAAGAATAATACTAAACTTTTTTTGTAATACATTATTATTTGTTAGGGAGTGGGAGGTGGGAGAAATGGGGAGAGTAAGACCACCTCGCACTCGTATATGTATATATATATATATTTTTTTGGTGACTGACTATGACACGAATGTTGGTGGGAGATTGCGGCACATCATACAATATATTGGGGTAAAGAAAAGCGACAGTCTTGCTTTGACAAGAGGATTGCGTTGGTTTCGGAAAAGAGTAAAATCCAGATTCTGACTCCCAAGTCAGTCGGGCATGGGGTTATTCAAGCCCAGCCAAAGACAGAAACGAAGAGGCTTGAATACGATTGAAATGGAAAGTAGTACGTAAAAGGTCATTAAAAAGCAGGTGCAGTCAGCCGTGGTTTGAATTTGAATTGTTAAATTGGAGAAAAGGGAAGGCCAAAAGAGTTTTTTTTTTATTTTTTTTAAATAAAGGAAAGGAAACAATGGCTTGGCACGAGTTGTGAAAATGCAAAGGGGTTCAGCTAAAAAAAAAATTTTACTGGCTTAAAAAAATCAGGCTTATGTGTCTGTCATATTTTAGGGGTATGGGGGAATGAGTGCGAAAGAAAGGAGGGAAACATAATTGATATTTTTGTCAGGGCAAATTTTTGTTTCTTTGAACTAGCAAAACGGGGCCGATAATTTTTTCCCCTTCTTAACTATAAAAGCATTTTTTGGTACCCCTTGGCCATTTTCCCCAATGCTAACGATAAGGGCAACTGATTTGAACAAAAGACTTTGTACGCGCCATTTGCTTCCAACGTTCCTGATTCTTTTTATTAGGATTTCGCTGCGCTAGAGCGGCGTCTTTCTGAATTTTTTTGAAGGGTGAGTCGCATTTTGATGTCGATATTTGGGTGATGTCAAAGAAAGCAACTGGGAGGAGGACGCTGAGGGCTGCGGAGAGTTAGGTTTTAGGAGGGTAGGAGCAGTGAAACCGAAAAGAATGAGGTGGGGGGAAAAGGAAGCATGTAACTTGTAGGGGGTGATTGGGAAGTGAAATGGAGGCGGGCTATTAGGAAGGATAATGGGCGTTGTGACGCCCGATAAATTTCGAAAAAATACTAACCAGAAAAAAGGGGAGAATAGAAACTGTGATGGCGCAGGGATAAACTTTTGACTAAGAGAAAACGGTAAATCAGGGGAATATGTATTTGGCGCTATAAATATTCACTGAAGCTGACACGAACAGTTTCGGTTTCGTTTCCGTTTGTAATCCCTGTCTGGACTTGGTTTACTGCCGTCATCTTATCGGACCTAATGTCCTGCTAGTGGCGGAATTATTAGTTTCACTTTTTCTAAAAGAATTTTTTTAGCTTCTCTTTTTTAGGTTCAACGTTCACTTTTTTTCTTTTTTAAGGCTAGTGTATACCTTAGCTCCGTATAGACGGTTAGCATGGGTAATTTCGGAAAAAATTTTCGTTAAAAGCGGCACATTTCATGAAAAAAATCTTCGACAGCAAGCTTGAGCACACTAACCGCTAGTGCACAACCAATCTACCTTTTTTCCAGTTAATAATAAAGTAGTAACATGCAAATCAAGTTTACAACTATGTGAAATACGTTTCCTTTAAATATGTCCTTTGACTGTGCACTAGCTGCTAATGAAAGAAAACTTGTTTTAGATTGCTTTCAAATCTGACAAAGCCGTTTTCGAGAAATTTTGCTCCGAATGTTCGACGACTTGATTTGGGACATTGTGCTGCTGCAGCAAAATGTGGTGACACATTGTACTTCCCGGAAGCAAAACATACATAGAAGTTTTGCCAGTAATTAGCTATCTAATTGTATATACTTTCTTACGCAAGGCTTTCGCAAAACAGTAACAAACATCAGCGCCATCCGCGATTGTTTTGCATCATTAAGCTAAGGTATACGAGAGCCTCAAGCTTCTCTTTTTTAGGTTCAGCGTTCATTTTTTTAACCCGAGAACGTGTAAGAACATTTTTTTTAAAAGTATCTCACATTTAAATTGAGTTCTCAAGTTTAACTATACAAGGATTTTTTTCTTCCTAGCAAAGCATTTGACGAAATAGAACTAGCTTGGTTAGTCTGGTGGGTAATGCATACGTGGCGGCATTGCATTGCAATGGAATTGAAAATAGTTAGGATGTTTCGAAGTTGCCCTAAATTCCAGTGTCCGTGCATCGAGCTTTTATTTCCTTTTTTTTTTATTATTATTATTTTTATGTGGGGGGGAGGTGTCTTAAACGCCAGGAAGGAATATATGAGTTTGGAAAATTGCTGTCATACAGAGCTTGTGCAAGCTTATGAACTTTGGGCCTGCCTTGTTGTGTAGAGCTGAGATGGAAGCATTCCGTGATTGAAGCAGCTTGCCTGGCTTTAACGAGAGAGGAGCGAGGGAGAGAGTAAAAGCAGCAGCTAGAGCCCGGCTTCAATCCAATAAAGTGTTCTTGCCAGATTGTTTACCTGCATTTGCTTCGAGGAAAATGTCAAACACGCGCAAGTTGACGGAATTTGAATAGCGCTTTGATTGAAAAAAACTACTTGAGTTCCCCATTCCAAGAATTTCTTTCCTCTTCCCCTATCTATTAAAACACACGTCTGTTTTATTACAGTACAATATTTTTGTATTTTTGTTACATACATTTGCACTTCGATATCTGTTATGTATTTATCCGTACAGTCGGTTACTATATGCTAAGTTCGACTGTTTTTTACATCTTTATCAAATGGTATGTCGAAGTTAAAAAAAGAGGCTCCATTTCTTGTGCTTCTATTTAGGGATACTCGACGTCGCGCCTCGTCAAAGTATTGATCGGTTCTTGCTTGAAAAAAAGGGTGGGGAATTGGTAAGGATAGAAAGAAAAGAGAAAAGAAAAAAAAGAAGCTGGGATGAGAGAAGCAAATGTGATCTTTTTCCAAGGATATTTCCTCCATGCATCTCTTCTTTGCCGTTGCTACATTGTCAATGCAAGAATTGGAAAAGAAGAGAAGTTTTGCTTATCAAAGAAGGCGCTTAGCATGCTTTCTTCTCCTTTTAGTCTTACGAAGACTGCTTGTTTGAATTGTGCAGTGTTTGTCTCGATGTTTCGTTTCAAACAGCGGAAATAAAATATTCATGATATCTCCGTAGTACTTTTTCCCTTTATTTTCCCCTGTTTGCATTTATCCAAACGAATCGCTACACTAGCAGTATTCTTTGAAGTCCATGGGATGAATTCGTCCACTGTTTTCTTAGAAAGTCCGCTATTATAGTTCCCAAGTGGAGGTATTTCTTTGTCGGCGGGACTAAAAATGAAAGTTTTACGAGTGCCAGGCAAGTCTGTTAATTGAGCGTGCGTGCAGCCGAGGTTGCGCCGATGAGCGAGTCCGCGTCGTATCCCATCGCTGATGCGTCGTCGACGTCGCGGCGTGTGGGGGGAAGGGTGGAGGAAAGAGTTAGAGACGCGGCGTCGAGAGGAGGGTAGAAAGGGTTGTATTATAATGAGGTAGGAGGTTACTTTACCTCGCAAGGGTGTAGGTCTGATAGCATTGGTTCGCAATGCGACCCAATCGAGACTAAATGACGGTGCTCTTTCTTATTGATCTTTTTTTCCCATAGATCTGCGCTATGCAAGCTATACAAGCAAACAGTGCTTGAAACAGTTTCTTCCCAACTTCTTCAACCATGCGAAACGTTAAACAATTGCAAAACAATGCCTTCCAGACCGCCTCTGTAATGCAACTCAACTCTGTCAAAAAGAAAGAGTTGTTGACCCAAGAGCAAGTCCAAGAGTTCTTGTATTGTAATTGTGGAGCTGAAGCTCAATTGAGTTGAGTTCAATGCAGGCGGAAGTATTTTTTTTACTATACAAAAGAAGGGATTTTATATTTTTCCTTCTTTTGTATAGAAAGAGCAGTGAATTGAAACAATAACTATGTTTAAAGCAAGCGCTCAGCATGGCATGTTACATGTTAACTGCCTAGCCACAGTATTTTATCAGAGACGGAAGGAATCATCTGGGCAACCACTTTGAACAGATTACAATTATATTTGGTAATCTACGGATTTTTCCTTTTTTTAGGGGTAACTTTATACACCTGCTTTATATGCGTATCCTTGCGCTTAAAGGAGAGAAAAAATATTGGTACCGATTGTGAGTCTAAATTAATGGCCTGCGCAGGTTTTTTTGGGCATCAAGGATACGTATCTTGGCTTTCTGGTATGTGGTTTAATTGCATTATGGCTCCGCTTACAGTCTGGAGGCTTCACCTTCTTATCTCACCAGGCAGATTTGCTATGGTTATTTTGTCTTGGCTTTTGAGACGCTCATGCATTAACCAACACGACTATTAGCACCTTGCTTCAGCCGAAGACAGCTACAGAGAAAGGGGACCCTGGCGCTCATTAGCCCACCAATTTATGGTCTTTCTTTTTTTTTTGGCTTTTAACCGGTTGTAATGAGCAGGGCGCCAAAGAAGCACTTTAGAAAATTCACAACTTGCCTCCTCTTTATAACTTCGATACTTATAACCGGAGCTGGGGCTCTTTATAAGATACAATCCCGCTGGCTTCTCGGGCGCGTCATGCTCAGCACTAATACAAGCAAGACTTTTGGGTTTTGGGGGCTGAGACCAGAAACAAAAAATAAAGAAGAAAATGGAGGTGATGAAACGATAATTTTTGAATGCGAACTCTGACCGGTTTTCCCCCTCTTCTTAAAGCCTCGTCTACTAATTAACGGTCGTTCATCTACCTCGGGATTTTTATTGGATAATTATTCCAAAAGGGCCCCAAAGACTTGCAAGCCAAAAGGTTCGCATGTACACGAGAGTGCTGAGGCTATGAAAACCCCAACCCCGCCTGCCTTCATTATAATCATCATTTTGCATCTCTCACCCGCACAATAGTCTCCGTGTCCTCATTTTTTAATTTCTAGTGTACCTGCTTTTCAAAACAACTTGGTGTTATTATAGCAGCTGCGTCTTTTTAAGGTGGCGAAAATCTCAACTCGTGCTGGGTGTGGGCGCTCTACCCTTTAATTTATCATGCTAATGAAGGGTCAGTTCATCGTGGCTAGGTTCTTCGAGACTCCTGCGAAAAGAAATACAATAAAAGGTCTCACTTGCCATTGTGTGCGTTACCACGTCTACAAGTTCATGTAGATCAGACATTTAAACGGCGTTTTTTGTGTGTTTTTTTGCACAGAAATTATGGTAAGAGCTTCACGCAGCAGTTTAAAATTCCGAAACTCGGCGATTCATTGATAGGTGAGATAAGTACAAACTTCGGCACTCCAGACCCGTTAATTTGGAATGCAAGCACCCATAAATTGCTCTTGTGCCACTTGAGCAATGTGCAGAACCCGGCTATTAAGAAAGTGTTTATAGCCATGATGTGGAAATTACAAGATATTAAAATAAATTTCAAAGTTTAGATAAAGTCGAGACAAAAAAAAGGGCCAAAAATAATTGTCTTTGTCGAGTACCGGAAGTGTACCTAGGGAGAGTATGAAATTTGTTATTAAAGCTCGGGGTGGTCATGATTAGCCTTGTGGCATGGTTAATAACCGTCTTTTTTCGGTCTTTGCAACAGGTGGGAAAATTAGAACAGCAAGAGCTGTAACTTTCTTGTTTGACAAATGGGGTCGTTGTTGTCATTGTTGTTGTGGCTGTTGCCTTTGGAAAAGAAGAAAAAATAGTAATTGGAGTGTGCATGTGTGTCTTGCCTTCTATAAGTTGGTAAGTTGCGGTTTGTATAGCGAGTTTGTGTATAGCAGTTTAGGCTGGGAAACGTAGCTTTTTTTATTGCATTCCATTTCTCATCTTACTGAAGCGTTGTTACAAGAATGTGTTTTCAACTCTAGGCTAGAGTTTTCTTTTAATCGTAATGGAAGTTTTATTGCATACTTCCTCTTCAAAGTATAGGTTCTTTTCCCGCTCCCGTACACTCCCGTAGCACGAAATGGGAATAACTTGAGTCGAAGGCTGTTCTGTCTGGAAAGTAACCGCAGAAACTCTTAAAATAAGTTGTAGTTTACGAGCTGGTTGATGAGATTAACTGGTAAGCACTCGTTCTTAACAGCGGACTTCGCACCTCTTTTTTTCCTGGGACCGATAACCGCAACGTACAATTGGTGCGTTTTACAAGTGTTCGTTTGGTTTATTTTTTTTTTCTCATTTTTGTACTTTTTTTTCTACGGTGCCGTTTGGGTGATCCTTAAAGGGCCCGTTTATCCAGAGAATTCCGGGTCCATATGCATGTTCGCTTTGCATATTATACAAGGTAAAATTGGAGGGGGGAACGCGTTCTGTGGCTTGGTCATTTGTCACCTTAACGAAAAGGAAATGGTGGTTCCTCACGCCAATGTTTGTAGTGCTTTAGTAAGCAAGCAAAAGCAAAGGCCCCGGTGCTGCTATATGCTGTATGCGTCTATATATCGGTATTGTTGTTGGCCACATGCTTTTGTTCCCATATCTCTCCTCTTTCTGTGTCTGTCTCGAGTCCCCCCTTAGACCATCGTTGAGCGACTTGGACAAATAATAACTTTACTCTTCAAATCGATCACCTTGTCGAGCTGTGCGTGCATCAACTCTATCATGGAATTCTTTTCGTATTATTCCGTATCAAGTCTCATCAGGTGAGGGGAAACCGGAATTGCATGGGGCAGCCATAGAGAAAGGAGGGCGGTTTTCGGTATTTTTTTATTTATTTTTTAATCTTCGTTTTTTTCCCAGCTGATAGAACTAAACAAACCTAAAATGCATAAGGTATAATTATTTCCAAAGGGAGCAAGATTTTGTTTGTGCGTTCAGCTCTGAGGGCTACTGTTCTCCGGTTTTTGTTTTCAGCCGGAAGTTGCCTCCTTTTCAATATGTAACATGCGCACGAATACGACAAAAAAATGAGAGGAATTAAAAGCGCCAAAAAAATGAAGAAACAATGGCCGGGAAACGTACTTGTCCTCGGTAAGCTTGTTCTGAGGCATTGTTTCCCTGTCGAGGATGTTAACGTGTACCAAAAAACGGTCTGCAAAATGCAATGCTTAGGACGTACACCTTAATCATGGTGATTAAAGACCGTCGACATGTCAGCTACTAAGGGGGAATTGAAACGAGAAAAGGAAACGGAAAAGGGGTTAGTTTCGGGTTTGTAGATACATTTATATGTGCTCCTATTTGGGTGAGTGGAGTGGATGAAGAAAAAAATTGGAATAATCCCAACACAGCAAGGAAGAATAAAAGTCAGATATGCTTGACAGACACAATAGAACCTTATTAGTGGATGACTGTTGTGTTATGATTTCAAGCGGGAGGGACTTTTTCTTTTAGTTCGTGTTTCATTGATGATGAATAGTGTATGCCGTGGCAGGAAGCTAACTATGTGTGCTCCATCCAACAGAAAAAAATAAAAAAAAAAATTACGAGCATTACTCGTAAATGCAGGGTTTCTTTTCATTGCTCTAACACAGTAGCAACTGACTGGACAGGGAGCTTGCACTGCACTAATGAGTGACAAATGAAATCGTATTTGTCAAAAAACTTATTTTGGATTATAGAAACTCTTTTCCTTGTTATTAATTTACTAGTGTCACTTGGGCGCTGTTGTAGTACTCATTTATTTATTATTTTACATGGCGTTACAGGCTGCTTGGGCGAGGTTCCATGTTTGTGTTATCTGGAGATCAATGTCGCCAGTTACTTGAAGTATCAACGACATGGAAAGGCAAAACTATGCTTGATATCGGGGCGGGGGATGGAGCTACCACTTCCCACCTAGCGCCCCTATTTGAACAAGTTCATGTTACCGAAATATCCGCACCCATGCGAAGCATTTTGGAGTCGAAGGGATTCTTGTAAGTATTACAATTGTATCAATCTTTTCTTCGTTTCTTTTCCTGGCTGTCTTGTTAAATCGACCTAATGTCCTTGCGAACGTTTCATGTAACCGTACGCCGCTAGTTTTTGACCAAACATACGCGTAAATAGAATTGTATGAACAAAAGTAGGTGCAGATCAAAGCCATGTTTGTGGCAAAGGTTTTTGGAAATCCTTGCCGTCGTCAAGGCGTCAAGTTAAGTACTGGCCAGTATTGCATCCAATTATTTAGACAAAGCTGGTGGCTAAATTTAGGTTTCTGCATTGTTAGGATGTCCTCGTTAAGGGCGTGACTGTTGGGCTTGCGTAATAAGTGTCGTTATGAATGCATAAGTTTGCAATGGACCGTGTAGTCAGTGCGAATACAAGGCATATAGACTCCTTCGTGCTGCCCGTAAGCCACGGACCCATCAGCTTGTATTTTGGTGACCAAGACAATAGAGCGGACGGCGTACCATTAGCTAACATGGGACGCATTGTTCCTCATTTTTCTAAGGACGTTCTCTTTACTCTCTCTCACGGACATGGAAAGTTAGCCACAGCATGAACTGCACCGAGACAAAATGTACGACTATTAAGAAATGTCAGATTTCCTAAGCAAAACCTTTAATTGATGTCGAAGAATCACTTTGCCTGGGTTCCACAAACCTTTTGTTAGGGCGATCATAATTATCATCCCTTTCCCGCACCAGCGTATTGTCTGGCAACATGTATGACTCGGAATTGCAGTTTGGGCATTGCCAAGGCCTTCCGAGCCATGTCTACGAAGCAAGCCTTGGTACTCACGCAGGAGCCTGAAAAGCGTATAAAAACGTGCCTTGTTAAATCAGCGTTGTTGGCTACTTAACAAGTGAACTTGCCTTCTAAGAAGTTCTCTGAATTCGAGAAGGGTTTATTGCTGTTTGCATATGAATCTTTTGACCGTTTCATGTGTGTGCAATTCCAATTAGGACGTTATATTCGTTTGGCGCTACGCGGCATAACCTGTTATCCCTTTGCGCTAAAAGTTTTTACGGATTCCAGATGGGGGGAAAATAAGGAAATAAAAGCCTCGTTTTGACTTTACTTTAGGATCAGAAATGTGGACACGTGGCATCAAAGCACAGATCGCTATGATCTCATCTGCATTCTTAACGTGCTGGACCGTTGCGCCCAGCCTGTAAGTTTACTGCAGCAAGCCATAGACAACCTGGTTCCTGGTGGTCGTCTTCTCATTGCGCTAGTCTGGCCGTTTAAACCATATGTGGAAGCAGGTAATATTACTTCATAAATTCCATCACTCTTTTCATCTGTAATTTGAATAAACGACCAGGCGGAGATGCAGATCATCAGCCTCTTGAGCAATTGAATATCCAAGGTCGCACTTTGGAAGAGCAGCTGGCCAGTTTAGTGCAGAACGTTTTAGAACCTTTGGGGCTCCGATTACTGCACTGGTCTCGTGTGCCTTATTTGTGCGAAGGCGACCTGGAACGCTCCTTTTACTATCTCTCTGATATGGTGCTTAGTTTAACGACAGTCGAGTAGTATTTATTTGCGGTATTTTTTTCCTCCAAAATCATTTCAATACAACAAAGTTTCCAACACCAGAATATTAATGTCCCAGTACTTACAGAGCCCAGACTTTAATGTAGTCCACTTGCAAGGCAACGTTATCGCCCTGACTTTGCCATGTTGGATACCAGCCATTGCGACCATTCCAGAAATCGGCGAATGCCTGGAAAGAAAAGGGTAATTTTCTTATTGTCACAAAAGTTTAATTTAAAATTTGGTTTCTTACAGTTCCTCCGACATTGCTCCATGGCTTGGCAGCACTGCCGTCATTGGCAGCGTCATCTGGGAAGAATCCGTTGGTTCCGCCCACAGCCAAATTGATGATGAAGTAGAACTGAAGGTGTTACAAGTTTAGTAGGTTGTTTTTTAATTATGACTACTTTTTTAAGGGAGGATCTCTCATTGAGGATCAAGATTTGTTTACTTCTTGGTCGAAAGGCGCCATTTTGGAAGCGAAACGCCACGGGTTTTCAATATTGGCGTCGAATGCGCCCAACTCCCAGAATCCACCGGCAGGAGGCGTGACGCGTCCTGTTTCCACATCATCCACACTGAAGGCGAGGTAGTCTGGATAATCGAACGAAAGTTGGTAAGTCCCAAATTGTTACAATTTCTACGCGATAGGATTTGGTTACCTGGAGTCCAGTCCAGTTGATAGCGATGGAAATCGGTATTGAATCCCGGAGATTGATTTTTGCTCCAAGTTGTTTTCTCATAGCCGTTCAAAGGCCAGTACGGTCCCCAATGCATAGTGGAGGAAGCTTGCTCAACACCGATGTTGACACCGTCTTTCATTAAATGCAGGTTACCACGAGATTCCATCAAGTCAATTTCTCCAGAAGCGGGCCAGCTGCCGTACGCGTTATAACGTGGCATCAACCAGAGAGCTTTGGATCATTTATCGGTAAGAAAACGACGTCAACTAATTTAATTATTATTTTATCATCAATGGTCACCTGGCCATAACCAGTCTCCTGCAGGCAACTTGGCACGAATTTCAACTTTGCCGTATCGGAAGGAGAAGGAGTTGACGGTACGAATACGAGCGGACATGGTCGGATTTAGCGCATTGGAAGGCGTTCCTACACGTTCGCAACCGTAAAAGGAAGGATTCGTGCATCTAAGAAAGTATATATATAGAGTATGTTTGAAAATTAGTGTATGGCTATTCCTACTGATCTGCAGGAGCACCCCCCCACAGGTTAAGGGTGCCAGAAGTGACAAATCCTGCCCCGTAGCGATCTTCCAAGAGGGTGGGCTTGATGTTGAGTATTCCATCTTTAGTAAAACTGTTGACTCGGTTGTTACTGTACAATTGGAACTCCCAGTTCTGGTAAAAGAAAGGAACATTTTTATATTAAATCGTAAAGTTACAAGAAATCTAGTTACTCCTCCGCCAGACAAAGTGATTTCGTGCTGCCAGCGTGCCATGTCCAAGGTATCGAAATTCTCGTCAAAGATCAACTCCCCGGAAACTACATGTTTCTGATTGACAGTAGTCAGTGAGATGTTACTCCCTAATTGGATGAAGGAAACAAAACGTTTATAAACTGGAATCCCATGTTAGGCTAACCTAAAACTCACCAAATGAACTCGATGCTAAGCAAGCTAAGGCAACCACTAAGGCCAACATCTTGACGCCTTTCAAGTAACTGGTCCCGAAAGGCTATAGTAATGGACGTTATATCCCAAAATGAAGAGGGGGATGGTTTCTTCCTCGTGTGGCTTTTGCCTCGCTTCCGCTTCGTTTCGTGCTATTCTGTCACACTACAGATCCGTGACCATATTTGGTGTCAGTCTCTTGCTAGATGACGAGGCATAAATTGATCCACACTTCACAAGGCCAGTGCTAAACTAGTCTTGCAAGGTCACAAAACTGACTAATAAAACGTTTATAAAGTCAGAGACATAGATTTAAAAAATACTGGGCTGGAGCATTAAACGTTAGGGATTGTCATGGACGGGGTAATACCAAGACGAAGTAGCATGGAAGGAAAGGGGATAAAAACAAATGGTCTTATCGCCAAAGACGGTTCTGGGAAATCTTGCAGCTGGAGGCTTGTTTGTTTTGAATTACGCGATTTTGAGAATCCAACACTTGTTTAGATACCGTGTATTTAAAATAACAAGTACCTTAGCTATTACAGATAGATAAATGGAATTCGTAGTTCTTAGACCAAGCCTAATTTAGGCCCCTTCTCTCCTCTCTTAAAAATAAAGAAAGGTGCAAGAGCAATTTGGCAAAATGAAGATGCTATCAATGTAGCCCCTCCTTTGAGTGCTATGCAGATATTGTGAAAATAAAAAGAACGAAGGAAACATCTGTTTATAAAAAAAGGCATTCTATTCCCAAGCCTACGTAAAGGTGGGCTGATAGTTATTAAAACTTAATAGGTTCCATATTCTGTTCCAAGATATTGCTATCAAAGTTGAAACTAATAGCGTGGTAAAATCCACGACATTTTTCAATCCGGTACTGTACTGCGGGCAGTAGGGACACTGATAGGATCCACAGACTTCGCATATATCCAAAACATATAAAGGCGTAGCGTCTATAATTTGGAGCTCAAAATGCTCTGTAAAGAATGAAACTATCTTTCTTAGATCTGTTGGCTCATTTTGTGCAGCTTACCTGGTAAATAAGATTCGTAAATGATAGCTGATCGGTACATGGTATGATTGGCCACTGGATACCATCTTTTTATCATGTATGAAAAACATGTCCAATTGGTCGACACCGAATCCATGTACCAGACAATTTTCATTTCTTCTGACTTTACGTCTGTCAAGAATGGGTACTTGGACGTGGCTACCACTTTGTTAGCGTCTGATTGGACGATACCGTACCCAGTAGGCAATTCAATTTCTAAGGCTGTTGAACCACTGATCCTTGATTCTTGCGTAGCCAACCACCTTAGCAAATTGTAGTGTTAAAGAAACCCCTTTTTGACGGTTTTAGTTTTAAATATTACTTAAAACAAGCGTCGATCGTCACGTGAGACTTGTTTTTAAAATTGCTGTAGTTTTCGTTCACTTTGAGTTGAAAATAGGGTTGGTTAGGCACATCCTTCAGCTGTTCATAGTCGATTCCGTACTGGACTTTCAGTTGGAGTACAGCCTGTCCTGCACCGCGACCAATCACGTTCACGTGACCCCAAACGTTTGGCAACTTAATTTTCGATTAAAAAAAAAAAAGAATTAACAAAAGTTTTCAATTATGGTATAGCTTACATCGAATTGGTGGACAGCTGGTAAGTTCTCGCTGTTGATACTGATTACTTGAGTAGCGTCTTTGGACGCTGACGGATCAATGGTTAACGTCATCTCCGTAATGTCCCTTAAACGTGCACGGTAGGCATACTCAGTTAAAGCTTCCATGGCCACTAAAGTGTCCTATGTAGCATAATAAGCAATTAAACACAGTCATTTAGTTGTACATGATCTTAAGATAAACTTACAAACGTGGATACGAAACCACCATCTGTCATGCGCATGGTGTTGAGCCACGAAACAGTTCGAGTTTGCATTTCGTTAATTCCATCCCGGATCAAGTAGACTAACAGTGCATAAGCTGTAGTTTCCACGGCAACAGCATCCTGCTCATTAGGACCTCTGGCTTGTAAAAACGGCTTTTGATTTTCGTATTTAATGCCGTTAAGTGAAACAGGACTTCTTGACCAATACACCATACCGTCTAAAGCGTACACTGTAGTAGACTCATCTTTTGACTATATTTTACTTTTTTCGCGACGCATAGAATGTAGTTTTCCAAACGCCACTTCTTTGGCCCCACTGTTCGCTTGAGTCAACGCATAGGTTACGAGAGCCAGCTCATAAGGGTCTCTAATAGATGAAATCAGTCGTTCTAAGAAACTGTGGAACAAACATTGTGGTATTAATCATTTGATGCTTCTCTGGATAAGGGAATTTAGCATACTGAACGGCTCGTAATTTGGCAATGGCGGTTTTGGATTTCAGCTCTCCCTGTAAGCTTTCCAACACATCTGTCAACGCTACTAGCACGTGAGCTGTATGAGCTGCATTCTTGGTGGTATTCGTTACCTGAGTCAGATGAGGAAAGGTGAGTTTATGACTCACCTAATGACGGGAAACGTTTGTATAACTTACAAGCTTTCTTTCCAAGGGTACAGTGTAATCATCCGTTTCGCGGAAGGATCCGTCGGTGTTTTGGAACCCGATTAACCACTGCGAACAAGTTTCCAGTAATTTACGATCCACTAGAAAATGGTTTTCCCAGTCTTGGAATTGCGCCCGAGCCAGTGTCCGTACCACCCAGGCGGTTACCCTACAAGAATAAATTTATGTTTTATTTTATGAATCAATTTAGCTGCTTTTTGATTGGCTCACCAAACACTTGGTTTCGAGTTTGTGAATAACCGGAACGATCCTTGTGAGTCATATAGCCGCATTAGTGAAGCCAGCTCCACGTTCATCGTATCAAAGGCTGCGTACATGACGTCTCGCTTAAGTTGATTCGTCAATCTCAAGTAATGCAAACTCCATAGTGTGGCCCCGAAAGTGAAAATATGCTGATCAAAACTTTTCAACGATCTCTGAAGCAACGCTTGGCCGTTAGCTGGCATGGAAGGGAATACGGGTCCAAAGACGTCTCCTGTAAAAATGCCATACAAACTTGGAACATAAAACAACACGAACAGGTTTGGTGGGGGTTTTGCCTACCGCTAACGGTAAGCGAAGCCTTTGGGCTGCCGTAGACGTAGCGACGGTAGTTCTCGTAGGCTATTTTAGGACTTTCATCGACAGGAATATCCAGAAATGTGAGAAGGAACGCGCGGCTTTGCAGATCCAACTGCACGGAAGTATGGCGATACATGGTGACTCCTTCAGGCTACCAAGATTATTAGTATGGTGCTCAAATCCAAGTTTCAATTGTACGGTATTACCAGGATATTTACTTCGTGGTAATGCTCTCGTCTTGAAACCTGTGACACAGCTATAATATTTATTCCGAGTGCTCCTTGATCAATCTGCGGTGAAATAGCAATCGGAACTTCGTACATTCCCAACGGTGGAATCTAAAATGATTATTTTTTAATTCCAGCTTTGGTGTGTCATTAGAGCTTAATTTAGTTGTCAGGAAGTAGGTTGCCATAATATTGTTACCGCTATCATGTGATGGTGATCGCCGCGTACCATCTGTGGCTTATAGTGATTGACCTCTCCTTCTGCCTCAGTGAGAACAAACAGAAAGTCTGGAGAGTCTTCCACAATTACCAAAACCTGATTTTCCTCGTCTAAGTTATTAACAAACACTAATCGCACCCCTAAGGTTTCTCCTCTTCTGATTTCTGACGGAGTTTCGACTGCCAAATAAAACGGTGGCGTTCCGTCGTACTGGTCAGAAAAATGAGAAAATTAAAAAGTTTTGTTTCGATAATAAATTGTTTGAGTGCTTACCACTACTACTTCTTTGAGCATCGTGAAACCTAGTTCTCTGTGTATACTAAATCCGTTGATGTACCAAACTTCGTTTGTTTGCGGAACGGGACGATCGTGAAGTTCTTCTCCATCGTCCGTAATTGGGATATCAAACCATGTCCAGTCACCATCGGACCAGTCGAATGAATCCTATTAAAGAAAGGAGGAAACTTTATAGAAAACTTCAAAGATTTTTTGTTACCGAAAAAAGGTTTCTTCTAAAAATGCGGAAGTGCTCTCGGTCGTTCTCTGTTTTTGGGCCTAAATAAAAAAAAACGCGTAAGTTATCCAGCTCATTCACCTTCTCAAGTGTTATTACAGTCATCCTCGTCCGACCCTTCAGAGCAGTGCATGATTCCGTCACACTTTTGGTTAACTTGGTAGCAACCTGCTACCAAGCAGGGCCTGAATCCAGGAGTTTTCGTACATATCGCTAGAGTCATAGAAAACAAACAAAATAAGGTTGTTAAGCTAACATCATTATTGCAGCTGTCTAATTCTATTTTATTTGAATTACCGGTATTCGGGTTCGTTGGAAGAATACCATCCGTGAAGACAATTAATCCAGCCAGGTCGAAAGTGCGAAAAGCGTCAGATCCGTAGTTTGGAGCAGGAAAATATTCTGTTTGTGACGGGCGCATACCCTCTCGGTCGGTCCAGGTAACTCCGTGCACAGACCTAACAACGCCATACCATTAGAAAAGTGTTTACTGAGAAACCGCCATGTTGAAGGATATAGGTATTACCTCTTGAAAGGTTCTAGTTTGTACAAACTCTCCATAACACTATTGGGAGATAGTTCGTTGCTTGCTTGAAAAGTGTACTGGAGACTTCGTAACACTGATAAGCCTATAAAAGAACCGGGCTGGCTTCTGGTGACGACCTGCACCGATTCCTTACTGTGGTCGCGCCCTTGCTCCAACGTGACATTCATCTGGATACTTACATTTAAGCATTTGCATTTATATTGTAAAATTGGTAAAGTACCTTGTAGCGGGCTATACTTTCCACAGGCACTGTTACAGCATCAGATACGATTTCTCCAAAAGTAGTTGTGACGAAAGCCACTACTTTGAAGCTAGGTGCCATTTCGGATGATACTGGTACCGTGAACGTCGTCGTACCACCCTTGCTGAACACTTCGCGCCAAACTTGACCACTGGTGAAAATCAAGCCTTTGGAAGTTACCTTACGCAAGTTTTCGTTAGAGCGATTCTCGTTTTGCTGGCTAAACTTACCACGTAGTTTACATATTCAACGGCGAAATTCACTTTGACGTGGAAAACAGCAAACTCGCCCACGTTCGCTTTGGCAGTGCTGGTAATTAGGCCCAAGTATTGTTCTCTAGCTGAAAAGTAGGCCACTGCACTCAATTTGGCTTCCACTTCACCTTTTTCATCATGATACCTCGCAATAATGCGTAATTCTTCCGCTCCTTTGGGTACTCGAACCTTTTGATTGTAAAAGGGGCGGATTTATACCTATTAGTAGTCTGTTCCTAGCGTACTCCTAGTATATACTTTTGCAACTTTCATACCTGAAATTCATGTACTCCGGTAGTGCGGAACCTCTCATATTGCGCGTTTTCTCTTTGACGCGCTATCCAGCCTTCTATGGAGTCTGGGTCATTAGCTTCACTGGCCTGGTATTCGCCTTTACGCGGTATTATTATTTCCGGTAATGCAATGGTTTTCCCGTTTCCTAGAGTCGCTACGCTCAGCAGAGAGAGCATACCTGTGGCTAGTCTTTCCGGTGACAGTATTTGATTATCGTCAAATGCCACGTAGACCTAAAGAAATTCAATTCATGAACTCACTTCCATCATTTACACAATTAAAAAAAACTTGCTTGCGAGAAGAAGGGCATTCCCGGTTTAAAAACCTTGGTTTGTGGCCCAACAAAGTCAAGAATCACTTGGGCTTTAATTATGCGGGTTTCACTGAATCCTATTTGGGCCTCGCCCAGAAATTTATCAAACAGGCTGATTTCGATTCGAACAGTTGTGCCCGCCAAACGACCAATCTCGTCTTGGATTTCGGCTAAGGGAACATCGTAGTGGAAATACGGTGTCTAAGTTTATGACACTTTACAAACTTTGAATATTTTTGTGTGTCATCAGCTACCCATTCAGGGAATTCTTCTTTAAGTAAACGGAGCTTTCCGGTTGAACTTGTACGCTTGGTGAAAACCCGCACGGTAACGTTCGCCAACGTTACCTTCTCGGCGTGGAAACCAGTTACGACATCCACGGGCAAGTGTTCCTCCGTATCAAGTAAGTAAGCCGGTGTGGTCACGATTACCTTTTTGAAAAAAGTAAGGTGGTTTTAAAGCGGCCTTGGTATTGACCTTGTCTTGATTACTTCGAACTGTGGAGGAAAGTACCTCTCAACGTAAAATGGTTGATGGTGACTTTGCGTACGAGCATCTACTCGGATTGTCCAATTGCCTTTCCTTGGCAGCCGTGGTAATTGGTAACGAAGGCTTACCACTCCTATATTCAGAAGTACGTTAATTACGTTCTATAATAGCCGTGCTCTTAACATACCGAGATTCGTTGGGCGAGAAGGCCATCGGCGCATGATAAAGCCCTTTGGGTCCTAAATGGTCCGTTGGCATTATTACATGTATGCACGTAGGTCACGTGTGAAAATAAAACAAGTTTTTAGAAGGGGCTTACCAACACGTAAACGGTCACCGGGTCATCGAAAGGCTTTAAGTCCATACGCAGTAAGATGACTCGGATTTTCACTAAAGAACGTTTGCTTTATAATTCGTTTTCCTTCGTTTTTTTTTTTTTTTTTTTTTTTTTTTTTGGGTACAAAATAAACATAACCTCTTTCCAATGTTTACCTTCCATATCTCCTGTGTAAACAACCCTGTTGGTTTGGACTAACATGGTAAGGAATTGTGGACTGAAATGCAAACGAGCTTCTTCGATAAAATGCAAAGAACCTTGCACAGGATCCATGCCTTCAATCTTGAGTCGGTAATCCCCGCTAACGCTCGTGGGCGGGATCTTTTATAAACAATTAACAAGCGCAAACTATACTATTAAAATTTTTACGAAGCTTTCGTAAGATCCCTTACCAAAAGTTCGAAATTGTCAGTAAACCCCGGGTCCATGAGCACCGAGGAAGATGCGACATGACTTGTGTCACGGGTAATGGTAGCTTTGAGTAGAGTTGTGGTAGCAGACGGTAATAATACAGCGGAGATACGGTACAAAGAGTCAGGTCTTACGAGGCGTGGAGCAACAATGGTATACGTCCTAACAGCAATACTAGTAAGTACAGTACATTGAAAAAGTCCGCTGAACTCGTTTTGCAGTGAAAGGGTTGTCTCTTTCCACGAGGCCCGTGCAAAACTTGCATGTAGTTACGGAAATAATAGAGTTGAAATGACATGGTATGACTGCGCGTTTTTCTCCAACGAAAAGCAAGCGAAAAAAGGCGAGACCAATTTCGTGACTTTACTCTTTTTGTTTAAGCTCGGAAAAGCTCACGTGATTAACGCCTAGTACTATTGTAAAACTCGTTGGGAAAAACCCATACACAAAAGGACTTTCTTTTATCATTCCCTTGTGCGCAAAATTGAAACAGAAAAATTCGTGCCCTCTGATCGGTTCCAGAATGCTTTCGTGTGACCTTCCAGAACGTAGCTTGCCCGAATGTTAATATAGTTTTTTTATTTACTATCCCGAACTGTCTTTTATAGGTTGTACCCGGCAGCAAAAGGGCAACCTTCTTTTTTAAATTATACAGGTCTTTGTGATTGTCAAAAGCTCCGGCCTACTTGAGAACATTAGATTCGTTAATGAGGTATGCAGCCTGGAATTTAATGCATGGGATAATTTTCACGAGTGCGTGAACGAAACGGACGTATGGCCTTTGTCAAATGGGAACTATACTTGATGCGCTTCACGCAGCTGTGGCAATAGATTCGAACCCCACCTGAATTCAGAAATTTGGGTCTGCAAATATAACAGTCATCGACAAAACAACTGGGAAATGGGAAGCTGATGGGGTAGATGTAAAGCGGAAACGGATGTTCGTTATGTCCACTATTACGAGCGTAATTGAAGCTTTTGTAGTCGCATGTTGGCCAGAATTACCAGCTAGTTCTTCTTAAGGAAGAAGACAGCAATTTTATCATTGCACGTAACGCGTGTAGTATTATAACTTTCTTTTTTTCTAGTGCAAGCATGGATTCCCCTCCGTTATTATAACTGCTTGTTTTTTTAAGGTTCCCGCTATAGTGTACTTCTTTTTAATATTAGCATGATAGGTCCTTAAAAAAAGTTTCAAGGTAAGCGTCCGCAGGCTTGCGCACATATATCTCCGTACCAGGTTCTACCTGGCAGAACTCCCGCGGAACAAGATGACGGAGAAGGAAACAGGTCTAATCTTTCCAAGACCCTTTCGGAGACGAAATAGCGAGAAACAACCGTGCTCCCTGGCTTGACTCATGATATTTCACTTTTTTTTTTTTTTGCATACTCTTTTTTTGTATTTCTGATCATCGCTAGGTTTCTAACGCTCCTATACCAAGTCCAAAGTATGCTTTGGGTCTAGACAACATCCTCATACTTTTAGAAGGCACTCCTTTTTCGTGGAGATCTTCGTTCCTAAGCTAAACTGTGTTCGTTCATTGCTCCCTCACGATTCGCGTGATTGGCTCAACATTTGCAAGCACTTCGCATAATGGAAACGGGTAATTCCGAAGCTGGAGAGCATTACCATTTGTTGTGTAAACGAAACAAAAAAAGTAGAATCATTATAGTGTAAAACAGTAAGATTACTTCCACCCTATTTATCATTAATGATACTTGCCAGTTCTGATTAACTTTTTTTATATACTTTTTTATAGTTCCAACATTGAGCGCCTGAGACGGCATGGAAAGTATGCACGAAGGACGATTATCATGGTGCAGGTACCGGAAACTTACGGTTGGTGAGTCTTCCGTAGCGTGATTTGGTCTTCAAAAGGTCCATAAGGCTCGTAAAACCCATTCTGAAGACTTACAGAATCGGAATTCCAACTTGGAGTCTGACAGAAAATTGGCGCGATGGTCAAGACGAAGAGCAATGTCGTGGTCAGGTTGAGCGATTTCATTTTTAGCACTGGCTTGGCATTTTCTCGGGATGCATAAGCAAACGATCAACCTAGACTTGTTTTCCAGAACACTTGAGAATGTAAAAAGTGGCAAAAAACGCATGAATTCAGTTTATGTACATGATTTTTGTGAAAGCGCGATAAAACACAAAAACTCCCAAGTAGAGGTTATTCAACTTTCAACCAAACTCAACTCTTTGATTTTTAGGTATTGAATATCCCGACTGGAAACTGGTTTGTAGTAATTAAAGTGGTCCACGTTTTCGTGCTGTAAGCGTTGAAGGGAAAGCAAAGTGCGTTCGGTGCCACTGTACGTCAAATCGATCCTTGGATTGTATAAAGACGAATCCCAATCAATGTCTTTAAAATAGTCGCGAATAACTATTACAGCAAAACCATAACACTAGTAGTCAAGGTAACAATCGATTGCTTCCGACCTCGTCATAGAAGATTGTAATTATCGAACTTACCTGAGCCCTTGCCTTTTACACAGGTATCCTGTCACTACACGGGAAGTACTCTCGGCAACACCTCGTTGATGACTAACCGAGGAACACGAGGGACAACACGTGGAAGCAACGCGGGCGTTTATTTCGCCCATCATTTCACCCATCGCACATCGCACTTGCGGCTGCTATGCAAATCAGCCATGAATTGCGAGAGTGTCATCTGGGCTTCATCGTGAAACACCTGGCAATGACAACTTGAAATGACAATCACTTATTTAAAATAAGTGTAAAAGGACCAACTGCAGGGTTTTTGTGAGCTGAAACTTGTATGACGAATATTATGCGCTCCCTTTGCTGGAAAAAGGAAAACTAGCTAAGCCTTTGCAAAGTTTGACAGAACGATTAGACTTCATTTTAATTTCTCCTTTTCTTTACCATGTACACTTTCTGAACAAACAATCCCATGAAAATAAAAAAAATCACATATGTAGCTGCCGCCAAGTAAGCAAGACTAATAATCAAGTAAAATCGTAGACTAAAAAAGAAATAACTCCAGGAAAGAAATACGGGGAAATGATGTGCGGTTTCCAAAGATATGTGAAGGCGTTGCAGCATAATTTATCTTACCACGAGTTCCTGGAAATCGGAACAGAAAGGAAAAGCTGTATAAATCGGAAATATGCGGCTACTGTGATCTCAGCTCTTAAAGGGGATTGCGGTAATTGCACATCCCGCGAATGTTGTATGAACTTTCTCATAAATAGCGCCCTCGCTTCGCACACCGAACCACTTGCATTCCTATGATGCTAGTGACCATTATACTACATTATTAGTGCATGTGCTTTCTAAAACTATGTCGACTTTTGCTGTCAAACCTATCCTCTTGAGGAACGTGGAAACGGGTCGCGAGTTCCACGATCGCTTGTACGCCAAAGCTGTCGATATGCGTCATTGTACCGAAAAGGTATGTATGGGGGCTCGTGTTCCGGTTCCTACACCTGTACCTGGCGGTCAATGTCGAAGCCAGGATGAAACGCTGAAAATGGCTCATGAATTCTTGGACGAGTTTTATGAATCCCAAAAGAAGCTAAATTCGCAGCAACATCAGAGCCGTTGGGGGCAAGTGCAGTCAGAAATTCGCAGACGTGGCATGTTTGACTTAACGTTCGACGAATTAACCTTCGGGGCCAAAACTGCGTGGAGGAATGCTCCTCGCTGCATTGCGCGTATCCAGTGGGCTAATTTACAGGTAAAGTACTAGTAAAGCGTTATTGCAATATCTTGTATTCTCATGATTTAATGAAATGTGGGGTTTAGACCCTAGACGCGCGTCATGTTCGTTCAGCCAAAGCAATGTTTGATTGCATCTTGGAACACCTGAAACTCGCTACCAATGGTGGAAACATCAAATCCACAATAACGGTTTTTCCGCCTCGTACTGATGGCAAACATGACTACCGTGTGTGGAACCCTCAGCTTCTTAGCTATGCAGGCTATAAAAATAAAGATGGTACTGTTACGGGGGACCCGGCATTTGTCGAATTTACTGAGGTAACAAGCGCCGTTGTGGACTTTAAAAGGAAATACTACTAATAAAATAAATACACTTTCTTTCTTTTTCTGTGACAGGTTTGCTTAAAAATGGGATGGGAGAGCAAACGTACACCGTGGGATATCCTCCCTATGGTTTTGCAAGCTAATGGAAAAGCGCCGGAACTGTTCGACATTCCCAAAGAATACGTCATGGAAGTTCATATTGAACATCCTACGCTGCCATGGTTCAAGGATTTCGGGATGCGCTGGTACGTAATACCGGCAGTTTCTGGCATGATGTTGGACTGTGGAGGAGTCCAGCTTTCCGGAGCGCCGTTCAATGGTTGGTATTCAAGTCCTGAGGTTGCGACCAGAGATCTGTGCGAGGTAAGTCGGTACAACTACGGAGTCAAAGTCGCTGAAAAGATGGGTTTGGACATGACTAGCAACGTAACTCTCTGGAAAGACACAGCTATGATCGAAATGAACAAAGCTGTCTTGTACAGTTTCCAAAAGGCAGGAGTCACTATGTGGGATCATCACACTGCCGCCGAATCGTTCATGAAACATTTCGAAACTGAAATGCGGATCCGGGGGGGTTGCCCGTCTGAGTGGATATGGCTGGTACCTCCCATGACGGGTTCTCTTTGTCCGACTTACGGCCAGGAAATGGCTTGCTATACGCTTAAACCTTCATTTGAGTATCAAGTACCGGCTTGGAAAACGTACAACTGGAACCAATCCGATAGAGAATCACAACAGTCACTATCCCAACTCGTCGCTCCCATGAAAAAAAAGTACAGTCTACTTACCGCGATATGCGCCGTACGTTTCAGTGTGATACTCTTCCGTCACGCGTTAATGAAACGCCCCAAAGCGACCATCTTATATGCCACGGAAACAGGGAAATCCGAGACTTTCGCTAACAAGACGGAAGAGTTGTTGCGAGTCTATTTCCGAGTCCAGTGCAAATGCATGAATCAATACGACGTAGCCAAACAATTGCCCCAAGAAGAATTGCTAATAGTAGTTACGTCCACTTTCGGCAACGGAGACCCACCCAACAATGGCGTCACTTTCCAACAGGCTATCAAAGCTTTGAAAGACGCAAAAGCACAGAAGAGGCTTAAAAACTTGCATTTCACTGTTTTCGCACTCGGATCGAGTGCTTATCCTAACTTCTGCTCCTTTGGCAAATTCGTGGATCAGACCCTAGCTCAGTTAGGTGGACACCGACTTGTTGACCTTGCCTGCGCCGATGAGTTAAAGGGACAGGATTCGGCTTTTAAGCCTTGGAGTCAGCGAGTTTTCGTTACCGCTTGCCAAACGTATTCGCAAGTTCGGGAAGATGTCGCATTGGCTGCCATGTCTGATGCCATCGCGTCCAGTCGATCTTCTCTTGTTGAGCACGAATACCGGTTCGAACACCAACAAGGCAAAGAAGACTTGCTGATGGCCTTAGCTCAGACGCATAACAAAACCATTTCCTTAACTCGCGTTTTGCACAAAACGAATCTGTATGAGGGTAAAACGGACAAATCTGTCTTTAATTTGGCTTTGGATACCTTCTCTTCGAAGAAGCTCATGTACGAGCCAGGGGACCATGCTGCAATTTTTGCTACCAACAACCAAGCATTGGTGAGTGGATTAATGACCCGCTTACAGGACTGTCCAAATCCGCAGGACTTGGTAGAACTGAAACGAGGTACGCACGGGCAGTGGACCGCGCATACCAAATTTCCCAAAGTAACTTTTGGCACTTTGCTTTCCCGTATCGTCGATCTCTCTGCTCCGCCTTCCCAAAACTTGCTTGCGATTCTGTCGAAGTACGCAAAAAACAAGGAGGACGTCTCCATTCTTAGAAACTTGGCTCAAAATTACGACGAATACCACAAATGGCGAACATGGTTCTGTCCCAACATTCTCGACGTTTTAAACAAGTTCCCTTCGATTTACGTCCCTGCGGCTACTTTGGTCGCAGAATTGCCCTTTCTTCAGCCCAGGTACTACAGTATTTCTTCTTCGGTGGAG
The DNA here is from genome assembly GCA_023053545.1 of Lepidurus packardi. NCBI lineage: Eukaryota > Metazoa > Arthropoda > Branchiopoda > Notostraca > Triopsidae > Lepidurus > Lepidurus packardi. The sequence continues at coordinate 5,551,805 of JAKZAN010000007.1, forward strand.
GCCTGTCCTTCTGAAATACATCTTACCGTGGCGTTAGACAAGTTTAAAACTGAAGAAGGTACAGGCACTACGCGGTTTGGTGTTTGTTCGTCGTACTTGGATCAAGTTCAAGACGGAGATTTCATTACTTGTTACATCAAGAGCTACCCCAATTTCCATTTACCAGAGGACTTGAACAAGCCTATCATCATGATTGGACCGGGTACTGGTATTGCCCCTTTCCGCGGATTTTGGCAACATAAGGCATTAGCGAAGAAATCAGGTAATCAATTAATTCACTTGGCAAATTTCTTAGCGTGATTTTGTTAATCTCCGTTCCATAAAAGCAGGATCGACAGGCTATAAGGATGTTTTGAAGAAAACTTTCCGTAAAGGTAAACCGCCTTCCAACATGATTTTGTACCAAGGATGTCAAACAAAAGTATTGCGGCTTTACGCATCCGAAACGGAAAAGTTGGTCAAACAAGGCATAATCGATAAAGTTCATTTGGCTTTATCGCGAGAACCGGCGTTGCCGAAAACCTATGTGCAAGACCTCTTGCGTCTGAATGGAGCGGAAATATGTCATTCTTTGTTGGAGCTGGGCGGACATATCTATATCTGCGGTGACGCCACTATGGCTACCCAAGTTTATAAAACCCTGAAAACAATCATTTCTTATCATGGACACATGGGTGAGGACCAAGCCACTTATATTGTGGAAACCCTCAAGGAGGAAAACAGGTATCACGAGGATATTTTCGGAGCCCAGAGTGAAGACGTTGGAGAAAGCCAAGATGAAATTCAGGAAAAACAGAGCACCCTAACTTAAAATGAGCACGAACTACTTCTAAAGGGAACTGTATTTGAACTTTTGAATCCGTCATACGCGGTGCAGTCCACATGCCTATAACTCTTTCCTTTTTTTATTGAGAAAAAAAGCTTGTTACATTTCACTTGTTTAATTTGCTTTATTGACGCTTAATTTAAAACAAACTTCATTTCCTCCCAAACGTTACTATTGTCTTGTGAAGCGGGGTGAATGCTGCTGTTTTTAATTGAAGGTGTTAGATTTAATGACACTGATGGCGTTTTGGCTAGAAGCTCTTCCACTGCAATAAATACAATTACCTTAGCCCCTAATTGTGCATGTAAACAATTTTAGGTTTAGCGTACTTTCGTCTCTAATCAATTCAGGACGCTCATGTGCGCTACGGTGAGTATCAGAACCGGGAACGATTGAAGTATCAAACTCTGCATCCGTTCGCTGCCCGTACGATAGCAGTGCTAACTTCTTCCAGTCAGCCATAAAATCTTCTTCACTTTTCTACAAAAATTTTAGAAAAAGAAGGGGAAATGACTAAGAACTTATTCCCTGGATCATACTAACAAATAGAACTTACCTCGACATCAGAAGCTCTCAGACTTAAGGCTTGGTGCAAGTTAATTGTGTACTCCAATTTGGGCACTATTACTGAATGAATTTCTGTTAAGGTACCATGCCAAATGGCCAAAAGGGCTGCTTGTCTTGCGAGACTTGGGTTTGACTTAATCAATGTGCGCTCTTGCTCTTCTAGTAATTCGGAAACAACGCCTTGTATCGTCCTCGGCGAATCCACGGCAATGATTCTTGACTGAGAAAGCATTAAACTTGGTGGCAACTGTTCGGCTGTTGAATCCCATATTAGCCAGACACGAACATCCGGCGAAGTTGATTCTCCGCCAAGTATTTCCAGGATCTTGTAAGAACAATCAAAGCCTCATTTACTTTATCGAAAATGAAAGCCTCATTTACTTTAATGAAAGCCTCATTTACTTTATCGATACAGGAGTTCGCGTTGTCCAACTGGTGACAACTCAGCAGCACAAGCCAGTTTCCCCTTCTCATAGCATCGTCAACTTCATCCCAAACCACTTGTCCGTTGCCGGCTACGGACGAGATTCGGATGCGGTCGTCGGGAAAATCCTAAAAGCCAAAAGATAAGAGCCTATAATTCGTCCTTGTTTTTTTACTTGTTCTTTAGCCACACAGAATACGAGTCGTATAATGTCGAGTTCTGGATTCGTAAGCACGAGCAATGGTACGGAACTCGACATTTCTCCGATGAAAGCCCAGTCTGGTGGGCCATTGACAACGAACTCGGTGCCAAAAATACCTATACACAAACCACTTGATATTCTTAGCTAGAAAAAGTTTACTTACTTTGAAGATAATGTAAACTCGTGTTGTACGAACAGTCGCCCCTGAACGCGTTGCAAACCACAAATCTATGTAGCGGGTTTGCTAATTCAGGGTAATTTTGAAGGACAAGCCAAGGTTCAGTACAATCATAGAAGTCTTGATTTTGCTTTTCATTGACAATCTTTTCAAGCACTTCCTAAAAACCAATCAGGATATAAATGAAGTAGCTAAAGTAATGACTATTACTTCTAACCAAGTAATCTTCCCGAGCTCCGCCCGTGTATCGAACGATGCTATTGCCAGTAATACGCTCGAATCACGAAGTTCTTCCATGGATACGCTGATAGCAATAAGCAAGGCGAGCAATAAGCGATGCTATAAAAACTCCCTTTTTAAGAAAAGTAAAGTTAGAGAAAGGGATTACTTGACGTAAGGTTACTGCACGAAGCTGTTTAAAAATGTGCATAGCGGTTCGTTTGGCTGTTGTAACTTGGGTATCTTCAGCAATAGCACCTGGTGAAGCGCTCTCTTCGTCTTCGTCGAGGCTTGCTACCAGCAACTGGGAAAACTTCTCCAAGGGGAGAACAAAATAAGGCGCAGCTTTACTCAAACAATTGAGCAATTTGAACAGTTCTGTGCCGTAATGCGCCGCAGCCAAATACGTATGTCGTTGGCTTTCCAGTCGGCTTGCCGTCTTTAAACAGAAGTTAGGGATTCTAAATGTTTTCCTTCACTTGTAGTTACTTGTTCTATAGATGCTTCCTTTTCGCTGAGAACCTGACATTGAGCTAAAACTGGCAGTAATGCTGTGATCACTGATTCTTCTTGGATCAAGTTCCCATCCGAGTTACTTAGTATAGTTAACAGATTCAAGTCTCCGTCTTCGTATTGCCTATTTCGTAAACATAGCCACAAAGGAAAACGAATGCGGAAAATGATATTACTTGTGGAGATCTCGGACTTGTAAAGCTAAATGACTCCTTTCTTCACCATCCGGACGCTCGCTGCTAGTCAATGCTGAAGTCAATACATCTTGAATACCTACGTCACTGGGCACGAAGTTCAGCATGGATACGTGAAGGTACACGGGATGATTCACTGGTATTTCTTGACGTCTGGTAACCAAATAGAAACGGAACTCCGGAGAATATTCAATTGTGTTTTGATTCAATCTGATGAAGTGGGTTGACCCTTGCACGAAAGTTTGCCGCAAAATCACAGGCATTAAGCAGGAATCCCATACGGCATCGTCAATATCTAGGATAACCTAATATCTCTGCTATAAAATCTGGAAGAAAAACAATATTTTTAAAAAATACCGAAGCTCCTAGCTGAATACAGCCTGCAAGCTGCGTCAGATAGTCGGTTGAAGATAGCCTTAATAGGATCGGAGGATTGTCCTGAGCTTCTGCCATGAGCCACTGCTTTCCAAAACTGTACGGGTCAATTAGTAAAGGCCAGCGCTTCAGCAGCCTTTGATATCAACGTTAATTGAGGTCTGTCAAGTGTACACGGGAAGTTACTTTAACATTAGAGCACTGTCGATTAGGTGATTATCGGTTGGCAACGATGCTGAAATCCATGCTGCTCTCACGTTCAACTTGTCTTTGGATAATAAAGTATGCATTTCTAGGCCTAACGTGCAATCGACTCCGTTTTCAATACAAAAGCTGGTCCACTTTCGCAAGCATTCCTCGCGGACTTGCGACTTTTGCCCGGCCAAATACACAAGGTACCCGGCCAACAGAATGCAGTCGGCTTTTGACATAAAAGTGTGAAATAATTAAGTAAAAGAGTATAGAAATGTATATTTATAAAAATGGTTAGGAATTTCAGCGGGCCTTACCAATAGCTTTACTTTCATGACTTTGTATGGTTGTCAAATTCTCCTGCCATTTGGCCCCGTAAGGAGACAGGTTTTGGAGCAAGTCTTTACCACGGTCTACTTGCACTATTTTCAATTCAATCTCGCGTTCCAAGATGTTTTGTCGCTCTCGGGTTTGGCTCAACTTGAGTTGCAACTCCTCTTGCTTAAACTTCTCAGCCTGGTACTGTTTCTGAATTGGACTAGGTTTTTCATTGTCCGTAAACTGGAAATCACCATTCTCTTGCGACAGACTGTCATAGTGGGCCAAGAGGCGAATCCAAATGTAAAGCTCTAGGATAGGAACGTTTTCGTTTACTTTGTGGTTCAGTCTACTTTGTAGTTACTTTCAGCAGCATTCGAAACGAGTCGAAGTTCTTTTTCGTCCAACTCTGATTGTTTGAGAATCCTGTCACGGATAACTGGCAAACTGTCGTGGTAAGTTTCCCAGGATACATCGATAAGAGCTTCTAAGCTCTTATTATCGGCTATAATCTTTCTGCCGGGCGCTACGAAATCGTCCGCTATTTTATTGCTATTTGCTAAGTCGGGTGCTTTTTCAGGCTTCAGTCCCTATACTTAAGAGTTAAAAGTTTCCATTGTAGAAATTCCATAACATACCTTTAAGTAGCACAGCGCTTCGAAGATTAGTCGCACTGACGTTGGCGGGTTGCGCATAGATTTAAGCACTGTAAGATCTGCCATTGGTAATTGCTTCACATTATCCTCAGCGTTTTCAAGCTGGGAAGCCACTGCTTGCATTTCAGCCTTTTTGGCTTCGTAATCTTGAGCTAACTTCTGGGATTCTTTTTCCTCTTGTTGTGCTTTCTTTTCAATCTATAATTAAATCGAATACCAAATCTTTATACTACAAAAATGTTAAGTACCGTGTGAAGAATATCATAAATAAATTAATACGTAATAAATGAAGAAGGCTTTACCTGAATGAACTCTTGATTCGAAATATCCCTTGTCTCTGTTAGCTCTTGTATCAAAACAATAACTTCAGATAATTCCTTCCTGATCAGTACCAATTCCTCTTCTAATGTTCGAACGGCAATAACTGCTTTGGCTAGTTTGGTCACTGCTGCCGAACACAGTTCGGACTTCGTTTGCAATTCCCTACAAATTGAAACCCTTAAACTCATACTAGTAAGAAATGTAAGATTTAACCGTTTGCGCATGATTAGCAGATGTGAAAAAATTAAGATGGAATCAATCAGTGCAGCGTACGGCATAACATTCTCGCGGATTCCTGTAGACTGGTACATGTAATAGGCTAAGCGACACATGAGCTCTTTTTCTTGTTGAGTGATATCCACATCTTTAAAAAAATTGTTGGCCAAACTCGCCACAGCATCTTCTGGCCAGGGCTATGCATAACAAGACGCTATACTCACCGTAAAACAAAGCCAATACTTTTAAAATGTACTTGAACCCAGACGACTTGGCAAACAACAGTAAGTTGGGGGAAATGTGAAAGTTTATGGGCTAATCTCGAGTCAGGTAATGTGACCAACACTATATGGAGTTGGTCCCACATTCGCCGCTCAAACATGTCCAGCAATGCTGCAGCACTACCGTCAGTTTGTATGGATTTTTCTTTCTGTAAATCTATGGCTCGCATGGTTTCAATGATGGAAGTGCGATCTTCGGCGCTGAATAGATACATGGGATCTCCGCCTCCCAATATATGGCAAACTTCTTCCAGGTACTCGTAATTGTCAGTTTCGGTTTCGGAAATTAACAAGACGCATTTCTTTTCTTCAGCTGCAGCTTTTATTAGCGCATTTCGAAGACCAGCTTTCCATTCCGACAATTCTGGTACACGCGAAAACTCGGCCTAAAAGTACGTAAAACTTTACTTTCTACATAGGTGGCTTACAAGTTCTAATCCTACGTAAACTAAATCGCTGTCCGAAACGTGGGTAGCCATCCTGGCAGTGGAATTTTTGCCGACACCTCTGTGACCGACGATAACCACATGACCTCCTGGCTGCTTAATGATGCGAGATACACGGCCCAGCAATTCAACAACGTAGCGAAAAATGATGAAGTATGGCAAAGGGCGTCGATTCATGTTATTGAATTCTTTCACGTAACCTTCAACAATGGTAAGCAAATGATCGTGATCAATAACCTCGACGTAGCTGCGAGCGTCAGATTTGGGATCCGAAAAATCGCAAAACAGCAAATGGCGTAGATCCTCTTCAGTAACCTTGCAGAATAATTATGCTAAGTGTGTGCGAAACCGGTCAGGGTAGTGCAAATAAGTTTTTACTTCTCCGTCGCCAGCGAGATCCAAATGGGCTAGTAACTGATGGAAATCTTCGTGCAAATGGTCTTTGCAAGCTGCTTGTACCTTGCACGTCAGCCATTTGATATCTTCCAAGGACGAAAATCTGTCCGAAAACACACGTAGGGCTTCGTGTACCCATAAACGTTTCATGGCTTGCAAATCTTCGGTCGTTTCGGGGACCGAAAGCAATACGCCCTACGCTTACTTTTATTACTTTACATTTTTATTTTATAGCTTAGTTACTTGTATGCAGCGTGAAAAGTCGTGTACGCTCCACTGGCAAAAGTATTGATGGGTATTCTGGAAACGCGACTGTACCGCTTGGTAAATAGCCATACTGGCTGCCACTATTTCTTCAATACACGAATCGAACTCCTTCCCAAAACCCCGCGCGTCCAAATGCCATAGTAAAATACGATTGAAAATGGAAATCAATCCATTGTTTGTGATCGGCAAAATTGGAACACAAACGAAGTGACGCATTACAGAAGATCTCAACGTCACACAATCAGGTCGAGCCGTTACTATTAACTATTTGGATATAGAAAAAATGGTAGCCAACCCAAGTTTAAGAGAAAAATTGAAGGATTTTTTTACATCCACGTCAGATATGCTGATTGGTGAATAATTCTGCAAGTCATAAATTTGGCTGTGTTCGATCCATTGGCGGACAAATTCCGATGCATCCCGTCTACCGTGTTCTGGTTTCGAACGTGCCATAAAACTGTCTATAAAGAAAAACGCTTTTTTGCCCAGCGACGGACCGTAGACTCCTTGTCTTCTTTTCTGCAGTTTTCCCATTAAGACTTGCTGCAAGCGATCCACAGTGGTACTACCGCTGCAGTTGTACGTTATATACTCGTGCGTCTGCGAGTCCAGCTTATGACGAAGCAAATCCTGAAAGCACATGTTGAAATAAAGCTTGAAAACTGTTAACGAAGTATTTACCATAGCCATTGCTGTTTTCCCGCACGCAATGGGACCTATTAAGGCTACGGGCGTGTTTTTCGAGCTGAGTAGCTGAACGAAGTATTGCGCTCGCAAAGAAGTCGCCGTGGGGACCAGCAACTGATTAACTGGCAATTCTCGCGAGAGAATAAAGCCGTTTTTCAGCTCTTCCGTCCACGATACCCAAGAGCCTTTACTAGAACCCTAAGGAGACAAATTAGAAGCGGGGATAAGTTAAATGCAACTATAACCAAGGTACACTTTTTTTTTATATAATTTTAAATTGTATTACCTGTCTGACAAACTTGTAATCGAAAACTGTTCCTTCCTTGGGAAAGCTAGGTACCTGTAACTTTTCCTTGGATAGTTCCGAATCTACTTGTTCTTTTAGAAATGTATCGAATGATTTCTTCTTGGACCAAAAATAAGGCAGACCGAATGTCCAAATGCAGGCAAAATATACGTAGGCCTAAGAAAGGGGAAGGGGCAAAATTTGTCCGAAAAATTTTTACTTCAAGTATCTTTACTTCTAGGGTAGCTCGATTGTCTGTATCAAATATTTTTTTCTGCTTTTCCTCCAAAATAGGTTGTGATAATGCTGAAACAACTTTGAGCATATGATGTACAGCTATTTTCGTCTCCAACTAAAGTATCCGCTTTATAGGTTAGCTTAGTTTTATTTGCATAATTCTTGAAATCTGAACCTCTTGCTGTGCTTGACCCCGGAAATTCAAAATTTTAGGTACGACTGAATTGAACAAATAAGTGAAAATAGGTTGCGATAATAGGCCAGAAGAGTAACTCTCCAACGAGGCCAGCCAACCTCTTGTTAAATTTTGCCAACTGACGAGATTTGGGCCCGTATGAACGATTTGACATGCAGCAACCTAAAATTATTCAAAATTAATTTTAATATGTATCCCCTTGTGAGCATGGTTTAAACCATAGCTGGAGTGGTAGTTTCTAAACTGTCCGTCTCGAAAACAAAAAGTTTTCGGGAGTCAATACGAATCTTCTCGCCTGATTTGAGCTGCAAAACACGCTCGGAGGTTAGTGTGTTGAGGAGATTCTCGTAAACAGAAGGATACATCGGGCCACTGAATATAAGTACTATTCTGCGGTAATATAAAACGAAATTTGAAGAAAAAGACTAAAAACTGAAGCTGTGCATCTTACTTTTCGTGGTAAGTTTGCTTCAGAAGGCTGGTAATGAGCCCGTCACAGTAATCTTGATCAGTATTACCGAATAGTTGCAATTCTTCGTAAGCTGCCGAGTTGATATAGAAAGCTTTCATTTTCTACTTCAAAGCAGAACTTTTCATAAAGATTATCATGAGAGGTATAAATCCTTACCGTTGTTTGACATTCATTCCATATCGCTATTGCAACTTGAATACAGGTCGTTCGGCCTGACATAACTTCACCAATGACGATTGAGGGATAACCTTGCTGATAGGCTATATACAGTTGGTGCACCTTTTCCAGGAATTTAAGTGAGAAGTCCAAGTGCAATCGCATGCATACTCTTTGGCCGAGTTTTACGAAATCAGCGGGTAAGGTCCGTTGGAGTTTTACCTCAGGAAACACCGCTTGAAGAATGCTCTAAAGTTAACGTATCACTGTTTTTTCTGTTTTTCTAGCATATTGGCTTTCTTATAACGTTACCATGAACTTCACCGTTTCCTGCAAAGGCAACGCTTCCATACCCCAGTGAAGAAATGCATAAGCCAGCTTTTCTATATCTGAGCCACTTTTAGGCGAACTCCTTTCCAGGGTTTCCAGTATGCGCTGAAGTAAGGTGAGTCTCGCAAAAATGCCTGGAAACTGGATTTCTTCTAATGAATTCAGCAAACGCAGGACACGATCCGGTAAGTCAGTCGATTTAAAGCCGCGTATGAAAAGCCAAGTTTTAATCGTTAAGAGCAGATCAGGTGGTTGGAAGTGTACTGGCCGAAATAACTACGCATATTTAATTTTTTTTTTTATTCTTAAAAACTGCTTTGCAAATGAACCGTTACCATGGCAAGTTTAGATCGCGTGACGGCGTTCATGTGGTTATCTGCGGTGGCAAACAGTGCCCATTTACTACTCACACCAATTTCTAATCCTTCTAGTAAAGGGTGTCCTTCCAATCCTCCGGCATTGACACTCCGTTGGAGTTGCGTTAGCATATCACACATGTGATCTAATACGGAGCTTTTTAGACTATTCACATCGTGAATGCATAGCCATGCGCTACAAGCAATAGCACCCTGGAACAACAAAAATTTTGTTGGAAAATACTTCAATGAAACTTACTTCTGTTTAATTTCTATACCTTGGTTAAAGAGGTGATGGATTCCGCCCGACTTTCACCAGAGCACTCGAATATGTACAACAGTTGTGAAATGGCTCTCGCTAGGTCTTGAACCATGCTCAGCTTGATAGAACCAACTGTGCCTTGTATCATACACCCTAAAAAATCAAATGGTAGGTTATAATTTAAAGCCCACTTTTCGCTAATTCATTCACCCATATAAAACCGCAAAGGTCCGCAAAACGTGGCTTGAATCTTGTCATTAGCCAAACTCATCAAGGGTACGAAAGCGCCTCCGTAATATTCCAAAGTGTTTGAAAACTGTGAGTCGGCTACCTTTACCAGAATCCGCTCTTCCTATAATTAGAAGGTTTAAAACCTAAGGAAAATGCTTCTATGTTTGCATTAACGCAACCTGGATGTAGAACTTGTATTGCAGATACCATATAAATCCTGTCGATTCACTGGACCGTAAACGTTTCAGTAAGTCTCGCGAATAAAGCTTGAAAAATAGTAATGACCCTAGAAAGCATTAAACTAAGATTGATACTGAGCTGATATGACTTGACTGACTACTTTTGGTGTAAAGATGGACGGGATTTGTCGAATTCTCAAAAAGTCTCAAGTAGTCGTCAAACAAGCGACGGAGGTGGTCTTGGCAACTATTCCATTGCAAATCTTCCATGGCTTTGTCAAAAATACGAGTCCACTCGAGCTCGAGTGCGTACAGTATAGCTTGGGCTGGAAGTAGTAATAAATCTTCGCTCGCTTCATGAGTTTGCTGGGCAGTCCGCACATGCTAATACGAAGTTTCTCGGAAATTATTAAGGCAAATAGTTCGGCTGGTACTTACTTGTTCAAAGGTGCTTTGCACTTCTACTTCCAATCTGGATAAGAACTTTTCGACTTGGCCTGTAGTGAATGGTACGGGATCGATGAGCTTGAGTGTTTCTTGGTACGGTGAGGTAATAGAGACAACATTTTGATCCTGATCAAAAGTAAGATCTTTAACTCCCGGGAAGAGTTTCCACAAATGCAGGGATAAACTAAATACGGAGGGTAAATTGTGGCGATTTTAAGATTGTGACACAAATTTACGTTGATGATGATTTGGCTCCTGCTAATAAAGCGTGCAATTCACTTTCGGCTAAAAAGTAGAAACGAGGGTAATGCGATCGCTTTTTCTCTAACAGGTTCCTTAGCCCACTTTGAATGAGCTTGATCTAAACTCCAAAGTAAAGGGGTTGAGGAAAATTGCTTCATTGATTTGGGACTTTTTGGTCAATACTTGTTGAGCACACGTTTGGAGACGTTCCGCTAAGCTGTGGATTTTGAGTAGGCCAAATACTTGCTCACATCCTGAAACGATGCCTAGGATGTCCCTCCAACTTTTATCGATGGTACTGAATTTGCGAGCTTCTTCCGGAGAGTAACTGTACACATCGGGTCCAGCTAATACCGGCTCTAGTTGGGACCAGGCTTTCTGTACCTGACAACATTGGTCTAACAAATCTTGCAAAGCCAAAAGTTGACTCTCCCAGTCCCTAAGTCGATACTAGTAAGTTCCACATCAGGATAATGTGAAAAGACGATACTTAATGTCCTTTTCGAACGGTTTTATAAACGGCGAACGACGCATGATCTGGGTCTCGACAATATGATCCTCGAGCAATCGCTGTATCTGCTCCATGTCACCCAGAACCAAGAAATCGGCGTTCCTATATCATAAAGCTACAGTATCAGTCTGGCATTGAATTATAGATTATAAATTTACTTATAATTTTCCATGGGAACGCTGACATTTTTCCAAGCGCCCTTCATAACATGTAAAGAGCGCTCTAAGATATTTTCTTGGGTCGCTGCATGACTGATTAGTTCGAAGCGAGGCAAGTGTTCATAAAGTGATAAACCGACGATGTACTGCAATGTATTGGATGGTTCTGAACGTAATCGAAGGCCAACTACGTCCGAAACTTGATCCCAATGACGTTCCCGTAGCGTAGGATTCCCCAATGTTCCAATCAAAGGTAGTATTCTGTTGAAGTCGAATAATCGAGACTCCACCTATATCGTTTTAGTTTTTTTAAAGGTATATTAGTCAGACAAGCCTAGGATTGAGTTTACTTGGTTTAATAGGTAACGAGTGTCAGAAGTGTCGGTGAAACGTTCTTCGGCCGTAGCCACAGCCTCTTTAAACTTTTCGGTTTCTTGCACAATGAAGTCTGGGTCAAATGTTCCAATCTGGCTTTCCATCCAAACTTTCTGTTGGTCAAAAAATTTTGAGGCTACCTCAAACAGCTGCCAGTATGGGTTCATGACTGCTTTGACCTACCCAAACCAAGCAAAGGATAATATTGCTCTTTAAAAAAAAGTTAATTACTTGTGACAAAGCTGGGTAGTCAGTTGTTAACCATCCGAATGCTACTTCTTCACCGTTAATTTGTTTGACCGTCTCTTCGGCTTCTTGTAACTGCGCTGCAAGTGAACGTGACCTGTGCAAATAGTCTGGTAAGCAATCCAATTCACCCATGCGCTGAAAGTCTTCCGCCAGTATTCCGTACGATTTTAATGACTCGATCAGTAACTCCCGCTTTTTCTAAATTGAACTCATCAGCCATTTTTTGCTCAGTATATAGATAAAGTAAACTAAAATGTTTTCAAACATACTTTCAATTTCTCTTCATAATCTTTCCGTTTTCTTTGAATAATTCTACCGTGTTCAGTTAGGGCAGCTTTCATACGAGCATTCCAAGAGAGCATCTCTTTGGCTAGAAATGATGTTTGTGGGTCTAATGCCATATGATCTGATACAAAGCAAATGAGTTGCAAATTTGCTTTCAACTCTAACTTGAAAGTCAGTAGAGTTGCTTGACGCATAGTTATGACTTTTTCTTGTTGAGCCATCAAATGATGCGTGTGAACTGGTAGTGTTAAAGCTATGTCAGCGCAGTCGGCGTGCTGTTCACATAAACTAAACCACGAAAAATTAGTTGATTGACGTGGGTTTGAGAAGAAACCTTCTTACGTTTTTGCCGCTTTAGTCCACGCCTTTAGGATAGCTGACAGCAGCATAGACGTCAATCCTTGAAGGGACTCCAGTAATGAATTTCTTAGCTGCTCAAGACGCAGCTGGTAATTTCCAGCTACTAAGGTTGCGGCCAAATTTTGACGAACTGTTCTTTTTAGGCTCTTTAGTTCATGGACTTTGGTTTGCAACGCTGAAATTTCATTACGTTTAATTAACTCTTGGATATCAGCTTTAACCTACAGTAATTTGTCCTTACATGGGTACATATAGAAGCGTCAACTAAAAACTACTCACTGATCCATCTAATAAAGGAATAAATTCCGTAAATTGATTAAGCATCTCTTTCGCCTTTCCCATGTCGCTTTCTATTTTAGCTGTAAGCACTAATTTTCCTTGCTTTAGTTTTTCATCTGGTAAGGGAACCTGAAAATCCGTTTAATTAAAGAGGTAGGAATTATAAGTATTGGAGTTTCGCTTTAGCTGAAGAGGCACCTTAATAAAAGCCACGTAAGACGGTTCCAGATCATTTTCAAGACCGCTGCACGAAAGATATTCTTCGACAGCTTGACAGATATGGTCATAGTGTCGCAACATGGCATTATTAATCGTATTAGCGGAAGGTTCTAGAGCAATTTCTTCTCCGCTCCATACGACGTCAACACTGAGTACGTGCTGACAATTATGGACCAAATATTGCTGGTATTTAAGCAAATTATCGGTACAAAACGCTTGCAGAAATTCAGCCATGATTATGTCTGTAGTGCGTTGAACAATTTTCAAGCGTTGGCCTTGCAACGGCGCAATACGTCTTCTCGTTCCCTTATTATTATCAAATTAGTTTTAATACATATCATTCGCCTTAAAAAGTTATTGATTAACATTTACTTGGAGCAAAATATTCGAAATTGCTGTAAAACACTCGTTGTGCAAAATATTCACTCCACGTGTGACTTGCTCTGCCAGTTTTACTGTCAAATTTGATAGATCCCAAAACTGTTTTTCAATTTCTTCGTAGTCGAAAAGTAACAAACTCCTATGACATTCATAGGGTATGCTTTAACAAGCTGATATAAAACATTTTTCTTTACCGGAATTTGGCATTCCATTTATCGAGAATGTTTCGCATGCAGGGGTCAATAATTACAAGTCGTTTTCGGAGTCGGTTTTTAATTCGGTCTACTTCGAGTGTTACCCCAGGGTAACAAGCTTTTAATGGTCGAGGTTCATTAAGCTATAACAAGACTCTTGACTATTTAATGTAAATCAATAATTTTTAGGTACCGAAAAGTATCCGTAAGACAGGACGAAGTCTATAGCTGCTTTTCTAGAAAAAAAGTAATACTCTACTTTGGCTTCAAGCTCCAGCTCCTCGATACCTCTAGAATTTTTCGTTTTGGTTAGGTACTTCACAAATACTCGTGATGCTGGACTGGTATCCCAAGTAGCTACATGAGAGATCGCTATGCCATGACGGATATAATATTGGTATCGTAAAAACCAAACTTCCTTGTTTTGAAGAGAACTTAGATCTCCTTCTATCATGGACATTAAGAAAGGTACTGGCTTTTCTTCTCCTGAACCGGTGATCACTTCGATTAAAGTTTGGCGAAATTTCTCACGAGTTTTCTTGTAAACACGAGGGTCTATTGTTTTTTTATTAGATTGCCTAGAATTCTTTAACTTAAACATTCTTCCTACTTTAAGCAAAGCAACGTTTCAATCTGAGCTTATCTACGATGGTCGTTAAGGTGGTTTGATCGATATTCGTGCGTTGCCCTTCTAGCTTTTCCATTATTACATTAGTTGCAGAATTAATTACTATTGTTTTTTATAAATTTTAATGGATTTAATTAGACTTTAAATATCTCAGTCAGCTATGACAATTATGCGCCAAGTAAAATTTAAATCTTGAAAAACGCAAAGAAATCAAGTTTTTAAAATAACCCGCCAAAATGTGTATTGAATCGAAAACTACAACTAAATCGATATCGTTCACAACGCATTGTGACGCCATTTTGACTTGGGCATTTGGAAGGAGAAGCGCAAAGACGTTGTTTTGGTCTAGGAAGTCTGCGAATTTGGACCAACAATCACATGCTAAGAACCTCAAGTAATTAGTTGTTTTAAAAGTGAAATTACCAAAGAGTCAAGGCGTTACTCTTGAGGGTAAGATATTCTTAGGTAACTTGTGTTGTGAAACGTACCTACTTACTTTACTTGTGGAAAGAAGAAAGTGTTTGGTTGTACCATAAGGAAACGCTGGGCTTATTCAGCAAGCTCATTCTTAGGTAGATTTTAGGTTTCAGGATAACTACGTGTTTTATACCTCTGGCTTCATCTTGTCTAAAATCAGTGCCAAACTGAGTAAACTTCTTGTAAAGGTATTATGGGATTCTGGTTTGAAACTACCTTGCTGGAAGAAGCCAAGACTGGCTCGTGATGTTCTTATTGAAAACGGATCGCCGATGCTCTTTTCATAATTTGGTAAAAAGAATACGTTGAGAAAAATTGTTAGGACGAATAAACGCTATTTATCTTTTTTTTCTATCAGTAAAACAAAAGATCTAGAGGGATGCAATCCTAGCTACAAAAATCTTTGTATTAAACAGTGCGATCCTAGCTTAGGACTATTATCGGTTGAGAAGAGAAAAGACGAAAGAAACAAGAATTATCTATTTAATTGGTACGTCTTAAAAGTGCTGGGTTGCAATCTTGTAAGAATAGTCAGTAACCGTAGGCGATAAAACGCTGCGGAAGATAAACTTAAGAAAACACCAGTTTTCAATGTCGTCAGGTGCATTCTGGAGAACTGACTGTGCCCTCACAAATTGACAACTTCATGTGCTGATTTTGTGAAGGAAATACGAGATACTGTGTGTATTTCCGATAAAATGTTCATTAGTTTAATATCCACAGCTGGTTAAAAAAACTCGTTTCTAAAGACTTGCGTAGTCCAAAAGCTAGGAGAAGTAATTTTTCGTAGTATGATTTACTGGATTTGGTTCATAGACCTCATGGACCTACTGGGGACTATTGTCCCAACTCCACTTTTTTGCTAACTAATCTATCCTTGGTTCATTACTACAGTTATAATTACAACGCGAGCTAGAAACCAAGAGCTTATGTTGAATTCTGCGGCCCATCCACCTAAACAGTCGCCATGAGTGTAATAATACGTTTGCAAAACTTGGCTTGGTCCGCCACTGCGGTCGATATTCGCCACTTTTTTCGCGGTCTCTCGATCCCAGAAGGAGGGGTCCATATTGTCGGAGGCGAGTTTGGAGATGCCTTCATCGCCTTCAGGTATAGCAACCACGCTTCTAACTTCCTGTTAATCTCTCTCTTCTCCTTATTTTTTATTTCGTAATTACGAACTTCAGCGTACATGTAACGTTAGGTTGGGTGACGCAACGACTTTTTACAATCATTCTTTCCTCCTTAATTTATTATAGTACCGATGAAGATGCTCGCCAAGCTATGTCTATGAACGGCTCTTCGCTAAAAGGTTCTCCCGTCAAGTTACTACTTAGTTCCCGCAATGAAATGCAGAAAGTTATTGATCAGGCTAAGCAGCAATCTATAGCCATGCAAAATATCCCACAACCCAACCTAGCACCTCGGTTGAGCCCAGGAGGCCAGCCCAGAGGACCCTATTCGATGGGAGGAGGGGGGCCAAATGCGGGCTTTGGGAACGCGCCTATGGGAGGAAATTATGGTCCAGGCAGTGGCCCTATGTTTCACCCTAATATGCCAGGGAACATGCCAAACATTCGAGGACCACAACAAGGCCTACTTCATCCCCCGGGTCCAGGAATGGCAGGCCAACATGGTCAACAAGGTCCAGGCAACTTTTACCCGGGCATGGACAACCCTTCAGCGCAAGATCACGTGGGAGGAGGAGGTATGATGAGGCGGGATGGAAGAGGTGCGGGAGCAGGCCGAGACCGCGACCGAGATGACAAGGATCGCCACAGGGATCATCGTCGTGGTGGTCGAGACGGGGGTCCAAGTAGACACCGTAGCAGATCGCGAAGTAGAGAACGCGAGCGTCCGCGACATCGCAGTCCATCGCCCGACCGACGAAGTGGGCGTGGTGGAAGACCGTCCCAAGAAGGACGTCCCAAAGAAAGTCCTGGACCCATGATAGATCACGGGGGTATGGGTTCGCGTATCCAGCTACCTGACGGATTGCGTTTGAGCGACAACGTGCTGGAAAACCTGGGAAGGGGCGGGCTTCTTCCGTTGCCTGCTGGATCGGGGAACAATGGGTCGTTTGTTCCAGGAGGAGGTGGTGGAAGAGGCTTCGACGAGGAACAGTTTCATGGAGGAAGAGACGGGGAAGAGCGTATGTTTAGCCGCAATAGCGGGCCTGATGTGGATGAGTTTGAGTTGATGAGACGCCAACGGCGAGGCGAAGACTTCCCGGAGCCCGACACGTCGGTTCAGATTCGTATGTTGCATAACGATATCTCGTACAAGGATGTTCGCGAGTTCTTTCGAGGCATTCTAATTCCTAACTCAGGTATCAAGATGATTAACAATATCGATGGCTTTCGGTTCGGCATTGCGTACGTTAAATTTACGCGGGAGCAAGACAAACAACGTGCTTTATTAAAGAACGGAGAACGACACCGTGGTCACGTTGTCAATGTTTATCACGTCCCGGATTTCGTGTTTGACCACGCAATAAATTCCTTCATGCCGTCGCAGAGCGTGGACATGCCCATGTTCCGAGATTCGTGCGTCGCCGTCCGCGATGTGACACTTGACATGCAACCCCAAGACATCGGGCACGCTTTGCGTTTCCTCGCCGTTGATGATATCGTTATCGATCGCACTGTGGCCAAGGACCAAGGAAGGCAATGGGGCATAGCGTATGTACGTTTAACATCGCGACACGATGCCAACGCGCTCATCCGCGAATGTAGAAAGGGCTTGTGTATCTTTGATCAAACTTTGCCGATAGCGTTCGTTCCGCTCGATGAAATGGAAAAAGCCAAACAGGCAAACTTGAATATGGAAATGATGCGCAGCGGTCAGGAAATGCCACCACGCCCACGTGATGGGCCGCCCATGGCGTCACCGCAGAGATCCCCGGCAGAAATGCGCCGAGAAGGCGGGCCCTGGATGGGCCCACCTACTGATGTGCTATCCAGTTTCGTGCTCATGAAGGGATTGTTGCCCGTGGTCGGGGAACGAGATGTCTACGACTTCTTCTCGGATGTGGGGGTGGTTCCGTTGAAAGTACAAGTTCTAATGGACCATAACCGTCTGCCCGTTGGCGACGCCATTTGTGAATTTGCTAACATGGATGACGCCCATCGAGCGCTTAGTAAAAACGGCAATTTTATGGGAAGTAAAGCGGTCCATGTTCGGACTCTCTCGATTGAGGAAGCGAGTGATATTCTGGGCATATCGCTTCCCAATCCTGGACCTCCTCGTAGGCCGTCGTTCAACGGGTTCGGGGAAGAGGAAGGACCACGAATGAATGGTGGCGGCGGAGGACCGCCTCCTCATGCGCGAGATCAGTTTTTTGGTCCCAACAATGGTGCTCCGCGGCCCCAACGAGGGCCGCCCGGAGGCGGAGGTGGAGATTTGCCACCTGTAGATGGCTTTGGAAGACCAGGTTGCGTACTGGCAATTACAAACGTGCCCTATAAGGCCGGCATCAAGGAGATTTTACAATTCTTCGATGGCTTTGACATTACCAAGGAATGTGTTTTGAGAAGGTATAATGAAACGGGACAGCCCACGGGGGACGCTCGTATTGCGTTTTCAGCGCCTGAACAGGCTGAACGAGCTTTTCATGTCTTGGAAAATGCCACGATTTGGGGAAGGACCATTAAGATGATGCTACTGTAAAAGATTGGGAATGTAAGCGATGAAAAATGATATCACAATGTTTTTTTTTTTCCGGAGGACGTTAACATTTGTTCTGGAATAAGCTAAAGCTAACATTACTTTTTTCCTATGTTATGACTCGGTTGTCGACAATAAATAAAAAAAGAAACCCAGTCAAAATCAATCAGTTCTAAGGAAGGGAACTATTTTAAGCAAAACGACGATGTTTGGGGGTCTTCGCTAAACGTGTTTTGTATACAGGACACTAAAAAGTTGCTCACAATTTACAGTTCACTCTTCAAGCTTTTCAGATGGAAGCGGAGGTGCCCTTCCTGGCTGAAAACCAGCTTGCTCATTTATTATGGATTCGAACTGCAAAGGATCAATTTTATGTTTGGGCCCGTGCGGGGGAGGCCCAATTAACGCTTCTACCTCGGCATAGTTTAGCGTTTCCTTTAGTAGCAAAGCTTCCGCCACCTGTACAGAAAAAGGAGATCACGCACTGAAACGATTATTTATAACTGTCGTGTCACGCTATGTACCTGAGCGAGTTTGTCTTTGTTTTTAAGTAAAATTTCTTCTGTACGTTTGTAAGCTTGAAAGATCAAAAGGCGGGATTCCTCGTCTATGGTGTTGGCAAGTTTTTTGCTGTACGGCCGTTTACCTACGTCTTTACTCTCTCCCTGGGGAAACGACATAGGACCCAGAACACTGTTCATCCCATAAGACCGAACCTTTAAATTGCAAGGTAAATCGGATTAAAACAACGTAAAAAAAAAAAAACCTGAAGATTTCAAAGCTGAACGCCATTTACCTGGGCATACGCTATCTTGGTGACTTTCTGCAAGTCGTTTTGAGCCCCCGTTGTTATTTTGTTGAATGTTATGGATTCCGCCACACGCCCTCCAAGAGCCATACACAAACGCTCGAACAGCTATGGATAGTAATGGAAAAAATTAATTACATGTTAAAATAGAAAGGAAAAGAGTGCTACTTCTTCAGTAGAGTAGAGTTTCTTGTCGGTTGGGGTATATTGGGCAAACCCTAAGGCATGATTAGTTCGGGGCACAATCGTTATTTTTAGCAGCGCATCAGTATGGGGCAAAAGCCACCCAATAAGAGCGTGACCGGATTCGTGGTATGCTACCACGCGTTTTTCAGCCGGTGCTAAGACTTGTGACCGTTTCTCCGTGCCGCCCACAACTCTTTCAATAGCGTATTCTAAATCATGACCCATAACGATTTTGGCTTTTTCGCGTGCTGCGTGCAAAGCTGATTCATTACAAATATTAGCAATGTCCGCCCCGCTAAAACCAGGGGTTAGTGCTGCCATACGACGCGAATAGTACTGAGGAGGATGTTCGAGCTTAATGCTCTTGAGATGATGCTCGAAGATCTCACGGCGCTCGTCCATATTAGGCAGGTCAATTATGATGTGTCTATCAAATCTACCAGGCCGCAGCAACGCCTAGTTTAAATTAAAACATTATAAATATTTGAAAAAATGGGTTGAATCAACATTACCTTGTCTAGGACATCAGCTCGATTGGTCGACGCTAGCATCAAAACCCCTTCTTTAGTAGCCATCCCGTCCATTTCTACTAACAGCTGATTCAGAGTTTGTTCACTTTCTCCGGATGCTCCATCAAAAGAACCACCCCCTTCACTCCTTTGCCTTCCAATTGCATCGATTTCGTCTATATAGATAATACACGGTGACCGCTTACGAGCCTCTTTGAAAAGGTCCCTGAAAAATAAAAAAAAGGGGATGTTATTTAATTACAGTTGGTTATCTTAGTACCTGACACGAGCAGCTCCTAAACCGCCAATCATTTCTATAAATTCCGAACCGTTCATAGAAAGAAACGGCACACTGGCCTCTGTAGCTACGGCTTTGGCTAAGAATGTTTTCCCGCAACCTGGTGGTCCCAGTAACAAAGCACCTTTAGGAACTTTGGCGCCAAGACGTTTGTAATGCTCTGGACGCTTGAGGTAATCGACGAATTCAAGAACTTCTTGCTTTGCTTCTTTTAAACCGGCCACGTCTGAAAATCGAACGCCTTTACTTCCCCCCATCAAGGGGTCGATTAGAGTAAATTTGGCTCTTCCCATTTGCATCTAGTATAGTTAATATTTTTAGAATAATATAAACAAAAACCTATAAAATTTCGGGGAGGCAAACACTTACAAAATTGTCGGACGAGAAAGTTGATCGAATGCTCTTACTTCTCGAAAGCAAAGAAATTAGAACAGCTACAACGATCAAGGATGTCAATAACTTTCCCGCGGTGTCTGTACCGCGCTCGTAGACAACAGGAACTCGCTGATCGGGTTGAATGCCTAGCCGATCTTCCGCCATGTGCATTTTTTCCTCAAATTTTTGAATGTCGGCAATATTCATTTGGAAAGTTTTATGCTCCATCTAAAATTTAAATTTACTAGGTTCCTAGTACAAGTTCCATTAACAATTACTAGTTACCTTACGACCTTTGACAATAGCTCCATCGTGAAGTATTATAGTTACAATGTCAATGTCGGGTCGTACGATTACTTCTGCTACTTCACCCTTGGCTAGCATGTGATGGACAAATTCATTCCAAGACACATAGCGCACAGTCTGCAAAGATTAAATTTAGCCTACAGCAGATGATGGTATTATAGAAACCTCGGCTTGGTTTGAACCAGGAAAAAGCAGTGAAATAATGGCGATGAACATATAGCCAGTTAGCATCCATAGCAACGCTTTGGAAAGGGTGGCTGACAGCTTATTATTTCCCTTATCATCTTTCGGTTTTTTGTCGCCTCCACCCGTCTGATTTCTGGCGGAAGACGTGTGAAGAAAATGTTTAGACTGGTGGGATCCATTTATTAATTGCTGGACGTTTACAGCTCCAGATCGTTTGACTAGGGAGCACACTCCTGCATATTCGGCTGCGAGTTTCTGTTCTGAAATCTATGTAATGTACAACATTAATTTCGTTCAAATTAAATAAAACAATAAATAACACCTTAGAGGTAAAGCCTCTTGTTATACTGGAAGTTACGTCACGATAGTCCGTCTGCTTTCCAAGCAATCGGCAGTGTTTCCCGTCATTCCTTAGGTAACGTGATGCTGAAGGGTAATTAATTGACCTGACAATATGTTTCCAAGCAAGGCTGATTGGCTGAATCTGTCGCGAGAAAACTTTAGAGCTGGAATTCATTACAGTTAGAAAATTTTCATCACGTGTCGTAATGTTTGTTATCCTCTTCTCCTTGTTCGCAAATGTTACGGATTATTTTTGAATGCAGCTTAAGCGTTTAAAAACAAATCAGTTGACCCTGACCGAATACTGCCGTACTTGGAATATGGGACCGGAGGGTTTTGGAGTGCGCCTTCGCTTTCGCGCCAATTTCATTCCACCTTTCTCAGTTCTGTGTCTTCTTGTGCCTCGTGCGGCTTAAATACTTCGATAGATAGTTAAGAAAAGAAGTTTTGTATTTCATTACCGAAGCATAATTTTAGTCGTCAGACTCTTTACTACATGGTAAGTTCCTGAAATCACTTTTAAAATTAGACGAAGCCCAAAGAGCAGATCAACAAATATCGTTTTTCTTTTTGCTCCACCTTAAGATAACAGACACAGGATGGAAAGCGCGGGATTTTCGTCCGTTGGTTCACAAATAGAAATGGGAAAGCAACTAACAGAACGTCAGCAAATGGCCCTGCTTCTACAGTTGTCGTCAGAAAGCCCAAGTGCGAAATCAGAAAAGGAAGCTGCTAAGAAGAATGTGAGCATTTCAGGCTCACCGTCAACTCCGAAGAGTTTACTTCGTCGCAACCAACGAGGCGAAACACCCCTTCACGTAGCTGCAATCAGAGGCGATCATAAGCGAATTAAGTACCTTCTGGGCGATGGAGCTCCTGTTGATGCAACAGATTTCGCTGGCTGGACTCCACTGCATGAGGCAGCCAACAGAGGCCATTTTGAAGCCTGCAGAGTTCTCTTACAGAGTGGGGCGAACTCGAACGCACTTGGATTGGACAATTATACCCCTCTTCATGACGCCTGCGTAAATGGGCATTTTCCGATTGTCCATCTACTGTTACAGCATGGAGCCGATCCAAAATTACCCAATCTCCAAGGCAAAACCCCGATCGATGTTGCTGGAACGCCGGTTATTTACAGAATTTTAACCGAGTTCAAACTAGAAACAGATCTTGGTCCTATACCGTCGTCCAAAGAGAGGTATAATAGCCATTTTTATCCAATTCGGCCATATTTAAATCTCGTCTCTCTTTCCACTTCATTCAGTGTTAAATCGTCCGGTTCCAAAACCAGTGTTCAGTGGATAGAAGATATCGGCTTATGGACTCCTCCTTCGCAAAAAAGCACGCCCAATCGGCCTAAGGTCAGCAGTTTATTACGTCGAGGTTTAGCTGAATCTTGGGCAGGTTCAGACCATAATTATGGCAAATTGGACCCCAGTTTAGAAGGTGTCAGTGTTTTACCCTTAACACCTGAAAGTATGCATGGAAAAGGCCGAAGTAGAATGGATAATTATACAAGTGACTCGGATAGTGAAAATATCGGTAAGTCTTTCGAATTGTCTCACTTTAATTCTCGAATGCGATAAAAGGTGTGTTATTTTTATGAAACCCGCTTTTGTTGTTGATTTCGAGCTTGAATGTGCCCGCGCTTTCTGTCGTTCGTGAACGGAAATACCAATCCGCGGGTTATGGTTTTCCCCAAGGACGCTCCTTTCTAACGTATGCATGTCGGTTTCCCATAACTCGTTTCTCCCCTGTCCCCTCCTTTCCGTCTCCTGTTTTTGCGCTTGGTGCTCTGCTCCGCCGACATACACATTTACCGTACTATTTACGATTTGTTTTGGAGTAGTTGCCTACAGCTTGGGTCCGCAGAAATAACGTGTGAGCACTGGGCTTTTTAATCATGTATTGTAAAATGGTTTAGCATCGGTAAACCTAAGGTATGCAATCCTGTTAATTAAGCTAACTAAGGTTTCGTTTTGGTTTTGCATCTTGGAATCACTTGTGTCAGTACAGAAAGCTTTGGTAACCTTTTCTTTATCTGGCATTCCGATGTCTTAGACCTTAATCATACTAACGCATTCTAATTGTGTGATGAATTCGAATACGCTTGAGTATTGCCTTGTTTTGTTAGAAAATAGCGACCGTTTCAAGGTAAAAGATCGACCCCTTTCTAGCATTCCCTTGAATCAGACGGACAGATGGTTTATATATGACCTTCAAAATCATAGTTTCTCTCGTCGACTCGTCTTGTCTGTAGGCTTTGCTTTTTCTCACACTTTATGTATTTGATTAAATCTTACAATCTGCAATAAATCATTCAGAACGACAACTCAAACTTTTGGAACTATTGTAAAATTAGTCCGGTGACATTTGGAATCCTAAAGTTTTTTTTTTGTTTTGTTTTTACAGATTACGTGTACCAGGTTCCAAGCTACGTCCCGAGAACTTCCAAGAAAAGCTTACTCCAGGAGAATAACGCCCTGGAGCCACCATTTCCAGGTGTGTAGCAAACATATTTCTGATTCTACTAAATTTTCCCAAAAGGTACAGTACTTTCGTAAGCTCATGTGGCGTAATGGCCGATAGGGAATGAGGTGAGGAGAAAGAGATGGGGGTTTGCGGGTGAATGACCAGTCATTGATTGACCATGTTTATTTTTTATTACATGCACATGGTCTGGTTTTCCTGCTTTTTCGTGTTGAAACTACTTTTTTTCATGAAATGGGTGATCAGATTTCGAGTTTACTTTTTGCCTAGAGTGTGTTGCACTTGTTATTGATCGTATTTTGTACGCCGCCCTGACCTACAATGTGGGGAAAAAAACAAGTAAAGACTACACATGCAACAGCCACATTTACGCGAAAGTCGAAGTTTTTTTGGGTTTTTTCAACCCGAAGTTCCGGCTCTTTCTGCCCGTTTCATCACATATTTGCAAAAGTGTTCCATAGCACGGAATATTTTTTTTAATTCTTTTCAACTGTACCTTCGTTTAGGTACGTGTCAAATGTTTAATCGCATGATCTTATCGCTACGCGACGAAGCTTATGAAAAGGTTCTCTTTTGTTTAGCATTCTATACATTTCAGTGATATTTTAAGGAATATTTCGGTTCAGGTTCAGAAAGAAAGGCTCTATGTGTTGCCGTGGCCGCGTCTTTTTTGTTTCTAACACCGTTTCCAGTGGCTGGTTGCCCAGGGTTTTTTGTAAAATCTTAGAATGGCTCCCAACCTTTTCGCAATTTGATGTGTTCTCGTTCTAATTCCTATTTCCGTGATTTAGGTAAGCAGAAGCCCATTGACGAATCGCATTCAAACCAGCAGGTATTGAACCACTCGAACAAGTAAACAAAAAATCTTTTCTGACATGCATGGGAATACTGTGAACCTTTAGCGTGACTAAAAATGTATTGTAGGAAACCGTCTGATAATTCCATGGACAACAAAGATGCTGTCATTGCGGACAACAGCCCCGACGGAAAAGGCAAGGATGCCAGTAGCAAAGTCGACGAGCCGGGTGAAGGAGAACTGCTGAAAGCGGAGAAAAACGACAACAAAGAAGAAAGTGGAGTAAAGCGACCCGCGGATCAGCTGGCTGAGGAAGAACCCGAAGAAGACGGAAGACGGAAAAGAAAAAAGGAGGACGCCAAGGAAGCTGTCAAAACAAACAATGGCAGTAGTACCCGTACGGGTAAAGGCAACTCGAAAACCAAGCAGAATAAGCAAGCCAACTCCAATTCGACTGCAAGTACTAGTACGATTGACCGCAAGTCGCCCAGCACTGTCGACGTAAACAAAAGTGCAACAACGCAACCTTCTACTGCGTTGTTGAGTCCTAAGCGACCTTTAGAAGACAGTGATGAGGACAGTAAAAAGAGTTCTGACAGTAATCACTCCACGTCATCCCAAGTCGGGCCTAAAGTACCCCCTCTGAAGATCGTGCTCAATGTAGAGCACGAAACAGGCATGAAGAGCGGCAAAAGTGGCGGAGGAAGATTACCGTACGTTGTAAGTTCAGAAGAAAAGGAGAAAGCAGAAGCAGGCCAGGTTGTTCCCCATAGTGGAGCCAAAGACACCATGGAAACCAAAACGGTGAATTGCACCGAGAACACGAGCAGTAACGACAGCACTGCCAGTGGCATAAGCGATAAGCAAATTGGAGGAAGAGTAACGCGTAGTTCTCAGCGAGCAGCTGCTTCACTGGCTTCCCAGTCTCCCTCACCTACTCCCAACAATTCAAATACTCCCCCTCCCTTATCAGCACAGCCTGAGAGCGAGGCGAATGATTCAAAAGAACGAAGTAACTCACCCAAGGCCACAGAAGGTGTGACGCCTAAAGATGGAACGTGTACTGCCTCCAAAACTGAAGAAGATGCGAATATGAAAGCCAGTGGGACAACGAGTCTTGGGAACAACGCCAGTACCCAACCTGCGTCACATTCTGTGGTAGATGTCCATCCGAGGAAACGGAAACTTCGGCCCCGAGAAACTGAAACAGTCAACGAAAGCCTCCCCATGCAAGCCCCAGCGCCGCCAGAGCCATCACCAGCCACTAACTGCTATGAAATGTACCTCCATATTCGCCGTCAGGTAGTTTGCCTAATTATTAGCTTGCTTAGATGTTCTAATTTGTTTTCGTTTGCTTCTGTAGATCGATCGACGCCGGAAAAACCTGTTTCCTATACAACCCAAGCCTCCACAAGGGTTCAAGGACTACTTGATGAATCGCTGTACGTACGTTTTGGCAGGAAACTCTGCCTCGAGACTCTCCGTACCGATGATGTCCCCCCCACCTTCATTGCCATCGTCTATGCGGGATTTGTTTACAGAGCAAGAAAAGGAACGTTATAAGTTACGGATGCAGCATTTGATTGAAAAGGAAAAGCTGGTGTTGTCGGTGGAACAAGAAATTTTAAGGGTACATGGAAGGGCAGCTAGGGCGTTGGCTAACCAGGCCCTACCCTTTTCCGTTTGCACGCTGCTTAGGGATGAAGAAGTGTATTCTGCCATAACACCCGAGCAAGAAGAAAAAGATCGCAACCCCAGGTCACGTTATAATGGGCGCTTGTTCCTGTCCTGGTTGCAAGACGTGGATGATAAATGGGAAAAAATCAAGGTACGTTAGATTGTGTCTGCTACCGAGAAAGTTCTGACTGTTGAAATTTCGTAGGAAGCTATGCTTTTAAGACATCACAATGAAGCAGAATCTTTACATGCGGTGCAGAAGATGGATTGGGAATGGAAGTTAAAAGAACTTTCTTTATGCGAGCCGCAAGTTAAACCTACGATAGACGATTTGCAAGTGCCCATGGTTCATGTGTCGGATGATTTTGATTTGTTACCAGCTTGAATGACTTGAATGAGTGAATGGTTTTAAAATTTTTTGATTTTTTGAAGAAAGTTACATATATGTGTGCTTTTAGCGGAAATACTACATAAAAGATTTGTAATTGTAACACGCATGGCGTGATATACATGTGATAACCCAGCTCAACATCCTTGTTCGATTGGTTTCGTATTTTTAAGTGGCGCTGATGTCGTTCGTAGGTCTGTATTGTCGTGGGGAGTCATCTACGCATCCAATGCATCATACTTCCTCATAGGTGCCATCTTTCGGCTTGAATATTAAATAAATAAAGTAATACGATGCCCCTGTTATCCGCCATGTTTCTCAGACTGTGTTGTGTGCCTCATGCCTTTGTTGTGACGCATAAAACTGTTTAACCGTTTCTTTTGTAGCGTTTTAGTTGTTTTTTACTTAACAAGAAGACGATTGGTATTTAATTGTTCCCCATGCGGTTCCCTGATAAGGGAAACCGCTCGTGCCACTCATCAAGAGTTTGTTGCAGCTGTGCTCCAACGCCAAACTCTTGTGTGTGGTTGCTTTTCCAGCAAGAAAGCTTCAAAACCCTTTGAAGCTTTCGAGGCTGCTTTCATGGAACTATGAACCTAGATCCCCTGTCTTGGGCCCTTTCACAGATCACCTGCTTGATCAGTAATCTCAGCAAGAAAAACTACACAACATCTACCAACGAAGTACTTCAGGTAAAAGTTCTTATATGCGATATTATAAACAAGCATTACATTTATTTCTCGATACCAACATTTTGACTGCGTTAAATTGTATAAGTAACGATCAGCAGTTATTTTCAATCGAGTAATTAATCTTCTTAATTGTGTATGTTACAGCTTGTGGGAACGTACGGGTCCCAAGCAGAAAGACATTTGTTGCGTTCTTTGTTTGTGGCTGTTGATCCAGGAGGCGAAGCAGCTCAAACTTCTGCAGCTGTGGGAGGCAAAGGAGGGGCTAGTAATAAAGACCGTGACAGGGACAAAGACCGCGAACATTTACAAATTCAGTGTTTAGGTCAGTGTTATTCAACATTATTGACTAAAAGTTCATTTGTGTCATCTGTGTGCTTTGCCGTGGACAACTCCGTCAAACCTTGGTGCAAATCAGTGTCTCACGTGTTGCCCTATTTGGGTAAGGCCCTGCGCCTGAACCGAGTGCAAGAGGTCGTCTTGGGCTTCGCGTTGTTGCATTCCATTCAGACGGAAATTCAGGAGCAGTCATTGTTCTACCTGAAGCAGAAGTTACCAGACCTCATCAAATCGTACATTCAATCCGAAGACGCCTCGAGTCGAGTTGAAGGTGGCTTTCAAGACTCCAGTCCCGAAGTTTTACACTTGATTCTAAACAATCTTCTCACAAATCCGAATCTATTGGGTAACTTCATGTCCTTTTTAAGTGCCCATTCTCAAATCCATTCATTTCTTTCTTCTTGAAGGTTTGGACGACTCCACTATTGAAGCTTTGCTGAGCAGTTTACGCAAAGATTACAATCCGCAGTTAGTTCCAGTCATTTTAGCTCCATTGATTTATCCTAAGGGAATCGAAGATCTATTTCTTGACACCATGGCTCACGAAGGTGCAACCGTCCCCAAGAACATGGTTTGTTTATTTTACACTTTTTAACTTTGGCTGTGACAAAAAAGGTACTCATATTTTGTTATTGTTTTTTAAGTTGGAAAGTTCTTTGGGTGAGGTTATGGTCGAGATGGGCTACAGCTTTACGGGTTCGTTGGACGAATGTCGAAATCACCTTACAAACTTGGGCTTTGAAGAACTTACAGCCGCCACTGTTGCTCGAGCGTTGGGTGTTATGATTCGCACCTATTCTAACCTTCCTGAAGGCGAATCTGTCAAAGACGTCAATGGTGAAAACATGCCTGGACCCACGACATGGAATATTGATTTGTGGGTTCAAGCCGTCACAGAAGTGTCTTCTAAACTTAATTGGAAAGAAGTTGTGTACGAATCCGACCATGCTGGATTTTTTGTCAAAGACAGGCAAGCTCTTAAAATGCTATTTGGAGCATGGGGATTAGGCTTGCAGGTACAAGGCACACGGCCAGAGAACTTTCCAGTAGAATTGATCTATAGACGATGGAAGAACAGCGAAGGACAAGTAAGTTACATTAATGAAGTTTCGATTCTTTCAATCGTTTATCGTAAGTTTAATCTGTAACCTTTCTTTGCAGTTGTCCTTAATTTCAATGTGTTTGAAAAACCCGGACGTATTCTGTTTTGCCGATTACCCACATCATCAAGTAAACGTAGAAACACTGAAAGCTATACCCGATCTAGACAACAAAGAAGTAGCCACTTGGAAAAGCGTGGACTTGATGGAGGGCTTAGCACATTTAGCCGATTCTTGCCCATATAACCAAGTGCAAGAATTGCTCAAATTCCCAGTCCAGCATTGTCCAGATTTGCTGTTGCTAAGCTTGCTGCAAATTACTACGTATCCTTTGACTGGATTACGGAAAGACTTACTAACGAACCTCCTGCCCGTGTTTTTGGGTACACATCCGAATTCCGCCGTTGTCCTCCATCACACTTGGCATGCGCAGGTATGTGAAGAATAAATAATCAAGAAAACGTACTTCCTATCATTAATTGAATAACTAATTATCTCCTATAATTAATGTATAGGGAGGAACTATAAAGCCGTTATTGATTGGAGTTATGGCAGAATGGTATCTTCGCGGCGACTATGACCAGCAGCGCTTGTCTCGTATCTTGGACGTTGCCCAAGATTTGAAAGTAAAATCAGTATTCTTGAAAATCTTTAAAAAAAAAAAAAAAAAAAAAAAAAAAAGATTTAAGAAACGCTTTAAAAAAGTTGTTTTTCTAGGCGTTGTCTATGCTTCTCAACGCCCAACCGTTTCCTTTTGTCATCGATTTGGCATGCTTAGCTTCTCGCCGGGAGTATTTGAAGCTCGACAAATGGTTGAGCGACAAAATCCGCGAACATGGCGAACCCTTTGTTGTAGCCAGCATCAAATTCTTACAACGACGCTGCCCACAGTTGATAGGCAAGGAAGATAGTCTCAAAACAGCTCCCTTACCGCCTGAAACGTTGGCTGTCGTTCTGTCATGCTTACAGGCCTGTGCTGGGTAACTGATTGTGATGGCTTCTGAAATTTGTTCTATTTTAAAGATTTATTATGATTAAGGAACGTGTCCCAAGAAGTTTCAGAAACCATACTTACTATGGTAGCCAACTGCAATCTCCTGCTTACCAGATCGCGTCAACCTCCTCCTGGTGTGATGAAAGCTCATCGAACTTTAGAATCAGCTTTCAATGCATCAGCTTTGAGTAACCAGGTCTGTTCTCTAGAATTTTTCGATAATAAGTAATAATTTTGAATAAAAAACTTTTTTTTCTGTAGCTCTTTCCCTCGCCAGGCGCCGAGTCGTTGTCAAGCTTGAATGTGGGCATGTCGAATCTGAGTTTGGGCAACTCCGGCTCATTACCTTCGTCTTCTACTTTTCCCTTGTCCATTGGTCCAGGGCCAGGAGGTTTGAGTGTTTCGGCGACCGCGCCAGGGTCTCCTGGCAAGCTTTACTCTGGTGGAGGTTTGGGTGGTGGTTCTACTCAAGCACCTGGCAATCCCCTAGCATTGACCAACCCATCGAGTAGCTTCAACTTGTCTATGCTGAACAGTCTTTCGGCATCAGCGTCTTCAGGTAAGTTATTAACTATTTCACTAGACAACACATGCTTGGTTGCTTTTTTGTTTTGGGATTTGGTTTTCTGAAGGCTGAACCTGATTATGTAGGCTTGACAGGTTCTTCCTCGCTGTTGACTGGAACTTCTTCAGCGTTAGGTAACTTAAGCCTCAACTCCATATCGAGTGGACAGTCTACCACGGGTGGAGCAGGAGGTTCAGCTCATTCAGCATTGTCTCGTATTGGCGGTCCGCAAGTTAACGCAGAGCGACGAGGTAAACAAAGAAACTGAGCTTGTTTTTCCAACGGTGTTATTCAATGGACTGTCTCTTGCGCAGCTGATTTGGCAGGAATCTTCTCCGAGATGCCTCAAACTGTCTCCAAAGAGATAGAAGATGAAACCAACAGCTATTTCCAGAGGATTTACAACCAGTCGCCTCATGCACCTACTCTCACTGTGGATGAAGTGCTGGAAATGTTAAAGAAATTCCAAGAGTCGCCTAACAAACGTGAAAGGGTAAAAACATAACTTCTTTATCTTCGAAAGTGAAAAGAACTAGTTCTAACCAGATTTATAGGAAGTGTTCAATTGTATGCTGAGGAACTTGTTCGAGGAGTACCGGTTTTTCCCACAGTACCCTGACAAAGAGTTACACATCACAGCCCAATTATTTGGTGGCATTGTAGAACATGGCCTTGTTACGTGAGTCACATTTCTTTGGTTCTTAGCCCGAAATTATTTATCGATTTTCTTCTTATAGGTATATGGCATTGGGCATTGCCTTGCGCTACGTGTTGGACGCCTTACGAAAACCACATGGAAGCAAAATGTACTATTTTGGTATCACGGCCTTGGATCGTTTTCGTCATCGCCTCAAAGATTATGCCCAATACTGTCAGCACTTGGCTGCCATTCCCCACTATCACGAATTTCCCGCCCATTTGATAGAAGTAAGAGAGAAAAATCGATTATTAAATTGAGTTTGTTAAAATCGATTATTAATTCGAAAAAAAATAACGATTGTTAACTTTTTGTGTGTGTGCAGTATATTGACTATGGAAGTCGTTCACAAGAGCCACCCAACCGTCCACATGGCCCAGTCTTGCCCGCCTCCCTAGCAGCAGCGTTGGGAGGGACTTCGGGACCCACGACTACTGTTTCTACAGGTTCGGTGTCGCCTTCTCCTGGCGTAGTGAGCATTTCGACGCCTTCCAAAACCGTGTTGTCCGCCGCCGTCACTTCCAGTTCCGGGACACCTTCAAAACCATCCGTTGCACCGACCTTGAGCGGTGGTCGTCCTTCAATCGCGAACTCTACCAATATTGATACTTTACTCCACGCTTCTGAGAAGGATGATAAGATTATTCCTCCCCCTGAAGCGGCGCAGGACAAGATTAGCTTCATTTTCAACAATTTGAGCCAAATCAATCTGACCCAGAAGGTAGAAGATCATT
Source organism: Lepidurus packardi (assembly GCA_023053545.1). Lineage (NCBI taxonomy): Eukaryota > Metazoa > Arthropoda > Branchiopoda > Notostraca > Triopsidae > Lepidurus > Lepidurus packardi. The sequence continues at coordinate 5,583,742 of JAKZAN010000007.1, forward strand.
TATGGTTATTAGAAGATTATCAAGTTCTTTATTTTGGAATTTGAAGTGCGAGGAATTTAGAGAGATCGTTAATGAAGAGATGTGGGCGTGGGTGGCGCAGTATTTGGTCATGAAACGCGCGTCGATTGAGCCCAACTTCCACACATTGTATTCCATGTTCCTGGATACGCTAAAAGTGCCTGAAATCACCAGAATGTCAGTTCGAGAAGCTTTTCGGAACGTTAAAGTCTTGCTGCGAAGCGACAAATGTATTGCCAACTACTCTGACCGATCTCTGTTGAAGAACTTGGGACACTGGCTGGGCTTACTCACTATTGCCAAAAACAAGCCCATTATTAGCTTAGAATTGGATATCAAATCGCTCATTATCGAAGCATATCATAAAGGCCAGCAAGAATTGCTTTACGTGGTGCCCTTTGCGGCCAAGGTCTTGGAATCTTGCGCAAAAAGCAAGGTAAATACGCGAAACTTGTTTCTATTATTTTTTTATTTTTTTTTATTAGCCTAAGTAATCCAACTTTTTTATTTGCCAAGGTTTTCAAACCACCCAATCCCTGGACGATGGGTATCATGAACGTGCTAGCTGAGTTGCACCAAGAACCCGATTTAAAGCTAAATCTCAAATTTGAAGTGGAGGTTTTGTGCAAGACTTTGAACATTGATTTGCAGGTAATATTTTCTTGTGCAACCTTATCGTATCTAGTGTAACATATTATTTACGATTTTAACATGCTATTTACATAGGACTTGAAACCTGGCTGCGTTTTGAAAGATCCTGTGCGGTTTTCCCGCCTGGAAACGCAGCTGTCACTACCGCCAGCTCAGCATCAAGGACAGTTGCAGATGCAGCAACAGCAACAGCGCACTATGGTCGAAGAAACTCCCACAAGTTTGAGTGGTGGTAGCCTGAGCATGAATATGGTTATGCCTTTTACGCCTGGAGGCTTGATGACTGTTACCAGCTCAGCCACGCCTCCAGTGCAAGCTCCACCTACGGTTACAACACCCACACCTACCATGCCTTTGGGACCGCCTGAGCCGCACTTTTCATACGCTGATATCAACGTGACTTCAATTGCTGGTTTGGCGCCGCATATTGTCATCAACACTCATGTAATCCAAGAATCTCTTCCATAGCATCCAAACGCAAATTCAATGATGTCTTTTTAGTTGCCACTATTTCAAGCACAGCCTCATTTGAAAGCGTTGGTTCTGTCGTCAGTGGAGCGTGCTGTGCAAGAATGGATTTTGCCAGTGGTAGAGCGAACTATAAAGATTTCGTTAACTACCTGCGAGCAGATAATCAAGAAAGACTTTGCCTTGGATCCTGACGAGTCTCGTATGCGAGCAGCCGCTCATCATATGATGCGCACCTTGACAGCTGGAATGGCTCTGATTACGTGCAGAGATCATCTGTTGGTCTCCATTGCAACTAATCTAAAAGCGGCCACTTCAGCATCTTTACGCGTTTTGGTAAGTAAAAAGGACATTAATTCGCCTATTCGTGAAGTAAATGTTTTAATACTCGTCCTCGTTATTTACGTATTTACAGCCTAAGGAAATTATCGAGCAAATGGCCAACCAAGTTTCTCAAGACAACGTTGAACTGGCCTGTGTTTTCATCCAAAAGACCGCTGTCGAAAAAGCCATCCCAGAAATTGACAAGCGCCTCGCTCATGTAAGCATAAGCATCGTTTCATATAAGCGAAACAATTTCATACGTTAATTTTTTTATTTTTTTTTCAAACTTTTCTGGATTTTTCACATCTTTTTGACATTTTTTCGATTTTTTTTTTCATCTGTAGGAATTCGAGCTGCGCAAACAGTCGCGCAGTGAAGGACGGCGTTACTGTGATACCAATGTGTTGACCTACCAAGCCGAGCGTATGCCAGAACAGATTCGCCTCAAAGTGGGCGGAGTTAGTTCTCAGCAAGCTGCCGTATACGACGAGTTTGCTCGCAACATCCCCGGTTTCTGCCCCATCACGGAACGGGACGCTGCCTTATTTATGCCCAAACCCCTAACCTTACCAGTAAATTGCAAACTTAATTTTCCTTATTTTCTTGACATGATTGATCCCGATTATTTATTTATTTTATTATTGTTATTTTTTTTAACTAGACGTATGGCTCGGAAGAAGTAGCAACAATATATGAGAAGTTGGCTGTAGAATTGGACCGCTATATGCAGGTCATTTACCCATTAGGTTCCACCCCACAAGGAGTGGCAATTGGCGCACTTATGGAGGCTGTATTGGTAGCCAGGGCTTCTCGCGAGCTTAATTCGGCGCTGGCACTGATCCAGAAAGCGGTTGAAGGATTACTGGAAGGCTTGGTACCCGGAGCAGCAGATCCTGAAGTTATGATGCGACTTCGCGATGCTCATTTGCTGGTTTTGAAGGCTTTGCAAGATCCCCAAGCATACGGTCCGCAGTGGGTTTGCCGTCAAGTGACCAGGTACCCTAACAATGCAGTTTCAAAACGTTAGTTAATGAAACTGTTCTATAGGTTTATGATGGAATGCCGAGAAGATATCCGCTACAACTTGGAAGCTGTGGATTGTCTAATACGTGCTCACTTGGTCAACGTTCACCAGTACGAATTATTGCTGGCAGCAGCCATGGAAGGTCAATCACCAAATCAACAACCTGGTCAAGCATCCATGACAGGACCCAATCCCATGGCAGTTGCTTTTGCCATGCAATTAGTGCACTTATACTTGGTGGAAGGCCAGGCTTCTGGTTCGCCTCTTTTGGCAGAACAGGACTTAGCCAACACCGTGGAGATGCTGGTTAAACTTGCCGCTCATGCTAGGCCTGTGCCAGAAGGGTATTTTTTATTTCTTTTTTTCACGGTCTAGCCAATTCACATTTACCATTATAATTGACTATTATATTCACTAGAATTCACTATTATAATTCATTATTATATTCACCATAACTCACTATTATAATTCACTCTATAGATTGGCTACGTTGTTGGACCTTTTGCGAGCCAATCACGAGCAAAATCTGGTAGATCGAGCCCCTGGTGGGCCTGGAGGTCCTACTGCGTTGATCCATTCAGGGATTTCACAAGTATTGTGTGGCAAATTCAGTTTTCTCGGTATATAAACGTTGCATATTAGGCTCGAGAGTATGATGATCCTGCTGGCTTACCCGAGAAGACGGAATTTTTACTCCAGCAATGGGTAACCATGTATCATTCGCCTGGAAGGGATATGACCAAAGCCTTCAGTGTGATTGTTAATCAAATGAATATCCATGGCATTTTGAAGACAGACGACCACATAACGCGCTTTTTCCGTCTGTGTACTCAACTCTGCGTGGATTTGGTGTATCGTAGTTTGGGCGATCCCACTCTGAGCCCAGGTTTGGTACGCAACAAATGTTTCCATACTTTGGACGCGTTTGTACGACTAATTGCTTTGCTCGTCAAACACTCCGGAGACGCCGGGAATACATTGACAAAAATCAACTTAATCAACAAGGTAAATGTGTTTAGAGATTCCATCAGATTTGTCATTAAAAGATTTGCTGTTTAGGTACTGGGTATAGTGGCTGGTGTCTTATTGCAAGACCATGAGATCCGAGGTGTGGAGTTTCAGCAATTGGCGTATCATCGAATTTTTATTATGCTCTTTTTGGAACTGAACGCTCCCGAGCCCGTCTTGGATGCTATTAATTTTCAAGTCTTGACCGCGTTCTGCAATACTTTGCATATCCTGCGACCAGCCAAAGCCCCAGGCTTTGCTTACGCGTGGCTCGAATTGGTTTCACACCGAGTTTTCATTGGGCGAATGTTGGCCATCACGCCTCAGCAAAAAGGGTGGGGGATGTACGCCCAGTTGCTCATCGACCTTTTCAAGTTCCTCGCACCTTTCCTGCGAAACGCCGAATTGGGAAAGCCCGTTGCAATGCTCTATAAAGGCACTTTGCGAGTCCTCCTAGTATTGCTGCACGACTTCCCAGAGTTTCTTTGTGATTACCATTATGGCTTTTGTGACGTCATTCCTCCCAATTGCATCCAGGTACTGTACAGACAAAGCAAGTCTCTTTGGGTGAAATTCTTAAGTTTTTGAAGTCAACATTTGCGTTACAGATGAGGAACCTCATATTGTCCGCCTTTCCACGCAATATGCGCTTACCGGATCCTTTTACACCCAATTTGAAGGTGGACTTATTACCAGAAATTGCCCACGCTCCTCGAGTATTGACGCATTTCGCAGCAATGATCCAACCTCCAGCTCTGAAGAAAGATTTAGACTCTTATCTCAAAACGCGGACGCCAGTCACGTTTTTGTCCGAGTTACGTAGCGTGGTCCAAGCTCCTTTAGGACAAGAACCAGGTCATCGGTATAATTTACCTTTGTTAAATGCCTTGGTTTTGTATGTGGGTACACAAGCTATTACCGCTTTGCAAAACAAAGGGTTGACGCCATCCATGGCCACGATTGGTCATTCTTCGCATATGGATATTTTCCAGAGCTTAGCTGTTAACCTTGATACTGAAGGTTAGTTTGCAAATTTCAAATGCAGAAATTAACGTGTATTTTCTTTAGGTCGCTATTTGTTTATCAATGCCATTGCTAATCAGCTAAGGTACCCCAATAGTCACACGCATTATTTTAGCTGTATCTTGTTGTGCCTGTTTGCGGAAGCCAATGCTGAAGCTATTCAAGAGCAAATTACCAGGTTGGCCAAGTCAAGTTAACAGCTTAGGATTTTAAACATTTTCTTTCTTTCGTAGGGTACTCCTTGAGCGATTGATTGTCAATAGGCCACATCCGTGGGGGCTTCTTATAACCTTCATTGAGCTCATAAAGAATCCGACCTTCAAGTTTTGGACCCATGAGTTTGTCCATTGTGCCCCAGAGATTGAAAAGTATGCGCAAAATTCTCCAAAATTATTATGATTTTACTCAAACATTTATGTTTGGCTTGACAGATTGTTCGAATCCGTGGCTCGCTCTTGTATGGTACAGAAGCAAGGACAGCGAGAAGTTGAATTGCTAGACGGTTAGTCGAAGTGAACCGACTATTTGTGTTTATTTTGTGTTTACAAATGCCGGTGGTGTGATTGATTCTAATGCTTATTTTCCATTGTAAAACATTGGTTGTAATGGGTTTATGTGTAATTCTTATTCTAACTAGGAAAGACAGTAGAGTATTAGCGTTCTAAAAAAAGTCTTGAAAATTGCGTTTTATTGCTTGGCGTGGGTGTACCAAAGCCTAGTAATCATCAGGAAGTGTTTTCAATTTACCCATTCGCTCAGTGTTGAGCAAGGTGTGGATTCAGTAGGTTGTTGCTTATCAGTTTAACTCGTGGAAATAATGAAATTTAGTGTAGTTTTCGACATCATTGGGCGTTTTAGCTTAAAACGGAGACTCTAAAGGTCAAGGAAGTGTCTGATCGGTGTATTCTTTTCCATAAGGAAAAATGGGACAACACGCAAGCAAGAAAGATCATATTGTATTTCATCAAGTCAAAACAAACTCACAAAGTTCAGAGAAACAAGACGGATTTTCGTCTGAAGGAATTCAAAAGTAAATAGAATATTTATCAACCGTTACTAGAGTTATTTTGATTCCAGTATGGGAGCCAGTACAACGAAAGAACATGACGTTTCTTTTAGCAGTGATAACGTACCTGTACCAATTGTAACACATTCGAACAGAAGAGGGTCTCGAAGGCCAAGTATCGCTAGTCTTTTACCCCGAGTTAACTCGTTCTTGCATCCAAAGCAACGTAGAAGTCGTCAGCGAAACTTAAGCGCCACTTTTAACTTAGCAGACGCAGATTTCAAGGTACACCTCGTACTTCTTTTCAAGCCTAACTAAGTAATATGTTTGTTTGTGTTAAAGGTCAATCTGTTGGATATTAATAGCGCTACCGAAGAGGAGCTCATGACTTTGCCTACTATTTCAAGGCAGCTTGCTTCGAACATAGTTGAACATAGAGCAGCTCTTGGAGGCTTCAAAAAACTTGAAGATCTGGTAGTTGTGTCTGGCGTGGGCGCAACTGTCTTTCAGTTAATAAAACCGGAGATTTGTATTGGTCCCAGAAAAGGAGCAAGTCGCTCTCCATCCTTATGCAATACGGATGGATCTTTCGCCAGCTTATATGAAGAAATTCCTAGTACTTATTTAACGAGGACTGTATGGGATGCTAATACGGTCACGGTTTTTGACCTTATGCTTATTCCTGGGCTAACTCAAGAGTTGGCAGCTAACATTGTGGATTATAGAGAACGGAAGGTAAAATTAAGTTCTGAAAATTTACTGTATAATAGCGCTTTATGTGTAGGGAAATTTTCGCGTTATTCATGAGCTTCGGAAAGTAAAAGGAATAAATGCGAACGTTTTTTCGGGTATTCGCGAGTACTTGGCTATTTCACCTGAACAAGGTCGCCTTCAAAGTGTGTCTGGACCTTCGAAAAGTGATTTATATCTTGCATTTGGACTTGGACTTGTACAGAATTATTATAATTATTTGTTTTGTATCCGTAGTTCATAGAAGAACGAATTCTGTGCCTGTTACCATTACCAATATCGGAGACCAAGTTTCAAATTATGCACGTCTGCTGGAATTGTTATCCAAACCCGAAAGTGAACAGCAATATGAGCCCTCTAAATTGGATTTACAGAACGGAAACGTCTTTGAAGCACTTCAAAACGGCAAGCGAGTAGTTCGTTTAGCTTCGTGGCAGCTTGACCTACTCACGCTGCCTAAAATCACTAATCCGGGCGTGCGAGAAGTACTAGGGACCGTTATATACGTTCATGGATTTTCGCTTGTAGCGTTACAGAGTGTAACTGATGAGGAAGCCTTGGTTCAAGTAAGTTTTTGATAAAGTTGACGTAAGTTTATACATAGTGTAAACCTTATCTAGCTTTGTGTGGAGTTAAATGACCCAAAGTCAGAAAAGGTTCGTGAAGCTGCCAGCCATTCTTGCATCACTGGTTCATGGCAATATTGTTTTTCTGGTCAATTAGCCTTCCTTTATCAGTCCCAGATTTGGACGCTAACCCAGTCTTTTGAGCGTCGCGAACATCAGCATGCTAGCTTAACCGAGATGCTTATCGGCATTTTTAAGGTATTCATTAATAACGCTAATTTATGCGATCAATAAAAGTCCGCTTAATCTCTTGTAAACTACCTAGATTGACAACGAGGAGTGTACTATAGTCAATATCAACCCGAAACCGCGGGAAATGTGGTCCGTGGCTAGAACCGTTAGCGAAGTTCTAGACAAGGTACTAAGTGTTTCAAGCACCGAGAGAATTATGTTAGTCGGTGACTACAGTCATTTACCGTACATGGAATGTAAGTCAATTTTCAGTCTTTATGAATTACAGAACTTATGATGTGCTTTTAGTTTTGGAAGAATTGCAGGGTTTGGGTTATCGTCCCTTAATTCACCCAAGTCATTCAACAACTTTGGAAAGGAAGGGCGCAAGCCAGGATAACGTGTTGGTGAGCAGATATGCTCAAAAAGCCCTTACTGGTAAGTTATCAGACAGTAGTAAGTCTGGTCTGCTCTCATGACTAATTTTTTTTTTTTTATAAAGGTAAATGGGGTGTGGTCTTGCACGGTTTGACGCATCTTTTGATACCGCAAGATTGGAACTGGGGTGGACCCGTATCATCACACTGTCCGGTTTGGTGGGAATTATACGAAAGTTTTATTGATTAAAAAGCTCTTTCTTTTTTTTTTGGATATTGCCAAAAATAGCACATCAAAGAGTAACTCAGGCTTAGTTTTCAAATTTTTTGTTTTATTCTTCGGAGTATATGCATGAAAGACTCCCTGCTCTCTGACTGGGAGACATACATTTTTGAGACAAATTTTTGTCCAGGTTACCGTTAAAATGTCTGCTAATTAAACAGTTCGCATTTCTAATATCTGTTAATTAAATAATAGTTTAAATTCACAGTTAACAGTGCAGTGCCTCCTTTCGAGAATCTGAGCCTTCTTTTTCTGCTCAAGGTTGTGATAAACCCTCCATCCTTCATTATGTTTGTAACCGGCTACCCAAATCCAACTTCTTCTTTGGTAACGTGTTTTACACAGTCCGCAAACAACTGTCTATCTTTCTTTTTTCTGTGGCTTGGAGAATTTCATGGCGGGGCTGGATTTGGACTTGTTTAAACCGATATTTTTGATTCTATATTAAAGACTGGAATTACTACATGTACATTTGCCGAGACGATGTTCTTACTTGGCAATAAAGCCATCCGCAAGATTTGTGTATTTTGTGTATTCCTGTATCCCAAAGTCTGAGGGTGAATAACGGGCTTTCTCGTAGGCATCACAGAATTCGTGTACTTCTTCCAACTGGCATTGGGAAAGGGTATTTGAGACCTGACTTACGAGAAATGCTCTCAAGCTGTCCCCTGGGTACCTACAGGATTTGGAATCAGCTACCAACAGTTCTTTTTCTACAATGAAAAGGTTAGCTGAAATTTATTTGTTTTGCTTGTTCGTATACCCAAAATTTTAACGTCATCCATTGCTTTTTGGCGATAAAAATATGACGTCTTGTTGGTAGGATTTCGATAGTCACTGTTTCCAGTTCCATTAGAAGAGATAAGCTGTGGTTCGTATTTTATTCGAGCTATACAATCCAATCTTCTGTCCATTTCTTTCCTAAGTAACTAAAACATGTAAAAGAAAATCCTTTCAGTAAGATACGCTTACAGAGATAGAACTCTTACCCTTGGAGCATCACATCCAACAGGAATATGTGGCCCTCTTCTCGATCGTAAAGAAAACCGCATAATCTGTCTTTTGGCAAACAGGAACAGAAGAATTAAGAGAAGAGCACCCAGAGCTATAAAAATAACAATGGCCACCCCGGAAAGTTGTTCGGCCATCATCTTTCTGTCCGATTTTAAGAACTGGCGTGGATTTTATTCATGAACGCACGCAGATCTGTTTTTAGTGTATGTAAACAAAGCCGCACCTTAAGCATTTGCTCATGAAATCCGATTGTTTAAACCGACTAGTTTTTACTATTTAAATTATATCCGAATATTTAAATCGTTTTTTATTATTATCGATTAGTATGAAAATCATTAGTTTTTTCTATCGATTATTACTGAAGTCGATTACTTAGCTTTACCGATCACTGCTTATACAGAAACGGTGTTTAGGGGAAAAGATACTCGCCTCGCTTCAGTCGCGTTCGCGCAGCCGAACATAACGTTTGAAGTTTAATACTTGGTGTCGTGATAAACTGAACGGTTTGGTTGTTTTTGAGCTAAATCTGGATATCGTACTCTATTTTTAGTTACGTACAACATGCCTGTTGATACACAAACATTAATTTCATTAGTGGAGCTTATGTGTGTTTTGAGTGTAGTATGTCACTTCAAACGTTTGGGCGTGTAGACGTTACGTTTAAAATAGACGATTTTGTTCAGTTTTCGCTGGACAAGTCGAAACTAGACGCCGCTGTATGTTTGTCATTTTTGTCGGCTCCAGCTCGCAGTCGTTATCATTATTATTATTTTTTGTGAAAACATGCCGTGCCACGTGGGAGAGTTATATATGGGATTTCGGAAACATTGTTTAAAATGTATTAAATAGCTTAATAGAATTGTACAGATCAGGAATAAATAGGTCCATACTCTTTAGATCGCCGTTCATCATCCTATTAAGTAATTATTAATACGTCTTAAAAATGTGTGAATCTCTGTGTGGTTAGCCAATGGACAGAAATTTCTTCAAGTATATGCCATTTGCTCCTGAGAGGGTTAGAAACATGTCGTCCTTATGTTGAATCCTCTTGTGTCTACAGCCAAGACTGTACGACGACCAAGTTTATATAGCTATTGGATTGTGTTTTATCGCTGGAAGGATTGTGCCAAATCTGGAATTGCACCAATTGAATTGTATCTCTTGGTAACATAATCTGTCACCTGTATATATTAGTTCAAGACCTAACGTCTTAGGTGCTGTTTGACGTGCTTTCTGGTTTCTGGTTTGGGTATAGAGAAAGAGGAGAAGACTATACTGAACGACCCTAAATAAGATTCTTTGTTGCGTTCACGAACCAATCGATCTTCTGGCTGTGAATCTGGTTATGTGCATTTTTTTCCATACAGGCTTCAAACTTATCCTTCATCAATTATGTTAGAAATGGAAGAATTGATTATTTAAAGGTTGTGTTTACGTTTGAATTACAGTAGACGCCGCTTATTGTGATCACGTTTGTCCAGCCAATTTTGATTCCAAAAAGCGGTCGATTCTAATAACCGATGATCATTGATAAACAGTAAAAAAATTCTCCTAATTCTATAATTCTCTAAAGTGCTCTAAAATTGGATTCCAATAAGCGGCTGATTCTAAAACCGTTATCATAATAAGCGGCGCCTACTGTATTAACCCGATATTCTCTTTTGGGTTCGATTTGTTTATTATATGGAAATTTTTTCAGAATTGTGTCGAATTGTAACCGGTGTTTCCGCTTCTCCGCTTTTCTTTTCAATTTGTCCTTCCCAAACTCTCTAGTGCTCTAGTGCTCAGTTTTCCAAATCTGTGGAATTTTTTTTCTTTGACTTTTCTTAGCCCCAAAAATTAGATTCTATGCAAATTAGATGATTTGCTACCGACTGGAATTCCTTATTTTTCTACGAAAATGTTCCCTAAAAAACCTAGTTTCAAAAAATATCCTTTTTTGATATACGATTTGTAATTTTTGCAATAAAAATGAAAATTCAGAAAATGTTTACGTTTTTTTCAAAAACTCCGCTAAAACGGGGTGTGGCCTCCAAAATAGACTAATCCTATTGGTGGACTGGTCCCAAAAGGGGCGTGGCCTTTTTCAGCTGGGGAAAAGCGTTTTCTGGGCTTTTTTCCATAAGGAATAATGCTGTATCAAGGGGGTCCCCTTCAAAAATCGTCAAAAATTGAGAGCCTCGCCCCTTTCCCTGTTCCCAACTCCCCTGCTCAGTTTCCTTTCCCCTATATTCGAGCTCAATTTCAAATATGGGAATAGGAACCTTACCGGAAAGGCGTAAGGAACAGGGTCAGGGAGCCGTTTAATATTTATTTTTTTTTCGACGAAATATAGTGCCTCGACCTGGAATCGAACCGAGGACTTCTTGGTCCCCAGTCGTGCGTGTTAGCCACGCGGTCATAGACTATATAAAACCTATCTATAGGTTGAACATATATAAGCAGTGTGATCCATGTTTTTTCCATTTATAAAAATATGACGTTTCGCCCACAGCCATATATTCTCTAGAAGTTTGACGACCCGCTTATAGCCCTGTATTTTTTAGAAGTTTGCATTATTACTTTTGTATCTTTTTCTATGTATTTTAAATGCAATAAACAATCCTCGGAATTATTTTGACTTGAAATACGAACTGAGGCCAACATTAAATGAGTTTGCTTTACATTATATTTATTCAAAGCTCACACATGCAATACAATTATCAAACTTTCCATTTCGCGTTTTTGGGGGGATGAAACGTTCGGGACATGAAAAGGTAGGCGGCAGTGTCTCCAAGCATTCATAGTGTCGGCTCCATACCAGATGCTCCTAAAGGGTGTTAATACGACAAACCGTTTCATAACAGGGTTATAATATCCACTCCTTGATTGGTACTTTATTGTGACCCTTTGTAAAATACAAGGTTCCCAACATTAATTCCTTATGACTTAAAGATTACCCGCTATACAGAAGTTACACAATTGCACACATATTAAGATTGTAATCACAGCATAGTAAATACGCATGTGAGGAACATGAAACAAAGACGCCACGCACACACCAAATAAATGCCAGCTACCTCTTAAAATGTCTTCACTGAATTTCAACGGCGTCTTCTAAATATTTCTGACAGGCTTGTAAAGCTTCTTGTAAATCGGGATAGCGAACAAGCACACAAGCAGATTCTATGGAAAGCCAGCGGTAGTCCTGGTGTTCTTCAGACAATGTTATGGGCGTGTCGGGATAAAGCATTTCTGCCAAAAAATAGACTACGGTTTTGGGCCTTCCCAGGACTTCATACTTTTATAATAAAGAATGATAATTTACCCTCTCGCAAAATTATGTGAGCATAATTTAAACAAATACTACCTGTAGTTCTTTCTGAAAGTCTATGATATGAAAATGTGCTGCTGACAAGCCTGCTTCTTCCTTGGTTTCTCGCAAAGCTGCTTCTTTATCCGTTTCACCATAATCCACATGACCTAAGATAAACATTACACAACTATTCAGTAAACAAAGCTTCACTGAACAACATACCAACCGCACAGAATCAAAATTAAAATATTAACTAACTTTATACCTTTAGGGGGGGACCAATGATTTTCTCCGTAAGAAGCTTGCATTAAAAGATATTCGACTCCATCTGTCAACCTACGAAATACTACTAATCCAGCAGCTCGTAACGCCATAATTCAATAAACAGCGAATTATCCTGCTGCCTGGCAGCCTACTGTACTGTTCACCTAACACGTTAAACACAAAGCCCTCTGGCAATACACCTTGAAAATAGCTTTCTGATTTGGTTGCCAAGAGAAAACGCTCGAAGTTTGAACGCAAATTTGTTCGTTAAAAGCTTTACATCCTGGTTCAGGATTGGCTGCATTCGCGCACGTACTGCTTGTATTAACATTCGCAGTACGAGCTAATAAAAATACAAACATGTAGTTATTTAAATTACAAATAAAAATTTATTCATCCAAATCCTATACCGATCAATAAGCCACAGATCCAGCTTGCTCCTTCGGGTTTCTAGCCATGTCATTTCCCTTTGATACAATAGAATTTTCCATTCTCCCACCAAAGCATTTTCACTGAAAAATAGAGACCTAAATACAATAAAATTTTCCTTACTGGGATCTGCCCGCAAAAGGTTCTCAATCACAAATTGTTTATGTTGCCATAACGCTTCATGGCCTTCATAAGTTTTCAACAGCTCTTCCACGAACTGCAACTCAGTGAAGAGTAAGCCAATAAATATGTCATTTTTTATGCAACAGCAAATGGCATCTTTCTTTTCACAGGAATCCCATATTGTCGACTTCATTTCGTACGACAAGACGTAGGGTAGACACGTGTTCCCACACTTTCTTGACTTGAATAGCAAAAACTGCCTGAATTGCAAGCCACTGTAGTCCGATACATGCGCGGAGCACCAAGAATCCATGTACAATAACTCGTTAAATAAACAGGCATCAAAGTTCTCTTTGACTAGCAGAAAATCAAAGCTCCATTGCCTGTGATGCCACGCATGGTAATTACTGGGTGACTGACTGGCAGCTTTATTGCATAACACTAGTTCAGTTTTTAAATCAACCGGTGTATCTTGCTGACGCAAATACTTAATTAGCCAGCGCCGATGAGCGAAAGCTTCAGCACACTTGGGCTTTCTTGACACAACCAAAAGTGTTAGCTGAAAATCATACTGCAAGCCGTTCATCTTGCTACAGAATATGAGTTCCTTGCGACAGTTCCAAAACGTAAGAAAGTCAGGCATCAAAAGTAGTGCTGTGCGTGTACAAGCTTCTAATTTAGCCGTGTCATTAACAGGCATCTTTTTCCAGCCTAAAATTTAGCTAATGCCTATTTCTGTAATAAATTAATGCAATCAAATCACCTTCTTTTCCCCAACGACTCCTGTACCCATTGCATAGTTTATAGGCGTAGGCAAATAAAGACTTCACGGCCCAAGCTTCCAAACCAAGACAGTTACCTTCTTGTATAACAGGAGAACGATTCTGAGACTCCAGCTTGGGCAAAATGTCAAACTCCTCTCTGCATCGGTTTTACATGGGATACACGATAGGTTAAATCTTGAATTCATTGAATGGAAAGGAAGTTTTGCATAACTATATACTTACAATGGGCCCTTTTGTAAAGCTTTTGTCAACTGCGCAATAACCCGTTCTTCCATTCCAAAAGTTTCTATTTTCATCATTACATGAAACCTCTAGTCCAACTAGACTTGACACATGCCAAAGCACAACAACAAATAACTCTACCGTCTGATGTGGGTAAAAGGCAACGAAATGCGAAAAGATCATGCTAAACGGCGACGCACGAAATCTGTGTAACGCTGTAAAATGTGAAACTATAACTTGAGAGAAAGTGTATGCTAAGTATTCAAATGATACTTAAAAAAAATATATATATATATATATTTTTAACCAAACCTATCTTAACCTAATTTACCCTAACCTTTTACAACCTAATCGGATTTAGGATAAATATAAGTTAAATGTAGCTTAATATATTACCTTTTTAAGTAACTTAACATAAAAATTATTTACTTAGAGACAAATTAAACACTTTTTTGATACCTGGGAACCTCAAATTGAGTTAAAAGACTCCAATTTGGGCTGTCAGTAAACGCGAAATGGCTGTTTTGCGTCTAGGCCGCTAGTGAATGAGATAACTGTTTCAAGCTTCGTTGCGCATTTTCTCAGCACCTTCTATCGTTGCTGCGGCGAATATTAAATGGACCATTTTCCAATTCAGCACCACGCCTTCTTATGGCAGGTTTGGTGCTTTGCTTGCACTAGTGCAAATGTGGATCTATTAAACTTGTATTCGTAGCTTTTCACCGGTTTGCTCGAGCTCCTATACGGAGAGAGCAGTTGCCGAGCGAACACAGACGATAAACCAGAACAACTCTACATTTGATGGGTAGCGTCTGAATGTACGGAATGGACTGTATACTTTCTTATCAGGGATGAAATGCTGGCTGGTGGTTTCAGACGGACTTTAGCGTTGAATTAGAATAGAGGTTTATTGAATATCGAATAATACTTGACAACAGAAGGATAACAAACAAGAAAAGGGGGTCACACTTGGGTGCAGAATTACACCTCTCTGTTGTCTACCGCAACTCGTTGCTACTGGAATTCACGGAAGAATATCTCGGATCCTTGATCCCCACTCTTTCACACTCAACTTCTCTCTTGCGACTCAGCACTGGCTACTGACTACTTACTACTGACTAAGGGGTCACGTCTTCTCCTACTACTTGTCCTCCTATTTTGCTTGGTTCGCACCAACAAGCGTCTACAGCGACAAAAACAGAGAATAAAATTTGCCGAAACATTGATTTATAGCTTTGCACAAAATACAAAAATGTACGCACTAACACAGTTTTAAAATACTATTATCATGCCCCAAGATCTTGTGCCTTATTGTATACTTAACGAAGGACTGCGGGTCGTGTTGAGACGGTGCTTTTCTGGACGGAATAAACATTGTACAGTCCTAATTAGAAAAAAGATTTAAAAAATGATAATCCCAACCCCTTCACCTCTACAGTAATTACAACTTCATCACAATTCAAGTTCACATATCCTCTTCGCTTCCATCCATTTCTACCCCAAGTGTTAAGGGTGGGTCAAGGGCAACGTTGTCATCTTTGAACTCTTTCACCTTGTTTCTTCTTCCTATCCCGACAATATTATGGTATCGGAATCCTGACACTTTGTGTGAGCTTTTTCTACAACAGGAAGCCGTACAAGAACTGCCACAGCCCCCTTTGCTGCAAGCAATATAAGCCGCCAATGCTACTACCAAAGCCACATGAAACGCCAAGGCCAATTGAAGGGCCAAGGACCATTTGTCAGTACTCGCTAATTGTGCCAAAAGGTTTTTTGGTTGGCAATACCTCTCGGGGGTGGAACCTACACGAAGTCAAAGATTACTTTGAAATCGCTTTTATACGTTACACGTATTTACCTCGATTGTGCAGCACGCGCAAATCTGCATCCGGGTGACACGCTAGGCAATCGTAATCGTTAGGTCCGCCGCATAGTAAGCATGAATAATGACACGGAAGGCAAATACTGTTTTGTTGTCCGCTTGCCATTGTCAAATTCGAAACAAACGTCGAATCCGGACACGAACGTAAGCACGAGTTTTCCGTTAAGTGGAATGACGGTTCACAGGCTACAAGAGAGAGAAAAACAGGGCAATTAACTAAGGCTGTCAGTTAAACTCCATCACGTTCCCACACTTGGAATTGCTTGCTTTATGATTCATAAGAACATAAGACTCTGATACATGCACAAGCGCTTATAGCAAATCATGCCACAAATAAGCAGGCTACATCCGTACGTGTATCATTCCATGAAATGTTAATAAGGTGCAAAGGTAATGGTAGGTAATGGTGGAAATGGGGACTCACCGACACCAGAAGTGCGAAGTAAGGGGCGTAAAAAATTCCCGTGCCTTGGCTCAAGAAGGTAATATGCCCAACGAATTTTGCCTGCCTAAAAATGGTTTTACACATAAAGAGAGCCCCCTCCCACACATACACGCAAACGGTGTTACCCATTCTTGTTGAAAACCACCACTTTAGACTGTAAGTTCACCTATAAAACGTTTTACGAAATAAACCACAACCATACTTCTTGTGTCCTACAACCCGCTACGCCCAACCCAATAACCCTAACCTCTAAATTCAGAGCGATTTATCTTTATCGGTTAGTTGACTATAGAGTGTAACAGGACCTGAATTCAAACTGCACGTTCTATTCACGATGATCATACGCAACCTTTGTACAAAACACGGTAGGCATCAGACATTCATACCAACCACGCCCACTTTCATCCCCACATCCGATGCTTTTTTTTTAAATCTCTTGGCCCGCAATCTATCGAAGGGCCTCGGACAATAACACAATAAAAACGTAAAAGTCAATATTTTACTCGCAAAGAATAGTCTGGGACGAGGACAAGGAGAATCATTTGACATAAATTAAGAAACGCAAGAAACTGTAGGAGAGTACTACAGTCATAAAAGAGGGAGCCAAATGACAGTTGTCTCCTGTTCTAGGAGACGATCACTAATACTGTTAACAAAGGTACAAATAGAACCTGAACTTAACTGGGCCAACTCGCTCGTACGGAAGAGGAGCCTTTAATGAACAATCTTGCGGTAGCTAAAGGCATTGGGAACTACTGAACCAAATTTGATCTTTTTCTTAAAGCTGTGGAAAAAGCGGAATCATTCTTTGATATAAAACGAGGTAAATTGAGCTTCTTTGTGGTACAAGAAAGGAACGTAATTTCAGCCAGGGCGGGAAGTGCACAGAAATTGAGCAACAAACGCAAAACGGATCCAAATGTAACAACATGGCGAAAGAGGAATTATAAAAAAAAAGAAAGCAAAATTAAAAACGGTAGCTGTTTGAATCCCGTGGCCAAGTTTGTTTAGCTACTCATCGGTATTCGCTGCCGAAAGTCACGGGACATGGAAAAGTAGTTTGACTGGAAACGCGAGACTTGAATTCTCAGAAATACAGCACACACGCCTATTTTACACTATACACAAGGACCCGCGAACCACAATGATGTTCGTCCTCCCTTTTAGAAAAATCGGCATCACCTCTCATGTCGGCCAGCAACGATTGCACCCACAAAGCTTATGTTTCAGTGTCGCTCGACACAAGACATACAAACGTACCGGTTTATATAAATTACCATTGCAAACTGAATTCTATGTGAGTGTGCGGAAGCCTCTTTGGAGTAAAAAACGACAGGCAGTTATCATATCCTTTAGACTTCTGTTCCTTAACTGCATCATTACGCTTGTCAAAAGAGTAGCCCACAACAAATGAACACTATTTTCGAGGCAGGGCGGCAAAAATAGGCTGACAGAAAAGGATAAGAAATATCCAATGGGTTGCACTACATGCTTACACTTAAAAAAGCTTTCTTTGGTCACGGATTGTAACTGTAAAATGTCTTTCTCTCTTCTTTTTTCGAACCTTAAATTAAAATGGATTCACCCAAAACGGGAGTCAATTCAGTATCTTTTTAGCTCAGTTCGCCCATATTCAGAAGGAAGTTTGATAGTTTTTAACTCTTGAGGTATAGAACAAGGAATGCTATATGAGAATTGTTGACAATCTCCTTGCGTTGGCATATTATCGTACGGCTTACGCGATGGCTCAGACACAACATGGAGGGGCAATAAAATATAAACGTAACTAAAATAAATACAAGATACCCCTCATTTGACTGCCTGGCTTTTAATACGATCGTTTTTAAGGTAAATCGTCCGCAACCCTCTCTTCTCTCCCCCTCTATATTACGTCAAGCTTGGGTTAAGTGACTCAAGTAAAATTGAGACTAATTCCCCTGCAACTACCGTGGTCGCCATAATTGTCTGGCACTTACCAACGATAATGTGCAAGCAAGGTAAGTTATAAATGACCCACCTAAACACTGGCGTCCCGGTTCCGACCACTCCACACAGCCAGATATACTGGAGGGCGTGGTTGCAGAAGCAGCAGAACTAGATATAGGCGGCGGAGCTTCTGTTTGCAAAGGCGTGGAAAAGAGCGGCTTAGCGGGGACTTCTTGGGCTGGTTTCATGTCAAGCAGCATCTGCAGGTCGTCCACAGAAGCCCGGAAACCTTCCACGTTTTGGTGTATATCTTTCCCCTTTTCAACCGTCTCAGATCCATCATCCTCTGTGGCTGCTCTTTGAATGGCATCAGGAGACTCCTTGGTCCCGTAGATGACCACATTCCATTCTGATAACGTGGCTGTATAAGACAAAAAAAATAAATAATTAATCCGATTTCCTCTTCGGTTGACTACGGTAAACAAACCATGCAGTGAAAGTGAACCCCATGCGAAATCGTGTAAAAAATAATTGAAACTCGTATCCTTTTTACTACATAAGGCTACGTAGCTTGAGGCAGATTGTTCTTGCTGCATTCCAACATCCAATATGCGTAAGTGAATGTGGCAAGTATTACTTCAACACAATATTTTCACGCAAAACTGCTACTATCGATACATGCTTATCTCATGAGAAAAGGGGGTTACTGCACACCAAAAAGGAAAAAGTGGTCAAGAGAAAGAGATTCCCCAATTAAGGAGAAAGATGGTTTTTGGTACACTGGAACGGCGCTACAATACAGACTGTAAAAGAACTAAGTAAACAAAAGGCAGTCGTGCGTTTTTCTTTTTTTTCCCCGGTACGGCAAAATGATGAGTTGCAGAGAAGCTTGCCTTTTGGTCGGAGGGCGGATTCATGTCTGCCTTGTGAAACGTTAGCCTTAACACGCATCGGGGGCTGAGCTTGCGGGGGCGAAGTGAGGGTTACATTACGAAAGAACGGGGTACGCGGCGGAGGGGCTACGGCGGGAACGGCTTTGACAAAACCTTTGGGTGGGTGTAAATCCACCCAAAGCGGCGAAAAAGATGACGTATAGGTAAGGACGGGTGAAGGAGTGAAAGCAGGGAGCGATTTCTGGGAATTAGAAGCAGATGGTTTCTGCATCTGATGGTGCTGCTGACGGCTGGAAGAGATAAGTTTGTCACTAGGACTCAAGGCAAAAGGCGTGTTAGAAGGAAGAGGCGTGGCCCGCGTAGACGAAGAAGAATGGGAAGTTGGAGCCGACCTCACAGAACGCCCAGGATCAGTTGTTGTTCCATAGATTTTCAAGGACCACTCATGTAGCGTGGCGCGACCTACAAATGTGTTCCCACCGTCACCACAGAAACGGAGCAAAGTCCCACACCGACACAAAACAAAAGAAACAACATCCCCCAGTCAGGTTACTTTACCAACAACCATTATCAGCTTGCCCCAACCATGTTCCCAAGGGAAGTCTCAATCATGTTAAAACGGAAAGGCAAAGATTTCAACCGGACGCCAATTACAAACATGAAAGAGACTCTCCCGCAACCAGTTCTTTTTTTTAAGGAGATTAGTGTTCCTGACTTTCATAATGCAGACGCACGCATAACCGCGTCATCATCGTTCAGTATGCAAATTACGCTAGCAAAAGCTCTTTCCTTTTCGCTTAGAAATTCAAATGCTACGTCGTTTGTGCGGTATACTCTCGGAAGTTTGAATAAACAGAGAAAACCTTACCCAAAAACCGCCCCTCATTGTGAATTTCCAAGCTCCATACGCCGACTGGCCGCTCGCCCCAGAAATGGACCGACATGAAAGGCCAAGAATGAAAGCCATTCCGAGATGAATCGTGAGGTCTTAGAGCCAGAAGCGTCGATTTTGTACCAGACGGGGATTGCAGAAATATCTGCAAGTCCCCACGACTTACTGCCGCTAGCGTAATGCGAGCCTGCAAAAGCAAAAGAAATACACAGAATGTCAGCACGTTCTGAAGTCAATGAAAATCATAAAAAAGAGAACGATCTATTCTCGGTTGATGAATTATTTCTAGGAAAAAAATGGAACTGGTACCTGTACATGTTCCATGAAATTCACTTCTTGACAACCCGTAACTAACAACTGTAAAGTGACTTGACTTTTGGCAGGTATAAGTCTAGAGGAATACATTTTTACAAATGTGTTATATTAAAAAGTTACGCTTATCTAATAGTCGCATTATACTTGTTGGTATCAGAAGCTCGGATTTCGCAATGCTGTTGGGGAGGAACTGTGACCCATTGTCGCGCTAACCTCACCATGGCGGCGGAATCCATGAGTCCATACCCAAAGGAATGAGAGACGTTCCGTCCTACGCCATTAGTTTGCCAATCATCCGCTTTGAGATTGGCCGGTTTGGCAGACCGCACTACAATATGTTGCATGTCTCTCCACGTGAGATCTCGGTTGGCCTGCAACGCCAAGGCGCAAATGGCAGCTGCGAGAGGCGCTGACGCGGAAGTTCCGGTGTGGGATGCTGTGCAAGAATGGTGCAAATCCGTTGTGACAATCTGCTTCTCGCCAGCGGAACCGCTGCTGTAGGTGGTAGCTAGCGTCGAGCTGCACGCTTCCGAGTACCAGGGTACAAACCCATTCTCCGTGGCCGAGGAAATCGACAAAGTCCAAATGGAATTTGTGTAGCCATCACAATTGCAGTTGTCATGGTCGCGCCCGCCGTTTCCTGAGGCCCACACGAAAATAGAGCCTTTGCCCCCGCGACCCTAAGTTCAAATCATAAAATGAAACGCCAACATTTCAGCATTATGCTACTTCCTCCGTAAGCAAAAAATGCGAGTTTATTTCTCAGAAAGAAGCTAGAAGAATCACAAAATCTGAGACTTGAATGCCCTAAAAGCATTTTGAGGATGAAGCATTTACTCAGAGCGAATCCTGCACTTGTCATGGTCCAGCTTTATATACGCTCGACTTGTCCGTCCTAACTCAGAATAGGCTGGACCCTGAACGGATAAAAAAGCTTTTTTTTTTTCTCACAGACAAACACGAAAAAAAGTAAAGAAACTGGGGAGGCAACTGCAGTTTTGGTAATCGGGACGAGTGCCCCGAGGATCCTTCCGAGTGTCCTCGACATGAGCGCTGAAGAGGACATGGGACACTCGCCAACATTTGTTTCCTCAGCTTTTTTAAAGGACCATGTGCAGAAAAGGCAACCGAAAATATTGCTGATAAGCAAGAACACCCACTCCCAATAATGAAGCGTGCAGCAATAATTTTCCCAGGTTATGACTACGTTCTCTTTAATAAGATGCTTACTCCGGCATGAAAAAATCGAAACAAAAAATAAATAAATAAAAAGGGAACAAAAATCACTTTAAAGGCTCAATTTGGCGTCTCGTTAATTCCGGTATTTCTTTTTTGTCTATGAAATTCACACTAGCATCCAAAATTCGCAATAAGAAGTAAAAAGAAATGCCCTTTACCGGTGTTTAAGCCACAAAACCAATGAAATCCACAGGGTGTTATTCTAAGCATAACCTTTTTGTTAGGCAGAAAAAAGCGAGAAAAGAAATACAGAACGAGTACTTCTTGTTCACTTCTTGTCCTGTAATAGCAGTTAAGGCTCCCGTATACCTTAGCTTATTGATGCGAAAGAGTCACAGATGGCACTGACGTTTGTTATTGTTTTGCCAAAGCCTTGCGTAAGAAAGTAAACAAAATAAATATAAAGCTAATTGACGGCAAAGTTTCTATGCTTGTTTTTGATTCTGAAAAGTACAACTTGTTACCAAAATTTGTTGTAGCGGCACAATATCCCAAATCAAGTTGGGACAGCATTTCTCGGAAATGGCTTGTCAGATTTGAAAGCAATCTTAAACAAAAGTTGTCTTTTGTTAGCAGCTAGTGCACAACCAAAGAACAGATTTTTAGGCACGTATTTCTCACAGTTGCAAAATTAATTTGCACACCGCTAATTTATTTTCTCAACAGAAAAAGGTGCTTTGATCGTGCACTACCTGTTAGCAAGCTCAAGATTATTATCAAAGGATTGTTTCATTAAATGTACTGGTTTTCTCAACAATTCTTCCGAAATTCACCATGTTAACTGCCTAACTACCGAGCTAAGTATACGAGAGCCTTAAAGATTGAAAAGAAAAGCAATGAAACCCATACAAGCAGGAGGAGGGGGTCCAAAAAGAAACTCGACTTGGCACTCGCTTTACCTTGGTAACTCCTTCGAGAAACGCCCTGGTGGCCAATTCTCCTGGTCCGTCCACCGTCTTGCCATCATCATCGGGTCCCCAGGAGGCGGAGTAAATGTCGATGTGCTGAGGGTTAAGCGAAAGCGAGCGCGCCTCGACGGCGTCCGTCACGTCACCGTCCAACATGCGAACACCCCCGATGCTGGCTCCATGTGCGATACCCAAAGCACACAAGGAATTGTTCGCTTCCGCTGCTACTTCCCCTGCACAACGGGTACCGTGGCGGTTCGAGTCGATGAGATCGTAGCGCGGCATCGGATCGTCATCGTGGCCATTGACGTCGTAAGAAGCTTGCGGGTCCTATTAACGACACATAGAACATACATTTCACACTCAAATAAACACGTGACAGTAGTATCCCTGATCGGCTGAGGGCAACCTTAAACAAATCCAGCCATTCTTAATAATCCGACTAGATTAAAAGACAGATAGCTAGGTTTAAGAGGTTTAAAACTGCCCGCACGCCCTTTCGTGACTTCGTAATTACAGCTGCGATAGCAGTAATTGTCTTAAAGGAAGCACGGAAACGCCAACTGAAACTGCGACAGACCGACGATAGGAGGGAATAGCCAATTAATTAGTGCACAGCTCCACGGAAGTTTTATCTCGTATTCAAGCAGGTATAGACACTTGCAAAAAGTAAATATAAATGAATGAAAAATAGCGCAATATTCTTCGCATGCAAAACTAAACGATTTTCTCAACAGGGAGTGGACTACATAAAGGGAAGCGAACATAACAAGAGCTTTTACATTCTAACAGTTAATGGCTACGGAAACCAAACCAGTAAAAGAAATACGACAAAATACGAGTGGATTCGTAATTCCGAAGATCTCATAAGCGCAAACGATACAGTACTGTCATTAAAGAAGCACGTCAAATTTCCAGAACAGCAAAGACCATCCTCCTTAATAATCCATTGTGCACTATTAATGTGTCAAATTTGGATGCTCATGATATACAAGGGACAAACGAACAACTGGAAAGGGTAGCGCCAAGCAACGAGCTTACAGTACAACGTATACTACAGCCTGTGTGCATAGTCGGTGATCCTGAAAGGTGGTCCCTTCCGTGGAATATAATAGCAACAGGAGCTTTAACCTTATTACATGTTACTCAATCCGCGGCCGAATTTAAGAATCAATTCCATTCCCCGAAAACCGCTCACTCCTAAAACGATTACATTACCGCCACGCGCACTTGTACTTCCAAGCGTTCTAATAGGCTGCCTAATCACTTCTAAACGTTATTGTTGTATAACTTAGTCTAATTTTACATTACATTAAGTGTTTTCTGCTACGCCGCACAACTTTCGCGAAGACTGTACAAGTTTTATTATATACAAACCTAAAAGCTTGAGCACAGTACTCGTTGAAGATGCACGTACTCGTTCTGCACAGAAAGGGGTTCAACTGTGCTTACCTAAGCATACAAACGTTAATCCCCCCTTTTATCACGGTAAAAATTATCATAAAACGCAAGTTTCGAGCCCTAAATTGAGCCCTCCACGGGGGCGGGCAGTTACATAGCGCGTGCAATCTCGTTTCCAGACCCCGAATCCATCAGCATCATCAGAAAGAAGCGAAAGGCGTTGGACTAAAAAATCACGTTGTTGCCGCCACAGTGGGCCCCCCTTGCTTTCGGCCTATATCTTCACTGAAGGCTCTCGGATCAATACTCGTCATGGGGGATCTAAATTGTTTCACTTTTGTCGCTTTTGTTGTCTTGTTGCTATTGCTCGAATCTAATGAAAACGGTAACCAGGGCAATAATGTAGCCTATTCAGTAACTAGACCAAACCTGGCCTCTGTATACTTTTTCTACCTTTTCCCCAATACAACTGCTATACTACCCAAGAAAATGAAGGCGTTTTGTAACCTCTGATTGCCCGGTATAACTTCTTGACTGCCCAAAGTCGATTAGAGACCGAGCGAGAAAAAAATGTGTAAAAAAATTGGTCGAGAAAATTACAAGGGATGGAGCACGAGGCCTTGGAAGAATTTCAAGCATATATGCCCTGGAAGCGTGCCTGGACTCGCTGGTGTAACGCTGGCGTATTAAAAATAATCATCCAACAGTAGATATTACTATAGAAATTAAGCTCCTGCTAAATGCTTGGGATGAGTAGAGCCTTGTGAGAGGTGCGAGAGAAAAATTACTAAACAAAAGAGGAAAAAAAAAAAAAGTTACCATAAACTAGTCTAGGAACTGAAACTTGGCAGCCAGTAGCGGCTATTGAATGTGTACCACATGTTGGCCAAGTTGTCTGCCAAAGTAGGCGGAAAATTTGCATAGCTGCCTAATAGCACCTCGCTTCTTCCGTGCATTGTCTCTATCCCGCGCCTGGATCTTTTTCTCACCATAAAGTTCGAAATGTTTTACAGCTTTCAAGAATTTCTACACAAATCCCAGGACCCCCAAGTTAAGTTCCTTCTCTTGCTTCACTCGCTTGTTCTTGCTGTCACAGCTTGTGCGTTTTCGCAGTAATGAGTACACACATACCTCCCGAGGTAAAGCATGCATGCGCTTGAAGGCACATAGGTTAGCTCGTTAATACCGTGATATTGCGCCAATCTAAAACGTTCAGCTAGCATAGCGGATTGGATAAATGCTTTTGCCTTGGCGGGGAATGCTCCTGATTACTTGGCAAGTTGACAGACCAAATGCGAAGATGATAAGATCAAAACTATGCGGAACCCAAGCATATTAACAACAAGGCAACGGAAGCCTATGCGAAAGCACAAAAACGAACGTTTCTGGCAGCTGTCCAGGTTGTAATTACCACCTGGAATGACATGCCAGTGCTCGAAACTCTCACCAAGTTCCGAACCACAGTACATGAGGGTTACAGAAACCAAATTCATGCACTGTAATACTCTTAAGTACCAAATTCATATACTGTAGTATCTTCTCAGCTGGAGATAAAATAATTCTTGGTTTACAAATTCATAAAACTGACATATATATAAAACAGGGTATTTCTTTGCCAGGCGGGAGAATATTGTGAAAAAGACAATTGGAAACATAAAAGTAGAATGGAAATCTAACTTACATAATTAGCTCTCAGATCCGGATGATCCTTCTCTAATCCATCATCGAGGATGGTAACTACCACGCCCTTGCCCGTGATACCTTCCGCCCACGCCTCCTGTACGTTCATGTCCATCCCACTGCCACGGTTCTGTAGATAATTAAAGTATTTGCAGATAATTGAAAATAACTACACATAACTGAATACAATTGAAAATAACTACACATAACTGAATACAATTGAAAATAACTGAACACAATTTTAATAGACTTTTTCAACATAAAGGGGAAAATTGGCACATACCAGGTACCACATCTGAGGCCAACGCGGGTCATTGCAATTGTACTGGACAGAACGAGCTTTGTTCCCGCCAGTCTGACCCGCCCTTCGCGACGGGCGACCAGCCCCCTTGCTACTCCATCGGGCTTCGCGTTCTTGAATGAGATGCTGGGGTTCTTCCAACTCGATAAAATCACGCTTAACTCTCCGCTTGACCACTTGCTGTTGCGCCCACCGGACCTACCACAACAAGAAAAATACCAATAATAAAAAATATTAAAATTAACTGTAAAATTCATGAATGCAGAGCCCACAACTCCGCCCAATTTACATCCATTCAAAAATCCGTCCCTAACTCACGAAGTTGGCCATTGCTTTCAGTTTCCAATAATTGGGTTCTAACTTCACGGGGTTTCCTTTACAGATTCCGTCAAAACATATGAACACCAGGCCCGTTATTGTATAAAAATGTCGGCATCCGTTGGTCCCTTTCTCTTGTGGCTTCCCTCGTAAAACTCCCGGAAGCCAAGAAATGAAAACATCCCAGCTTATTCAAGCGCCGTGGCGAAAAAAGTAATAAAAATAAAAATAAATAAAAGAATAGATTGTTGTTTGGAAGATGAACCAAAAAACCGGCATAAAGAAAAACCTCCCATCTACGTTACCAGGCCCTCATGCTTCAAAAAGAAGGGAAAAATGATGCACATAGTCTCTATATGCGCGAACTCGTAAAGAAAAACAGTTAATGCACTACTATGAGCTTTTTCTGCCGCATTGCAGCAGCAATCTGGTATATCATCTCTTTGCCAGCACAATGCACAAGCCAACGTACTGTTATTGCGGGCACACTTGTGCGAAAGGTGCCGAGCGCAACCTATTTTTATACAGACTAAGCACAAAAGCAACAGCAGCACCATCCATCCACAGGACTTTGGCCACCCTCTTGTCACCCCCACTCTCTCCTCTCATACTGAAAAGAACCATATTCATACAACCCTGTCGGAAAACATTTTTCACTGGCAAACAATAAGTGCACCCAGGGCTCTCAACAGAAACATTTTACCCTAAAACGCTATATTTTACATGCATTTCTTCTGCTTAAACTCTTTTCCGTCATCAATCTTTGGACTTTTTTTTCCACTTTTTTTCTTGACTATCTTCCTGTCTCTAGCATAATAAAAAAGAACCACACACTACAGCAATCGGGAAAGTAAAGCTGTAAGGTTCGGACAAATGCTAAGAAGAAAAAAAAAGCTTTTTGTCAATAGAAGATTGACTGTCTCCAGGCAAATATGTCTTATTCTTTGTAACGGCTACGACAATGAAATGAAGGAAGAGTGGGAAGAGGGGGGTAGCAGTCCAAGTTTTAGGAAAAATCCATACCACTATTCGCTTTTCGACGACAGGGTGAATCGGACGGTAATCTAATTTGTAGGATTCAAACACTATGTATAGAACGGTAAACCGTCGCGAAAGTCGGTTGGAGCCTGACTATCTTATCCACACAGTCAGTTTTCGTTTTAACAGCGGCTTTTTTATTTACCAGGTTCTCATTTACTCAACAGCACCGTATTTTCTGGAGCTCAGAGCACTCTTGCTGAGTATGCAGTGCCCCATATAACTTTCATGGTACGGTCCAATTTATCATTCGCACAGGTCAGGACGAAAAACTTGCCGTTAACAAGCCGCCTAACTTCAGTTTTTCATAAATCATTGTCTTTTCACGCCTCTTTGCAGCACTTTTTTCTGCTATTTTTTTCTCAGAATAACTTCCTTTATTCACGCCTGGAAGTGACTTTCCTTTCTAATATTATGGAAAGCTTGTACACGTTTTCTAAAATATGTTCTTGAATTCTCAACTAGTGCGAAACCCTTTTTGATATATAGAAGAAACCCTTTAAAGGTTCGAATCGTTTTTCCTACGCAAGCTACTTAGAAATCTGGTCACAAATCGGGGTTTCCTCGACAAAACTTCTTCTGGCTGCAATTGACCAGGTCGAACTAATAATGCTTAACCTGTCGAGCTGTCGGAGTTCGGGATCCAAGTGCTTCAGTTAAAGATATCAAAAGAAAAAAAGGGAAAATTGAAAAAAATCGTGAAAAAATTTTTTTTAATAGGAAAGTTGCAATCACTTGCTTCGCTCCACCGCATTATTGTACACAAACTTACGCCTCCCCATAGTGAAATTCTACACGAATCCATACTTCAATCACTAACTCCTGTATGCTGTTGCTGGGCCCCAGCTGCTTTTGTTTTATAACTTTTTTTTCTCCTTGAAACTTGGACTTGGAGAGAAAAAAGCAACTTTCAATTTATTCGACGCCCAAAAAACTGCTTTTCCTACATATGATTCGTCTTCCATCAAACTGTTGCCCCACAAATTAATACATAACTTAGCACAACAATTTGCTTTGCTAACTACAAAACTTCCTTTTGCTTGCCGAACGAAGATTCTAGGAATCAATTCTGCTTACTGAAACAAAATCTGATTTGACTTTTCTTAATCCAGCAAAAAAATAAAGTGAAACAAAAAACGGTCTACTTGCAAATAAGAATCTGTCGACTTAAGGCTCCCGTATATCTTAGCTTATTGACGGGACAGAGTTACAGATGGCACTGATGTTTGTTATTGCTTTGCCAACAGGTTCTCCGCTTTCAGAACAGAGATAAAAATGACACTACATGTCACATTGTTGCAAGACGTTATCTCGTAAAACAATGAAAAACGGGTCTCACTCGAGTTGGAATTAATAGTTGGATTGGAAATGCGTTAGGTTAGGTTAGGTAAGTTTAGGTTAGCTTATGTTATTCTTATCAACCTTCGTTGATGAGAAGCGTTAAACTTTTAATTCCTCCACTCCATTAGCTGAAAAAAAATCCAGTGTTCGAAAACTGACATAGCAGTGTCGTTTTTGATAGCGGAGTACATTACATACGTTTCTTAGTAAATCCGGAGAACGTCTTGTGTTTTGCATAAGAAAGTACGAAAAGAAATAGATAGGTAATTGCCGACCAAGTATCTACGCTTCTTTAGATCATGAAACGTACAATCTGTCACCACAGTTAGCTGTACCAGCATGATTTCCCAAATCAAGTCGTCCAACTTTCGGAACAAGATTTCTCGAAAACAGCTTGTCAGATTTGAATGCAATCTAAACCACAAGTTTTCTTTTGTTAGCAGCTAGTGTGCAAGCAAAGGACAGATTTTTAGGCAACGTATTTCTCATAGTTGCAAACTTCATTTGCATGTTGCTAACTTACTACTCATCGGGAAAAGATGTGCATTGGTTGTGTACTACTTGTTAGCAAGCTCAAGATCACTGTCAAAGGATCAAAGCACCTAGAAACTTGTTTTAACACTCAAAAGAAAGGTAATGGCGCCGCTCCTATGAATCGAAGGTCCGATTTTGAATGCGCTAATAGGTAAAGGCGCTAGCTCTCCTGCCAACTGTCCCCTCGTGTTATAGGAATAGAAAAATCTGAAATTTGGCGGAAAGGGGCGGAGCTTAAACCGCTAAATAACTAATTACTTGGTTAATATGTATAATTGACAGAGGTGTTCTTAAGGTAGAACATGTAGTTTGGTCTCTTCTATAATACATATTTTTTTCTTTTTCAAAACGTACTCCCCCTTTAAAACGCGAAGGTAAACGAGCACGTAGACCTTTTTAATTAGACTTAGGTACTCTCATTACCTTATGCTCTCCTCAAGTCTCCCTGACTCTTCCAAGAAAACAATTAGACGTCTATCTCCCGTGCAAGGAAGTTGCGCTTGGATTTGCCTGCCCGTTAGTCCGCTCCCTTGATGCAAGTGGATGACCCCTTTCCCAAGCTGATATTCAGCGTGGTAGGTATTCCGAGGAGGAAATACAGCGTATAGAGCATAACCCCCACGCGGTCTTGCATGCAAAATGGACTATTTATGTACTCCAAATTCTTAAGAGCATACGGTATATGAAACGTACATGTACCATAATGGTAGTACTTTTACTTACCTGGGGTTCCGCTTTCAGAAGACCGTGATGATGATGGGCCGGATCTGCGGATCTTTTGGCTACTCGGCGGTGTCGGAAATGATACACGTCCGGCAATATCTGTTCCCAACGCCAAAGAAAAGAGAGAAAAAAGGGAAAATAAGTCAAAGTTTCATGTGTATCTCTGCGTTTTTAATAAACAAGATCTATCTGTAATGAAGACGGCAACACAACATATACGTAGTAACTAATACGAAAGTATGGGATGAAACCCAATCCTGCACGACTTTTTCTTCTACTCCCAAGATGTTTTGGCACTCATTCTTTTGTATAAACGTCATACGATGTTCGAGTCATGTCAAGTCCCTTTAGAATTATTGCTCTTTGGGGCGTAAACCTCACTTCATAACTCCCTTGCTAGCAATTGTACCATGTACATACAGGTTTCCCTATGTAGAGTCGAGTTTTACGCGTTTCAAACCCTATGCGGAAAAAAACCCCGCTATTGCATTGGATCGTCTCCAAAGACTTGTCTCGCGTTCGACGACTGCATTAGCTATCGTTGTGCCATATGCATGAGAATTATGCAAATATGGGCAGTAAACGGCTTACCCACGCAGAACGCAGTGGCAGCCAAAAAAAAAAAAAAAAGGAAAAAAATGCGCATGAAAAAGAAAAAGAGCACTACCCTCTATAAAGACTGCTCCTTTCCATAACCAGGGAACTAGAGCAACATTCATGCTACGAGTCTACAAAGGCTAGATAAAACCACTATGGCCAAAGAACTATGAAACATAAAAGCACTAATATAATGCCGATACTTACTAGTTGTATAAACTTTACTCGTAAATGA
The DNA here is from genome assembly GCA_023053545.1 of Lepidurus packardi. Classification (NCBI taxonomy): domain Eukaryota; kingdom Metazoa; phylum Arthropoda; class Branchiopoda; order Notostraca; family Triopsidae; genus Lepidurus; species Lepidurus packardi. Next base: position 5,614,271 of record JAKZAN010000007.1, read on the forward strand.
GATGCGAAAGTGTAACTCGGCTGCTCTTAATAACACTGGCTCAAACTTGGCAGTAAACCATACATGTAAACGATAGGCCAGCTGCTAGGGCCTATTAAGATTTGTGCTGGTCTAGTATATGTATTTATATTATTTATATAAACAGCGTCAGTTGTGAAGTTTTGCCCACCCACCACCGGGAGGAAAAATTACAACTTTTCCTGGAAAAAGAGGAATTTCAAAAGAAAATCCACTTCAGTGGCTCAGTGGTCTTTCGAAATGACGCCAACTTTGGATACAAACGAGGACGACGGTCACAGGGGGTTTCGGTTAAGACAAAAAGGACGACGTAATTTACATAAAATTAAATACCGCGCTGGGTGCCTGCCATAACTTTGTTCTAAGATCTTAACCCTCCAACTGAGTTGACTTTGCCCTTTGTCGTCCCCAACGAAGCGTGTACTTCGGCAATGATCCTGACAACGTTTTAAGGTTTCTCTTGCCCGTTTCGCTGGCCAAGCCAAAAATACACAACACACACGGGGACGAGACGACCCCATTTTTTGTGGATTTTTTTTAATGCTGCTTCCGTTACAGTTTAGCGTTGTACTGTACGTCATTGCAAAAATCAAATAAAAATTATGGTAACGAATCAGAATCTAGCAACCAATCTAATGACACAAAAGAGACTTACGATCTTGCGAAAAAAATATTTATGTCTAACTATCTATCTATCTATCATGAAAATGAAAATCAATACATATGAAAAATACATAAAAATAAAAATAATCTATACATTATCTATAAATATGTAAAAAAGAAAATAAAAAATCTCAAAATACTTAAAAATATAAAATAAAAATTACGTAAAAATCAGAAATCAAAAATTTTAGAAAATGAAAAATTACAGTTGACATTTGCAAAGAGAAGAAAAGCCCCGTTGCAAGTTGGCTGAATACAACGAACGAGATTAATGAAACCAATGGGAGGTCCCCTCACGTAGAATAACGAGAAAAAAATGCTCTGAGGGTTTTAAAGAACAGGAAGAGTGAAAAAAAAACTGTCGAGCGGATAGAATGCAAAGAGAGCGAACAATAAAAAAAATTGAAAAAAGGAAAAAGAGCAACAAAAAAGTCCCTCGTGGTTGTCTGCCCGAAAAAGCAAACCGAACATCAAGGTAATCGCTTCTGTATAATCCATCACGTAAAATAAAGAGCGAAGGTGTTGGGAGGGGGGAAGCTTGCGACCGCCGAACACAGATAGAAGAGGATGGGGGCAAAGCAAAGATGCGCTTGCATGGCTAGTTATCGATTATCTTTGGCAAACTCTGGTCTACTCTCTGCCGATGTCATCCTAGGCAACCCAAACTTATCCCTTATTGGAGAAAGTCACGACTGCTACCGACTCTCGTCTCAACTCGAGCGATCCATAGACATCGAGCAAACGCTCGTATGCAAATCACTTGACAATGAGCCTTCAAATGACTCTGCTGCTGGCATCGTAATCCGCCCCAGCTCACACAACACACAGACACCCCTACGTGTTCATCTTTTCGTTTTCCCATCATGCTAGGACAACACACCATTACACCCCATTCTGATATAAATTTCGTCAGCTTAAAAAAAAAAAAAAAAAAAAAAAAAAAAAATCCACACCCAAACTTGCAAGTTTCTCCACTGAACAGGGAACAAGTCACCCAAATCACATATTGGCATTGTGATGGATGCTTGTTATACAATACTTTAAGAACTAGGAATTGTATTTAATTTCTTTTAAATTTTTCTTTTCAGACCAGCCGTTCACGTTATACGCGTAAACTTTGGTTATGACGTCAGAGACGAACAGTGGCGTGTCTTACGGTGTTGCCACGGTTTCTGTTCTTTCCGTGCTTACAATAGTAAACAAGCTCGCGGGTATCATGGATACTGATTCTACTGAGGCGTCAGAAAGCCACGTGATCCTATTTTTGAAAATGTCTTTCTTGGATAGTACTTTACTAAAGATGCTAATGTAATTGCTTTGAAAGACATTAATAAAAACTAGATTTTCAAGCTTATTTCGTAATACATTCTCAAGGCAAAGTTGTTTTGTGTGGCTATTGCTCATTAAAAACGTAAGAGCTGGACACGGTATTGCAAGCACACAAAGCACTCGCGTAAGGCAATCCCAGAATAAATAGAAGACAGAACCCTAAAGTCATGTTTCACTCCTGAGTTGCGACTCGCACTTTATTAAACTGTAGGAAGACATATCGGTTCTTGCTCGCTGATGGATGTCGATTTAGTTTGCGGGGAAAACAGCAGCTCTAGGAAATTCCACATTAATTATCATTACAATCTAGCCCATAGTCAAGCTGCTCGCAATCCTAGCGTAAGACGAACGAGGACGCTTGACGGGGAAGATCGTTTGGAAGCCAAAGGTTTACATTTGCACTTTCCAAAGGTGTTACACTTCACATCGGGGTTGTGAAGTGTCCGCATTCTACGGCCCCACTGGTAAACGATCGCCCTACTCTAATCCCCATTCTCGTGGAAACCGATCCCATCGGCAAGGCACACACACAACAGGACAAATGTCGCTATGACAAAGCATTCCTTCGCCCGTCATAACACGACCAAAAAATAACAAGAGTGAAGTCTATCGGCTTTTTCCAAGCTTCTTCAAATATTGAGACCTCCACAACACAAGACAAGAGAAGGGTTACAAGGAACCACCCCACCCTCAAACTCGCCCGACACCGCATATATAAAACTCGACAGCGCACATCCCTCATCCCTTTTTCCTTTTTTACAGCCACTTCGATGAAAAAGGACCAAAACGAGTCGTCCGAGCGGTCCGAGCTTGCAAACGCGAGTCCAATAAACTAAAACCTACGTGGTACTTACAACTTACTTTACAGTACTGTGCTACATCAAAGCAAAAAACCATCCAAAAAGGACATGTGACTGTCCACTCGAGACCATTTTTAATTCTTTTCTCTTTTAGAGCTGGTAATAGCTAGTAATAGTAATATAACAGCGGTATCAGCTCCTTTAACGCCACTTCTTCCAACCACGCGCTCCAGCGTGTTCCAGCACGCACTCCGGACCTCCGGACACTGACATTCATTCATTGCGACCTTGTTCCACCGAATGTGAGCTGGCCAGGCCCTCTGTTTGAGTTCGGTATACACTACACACCGTTAGTGCTTTCCTGTGTCGCTTCTTCTCCTTCCAAGATCTCTTTTCTTCCCACTAAAGAGCAACTTCTGTGGAACAACCAAGGAAAAACTCGCTTCAATGCTCACTTTCGGACCCGTCCGGTGTGCCAAATTCTTTCTGGCTTCAAATGTAAAGACGTTAAACCCTGTCCTTTCGATTCCGTGTTCTTTGACTCAAAAGAAGAAGATTAGGGCTCGGGAGTCGTTTATGTAAGCATTCCCGTACTCGTCACATTTTTCCCTTTCTTTCACAAATCTCCCACCTCAAGACCTCGGCGCCACCCACGCCACACCGACATTACCTTCAAAGACTTCCCAATGCTGCTCCCTCTGGCATGAGCAACTTGAGGCTGCCTATAAATAGAATTTTGCTTTGCTCGCAGTGATTTGACAGATTCCAGGTAATCATTATAGCAACGAATTCACAAAGCGATCTACCGAGAAAAAACACAGGGTTGAACTTTTTTCCTTTTTTAACGTTTTTGTTTAACCTTTTTTGTTAACTCCTACTATATCATTACCTATTCCGGTGAGTTGAATTTGAAAGGCTGCTGTTTCTTTTTCCGCTTCTAATACCGATTGGGATTTTTTCTCTAAAGTGCCTATTGACAGTGGCGCTTCTGTTGTTCCGTCGTGAATTTGGCTTGTTTTAGGAAAAGAGGTATTTTTACAACCTAGTTTGTTTCTCCCTACGGATTCTTTATACCCGGCAGTTCGCTTTAGTCCCTCCCACTCGGGCTATAACCTTGCATTTACATAATTACTACTCGACACACACATTAAGACTACCCTTTCTTTACGATACGGCAGCATCGCAACTAGACAGTAACCAGGCTACTCTACTTATCTATTTGAATCCCAATTAAACCCACGCTATGCAGAAGCACTCTACCAAAAACTGCAGTGGCATTTTCCCAAAGCATTTTTGTTTAATCTAAGCAGGTGATAAACATAAAACAATTCTAATCAAGCAAAAAGCATACCGTTTTCCTAGGGAAGAACGGAGGCCACATTCGAAGTTCGTGTTTAACATCTCGACGCAAAAAGTAAATAAAAAACTCACGTGACTTCAGGGACGCTACTAAATATCGAACTGCGAATCTTTCTCATAAATATAAACATATACTTTTTATTTATTTTTTTATATATGTATAAAAGAACGGTGGGGGCTGGGAATCCCTCAAACAGGATAACCCATTTCGACTTCCGTCAAATAACAAACTAATAATCTCCCCGGAACTCAAAGGCAATTCCGACCTATCTCTCCAAAAGCACAAACAAAATATAATCTTGATGGAAAATCCTAAAGCTATGGTAACAACGTGCACAACCATCAGGACGAACCGAAATAAACCAACATAGCGTTCTTCCCACGAACCCACAAACTTGTTACATGCGATAAACGCAAAAAAGCCTCTTTGTACACTGTGCATCATAAGCGTGAAATTGTGACGGGGAAATGTTTTGCCAATATAGCTATTTGAAGCAAAGAGGCGTTGTGCAAACGGGAAACTCTCAATTATAGTAGAAAAAGTTGGCGCGGCCATTTTGTCATTGATGAGTTTTCGGTGCTTTTACGCTCTGGAATTGGCTTCGTCTAGTGCTCCGCTCTGTTTCGCTCAAATGAAATCGTAACACGCAACTACAACCAAGCGAATCGAGATGGGCTTCTCCAATGGTAAATAGTCAGATACTTATATCGCAGACAAAAGCGCCAAGACCTCATTTGCAACCGTTTATGGACCTACCATCCTTGGTCCAATTTACTTCGCCATATGACACGGCAAACTGCTCCCAATAAATTGTCCAGTATTTCGGTATACATTTCTGCCAAAGGGGTCCTATTTATCTCTCCCTCATAAATTCAGGACCTTCCTATTCCTTATTTTTTAAATCTCATCTCCTCGCTGGTGAGCAGCATCCCCAAGTTGAAAATGTCCAGCCAAAGCTATTTTTGAACGAATCATACTTTTTTCCTTTCCATGAATGGGTTCACCGTTCATACTAAACACTGTTATACATATCAAAAGATACCCAGACACACACAAAAAGATGAATTTTTTCCATGGCTTAACTTTAAAAGCGACTCATCTTCCCAACTTCAAAGCTGGGTTGCAAAAGTTTCGGGGAGATCTTTTATTAGCACTATCATCATTAGTACTTGCTAAAGCACCTGCCAAGTCTAATTTAATGACGATGTAGTCCTCCAGTTAACAGAAAATGAAAAGAGCGAGGTTGAGGGATGCAAAACGGAAAGGGGGCACAAGGGATTTGGAAATTATGTACAACGAGTCCCCAAATACGTGTCCCTTTCGCTTTTACTTGCTACTTGAACTCGATCCCACGTACGCGTATTTATGTATAACAGGGACCCATGCGCTCCAATATAGTGTCACGCTACTCATACTAATGGATAAATTGCCGGAGCGTAAATCTTGTTCTTGCACACACTACATTTCTATTTTCCCCCTTCTTCTCCGATCGGATCTCCTAAAAATCCCTTACATAATAACAACATAAAAAAAAGAAATTGCTAACAAACCTCCCCTATCTTCATTTCCCTTTCCTAACTCTGTATAGCACATATGAAATATAAAAGCAATAGCAAAAAGCAACCTAATTAAGGAGTAATCCCTACAGATCCCCCCTCACATGCTTCGGTCTCTTCCCTATTTTTCTCTTCGTCTAACAAGTCCGATGGCTGTTGCTTCTTCCCTGTCCAAATGAGACCAAAGGTCCTTGAAGAAGACAGACCTAAACTCAAGTTGGGATTCGATACGAGATCCCGATGGACCGCTGATTGGATTGCCTTTGGCCTCTGTGTACGTTTGGTGCTGCACCTTGCCTCCCTTTTGCTTCGCTTATATGCTATATCAAGTGAGGTGGATAAAAGAGGCAGCAAATAAAAGTAAAAGCGGGTTAATCAACATCATAGCATAAGGATCAAGCTAAGCATAGAACAGTTTCATTCCTTTTCCTTTGTTTACCAGGCAGAGGAGAAGACACACAACAAAGACACGGAGCTCGCGGGACTCATTTCGTCTCCACTCTCCAGTATAGAAAGTAAAGCTCCCAGTCTACGTATGCCAGCCTGGGAAAATGAAATAAGCGTTCTCACGGCTGTCACAATTGTGCCACACCAATTACGTAACCAGTGACTTGATGCCGCTTTAAAGTGAGTTGTCTTACGTTGAAGATCCTCGCTCTGCACTGTGCAGATCGCCCACACACGCTTCCCCTGTGTATTCTCTAAACATCCAATCCGTTTGGAGGGGGGGGGGGACAAAAGCATGTACGCAACTGCAAATAACACCATGCCTCGCAATACTCAGCCACAGCCACACCGCTCAGATTCAGCAGCTACTTCATTAAATCAGACACAAAAGCACATTTCAAACTCATTCACTCTTTCAACTAAGAATCGCTTAAGAACGAAAAATATCACATTTTCCGTACGTTTCAATGGTTGGCTCCAATATGGTCCAGAAACCCATAACTGTTAAACTAATACCTAGGCTAATGTCAATGAAAAATCAATCGAGCTCAACTAGGCCCAGAACTGTGAATTATTGACGGGGTCCAGACACCAGTGAAGGCTCATTTTAATTAAGCTTAAACCTTTTCAATCCTTGTTATTTACGCTTAAGGCGTACGTGAAAATGTAGCACTTTCACACGGTTAAACACTTTCCCCGTCACAAAGTCTTTCCAACGGCAAAGGATGGACGTTTTTGCGTACATATTTGGTCAGTGAAAATGTTTTCAGAAAAAAATATTGAAAAATTATTGTTTCAGGGAAAAAATACTGAAGTAATGTAGAGAGGATGCTTTCCTTCTATCCAGATCGCTCATGTGTTTGTGTTTTAAGGAGAAAGAAAATTATTGAAGCGAAAAGGGATTCTTCTTTCATATCCGTGTTGTTTACTTTCCAATCGTACTGTATCTGAGTAAAAACGTTTTCCGAAATGACGAAATATGCTTATTTGTCACTTGCGCTTAACTTAATGAGCACTAAGGTGTCTACACGGGACTTTAACTGGAATTAGCCAATGTTCGTTAAAGTTAAAAGAGATGTAACAACCTCATGAAATGGAAAGCTCAATCAACATTAATGCTCATTAACCTGAACGAAGTTGTTTCTAGACGATTCACTTAAGTGGGTTTAACTCAAGGTAGAAGGAGTTAATTGACATTAACTTGTCCCGTCTAGCCTAGGCATAAACTAAGACCTTACATTTTCGCCGATAGTTAAATTTGATGTTGCTTTGCAAGTCAAAAGAGAAGCATGCTTGTTGACTCTAACGACGCTATAACGATAAGTTTGGGAAGATAAAAGGTTATTAAACGCTTTAATGAGTCCATGACTTTTGCTTTGCCTTACCCCCAGTTATTAACGATTGCAAATCACCATCGTTCGTTAGGCAAAAAAAAAATGGATCGATGGCATGAAAGACGAACTGGGAACAAATATTACGTTGTCTACTACGAAGCTCGACCTCAGGGATAAACATACCTATGTGCCTGTGTGTGTGCTACATAGAACTTTAGTGTAGCCTGTATCGATTCGAGTTCCTATACACTCATATTCTCTCCTTAATGCAGCTAAACGAGCTATCACGGCAGATAAGAACTCTCTCGGGTCGCGGGAGCATCCTCCCTTATTGAAAAGCGAACCAACTTTAGGGGTTTCACACGTCCTGTTCTATTCTTAATCATAGTAGTTTGCTGTTCAGGCGGAAAACGCAAAACTTTGAGAAACCAGATCCATAAATGAAAATCACTTGAAATGACGATCGATCCCTTGGTACTTTTTTTCGACAGCAAACGCACATCATGAACATCACTACCAGATGCGTCAAATATAATGCCTAAACACTATAACCAAATATACTAAAACGCAATACTACAATCACACGTGTACAAAAAGTCAAAAGTCGTAAGGCCGAGAAAAGAGAGAAAGGCGTTAAATGCAACCACAAAACTTAAAAAATAACACGGTGGAACCTTGGCAAAGCCCACCTTTCGATGTCCTTTTACATTCCCTAAGAAGTACACACTTAAGAGTTTCTCACAACTTCGTCGCACTTCATTTTTGGGCACCAGCAGGTGTCACGACGTCAAACAGACAGTGCAAAGACGCCTCACACTAAAAAAAAGCCATATCTTTTTTTACAGTTCTTTTAAAGCACTTTTAAGGCTCTCCTTTAATACGCCATAGGCCCATCTATCAACTCAGCCGTGGACAGGCCACATGAAATTCACCCAGGCCCAACTTCGGCGAGGAGAGATGGTCGAGAGACGCCTGTACCCCAGACAGACAGACAAATGCAACGCAATTACGGAACAAGCATCATCAAGCCATGACAAATAGACGGAACGCTACAAAATTCCTAATCCTCGAAAGTGCCGATTTATATTTCACTTCAAGAGTTCTTTCCCTTTTATTTTTTTTTCAATTACCGTGTCACGTACTGTACAGTACTCGTAATTAGTATCGTCATTATGGACGAAAACTGGTTCGCAAAGTTTGCTTGACGTCGAAAGCCCCTTCCCGTTAAGCTTTGAAGTAGAACGATATTTTCAACCCCATTGGCTAGCCTTTCACTGCCATTGTGACGATACTTCTTTCTAGTATTATACTGTACTAAAGTACAGATCTTTGCTATCAATCCTGTATCCCTTTTCTTTTCTTTTTCAAGTACTTTCAAGTACAGTACTTTGCTATCAATCTATATCTCTGGAGAGGAAATAGACGAAAAATGTGAGGATTAGCTGTGGTCGACATGCCCCGGCACAAATTTCATGGTCCAAGTTCTTGCCTTCTGGTGCTTTGGAACACATTCGACGAACAAGTAATTAATCCTGCGGCATCACGAGCAGAAAATCAGTGGTCAGATACAACTCCCTCAAAAGCTGACGGAAAAAATAAAAAAAAATCCAAGTTTAACCCGTTGGAAAAGTTATGACATCATAGGAGTAAGAAGACTAGGAGGCCCACGTATAAAACTCGATCAGGACTTTCGTTTTTCTTCCCTTCGTGGACAAAAACGATGACTTGATTCGACGGAAAAAGTCAAAGACCCAGGCGGGGCTGGAGGGGCGAACACGGCTAGTGCTGTATACAGAGCAGGGATCCCAGAAAAAGGGTCGAGGAAATGAGAAGCTTATCTTCCATCTTGGGGGAAGCCAACCAAAAAGCTTAGGTTATATGTGTGTCTGTCTCAAGACTCGAGCATCCTGTCTCCTCCGCGAGATTCCCCCGTTTACTGTTTACCTCATCTTTTCCAAGTCATACTTCCGCGAACCTAGTTATCTCACCCTCTTTCTTCCTCGCCCAGAAAAGAAAATTTAAAAAATAGAAAGAAAACCCTCTAAGCTAGCTTGCGTACTACTAAACAGCGACCTATTGCAACTTGCAAGCAGTATGAGATGCATGGTTAGGATTGCCATCTACCACGCGACGAATAGGAGGTGCAAGAGCGTCTCTTTCAGATAGCTTTCTTACTTGCTAGTCCCTCGGGTGACATCCGAATTTTTTGCTCTTTGATTGCTAGCATTCCCCTTAACATTGGTTAGTTACAGGGAAAGCACGTCACTTTTTCCTCGTAAGGGTGACATACGAGAACACAAGCTATAGCAAGTAGACGCCAGAAAAAAAATATTGCGTGTAACCTGGAAGTTAGTCTAAGGGGGCCGCTGGTTCCGCTCCCGTTCTCGCACCAGCAACACCAAACGCCCCCAAAAGCTTCCTTTACTTCATTATAGTCCTGTCACTGTCAATCCGGGAGTTAAGGGTGTTCTTCTTATACCTAAATTTATCTGTTTTAGGTAGACTCCCAGCAGAAGTCGCATTTTAGGACTTTACACAAAGTCTTTTCGCCAGAAGTTCGAGACAGCCAATGTCACTTGACGTTTCGTGACTATTAACTCGTTGTTCTTCTACACCAACCCCATTTTCTTGTCTCAATCACCTTACGACTACAATCTGGAAACGACAACAGCCGCGCTGCTCCCCTATGAGCAAACAAACAAGAGTCTGGGGCGCTTTTAGAACACTTCTTTCTTCCCCATCTTAGTTGCTAATTTTCTCTCCGCTGCTGCTCCCAAGCAGCTCGTGTCTCCCAAACCACATTTCATTTCCAATTATCTTACTGAGGATCTTAAAGCCCATGTTTCCTCATAGCAAGACAAAAGCTAAACAATGCTCTGACCCAAAATAAGACAATTAGGTTTCGGTAAACCCCTCCTCCCAAAAAAAGAAAAAAAACCCTCTAATTTCTGGAGAGAAGTCCGCGAATTTGCTCCAGTATCTCAAGATGCTGCGTCATTTTCTGGAATCTAACTCCCAACACAGTTGCCTTGGAGAAACACCCAAAAAAGAAAAATTTAGAGAAAAAAGGCCATTTCGTGTTTGTGTGGGGTGTCTCCTTTGCTTCCAAAAGCCAAATCCCTAGACACTTTTCGGCTAGAGCATTTCGGTGAGGCGAGTAGAAAACCCGGCAACACGGAAAAGTACTCTACCTTAGCGTCGTCATCGGCATCAGGCTTGACACGTCCGGTGTTCTCCAAACAAGCACTGTCTTCACGGTCTCCCGAGCCAAAAAGCCTTTTATGCCGCAACCTTCTTCTCTTCTATTCTTCTCGTCTTTCCCTCGCTCTCTATTTCTGAATTGCGCTTCTCATTTGGCGTCTCGGTCTCCCAAACTACACGCGACTGCTTGTTCCCCGGACTTTCTTTGCTTGGTCGGTTTCAGTTTCAAAGGAGGCCTCGAGAAAAAGGCACATACCAGTAAAACGAACCTTATATACCTAACACAAGCAACTCTGCCTACTCATTCTATAGTCCATGCAGAAATGGATAAAAGTTGTAGCTATAGGAACTAGCATGGGCAAAGCACTAGAGCAACAGTGGAGAAGCAAGATCATTACAGAACTGGACCGTGTCAGGGGAGCCTGGGTACTCTTCCATAAAGCTAGATGCCAGGAAGGGGTACATTTATCGCCAAAATTCACCAAGTTCACTCCAGCTTAACCCTTGCCCCAGCTAAACCCTGGCAAATCTACATAAAGCTGCTTTCGAAAGCCAAGACTTATTTTTCTCACAACTGTTGCAGAGAAAAACGATCACCTTAGCCCTTTGAGCAATAAAATAAGCCGTCCAAAAATGTGTCCCAACTGCCTTTTAAAGTGATGTAGATACAAGAACGACTCGACAAAAGGACTACGGTGTACCCGGCTAAGGATTACAAACCCCTCAGCTTACCTAACCTGTTCTTAAGTCGAGTCGTCCTTATGTCGCGCTGCCCTATTAAACTCGCTCATTGACGGAAAATTAGCTAGTAGTAGCGTGACCGTTGTATGTACAACAAGGAAAGGTTCATGTACTGGCCTACACGTTCTGAGAAGACGAATAATAGAGCCAAAAACAACTTTAACGGACACGTGACTTTCACCTTGGAGCTAGGCCGGTTGACGCACGGCTGCCATTACTTATCATTAGGCCAGCTACAAAAATAATTATTATAATAAAGCTCTACCAATATTTGCTGTCCGTCCTTGTTGTTTCTATAGATACGCACATAGTAATTAAGCAATTAAAAGAGATACCTTGGCTGTCCGACTCACAAATGTATCCATGGTATCCGAATGCATTGTTAACTGTTATAAATATGGAAATATATGATGCATCTGTGGCTTCCCGACCGAAATTTTAGATGCCAATAATTCTCGAACGGTTAGTCAGACCAATTTGAAACAAAAGTTCATCGATCTTACAAGTATTTCAACTACAAGTAACCATCAAAATCTAAATACGTAGTTTTCGTAGCTATTGCCTTTTAAGAGTCCAGCTGTTATTTGAGCTGAGCAGCATAGCCGTTCACGATTTTCATAAAAAAGAAACTTTTTTGTATTAATAAGCCGTCTGCATAACTAGGTTCAGTATAAAGTCATCGCACCCGTACTCGTCCTGCCTAAATACAGCAACGATTTACACTTCCAAAGAAAACTTGGAAAGAAAAAAACGCCCGTCACTTCCACAAACTTTTCGCTAAAAAAGAAGCGAATCTAATAAAAGGCTCTTTTTTCATAAGCTGGCAACTGGAAGATAAAAAGTACCTTTGTTTTCTAAATTTGGGGCCGGATATTACCTCCAGCTTCTCTTCTCTTCTCATTTCGTGGAACGAAAGAATAGAAAGGGAAAAAGACCTTGGATTTCTTTTTCTCATACTCGATTTCGATCAACTCGCTAAGAAAACAGAATCTGAAATAATTTTTTATTTCTAGCACGTGCATGCAAGTACCGCCTCTCATCCAGCTTATGGACCGGCGTACTTACTCCAAACTAGAGGGAATTCCTTCCTCCACACTCCAAAACTTGACAAGAAAACGAGAAGAAGTGAAAGGGATGAAAAAAATGCTAATCGCGACGCTTTCGGCACTTCATTTGAGATACACAGGAATGTGCACAGTACGCTATCTCGGTGGGCTCCATTTCGCCCCACACTAGAGCTGAAAATGAGCAGAACGTTGCGTCATCCAAACTTGTTTTCGCAGCTCAAATTATCTGCTTTGCTAGTACGCGAGCAGATTGACACCTGATCCCTCCCCTTCCTCCTTCACCTACACCCCAAATTTCGCGAACGGGTTTCTGTACTAAGACCCCCCTTTTGTCATACTATGCACTACCATCACTACATCGACATATACGTCAAGAGAAACACACACACACATGCAACCCAAGAAAGGCGGCTTAGGATATCGATCCAGAAATAAGGTAAGGGGGGAGTAGGGAGCGAAAAGAGAAGGTGCTTAATGACTGCGTTAACGCTAAACCCCAGGCCTTCCCATTGGGAAAAACTAGTCGTCATCTATCTTAAAGCTGCTGGCCCTTTCCTTTTTTGTTGTAAGTTGCAGAAGTTGGTGTTGCCGGTTGCACTTGCAACGAGAAAAAACGTGGCAGCAACTGTGTTCAACGCCTTCAACGCTCTGCTCACGGACTCAAAAAAAAACAAAAAAGGAGCAACGTGATTTTTACTCTCACTTTCGTTAAACCTAAAAGGCACCAGAAAAGTAATTGAATCAACTTCTTCACTGGTTCTATACCGTGGGAAAAGCTACACCTCCAATAAAAAATTAAATAAAAAATCTTTTCTGAGGAAACTGCTGACTGCATTCGCAGCCAACAACATTAGTTAGAGGTTTTGCTCTTGCTCTCTTGTTTCCTAAAAGCAGACAATGAGATTGTGACGTGACTTCGAGAATGGGAAGGCTAGTAAAGAAATACTGTGCGTTCAAACTCAGCGAGTTAAAGGGAAAAAATAAATACAATAAAACTCAAAAGAAAAACTGTAACTCGATCATCTCGTTCATCTGCGAGTTACAAGAAACGGGAAAATATGAAAACAGGGGGCTAAAAGAAGCGACACTTTGAATACCGGAAATAGGAATAGGAAGGGAAAGGAGAAAACAAGAGAGAGAGAAATATTGAAGTTAAAAATCACATTTACTCCTCCAAAGTGAGGCGTGTTCACTTGAAGCGTCTTGTTTTCTTCGCCATAAATTAACGCTGTTGGAAGAAGCCAGACATTTGGCCAAAGAGGCCTGAGAATTTATGAGCCTAAATTGACGAAAATTGTATGAGAAGAGCCCAAGTTTCTTTTTCCGGCGTATACAGCGCAACAAGACATACGGACAAAAAGGTCCTCCAAGATAAATCTTTTCATTTGTCAAGTTCTTTTTCGTCTAAAATAAAACTTTACAAAATACACAGAAAACAACAATACAGATCGACCAGATTTAGATTTTCCTATCCGTACTTGCACAGCTGAAGGAAAACGATCTTGTCAATCTGAACATAATATATTCAAAATAAAATAATAAAAATAAAATTTTAAAATATACATAGAAAGCAAGAGTACAAAACGGCCAGATTTTCCTATCGGTGCTTGCACAGCTGAAGGAAAATGACCTCCATCTGAATTAAATGAAACAGAAAATCCAATAAAAAATATAATTAAACAAAAAAACACAGAAAGCAAAAGTACAGATTGACCAGATTTTGCTATCTGTGCTGGTATAGCTGAAGGCAAACGAGCTCCTCAATCTCAATAATTTGCCTCTCTTTGATTGCGTTACATCTATAGCTCCAGTGCAGCGTAAGAAAGGGATTGTCTATGTTCAGAGCAAGAAGGCAAGAAAAGCGCCAAGAAAGTTGGGTCCTTCTCACAGTCAGCGACAACCAACTTTATCTTCGCGTTTCTTATTGCTTTTTTGCTCTTGTTTTGGGATTCGCTAACAGGTCCTTGGTTTCCCGCCTTACATAAATAAACAGGCGGGACGCGTTTGCTATCCGAAACCCATACATCCATTGCCGGCTTTAAAACTCGTTTTTTCGCCACTTTTTTTGCCAAGAGTTCTTCTGTGATGGGCCACTGCGAGCCCTTTGAGCGTAACTACAATTCATAGAACGGTGCGCGATCCTACTGCCCCATAAACAACTTACTTGCAAGCGAACAAGTCAAAAAGTCATATTCGTTTTGCTTTCCCCGACGCTTTAATCTTAATTTTGGGGGTATCCTAAAAAGAAAATGTCATCTTCATACGTTCCTTCCCCTGCCACACAAATTCTCCAGGCGCCCAGTTCCCAGTGTCAATCTAACTCAAACAACCGTTTATTTTTATAATTAAAGAAGGGGGAAAATGGCAAAAAATAGAAGGCATGCACGTCATTTGAAGATGGTCGAGCGACACTAGGCGAGGAGGGAGCACAAGTACAGCCAGAGACCAAAATGCCAGGCTGTCTTGTCGGGTATAAAAGTTGCGGATATAAAGAGCTCAAAATAGCGTTCTCGCCCTCCGACTTGAATCCCTGCTTTTACAGACCCTTCTAATAGTATACATACTAAACCAAAAACCAATCCTAAAGTCCTACCAACTTGGTGAAAGTCAAACACTGTCGTAGATCAACCCCAAGATACAAAAATTTCCGGTATAACCCCAGCTTATTGACTCCGCCTTTTTTTAACCATCTCCGTTTTCGGACGATAATAAATCCTAACCATGTTTAACGTGACATTTGCTTCTTATAATTGCTTTGCAACCCTTAACAACTAGTTTTTGTGCAAACATAAATCGAACCCAGAACATAAACTTGCTTAAATAAAATTAACCAAATTAGAAACATAAATTACAAACATCCTTTAGTCTCTAACGAATTAGAAGCTGGCTTTAAAGTTTCAAACGACCTCTGACACACCGCTCAAATTCAGCAGCTACTTCATTAAATCAGACACAAAGGCACGTCTCAAACTCATTCACTCTTTCAACTAAGAATCGCTTAAGAACGAAAAATATCACATTTTCCGTACGTTTCAATGGTTTGGCTCCAATATGGTCCAAAAGCCCATAACTGTTAAACTAATACCTGGCTAATGTAAATGAAATGTCAATCGAGCTCAACTAGGCCCAAAACGGAGAATCGTTGACGGAGTCCAGACGCCACTGAAGGCTCATTTTAATGAAGCTTAAAACTTTCCGTTTCTTATTATTTACGCTTAAGGCGTACGTGAAAGTGTACCACTTTCACACGGTTAAACACTTTCCCGTCAAGAAGTCTTCGCAACGGCAAAGGATGGATATTTGTGTGTGCACATTTGGCCGATGAGAATGTTTTTACAAGAAAAAATATTGAAAAATTATTGTTTCAGGGAAAAAATACTGAAATAATGTAGAGAGGGTGCTTTCCTTCTATCCAGATCGATCACTTGTTTGTGTGTTAAGGAGAAAGAAAACTGTTGAAGCGGAAAGGGATTCTTTCTTTCAAATTTGTGTTGTTCAGTTTCCAAACGTACTGTATCTAGGTAAAATTTTTCCCGAAGTGACGAAATACGCTTATTTGTCAATTTGCGCTAAGGTCTCTGCACTTAAGTGGGATTAACTCAAGTTAGAAGGATTTAATTGAGATTAACTTGTCCCGTCTTATGGCCTAGGTATAAACTAAGATCTTAAAATGTAAGCCGATAGTTGTTAAATTTGATGTTGCTTTGAGAGTCAACAGAGACGCAGACTAGTTGACACTTAACGACGCTAAAACGACAAGTTTTGTAAGAGGAAATTTTATTAAACGCATAAATTAGCACGACTTTTTACTGCGCCTTAGCTTCATGTATAAACCATTAACCATTAAGTATAACAAAAACAGGAATGATTTTAAGGCGAACATCAACGATTAACAAGTTTTCCGTTGACGAAGTACGGGTTAAACAACCATAAATCATTAGCTAATTCTAAAAATAACGATTACACTGCATTTGATAACTAGAAGAATGCTTCACACAGACATATTTCCCAACCAAACCAAAGAAAATCCTTCACCATCCTTCAAAACCAACAGTAAATCCTCCACTCTATAGCCAAGAGGTCATTACGCCGGTGTCCTATGCACGACCATCTTCTCCGGAGACCGAAGAGAGCTTCATTGTGGCCACACACTTTGCCGTCAGCGCTCTCATTAACGATTATAATTATACGCATCCGGATGACTTCTCGTTTGGAAGGGGGGGGGGGGGGGGGGGGCTAAGGGTCTCTCTATTTCACGCATCACTCATGCTTTTCCTTCTCAGAACTCCTCAGAAAACCTCGACTTTCCGATAAGTATAAAGTATCCCAGCAAAACATACAACCTCTAATGAGTCTTGGCAAAGACGAACATAACTACGAGACGCACGTTGACACTAATGCGGTAGTACACGTAATTGCATGACTTTTGAATATTGACGTGCGTGACTACGACGTGACTAATCATGAAAACTCGGTAAATACTACGGAATAAAGTACGCGAAAACTGTCCAAAACGGTTACCCTTCGATTTGAATATTCTCGTTTATTCGTAAAGCCAGGGATCTAGAACTACTAGCTACGGGTGCGGAAATGAAATAAAAGTGGAATAACGGCTCGACATTACTGTGGCCAGTGAATGGAATGACCACCCTCGTAAGGTAGCCACTAAGTTCTGCTTGGTCAATCCCTCGTAACCTGACTCGGCAGGATCAAAGAAAGCGATCTCCCCTTCCCCTATACGTCTCATCCTAAGCCGGCGCATATACGCTGTCACTTTTTACGTCCCCTGCACTAAAATGCTTGCTTCCTAAAATTACTGCCAAAACACCAACCCAACGGGAGCATGGCTCAAGAAAAAAGGGACTTGACTAAGCTCTTTCCAATCCAAACACAAACTTTGGGTCTTTTGCGTCCACTATAGTTTGCATGGTGAGAGCGCATCTTTCATTCCCCCTAGAGACCTTACGTGTTTACAACCTTAGTAGCTTTCGGCAAGCAAATAGATCCGCGAAGAGTTTGAACCTTCTATGTTATACCTATTTTTTGTTGTTGTTATTGACTTAATCCGTCTATTGAGATCTTATACCTTGGAACGGGTAAAATGAACTGGGTGGATTTTTTTTTTTAAGGAGGAAAAGATAAGCGATATTAAAGGGTGATACGCACGTACCTCGCCCAAATTATCAAAGCCATGTTTGGATGCTATGACACCAGCCGCAGGTTTTCCGCCATGGACGTGCACTGCCCACTGATCCGAGTAAATAGGTGAAGGTGAGGAGGACGCATGATTTTGGTGATGGTCACTTGTAGTCCAGGTGTCAAGAGTTTCAAGGTCCGAAAGTTGTGATGCTGGAACTTGGATGTTAGTTGTGGAATTCACTGGAGTAGGAGAATGCGAAATACTGGTCGCGTTTACCACCACGTCCATCACATACACATGGACAATGCAAAGACACAGGCGGCCAAGGTAACTAGAAGTCCATCTTCGGCCCATACTTTTATACTGGCTTCTCCGTTTTTCTCGTTTGCCCTCGGAATTCCGTGTCACTTGGGCTGCAGAATTCCGCTCTTCACCGCAACACCAGGGCCCGCTGCAGACACCGCAAAACCACGGTTCCTGACAAAAGCACACCCACAAAGAAAACATACCAAACGAAGCACGTTAGTCACAATAAAAAGTCCATTTAGAAGTAATGGAATGGCTAACGAACTTTGTATAACAAAAACCTTTTGAAGGTAAGCTGTGAAGTCAGCGAGACCGAAAAAAGGCTCGACATCAACCTTAGCGAGCAGTTTAAGAGAAGAAATGTGCAAGAGGTAGGATAAAAATGTGTAAATGTGTAGAAGGGCTATTCAAGGTCTTCACTCTAGCGTGCAGGAACCGGAGAAGGTCTTTCTACTTGCTGCATGGCGTTAGCGGAGATTTTTACAGGCTCTTCAACCAAGAAGTATCAGAGAAACAGGCGCACCAGCCAAAAGGAGAGTAAAAAGATGGGAAGCACACAGGTAAGTACCAGGACAAGGTCAACAACAACACTGCTGTTTGTGTTATTCCTTGGGTTTTAACTAATTTTCTAGCATGATGATAATAACTAGGTAGAACATACAAGAAACTAACAAGAACGCTGTTTCACACACAGGGAGCATCATGGGAATAGACTGGCTTGGTAAAAATTTGGGCTTCGGAGTCAATCAAGCAGTTAGTTGCATGCAGGGGCGGATGTTGTGCACGAGTTGGACTAGAAAGTATTTTATTAGGCATTTTTCGCCCCTTTCCGGACTCCGGTGTTCATGAAGGACAAGGGGCGGATCGTGAGTTATTAACTGGAGCCATTACGTGCTCAAAGATTCGGCTTGTCTTCAAAGATTCTTGTCTTCTGTATAGGTCTTTCTTCTGGAGGAGTCTGAGAAGGCTTCATGAATCGATCAAACGCATCAGCACCTTTATTCTAGTATTTTTGTCGTCCTAGGGGTTGGCCTATATACTCGTCTTGTGTACTCTTTGTCGTGTCCCTCTGCGCCAGCGATAGTTTGGCACACGAACCAGGATGATAGCCGAGGCAGGGCTATAATAGTCGTAATGGTAACGGGACCAATGAGAACTACTAATCAAAGAGTTGTAGGGAGACACAGAATGGTTGACATCGAAACTAATGAATGTCTTCATGACTTTTGACCGATTTAAGAACCTGGGTTTATAAGTTTACAAATAAGAACAATGCCAGCATTTTTTCTAGCTCCTCTTCCGTGTTTCCCTTTTTTGTATACTTTTTCGAGAGGAATGTTCACAGAAGAGCAGAAATACAGCGAAAGATCAAATATACAATAGTTGTCTGTTTTCAAGGCAAGTGCACGGAGAGATTTTGTCGCCCACACTAGGCGTTTCCAATCTTGTGGGTTTTTCGTTGTTTTGGCTAAGGTAAGCGCTGCCGTATATGGCAGAAGTCTACGTATTTCCTGCAAAATATACGGGGGAAAACCTAGTATTCTACTGCTTATGATGTCGTGGTAACCTTGCCGGAAAAAACCTGCAAGCCAGCTGTCAAGTTTCGAAACCAATACATAGCAGAAAAGCACAAGCCAGCCAGCCTACTGTACTGTCAAGTCAGGTCCGATAGATGCTGCCTCAACCAAAATAACTTTCTTATCGTCATAGAACTAATAATCTTTCTAGGTTCTAAACACAAAGTAGAGAGACCGCTTACTCCGTTCCACGTAATCACGAACGTATTTTAATAATCAAGGAGAATGCACAATTCAAATTACCTGAATGTAAACTGCAATTCTGAACAATACCATAGAATCCACGCACACACTAGACCCCACCACCTTCTAAGCCCCTTGCCTCGTGAACACTGCGCTGCGGGCTACGAACGATGCCCGATGGCAAGGAGGAGACAAGCCGCGCCACGACCGACTACAGCGCCGACTCATTGCGTAAATTTTCAAGGCGACGGTGAATCCGCAAACTAAACTTGGACCTACCCGCCCATCAAAGAGACGGTGCGGGCTTTTTTAAACGACATTAGGTGATCTTTAACTGGGGAGCGCAATTAAATATGACCTATAAAACGAGCTGCGAAAAGGGTGACATGACTCGATTCTGTAGCAAAGAAAGACTTACGGAGATATAACCTTCCCCAAATGAGACTTTTATGATCCCAATGCGTGATAAGCAATCTAAAATTGTATGTAGGGCAAACGTGCGGCTTTCTTTTTGCACAACATATCCATCACCTCTCGGTTAACTTTGTTTTGGCCTCCGATAACGAAAAGGAGGATAAGCACGAAACTTGTTGAAAAATAAATTTTCTGCTGACTGTAGAAGTCCCACTCAAGTGAACCCCGAACGAATAATCAATAAAGCTGCCATATACCACGCGAGAAAAAAATGTTTTCGCAAGGCTTCTTTCTTCCACGAGGCGAAAGAAAAAACGATAAGAAGAAAAGCCAAGCCAACTTGGCCTTTAAAAGTATTTTGCACCATAGTAGGGCGTTGGGAGGAGGGTGGGTGAGATTTGCTTAAGCTATCCTAGCGTGCGAATTGTATTCATTTTGTAGCTATTGATATTCCAGCAGAAACATCCCAACATACCATCTATTCAAGTCGAGGAGCACCGAAAACAACCCACAAGAACACAATCAAGACTTTACATTAGCAACGTCAAACAAGCCTATAAAGTTAAACAAGTCTTGATTTCCGAAGTTATATATTAACTCGTGCTCCAAATACAACTTGTGCGTTCCAATGCCATGCACGTTTAGAGGGAAAGATGCAATTAGTTTTTTTTTTCTTGGGTCAAAGACAACTACGAGACTTACACAGATGATTACGGTCACAGATTGGTTGCGGCCGTACGATAGGGATTTTTGCAGCTAGTTTAGACTTTTTCTCCACGATAAAGAATGATATTCTTTTCGGTCTCGAAAATTTTCACTTCGTATAGTAATTCCGGATAGGGAAGTATTTTCTTCAAACTGTCCCAGATGAAGACTGCCACGTTCTCTGTCGTGCTTACTACGCTCTCAAAATGAGGCACGTCTTTATCCAAATTTTTATGATCCATTACGTCCATGATGGCCGCTTTCATGACTTGCTTCAAATCCGATATATTCATGACCATGCCTGTGGCCTTATCGACTGGACCTTTCACCGTGACTTCGACTACAAACCAAAAACTTGGATGTTAGCAAAAAGCTTCGGTATAGGGAACTTTCTCAATTACCAACATAGTTATGGCCGTGTCCATTGGGATTGTTGCACTTGCTATAGATCTCCCGGTTCTCGTCATCAGTCAAGGCAGGGCTGGGGAAAAGACACGAGAATCAATATATGTAGTTTTTTTCTTAAGTTATATACCAAAAAACCAAGAAGAAAAATGGAATTGTACCTATGCAATCGGTGGCACGCACTGAAAATCTCTTTCCTCGTGAGATAAGCCACAGGTTGGACCATTATGCTACTATCCGGGTTCTACAACAAAGCTCTCGCTTGCGAGTGACAGGACTGAAGGACCGGTGATGTCGGCGGCTTGATTAAGTGACAGACTCTTCCTTTCCCAGCCGTCAAACTCATGGAAAGCAACGACGTCCTTAAATACAAATAAGAACTTCAGAAGGTTGCTGACTTTTTTCTTCTTCTCTCTTAAGTAGGAGAAAAAAAGGCTTATCAACGTTCGAACCATACAATAGTATTGTATCAGGAGCTTACACGTAAGGGAAAAACCCAACGTGAGTGGGTCTCCCGGGGAGGGAATGTCAATTTTCTCCTCCAAAGCGCATGCAAATAGTTTAGACGCTTTAAAGCGATGATGTAGTTGAAACTTCCAGCTGTAAAAAGGGACTATATTAGGCCTAGGCTTGCTGGAGCATCGAACCAGGAGCAGAGCTTGGACATTGGAGCGGAAACATTGATACGACTTTCAATAGACATCACCCTATTTCCATATCATCTAGAAGATAGCTCTTTTCTCACGCGACTTGCTTTGCTCCTTTCCGAAGGTTGCATGCATACAGCAGTCGACCACACTGAATTTATCTATTCCCAACTTTCCCCAAGTTTCTTTATCATGCTTAGGGTTGACATTTGCATAACAAGAAAGATTGGCTGCGTTCGATAAAAAGCCCGGGCTTGTGCTTCAGAACCTGCAAATAAAAATCAACACGCGAGCAGTTAAAAGTTTTTTTCTCGTAGCGACACATGACTTTCAATTGCCCGCAAAATTCCGCGAATGATTTCGTGACTCCCTCAAGCCTCTTTGTACAAAAATAAAGAAACTTCCGGAGCAACAACATCAGATAGTTTGGTTTTCGAACAAGGCGAAGTGCAGCTACATTTTGACATGCTTTTAAGTTCTACAAACAATAGGAAAGATGTATCTAATAACACGCAGACGCGAAAAGTCTGTGCTGTTTCGAGTCCAAGAAAAAATCCCTGTAAGCTTCATATGTCCAAACGACACGGATTTATCAGACACACATTCTGTTTCTTTTCTATCCTGTGTCCCGTTATTCCGAAGGATTCCTTTCTTCCCATAAGCTGTAACCCGCTAGTCAATACTTGCCTCATCCATGTGATGCTTTGACGTTTGCTACCTAAACACAGTAACAGACTGAACGAGTAATACTATTGCTATAACTCCTATCCACTCTAGAAAAGAGTTTGTTAATTTTACCTCTCTGAAAGATAAAATATGTATAACACTTTAAAAACAAAACAAAAACAACTCACCTATTTCTATAAGATATATATTTATAGCTGTACAAATCTGCCTAGAACAGCTACAGATAACGGTCAATATAAAATACTCTCCTGTAATCATAACACAGCACAACACATAAGCACACGGTGGATAGTTTGATAGATACAGCACTTGCGCACTTGCCAGACAGACCAAAAACGTCGAGGCGTCGAGAAAACGGGTCCATGACTTATTCCCAGAAGCTACTACGCTGAAAATCGGCACATATTGTTACGAGGAGCTTCTGAAATATAAGGATCTGTTCGAGACAACGTCAGTACTGTTTTCTTGGGATTTTGTTTATATATTTATTAACATTCGCAAAGCAAAAATCTGAGCAATCTGTACTAGTGACCTGCTTCTATAAATGCAATCCTTCTCTACCATAACGTGTACCTTGACTGTATCTCCCAAATCTTCCGTTTCTTTACCACTTTGCCATTTTCCTTCTTTTTAATCGCAAACAAGTCTGGGTATTTGATGGTAAAATATAACCTTTATGACCTCGTTCTGCGTTGTGTGCAAGTTAAACACGAAAGCTTCCTTTATAGCATATATCCTCCCCCCCCCCCCCCCCCCCCCCCCCTCCTTTCCCGAATAGTGACGACACCAAGCAGAAACACTTCCTTATCTGAATAGACAATGCCTTGACATTAGACCTGGAATGTTTCAGTACTAGAACAGTAAGAACTCGACAGTCTGCTGCTACTTCGTGCTCTTTTTAATAGTACAGCTAATATCGTACAAACTTAGGAACCGAACCGTCCATCTTCCGAAATCGCCCTCTTTTACAATCATGTCTTGAGTAATTATCTGGGGGCTGATGTCACTCAGAAACGTGCATCGCATTGTACATGAGCGCTTAGTTTACCCTCAGACCCCGGACGCTAGCGATTTATGGTCCTGACAGCATTGCAGCAGTGAATATTTGCTGCAGTATTTGAGGAAGCTTTTGCAGTTCCATGCACACGAATGCATTGCCTGTTGGGAGCTCTTGAGACAATCTACGAAAAGAACACGAGTCAACAAGATATGTAATAAGTTATATAACTGACAAGTGAAACATCAGCGTGTTTTCTCACCTAACGGCCTGATCTCCTAAGGAGCCAATGAAAATCACAGCCGTTTTTATTTTCGTTGACTGCGTCAACGCTGTGGCCAGCGATTTCGCAGGAATGCCATACCGTTCCAAATTGGCGTCGGACAGGATAATGACGAAGCCTTCATCTATATCCGTCATCTTATCTAACCCCGCTATGGCTTTCGCCGTAGCTTCTAAAGTGTAATCGCCCGCTATACAATACTGTGAATGTGCGTGCATCACCTGTGAAGCCACACGTCGCGTTAACAGGATTAATTAAACGCTTTGTCGCGATACCTTTAATACGTCTAAACGTTCCTTCTGGTTACGGGGCGGTTTCTCAACGATCACAAGAGGTAATTGAGAAGCCTCCCCAGAATGGCCCATAATGTCATAACGGAATTTAACATCGTGTCCTTCTAGCGCTTCCATGAACAGCAAAACAGCTTCCATTTCTCGGTCCAACCGTCCGTCATAGCCGTTAAACCTTACACAATACAGTATCATACACTAACCTTTAACTCCATTCATCTAACGTCCTAAAACTTTTGAGATTTCGTAAAACGGCTGTCAGCCCTTGTCTTTTACCTGTACATGCTTCCAGATACGTCAACGACCAGCCGGAAATGTTTAGGTTTCGTTTGCGGAGCTCCTAACTCGGGTTCTTTGTCAGCTCGTCTTTTATAAATGGCTTTTTCGCCCGTAAGACCTATTAGATAGATATTCAACTTTTTACGGGCTAAAAGAAACTCGGCAAGATCAATAAGAAATATTTGTGATAAGATAAATGTATCCTACCTTCTATTAGCTTGGCGTCGTCGAGCTCTCCTATGGTCTGATGTCTGATCCATTGCCTCTCTTTGGCTTTGGCCTGCAAGCTATCCAATACCAATCGCAAAGCCTGAACTTGATCCTGTACGCCGCTGCAATACTGTTGGTACAATTCCGCATCGAATTCACTCATGCGGATCTCGTCCAATTTCCGACGAAAAGCTTCTTTAGCCATCTCATGGGCAGCTCTTTTGACGTGCTCGGGAACAGCCGCTTTTTCCGCATCCGGCACCTGTTCCGTTCAACCCCGTAAACAGGACTTTACCAATCAATACCCACTGGAAACAAGACCAGGAAAAGAAACAATCGTCATCTTTACCTGATAAACAGTATGTCCGGCGTCCAAGCGATAGGGTCCTCCTTTTCCGCCTAATCCGGCAGTGTCACGACCACCCGTGCCTCCAGCCCATTGATTACCGCCCACATGCGGAGAATTCTTCGCGTCAATCTTTCCCACTTTTGGACGAGACACATCCAAACCACTCGAACGTTGTTCCAACATCAATCGCCCGCCTTCGTCTACCAGGAACATGGAAGCGATTCGATTAATGTTTCAATTGCAATAAGCATTACATGGGGGTTTAGAAAATACATAAAAAAAATAAATATATTCTGACCACCAACTAGAGCACGCCACTGCCCAAACGACTTATTCAATACCGACGAAGATAATTCCCATAATCTCGCTCTTCCACCGAAATCGACGGTGAGCATCGAACCCGACTCGTCGTTACCAGCAGTGAGGAAAGGAGCCCCAATCATGGCCGATACCCTTGAGGTGTAGGGAAGGTAGCGGCTAGCCCTATAAAAAGAAGCGTAACGAGATTAATCTAAACCATATAGCATTAGTTTAAGTCAAGATTTTTACTCCGGAACCGGCAAATAGCGAATTTTTTTCCGAACTAGATCAACTGTTTGCAAATAACCAGAACTGTTTGGCACTTGTACATCCTTATCGACATCAGCTGCATCTAGTACGTTGACAACCTAGCAATATTGAACATAAATACGTAGAGAAAAAAAATCTTAATTTCCCAACAGTCATAAAAGCGTTTTAAGGTTTAACTCACCAACCCATGCTGGGTTAAAAACTGAGTCCGAATAATTTGCTGGTTTCCTGACGCCTTAGGCCATGCATAAACTTGCCCCGAGCTGAGTTCCGGAAACCCAAGAGCTACGCCACATACAGCGTGGGGTGAGGCTATTATTCGCGAAGGGCAATCCACATTCTGTTGCAGCGCAGCAGACAATTTCTCTTTGCTTAAGTTTTGTTGGTTACAATCCTCTATGTCAAGTATGTTGCTGGGATCATCTAAGGCACATAAAACGTTGGCACAAGGCATATCGGAATGGGACTTTTGCAGTAAAAATTTTCTACGACGCGAAACAACAAGAATGAGATAAAGGGTAGTCTTATTCAAATGAGTTGTGTACTTGTCTCCGTCGGAAACATAGAATGTATCTTGGGACACGGCGTGTAGCGCTGTAATGGACAAAGGCAGGCTGAGCTCGAAGAGTTTGCTTTGATCTAAATCCACAATTTGCATACGACTGCCACCTTGTTGATAAACGACCTGAATCATTCGTAAACGTTCTTAGAAACAAGTGAATTTATCGGGTATGACAAATTTTACCATTTGATTGGGACACTTAGCGTTGAAACCGTGAATTACAGGTTCTTCGTTCCCAAACGCTTGGGTGAACTTCTGTACAGCGGAGTTTAAAACCGAGTCCAATCCAACTTTAAATGCTTCACCTGTCCAAGGCTCAATTACAAACAATTGATTGGCCTAAATGAATGACCATAATTCACTCTCTTACGAGTTTTACGCGTAATTATGACATCTTTACATATACGTACATTCGCTTCGTAAACCGCTACGTAATTAGCCCATTCTCCCTGTAAGTTGCTAATGAAAAACTTGGGTGTAGCAGCATTCCACGTTCGCGGATTGGGAAAATGACGCTCAAGTGGCACTAAATAACCCAGATTAGTGCTCACGTCCCACGACAAAAGACCCGCTGGATTCGTTTGCAAGACTGTTACGCATTCGCCTGTTTTAGGACCTAATAAATAGTGCTCAGTACTCGAAATATGCTAGACTGAGAAAAGCAAAAGAACTAACGATGAGTGAGCAAAACGTCAACTAAAACAGTTGAATCTTCCAACGGTAAATCCCAATATTTCTTCTCTTCGCTAAAACGCACCATACGGGCCTCATTTCCTTCGCACTTAAACGGCCTGACAGGAAGATGATACGGCCCCTATAACATGCATAACGTAACCATTCCATGAAAAAAGGAACCAAGTTAGGGCTTATTATAATACCTTCAGAGCCATCTTACTTTCTTCGAAAGTAAGATGTGTAGACTTCGCTGAGGACCCTACATGCCACTGTCCAGCAAGTGTCGGTGCATGTAGTGCAACCCTAGTTATGAAAGCAGAGAAAATACATGTACTGGGAAAAACTTTATTCATATACTATCGGCTTTTACTCTTTGGCTAGAGATACATTATCAGGCGATGCCCCTAATGGAATGCCGTGTTTATGCAACACTCGTGCTAAAGTTTTTTGCACTTCAGGACTATGAGCATCAAAGTCGAACACATTACGGATAACACTCCCCAGTCCTTCTTTGGGATACAGCTAGAAAAGAAAAGAAAAGATCAAAAAGAAGTTACTTTGAAGGAGTCATAACGTGGAATATGTTGGATAAAAAAAAGGATTTACTTGAAGGTGCTTGACAATGTTAATGACTTCGCGAGTCGAATACGGATAGGATATTTGGCCTTGGTCGGCTAAATCGCGTAGCTCTCCGAAAGCTCCCACTAATGTGGTAAGGACTTTCTCAGGGACGCTCGGGCCGTATTGTTTGAGCAACGCCAACTCGGATTCGAAACTGGGATTATCGATAGCATGAACGCTGAATAAATCTCCTAGAAAAAGAGTCTTTTTTGTCAAACGGCTTTACAATCAGAAAATCTAAATGCGTTTACCCAAGACGCCAAAAAAGTCGTTGCCTAAGAAAGGGAAACCAGGTCTATTCGCCAGTACAACCATACGGAAATCTGGATGCAAAGGAATAAAACTCGCGTCTTCGGCGCAAGTTTTATGGGAAACAATTCTTCTCCCATCCGACAGAATCATTTCACCCGATTCCACTAAAGTCTGGAAACAAATTGCGGTTTTCACGTAAATTTTTTGCGGTAAACTACTTGTAGTTTAGATTTTTACTTTCAGGATGCAAGTGACGTGGGTAGGAGCTTTGTCAGCTTCATCTACGACGAGCACGTGACCCAACCTGGCTGCCCGAACTAAAGGCGAGTCTTCGTACACTATTACGCCAGATTTGACTGTTGGTTGAACAGTCAGACTCTGCACAGTAGTATCCCTAAGTTAAAGAAAGAAAAAAAAAACGGATACGTGAAGGTATCATCTTAATTTCAGTACATGAGTCACCTATGCAATTGAATATATTCGCGCGGTCGGTTGAGCAAGTTGAGTAAACGGTCCATGATTCGATTTTTCCCTACACCTTGGTTTCCTATGAGCAAAAGGTGCTCACCCATTTCAAAGTCTTGTAGTAATTCCTCCATTGCTTGTACATGCTTAAAAAAATAAAAAAAATAACTTCTATTCAGTTTAATTTCCTTCACAATTACCTGTTGAATGTCATAGAACAAGACTTCTGGAACTTTGCTGGTCGTAGTACCCTGAAAGACTTTGGCTTGCGTTTTGCCAATCGTCAAAACGCCGTTTTTAACAGAACAAGTCCTATCATCTAAACTGGTTTGCTTAGCGGGGGCCAATCCAGCTTCTTTCAACGCCTTGGATAAGGACTGCTGCGCAATAATGGGCAAGAACCTATCATAAGAAGATGAGTTAGTTTCTACTGATTTCTAAGTTATATAAACCTGGCCAAACAACTCTTCTGGACTTCTCTGAAAGGATTTTCGTGAGGGAAGTTCTTTAGACGCTTAGCCAAGCGAATGAGTTGTCTGGTTGATAAAGAGCCTGCCAAATTACGCCAGTTAGCGTCCGAGGAAATTCGCATTTTATGGACCAACTCCACAACCTCTGGCACAGCTTCAGGTAACGAGCCACACTAAAATGGTAAAAAAAAATCGGCAAAATTGTGGAAACGAACTCGTTAAACTAGTTAACTTGTACCATAGCTTCCAGGACAACCAATTCTTCCTCAGGCTTAAGCGGTCGCATTTCATGGAACAGAAAAAGCGACATTATCTCAGGTGTCAGCCACTTATTGTTGGTATCTTTATTATCAGGAGCGAGAAAACGATTAATTAACGTCAAAAAGTGGCAGGAAAAGCTTACTGGGAGGTTCGGCTATGCCCACCAGACGGAATTGGGGGTGGATCTTAAAGAGGCCTTTGTCTGCCATCTCACTTTCTATCAAGTTCATTTTTGCGGCTACCTCGATATATCTATCATGCCGCAATAAACGCGAGCCATCATAAAGCTGTAACTCACGGTCGTGCATTAAGCTAAGACCCAGGATTAACGAGATTACGGTTTATGAATGTTTTTTTTTTTTACCTCTGAAGTACAGTTAATGTACCAGGATGAGCACGATGTAAACCGTCCAAAATTGCCAGTTTACCTGACAAAGCTGCTTCGACCAACGGCGAAGAATGCCACACAGTATCGCCATTGGGCATCGTATGTCGGCGCTGCAGAAGGTCCCGACAAGTCATGTCCTAAATATATAATAATACAAATAATAATAAATAAAAAAAAAAAACATTTTAATTAATAAAAAATAAATCCAGCGTATTCAAAAGTTATGTAAAAATCAAAAACGAAAAATAAATAGAAAAGCAAAAGGCAGTTTTCTACGCTGGTAAAAAAAAAATAAAAAAAAAATCCAGTGTACTGCCATTGGGGATACGATTTCTATACCTGATAGAGAAGAATATGTTCTGCTTCGTAGCCTAAAAGAGAGGCTAGGTGTTCCACTACCACGCTTTTACCACAGCCACGTGGCCCAATAACTGCAAAATCGTGGACACTGTGAGATTCCATAAGTTGTGCAAGGAAATTGTCGGAATAGCCAGTCGATACATATTCGTTTTTCTCGGTGGTCGGCATGGTTTGCGTGCCTTTCGGAACCGAAAGAGACAGCGAGCTGTCTGAGCTTGTTAGAACGATTTCAGCGTGACTGTTGTCTGTTGGCTGAATAGAAAGAATACGCCAGGACCCTTCAATTTCTTCGGTTGAAATATGAAGGTTTTTGCACACAGCCAGGACAGATTTCTGACCCTCCTCTTTCAGAAATGACTTGTAAGGGTAGGCTCGGCTCAAAGCTTCAAAAGCTGGCATAAATGGACAGCTTTCCTAATAATAAAAATTGCAAAAAATGTTTTCAACAAGGTGTTAGGTTACCATTAACCGGGCTAAGAATTGCAAATTTTCCATTGGGAAGTCTGGGAGCCCTACGCTCGAGACATCCTCTAGTGAAAGAGTTTGTCCAAAGGATACGAGGTGACCCACTTGGTCAATGGACAATTTGGGTGCAGCAGAGGATACGTTTTGGAGTATTTCATGAAAATTCTCTCCCACGACATTTCGAGACTGAAACCTGGAGCGCAGAGGAGGATCTAGTGGATTTCCTGGATATTTCGGAACAGGGAGTCCCAGGGCTATCACGCGGAAATTCTCGCTTACTCTTTCTAAATGCCATCGCTTCAACTCTTCTGGTCCAGATTCCTATAAGCAAAAGTATTGGTATTTAAACTTCTAAGAATAGTGGAATTTACTTCTAAAAGTTTGTCATATCGATTGTGCGGCAATAAATGTCGCCCGTCATCCAAGTTCATTTCCCGGTTTTCAAGTAAGTTATTTAAAACTGGTAGTACATTTCGTTCCGCTTTTTCCAGTCCATCAAGAACCAGTACCCTACCATGAAGAGCTGCTCGGACTGCACACTACGAATGACACATTCTAATTCTAGACTTAAGAGAGTTTAAACGTGTAGAAATTCGTACCTGATCTACATAAAAAGCTGTACCTTGATGAATTTCTCGTCTCTGCTTCAAATCACTGTCCGTAATGTCTCGGGATAAGGCCACATATTCTACTTCACGGCCAGTCAGTTCTGCATAAGAGTAAGCTATTCTGCATCTTAAAGGACCAGGCCTGCCCAGCAAGAACATGTCTTGTCCAAGGTTGTCTTTCTGAAGCATCCATCTTAGCAACCGTAGGTACTCTTGACTTAGCGTTTCTGGTACTAAATGAGAAAATTTAATATTTAACGATACTATTTTTTTAAAATGTCCTACAATATTTGGAGGGAACAAACTCGGGTCTCTTTGGCTTCTTGATATAGCGTGCAACTCCGTCAATTATTACCTGGTCATCTAAAGTGATAGAATGGTAAATTAAGTTATAAAAGAAGGAACAAGAATAGGCATTGTAGACCTTTTATTGTGCTATAATGAAGGCGGGATGTGAAAGATGAGACAGAAGCTGAATAATGTGAAGATGAGTACCGGGATAAAAATGAATTCCGAACCCGAAGGATTGTGGTAACACTATTTGACATACCAACGGCTTTACTGGCCGTTAATGAGGCCGAGTATAGCATTTCGAATGCAGAAAATATTAAGTATCGGAATTAAAAATGTATGTTCAACGTAAATAACAACATTGCTGTTCGGCAGTGCACAACCGGAACAGGTAGCAAGATGGCACACGGAAGTCCAGAATTTCATGAATTCCTGAGTCTGAATTTCAGCGCTCGTAGTGGTAGTCATTCCCTACCAGAGAAAATGGGATAGTAAAGGGTATCCTACATCGTATTTTTGTAATTTAATTTGTATCTCCCATTGAATACGAATTTTTATTTCTTCCATTAAATACCGATTAAAGAATTATAGCAAAATTTAATGCAGTATTATACATTATATCAAACTCTATTCGAAAACATTACGTATCTGCGGAAACTTCATTTTGCACTTACTGAAAAGTCATGGACAATCTTCCGTTTTAGTGAAAATGATCACGGGTTTACATGTAAAAATTGTGAATGTAATTAATATTTTACTGACTTAACAGAGTCTGGTTTTGATATGAAAATATGTCTGATCTTAATATTTCGTTAAATCTTTAGGATTGTTTAGCGGTTACGAACCACACCCATCTTTCACATTCCCTATAGTCATGATTATATGTAGATACATCGAAACCAAACAGATAAAACGTAAATAAATATAGATAACCGGAAATATTAACAAATAAATAACTAAATATAGAAACAAGGAGGGAAAGCTTGGAAATCTGCAAAAATATAAAGGATATTGTTTATTAAAAAAAGAGCAATGGCTAACAATATAGAACAAAATGATTTGAAATGATGTGAATTAGAAAAATTGAAGCCATGCACTCAAGAACAAAAGAAAGACCGATTTCAAGGTTATTTGTGATCCGAAATTTGGTTCGACGAGTTAAGGTTGTAAGTTACAGCTTACTTAATAAAAAGAAAGATATTATATAGGAGTAAGAGACAAACAAGCCACTGTGTTTGTAAATTTATTTAGTATGGCAGCAAATCATTGTTATCGGTAATGTAAATGTTTTACAAGACTTCAACCCCTAGACGAATGTCAAGCGGTTACACGCGTCGACTTTAAAGCCTTTTTGGTGCACATAGCTCAATTTTATCTTTCCATGTCGCCATCAAAATCCGATAATAATCGGTTGATTCAATGTTGTTTTCATTCTTCAGACACATTTTCGCAGCTCCTGATCTCATCTCAGCTAATCCATCTTAAGTTGTTGTCATAGGTCATTAGTGTTGGGTTAACCAAACGAAAGTGTAAATACATATACGATGTTTACAGGCTAGAATTGTGTATCTATGTAAAACTCTGCACTTGAAAAAGAAGTATCTTCATATCGGCTTGTGATAAGCTTTTTATAATGCTATCAAAAGTACTTTCACTTTACGATTTCCCCCATGGGCCCCGTTGACAATATAATGGATGAATTGCGAGTTCCGATTTTAGTTGTTTGTTTGCTCGAGAACTATAGTTTTGCAAATTATTTCTACGTTGCTTAACGTATCAAAACCCGAAGTAACTATATACTAGTTAAACGTATCCGTATAATAACCGCATTTCCCCCTATTCCTTTTTTTGACAAAATAGCATGAAGTGGCATTTCATTTTAATATGCCTTTGCGGCTTTATTGCGTGCGGTATTCGACCCACGGAGGCCCAAGGTAAAACTTAATTGAAGGTCAACTGGACCATTGAAGCATAAAGCTTAATTACTTAAAAATTTAGATAGGAAAGTGGTCGTGTGCTATTTTTCTAGTTGGGCTGTATACCGGCCTGGCAATGGAAAATTCGATGTCGAAGACATAGACCCGTACATTTGTTCCCATTTGGTATACGCTTTTGCGGGTTTACAAAGCTTTGATAATACCATTTACATAATGGATCCCTACAACGATGTATATGATAACTGGGGAAAAGGGGCTTACGAAAGGTTTACTGGATTGAAAAATATCAACCCCCTCTTGAAAACATCGCTTGGTGTAGGAGGATGGAATGAAGGATCCGAAAAGTATTCCAAGGTAAGCATGCCTTTAGCTTAACATAACTTATTATAGCGTTAAACTTTATTTAGATGGCTGCTGATCCAGCCAAACGAAAATCATTTATCGATAGTGCTGTTGCACTTTTGCTCAAATACAACTTCGACGGAATGGACATGGATTGGGAATATCCCGCTAACCGCGAAGGAGCTCAACCTGAAGATAAAGTATGATGTAAGGAAACGACGGTACGCGTACTGATGGATAACCTCCTATTAGGAAAACTTCGTTGCTTTAGTACGAGAGCTAAAGGAAGCCTTTCAGCCTCATGGTCTTACATTGACCGCCGCCGTATCTGCTGGTAAGACTACCATCGATACAGCTTACGATGTTGTGGAAGTTAGCAAGTAAGAGACTGTAACACTATGACGTATTATGAAAATGAAAGATTCTAACTCGAATTAGATATCTTGACTACTTCCACATTATGTGTTACGATTACCATGGAGCATGGGAAACCTTTACCGGACACGTTGCACCATTGACGAAAGGCCCGCAAGACACTGGAGACAACATATATCTAAACATCGTGAGTTTTTTAAATGTTTGTCCGATATTCCAGCTCTGAAAGTAACAAACCTTCTTTTGCTTTCTATTTGGACCTATCAGGATTTTACGATAAACTATTGGCTGCAACTGGGTGCCCCCAAAGAAAAAATAGTCATGGGAATGCCAACATACGGTCGTGGTTTCGTATTAGATCATGCTGATCAAACTGGATTATATGCGCCGGCCAGTAACCCCATTCCCGCTGGTCCATACACTCGAGAAGCCGGAACTTGGGGCTATAATGAAGTAATACCACCCTTTAGAATAGGAGAATTAAATAGAAAGATTTCTTCCAGATCTGTGAGAAATCTTTGTCAGAAGGCAATCTTTGGACTCAAGTTAGGGATCCGTCCGTAATGGCTCCGTATTCGTATAACCCTACCAATAGATGGTGGATAGGCTATGATGATAGTGAATCCATTCAAGTCAAAGTACGTACAAATTTATCTAAAGAAGTGCTAAGTTTAACTTGTTTTTAAGGTGGAGTTTATCAAATCTTATGACCTGGCTGGGGGAATGATCTGGTCAATTGAAACTGATGATTTCCGCGGCCTTTGTCACGGCCAAGTGTACCCGATCCTTACGGTTATCAATCTGGCTCTCAACGGAGACATTATTACGCCCACCCATCCTCCAAGAACCACCACGACCCGAGATCCAACTGCTCCAACAGATCCGACCGTAAACATGTATTTATACATGGTACAATTTTACTAACTTTGAATCTGCGCAGACTATTACGACCACCGTTGGGCCCCCTCCAAATGATATTTGTCAAAAGGCAGGATTCGTAGCTGATCCTAACGATTGCTCAACTTTTTATGAATGCGTAGCCAATGGAAACGAATGGATTATTTATACGTTTCATTGCCAAGAAGGCACTGTCTTTGATCCATCAATTAACTCCTGTTCTTGGCCATATCTGGTCCCAGGTTGCGAAGATGGGTTACTTAGTCACAAACGCAGATTCTCCATTGCCAAATTACCTAACCGAAAATAAGGGCACTGATCCTCTCAATTGGCCCCATCTAAGACTTAATCTTATTCATATCTTCCTCGAATTCCTGTCTTGATTGTCTTCCGGCAAGTTGATCGTGATACAATGAGTCCCGAAGAAGTTCTACGGCTTATCTAGGCTTTGAAGCAAAAAATAAAACAAGACGTGGTTCATAAAGTGCTTCGTCATCTTTACGATTAAGGTTAAAGGATTAAAGAAAATAAATTACGCTATTTTCCAAAATGTCAAAATACACCAAATCCAGAATAAAAAATATTGTCAAATTGAATTAAACCTTACTTTCTAAAATGTGTATGCAAAATTTACTTAAATATTTTTGAAATTACACGCGATGAAAAGTGAATCCGTTAATCTTTGTGACGTAAGAGCATATTTTTCCTCCCTTCAACTTTCACTGTATCGAGGTTGTAAGTGAAACTCAACAGTGGTTTCGACTATAAAGTTTTCAGTTTCTTTTCTCTTGCAATACGTATATGGGGCTTTCTTCGGGAAAATTTTATGTTATCAAAGGTTTCGAATTTTTTTAGGTTCGTTTTATCGTCGTAATGGGATATTATTTTTTTACACGATTATACACTTAAGTTTATAGCTGAATATGATTACATATTTAGGATCTCAATTTTGTTAAGAAATACCATAATGCAAGAATATATTGCAAAGACAGAGAGTTTTACCTTGTATTTTGGACCACAAAATGCTGTTTCACTTTTGGCCGCTCAAAAGTAAAAAACAAAACGTTTCAAAATGAAGCGCTCAAGAATAAGTCTTTTTTGCTCAGTTTGAAGGGCATCGCGACACAACGACGATTCGACACAAGGACTACGGTACACCCGACTTAAGGACTACAAACTCCGACTATTGCCAGCTCTCCCGTTTCAAGATTCGTATCCCGTACAGCGGTTGTGTCCCGCGATGAAAAGCTGATGCAGCCTATGTCGCACGTGAGAACGAAAATTTGACGTGTATTATACAAACGAATCTAGTTTGAAGTTCCAATATAAGTTTGATACACTTCACGAACGGCGATGACTTCTGCATGAACTAATTTTACTGTTAGGTTTGGGACTGGGGTGGCGGCACTTGGCTTGGAACATGTTCCTTACCTTGAGAGTTTAAAATTAATTAATTTTCAGATTAAAGTTAATTAATAAGTAGAAAAGAAAAAGAATGTTTTTTTAAGTATCACAGGGTAAACGAAAGGTTCGGTGTCAGAGAAGTGATTCATGAAAGCAAGCATCGTACGACGATCACCAGTGGAGATTACACAAGCGGCTACTTGACAAAAGGAAAGACGTCGTAGTAAGTGACTAATAAGCCCTTGTTTTGTTAATTGATTGACCGGATTTAATCACGAAGAGCGCTGTCCTATCTGTGACGAGAATGTTTTGCAAGACTTCAACCCCTTAAATGTATGTCACGCGATCAAGCGGGCACGACGTTTAAAACCTTTGATGCGTAGATTAACCATTTATCTTGACATGTCGCCATTATTCGATAATAAGCTAGTAGATGTAGTGCTTATTTTGCTTTTTTTCGGAGCCACTTGTAGACTCTGACTTCATTCAGTTAATTCCTTTTGAGACATGAATGCTGTTACTGGTCATTTTGTATCGGGTTATGCAAACAAATGAGTAAGCAACGAATACAAAGATTTACAGGCTATGATCTTACGCCTACCCAAAACTCGACACTTGAAAGAAACGCGTCTCATATCAGGAAGTGATAAGCTCTTTCGTCTAGGCTATCAAGAAATACCTTTTTTTCCTTCCTCGTGCCCGTTGACAATTATATAACGAACGTCTCGTGAGCCAAATTTTTAGTTGTGTGATTTTGTTCTAAAGCTTAAGTTCTACAAATTGTTCCTATAGCTGCAAACCCCATGCGAATACGAGGTAACTTTCAGACAAAAGATATTCCAATTCATATATTTTAATATTCCTTTGTCATGAAGGATGAAGCAACTTTTGATGCTGATATGCCTTTACGGCTTTACTGCGGGTGGCATTCAATCCACAGAAGCTTCAAGTAAGTTCTACACGCGTAAGTTGAACTGAAAGTTAATAATTATCGTGTGATGTATAGGCGATAGGAAAATCGTGGTATGCTATTTCTCGAGTTGGGCCGTATACCGGAATGGCGCAGGGAAATTCGACGTTGAAGATATTG
This sequence comes from Lepidurus packardi, assembly GCA_023053545.1. Taxonomy (NCBI): domain Eukaryota; kingdom Metazoa; phylum Arthropoda; class Branchiopoda; order Notostraca; family Triopsidae; genus Lepidurus; species Lepidurus packardi. The sequence continues at coordinate 5,651,292 of JAKZAN010000007.1, forward strand.
ACCCGTATATCTGTTCCCATTTGGTATATGCTTTTGCGGGTCTACAAAGCTACGATAATACCATCTTTATCATGGACCCTTACAACGACATATACGATAACTGGGGAAAAGGAGCTTACGAAAGATTCACTGGATTGAAAAAAATCAATCCAGCTTTGAAAACAACGCTTGGAGTTGGAGGCTGGAATGAAGGATCTGAAAAGTACTCTCTGGTAAATTTTAAGCCTATTTTGATACTTAAATGACAAGTTTACCATTAATTGTGGCTTGATTAGATGGCTGCTGATCCCGCAAAGCGACTGTCGTTCATAAACAGTACCGTTGCTCTCTTACTCAAATACAACTTTGATGGTTTGGATTTGGATTGGGAATATCCCTCCAACCGCGAAGGTGCTCAACCAGAAGATAAAGTAGGATGCAAGCATATTGCGAAGTAAAGTACTAGCCGCTACTTTTGCAGGAAAACTATATTACTTTACTGCGAGAAATCAAAGAAGCTTTCGACCCCCTTGGGCTCACGCTGACTGCCGCTGTATCTGCCGGCAAATCTACCATCGATACAGCTTACTACGTGTCGGAAGTTAGCAAGTACGTTAGCTTACAACTTAATACGTTAAAAGTACGTTAATCATTTGTAACTAACGTCATTAAAATTAGGTACCTTGACTATTTCCACATCATGTCGTACGATTACCATGGCGCATGGGACCCTTATACCGGACATAATTGCCCTATGTTTAAAGGACCGCAAGATGTCGGAGATGACATTTATTTAAATATCGTGAGTATTTTCGACTTTCCTTTAGCATTCTAGCTGTAATTTCCACCATTAAACTATCTTTCAGAATTACACAATCAACTATTGGTTGCAATTAGGCGCTCCTAAAGAAAAACTAGTCATGGGAATGCCTTCGTACGGTCGTGGGTTCGTGCTAGATAATCCCGACGAAACCGGATTCTATGCGCCAGCCCATTCCGCTATACCAGCAGGGGAATACATACTGGAAGCTGGATTCTGGGGCTACAATGAGGTAATGTCAGAGGAAATTGTTAAGAAGCCTTACGTTGTAGTCGTAACACTTTCCAAATCACTAGATCTGCGAAAGGTTATTGACAGATGATAAGTGGATTCAAGTCAAAGATCCGTACGTCAAGGCGCCATACATGTACAATCCTTCTAATAATTGGTGGATGGGTTATGATGACAGGGAGTCAATCCAGATAAAAGTACACATTTATCTACATCATGAAACGAAAAGCTAACCTAATTCTCAGGTAGATTTTATCAAATCCTATGACTTGGCTGGAGGAATGATCTGGTCCATTGAAACGGACGACTTTCGCGGTACCTGTCATGGGGAAGTATACCCGCTCCTTATGGTTGTCAATTTGGGTCTCAACGGGGATATTATTAAGCCAACGTATCCACCAACCACAACTACAACGCGCGATCCGTCTGCTCCAACAGAGCCGACCGTAACTACCGTTTTATAAAACAGCAAGACTTGCTAATTAACTTGGGCATGTATATAGACTACTACTGCTGCTCCTCCACCGACCGACATCTGCCAAAAGGAGGGACTCGTGGCTGATCCCAATGATTGCAGTGTCTTCTATCAATGTGTGAGCGATGGCAGCGAATGGATTGTCTACACGTATCAATGCCAAGAAGGCACCGTTTTCGATCCATTAACTAATGCATGTTCTTGGCCATATCTGGTACCGGGTTGTGAAGATGCGCTAAACGCTGGTAAACACAGATTTTCTATTGCCAAGTCACCGAGAAGAAACGAAGGGCATTGAAGAGCCGCTCAACGGGTATTACTGAAAACTGATTTTTCATTGTTGTTACGACTTTCCTGATTATCTTCCGATAAGCTGACTGAGGTAACGACTTTTTCAAGAAGTTTCACAAAGCGGCTTGTTTTAACTTCCTCCCCTAAATCCTTGCTTATCATGCACTTCGTCAGCAAAGATACAATGTTATACGCTAACAAAAAAAATCTACATTCTATGAGTTTTTTACATGTTATCTTGTGCTGAGTGTTTGAAGTGTACATCCGGAGCGGATACAAAATTTTCGTCTTCCCATCACGTACCAGATACGTTCATGAGGATTACTATGGTGTAGAAAGGTAGACGATATATAAGAAGGCCTGCGGCGTGTTATAGTCGTAGGATGACGAAAGTAAAATTGGATTTTTGCACGAAACTGTGTTGAGCTAGCGCACTTGCCCGGGTACCATAACAATCGACTACGAGCTATAAAGCCTTGCCTAAGTGGTTTAGGGATCATCCGCAACAATTACCAACAACTCGCAAAAAACAGCTTCCCTTATAAATACACGTCTTGTATTCTAATGCGCTTTCCAAGCCCGGGTTAACACTGAAATCCGTAGGTAGTTTACAAATTGTGCGGAGATTCTTCACCATTCAGGAGAAAAGAACAAATTAACCTTGACGGACTGCACTAGATGGACAACGTTGATTGAAATAGGGTGGATATGTGGACTAAAAACATGAAACCTTTTGCCGCCATGATGTTAAAATAAAACAGCGTTCCAAAACTTTGTTTTTGGACATATGAAAATTACAGTATATGCACGATATGGGGTAATTTGGGTACAGAAAAACCACGATAGGCCCACCAATACGGGACAGTCTTTGGCTTTAGTTTTTCCTTATATAAAAGACAAAAATCAAAACATTAACACGGGGAAAAGGACTACATTATAAAAAGAGAGCATTCATAAAAACAGATTTTATGTACAAGTTTTGCTTCTTTAGTTACGACAATAGTTAATGAAACGAAAAAGTAGAACTGGTTATATAAAATTCAAGCATAAATCACGCTATCCTTTCTGCTCCTCGTCAGAATCGAACAGGCTAGTTCCTCCTTTTAGTTCATTCTGACTCGCTTACTTCTTCTTCAAAATTGGACATTTCTACACTATCTAAAAGCCCGGCCCCTAGCGCAGCTTCCAAAATCGCCAAATGGCAGAACACGTACTGATCTGGCATTTGTATGGAATGTGCTCTTTGGGATCGGATCTTTTCTACTGTGCTTTGCACATCGACGGTACCGACTTCTTCCAAACGTCGCAGGCAAATATCTAAAGTGCATAAGGTACCCGTTCGACCAATCCCCGCTGAACAATGCACTATAATCGGCGGTCCTAGCGGATGTCCTGCCCATGTATCAGCCAACGCCGCAGTCAAACTACTCTGGCTTTCTCGCATTCGCACCAGAAACTCCAGCATCGCACCAGCTGAATGAGGTACGCCATAATCCGGCCAGGAGGTGAATTGTAAATGAGCGACGGTTCGGGTCTCTCGGGTCTAGAATGTTACAATGAAAAGAAGGCTACTTAACTAGGTAAACTGAGTTAAATTTTTACTTTAAGGTTAGCTAGATGTAAGACGGTATGGATGCAATCATCCGTTTGCTCAGCTCCCAAATTCACCAGATGAATATCGCCGCAACTCATTTCTTCTTCCTCTTGTAACGGCCAGTACTGACCACATTTGGGACGGCCGCGCTCAACGGTGCGCGTCGTCATGACTATACACACCGTACTTTGTTCCCAGATCATACGCCAAAAGTCGCCAAAGGTTTTCGGCAACGGTCCTTGGGTGGAAATAAATGCATTCTTTTGCTTGTACCCATCCACGTAGTTGGCATTAATGTAATCAGAACCGGGATCTCCATCTTGTAGGGACAACATTACTCGACTGTGGTCATAACAGAGCACATCTGTGTAGCGGTTCTTGTGGGAATTATACTTTAATCTGTGAAAGAGTTCGTGTTTAGGTTTCGACAAAAGCAGAAAGGCTTCCATCGAGTCATACTTGGCAGTATTGAAGGTACCCTCTGGGCCTCTGCTTTTGATTAAAGCATATTCTTCATACAAGCCTTTTCGTCCTTTTTTAGACACATGTTGTGCAAATTCTTGCAAACTAAGGCCACGCCCGTCATCATAATGCAATGAATCGTCATCAGAGAAGCCGCTACTGGCAGACGAAGGTGGTGGAGGGGGAGACCCGCGATCTACATGGCGTAGTACCGAATTCAAAGGATAGTGGGTAGAATTCATTAAAAGTCAGTTCTAATTAAATTCAAAATGCAAAACAGTTTACCTAATGATCCCACAGGTCCTTCCTGACCCATGATTGTTAAACTATGTGTGCTTAATTCTGACGTGACTAAAGGTGTGGCGTTTTGATTGACGTATATTAGAGTACCGACTTCCGGAGTTTCCTAACAAGAAAGTAGTGTTTCACGCCTTGTGGCGACATGTGCGCATAACACAAAAGAACGAAACGGAAGAAAAAAGAAGAACTCTGGAGGCGCTCGAAAGAAAAGGGTACAAAAAAGGAAGAACTTACGATCACTTCTTTCAGGTTTTCTCCTTCTTCTTCTTCCACGTCGTCGTCTGCTACTTCGTCTTCGTCTTCTTCAGGAGGAGGCGGAGGCGGACTACTAACGTCACATAGATCGCCAAGTTTGTTGGTCATAGATTTAAAACAATGTCTAAGCCATGCTCCATGATCAACCTTGAAACGGCCTCGCAAATCCGTGGGCAAACTTTCGAGTGGCAAGTGAAGAGGCAACTAAAAAGAAAGAGAAGTTGCTGGTGGTGTAAACTTTCTTGGCAACCACGGTTAAATGAAGCTAGTTACTTGTGGGAGACTGACGGTGAAGACTCGGTCACGCAATTTTTCCCGTACAAAAAGTCTCAAGATTTTAAAAGGCGCTTTAAACCATAAAGGGGCTGTGACGATTAACACTTTCTTAAGGCGAGCAGGATAAGCACCCTAGAAAAACAGAACCACACAATCGCACACATTAGGCTATCATTCCATGCAGCAGTTTCGAGGGGAAAAGCTGGTATAATTCTCAGTAAGGGTTACTTTGGCTTGGACGCTCTAGCTCGTCCAACAGTACAAAAAGGAACCCTAGCAAATACTAAGGCATACATAAAAGGAAAGAGGACGTAACTTCCATCGTGTTTCGTGTGCTAGTGTGTGATAGGTAGGGAAAGTAATGAAGTCATTGCCATGGAAACTTACAGCCTCTTCATTAGTAACGGCATGCAATACCGAGAAGGAGAAAACAAAACCCTGACACACCTTTCCTTATTACTTTTTCTTCCTTTCCTTCTAACCAAAATAATCTACACATATACACAGAACACACACACAAAAACACGGAGAACTTTTATAACATACCTTCAACAAGGTTAGGATTTTCTGTGACAGCTCATAATCAAAATTGGCATATTTAGAGTCGGTCATATCGTAAATGAACACCAGTCCTGATCGTTGTGTTTCAGTACTTTCCAGTGCCACGTCCAGTTGATAAACAACACCCTAAAAATGTGTCAGAAAGGTGATTAGAATCAAAACTACAAGTCCATATCCAGGCAAACACATTTTCTCAACGCACTGGGCTGAGAGGAAACTTCACCTGTAAAGTAGTTTGGTGAGACGTCAGCTGAGGGTAATGCAATCTAGCAGTAAATACAGCAATAGTTGCTCCGTTGCTATCACGAGTAGGCTAGAAAGATATATACACACAAGCACGAGAAATGTTAGTTCGTTTCCGTTAAAGTATTCAATTTCTTAGTGCCAAGGGTTTCGGCTTACCAAGACAGTAAATTTGCCCGTTTCCAACTCCGTTCGTAAGGGTACTATATGAGGCATGAAAGACGTAAGTCCTTCCCGTGTGCGCGTAATTTCATGCTGCTGATATAGCGTAAAGGCTCGCTTCACATCCCACTTGCGGGCCATAAGAAATTGCAAGGCCGTATTCCATGCCAACGGACCTGATCCTCGACTGGCTCTCGATGCATTTACCAGAGATATGAATTCCTTGGCAGCCTGTGGACGGGAAAATCAGACGCCAATATTAACACCAATTCGTTACGCTAACAGTTTTCCAGTACGACAAATTTGATCAAGCAGACAGGTTGCTATCTAGCGCATAACTTTTCACCCACATTAGTACCTCATTAATTCGCTAATCTAGCGCTCTTATAAGTGAAATCGCCAACCACGCATGTCGTAAACATGACAAAAAAGCGTTCCTTGTCAGTGAACAAGATGGTCACACGCTCAGCAAGTACTACGTGTGGTCACTGGAGCGCAATAATGACTAGGAGCATGAGAATCCGTTCACATAAACGGAGCCCAAGAACCATTTTCCCTTGTTGGCTAAAGTCGTTGATGTTGCAAGTTCTTACCCACGTCCTACCCATTCCACCGCAAGCCCAAACTTCCAAGCTTTTCCCCCAACTTTTCTTAGCTCTAATAGGTGCTTACATCGGTATTGCTCCCAAAAAACCTAAAACTACACATATAGTGCTTTTCAATTCTTTCTGTTTTTACGTTTGGACCACCTATTCGACGCAGCTTCCTTTTCTTCTCCCTTCATTTAGCGTGTGGAGTGATGGAAGTTTGCTTTTTCCCTCACTGTCTGGTCTTAAGTGCTGAATAAAAACATTCCACAGCTGCTGTTTTGCATTAACCCACTGCCGCGGCACATGCTAATCTACAGTCAAAAAGTGCGCCCCCTTTTACGCTTTTTCGTTGCCACCATATGGGACGCAGATGGTCTCAAGGAAAACGAACCCTTACAGAGCTCAACCTGATTCCCATAAACCCCACCAAACCCGTGAAATCAAACCAATTTGACTGCATGTTTTGGGTTGTACTATATGTAATGGTCAATCAAGCCTGGGAAAACGGCTTTTGCAATACTCTTTCAATCGTAGAAGAGGAGGAGTCTGGGAAAAAAGAGGGGCGTAGTCATAACCGGGGTGAACATCACGTGGTCTCGTCTTGCTATTGATTGGGGGACAAGTCATGTTGACAAGAAGGAGGTGAATGGAAACGGACTAATACGGAATCGAACAAAGGATCTTTGAGGGGAAAAGTCGGACGACAAAGCAACAGGAGATTATATTTTGTGCATTCGTCTTGACAAACAAAGCACTGCCTTGTTTAAATCTAGCTTGACTTTCGTTCCTGGCCTTTCTTGGCTTTTAATGAATGAAAACCTTTCGTCTCATACAAGCAAAGTCACAGAACCAAGGACCGGAAATTAGTAGCGTCTATTTTCGAAGACCCCGCTTTTGTTTATACTGAGCCAGTAAACAGTGTAGGTGTAACATGTAACCATCCTAACCACTCCTGTCGTCAATACTTCCCTTTTCAAGGGAAACTGTGTTATATATAGCCTTGTTTGCGTGTAAATGTATAACTTCATTCACCACTTCAATTTGCAATAACACTTGAACACCCTCGAACGAAACTAAAGCATGTCGAAGCTAATAAGTTGTGAAAACGCTTCGTTTAACCTTTCGACCCCAACCCTTTTCGTTCACACACGTCAATCAATACAGCTGTTAGGAAACCCCATGGTTCAAAAGCATAACTAACTGGCAATAAGGGGGAAAATACTCCAAGATGAACTTGAATTGATCGTTATTCACCTCAATTTGGTTATCATCCAACGTCATTACGCAGAATGTTTTGGGCGCTCTCATAACGATCACTGAAGAGCGGAAAACCGACTCAAGTTTGTGCACTTGACACAACGCGATATGATACGAGTTTGATTAGCACGTCAATCCATGTTTGCACAAATGCGGAACCACCGATACGCTACGGAGTTCCCTGTTTTTACCCAAAGGATTTTGTAAGGTGCGCTATAGGAGGACTCCTAGTCTAGAGGGTCCTTCACCTGACAAGCCGGTTCAACAACTAACAATCCAGGGAGCAATAATGGACGGAGGCCAAGGCAACGTTGGCAACCGGGCAACCGAGAACGCAAGTGAGGAAGTGAACGCCCTTCGTGTCGTATAACGGTGGTTCCCGCCTCCCGGGTTCCGAACTTCTCCAAGGAAGGAAATAAAAAATTAAAGGAAATGGTCGTCGTTTGGCACTATGGTCCAACGGACGAAACGAAAAGAAAGAAAGCTTTCTTGCACGTATGAAAAGCGCTGGCCGAATGTGGTGGAACCAGAAGAGATTACTTTGGATGGGGAAATTGGATCGCTGGTGTCCGGTCTAGCAGTGGTAGTCTCCTTTTCCTTGTGCCTCCCCCACACCATTTATGAATTAGCAATGACCCTATCATGTGAGTATGCAAGGACCCTACGAACTGTTTTGCCCCTTTTACAAGCGGAAGTCGAAACTTTTATTATTAACCTCAAGCCAGGCTTTTAGTCGGAGTTGCTTTCATTGTATTTCTTAATTTTCTTTTTTAGCCTGCCCTAGACAAGAAGTCGGCATAGGCAAGTGAATCTGTGACGCTTCCTGACGTGCCGACTTCGACCCAATCTTTAAGGTGCGTAATTCCAGTTCCGGTGTAGAAATAGGATGCGACATCCGGCTAGACGAACTTTCTTTCATTTCAGAAGCCTCTTTTCACAGAAAATGTTGACACTGGGCTTAAATACGAGGCTTAATAGAATTGACGATCTATGCCTAGGAATGCCGGGAAGGTAATTTTTCGCTTTTGTTTTCTCGGAATGAATTTACCGAAGGAGGGACTGGAGTGCCAGCGCAATCTGTGTTGGTTTGTCGATAAGGGCTTCTGAGCGATTGCAGCACGACACAGTAGGCTTTACATTTACTTAGGCATTTGTTGCACTGATACTGAAACAACAGGCAACTAAGGTATGCTACCTCAGTACAGGAACATGACGGGACAATAAAAACACAACTAAATAATGCGACAAAAAGAAACATAATCTAAATTATGCTCCCAGTGACTAATACATTAATGATTAAGTAATAGTGCTCAAGAAAAGCTTTAAGGATAGTCAGATAATATTAACAGGATATTAGCAGCAAATAAGGGTTCATATATTCATAACTCAAAAGCGCAGACCTAGATGAACGCATGACCACCTTGCTGTACGCAGAACGGCCATAGAATAGACCATAACAAGGGTTCCGTCTCTTACATGTTTTGAAAATTAATACAGCAATCAATAAATCGTTAGAAAATACCGTCCAGTGCTTTTGTTAGTTATAGGCTTTTCACGTAAGGTGAAAAGTATTACCTCGAAAAGTCAAATAACACAATGAAACATTTAAATTCTTACCAGCTCTTCCTTGGGTGACAGCTGATCCGCCATTTTCCACTTGCACTGTTGCACGATTTCTATTTTCAGTGTTGAATTTGCAGAAATACTTTACGAATGTACGCTTGTAATATTTAAGCATAAGCATTTCTGTATTATAAATAATTTTAAGCTTTTATAAGTGAAGATCTAGAAACAGCCAATGATAGAAATCCACATCTTGCATTCATGCTGTCGCCGCCGTAGCCGCCGATTTAGATGTGGAAAACAGACCATACGGGCTGGGATCTTCATTTCTGCTCTCTTGACATTAATTGTGTAGTTGTTTTTCTGCAATAGTTCAAGCACAGTAATTTCAATATGGTGCGGTTTCTCACCCTCTTGCCTGTAGCTGGCATCTTAATTTTAGCTACGGCTACTTATGCGGCAGACAGCAAAGGACCTAAAGTTACCCAAAAGGTATTTATTTTATAATTTTTATGAAAACGCCTAAACGGGATGCAGCATGGAGGACTTCAACTTTTTTTTCAATGCTCTAGGTTTGGTTCGATATCAAGATTGGAGATGAAGATGCTGGCCGCGTGGAAATTGGCCTTTTCGGAAAGACAGTGCCTAAAACTGTTCAAAATTTTGCCGAATTAGCAAAAAAACCCGAGGGAGAAGGCTATAAAGGATCCATTTTTCACCGCGTCATCAAGGACTTCATGATCCAAGGAGGAGATTTCACAAATCGCGATGGAACTGGCGGCCGTAGCATTTATGGAGAAAGATTCCCCGATGAGAACTTCAAGGTTTGAACAAAGAAAAAACAAGAAAGAAGAATGAACTCAGTACTTTTTTATTTTTTTAGCTCAAGCACTACGGCGCTGGATGGTTGTCGATGGCGAATGCCGGCAAGGACACTAATGGATCTCAGTTTTTCATCACTACGAAAAAAACGCCATGGTTAGATGGCCGTCACGTCGTTTTTGGAAAAATTATCAAAGGCATGGATATCATCCGCAAGATTGAAAGTATGACGACGGACGGGCGAGATCGTCCCTCTAAGGAAGTGTCTGTAGCTGATTGCGGCGTCGTAGACATCGCCGAACCATTTGGCGTTGCCAAAGACGATGCTACTGAATGATAAGGGAAATACGCACATTTTTTGCAATACAAGTCTGGAACTTGTTACGAGTTTTATTATCATGGGTTTCCATTTTTCACGTACACCTAAAAAATGCGCTAACGACTATGGCTTTTTGATGAAGGTCCTTCCATAAAAAATCATGGACAATTGACAAGAGAAAGCCAGGAGTCTCGTACCAAATCTGGTTCAGAGATCATCGCGCTGAATTATGAATACGGCACGAGATGTTGACTGCACTATTCCATGTCTTTCAAACCCGGTCTGCGGGGAAACCGCGAAAACTGTTGACTGCTTTGTGAACCACCGTAACTCCTTCGATCAAATGAAGCACCGACCATACTACTGTTTCTGTCTCGCGGGCCTGCTCCCCATGTGTCGCGATCGCGAGGCTGAAGGCTTTGGATGGAGGCTGTTAATGCCGAATCAAGCGTCTGTTTTCAAAGGGATTAAAAAATGCTCTAAAAGTTTAGGAGAAGTTTACATTATTTTCTAAGAAACCGCGATCTTTCAAGGCTTTGCTGATATTATGGAATTCTGCGACATGTTCTTTGTTCTGAGAGGTTTGAACCAGCGCACTAATCCGATCAATCTATTACAAACATAACAATAAGTCTCGACGATTAATATATCTCATCTCAAATTTAGTAGGGCGTACCACATCGGCGAAGTAAGAGCGTTTTCTATCCTCAGCAGAGTCTATATCGAACCCGGATCGTAGAAGCGCTAGACAATCTTCTAGGCGCCCTACTTCGGCTAACGCTACCGCCTATGCCAGAAACAACGTTTGTTAGTGGCAATGTAAAAAAAAAAAAAAAAAAAAAAAAAAAAAAAAAAAAAAAAAAACCTGATATACCTTCAGGTTTCTGACGGTGACATAATTTGTCTGCTTGCTAGCTGACAAAATATCAAGGGCCATTGCGGGATTGTTTTGATTTATAGCTAAACCGGCAGCAAACGTAAGCGCGCGACGCATTGGTACATGGCCGTCTTGGCTTGCATCGTCCAATATTTTGCAAGCTTGTTGAAAACTTTCCGGTGTATTCTAAAGAATTGATTTGTAAGTCTTTATGGAAGATTTAAAACTTTTATTACCATTTTATAAAGCGCGGCCATAGCTAAGATAACGCAGTTTTTCGGAAACCTATTTCCTTGGATTCGTCGCTCTTGGGCAATATTGAAGACTTCTAAAGCTTCCGCATACATCTCCTTAACAAGAAGCAAGTCCATGAGGATCTGAAAGGACATGAGTTGATCGAACAAGCCGCTCAAAGCAGGGTCCTTGACAGCCTGTGAAAACGACGGACAACTAAACATTAAAGATAATGAGGGATGTCCAGTTTTACCGCTAAAGCTGCTTGCGGATTATTCGTGAAGTAGTAATAACGCATGACAACGGGACCGAATACGAAAGAACCAAATCTTACTCCCGAACTCTGTTGGTTAAACCTGAGACGAAACGAAGAACAATCATTGTCAAATATGCTTATTTATGACGAATAATACTTGGAAAGCATTTTATGAAGGAGTTCGACATCTTCTGGATTGTTTTCCGCTAAATGCACCATGTTCTTCAGGTCATCAGTGAATATGAGGTTTTGCTTCTGTGCGCTAACGAAGTCCTTCATACGAGAGCGAAATTTATCTGGCATTGTTGGGCCATTGTACTGCAATTTCGTTCTCTCGCGTGAATCTTGATAAGAAGTAAGTCCCAGAGCGTCTGCTGTGTACAGATACCGTAGTCCTAAATAAGATTGACAACTATGAGTATGAATTACAGATACCGTCATAGAAATAACGCTATGGTACAATAGTACCAAAGTATAAGAAACCCCTAAAGTATTCCCTTTATTAGATATTAGAAGAAACGCTTATAATTAAACGGGTGGGCTGCTGGGTGTCACATAACAGATAAACGATAGGGTCCTACACTACATGTATATTTGAAAAACAACAAACATACATAAACATACAGTAAAGTTACCTTGTACTGCAGTAGTTTGGACCTTGGATCCATACAGCAAATTGCTGCTTTGGAGCATCTTAATTCTAATTTCTTATTCAAATGGTATAAGAAAACGTGCTTCACTTTCTTTCTTCTATGCTTGCCGGTAACTAGTCGATTAATGTTAGGTATCTGTATTGGCTTTTGCAAGGAATCGATCACTAGTCTAGTCACTAGTCGATGCCGTACATTAGCATAAAGCGGGATTTTCAAAGAAATAAAATAACAGCCAATGGAAACAGCTTTCGATCAGCATCGTGAAAATGAAATTGAAAACTTATATTTTGAACCCTTCAAACGCTTTTATCCGGAATAGCACGAGAATGGTTGAACTTGCTGTTAGGCAGAAGGAGCGTATTGACGAGCCAGGCGATCAAACTCTCGTTCCTTGGATTGTAACTCTTTCACGAAAGGATGTTCGGCCCAAGAATCCTTAAGCTGGCTTAAATATCTGTTAACCACCTAAAAACATCTTCATGAAAGCTAACAGCACATTATAATCGTCCGCTTACCTCAGGAGCTTTGCCCATATGTTGAGATAACACTATTAGGTTAATTAACGTGTCGGCATGATTAGGATCTTTATCCAGCGCGACCTGTAAGGCAGATTCAGCTTCGTAATATTTTCCCTGTCCCAAATAGCAAGAAGCTAAGCCATTAAGAAGAACTGGGGTAGGACTGTTTTTATCTACAATCTCTTGGAACGTATAATAAGCGTCTTGTAGTTTATCACCGCCCTAATTCGAAAGCACAGACATACAATTTTTTAGCACTTCGTATAGTAAAAAAAGGTCGAAATTACCGAAGCTAGGTTCAACCAGGCTTGTGCTAACTGGGTTAGGACAGCATCATCATCTTTTTCTTGCATAGTTTTTAGCTCTTTGCGTGCCAAATCCAACCGATCCATTTTCAAATAAGTTTGCAACATCATAGTACGACTGGAAGAATCGATATTACGGTTGAAGAGTTAGTTCAGTACTAATTCTTTACTTTACCATTCCAAATTTTCAGACTGGTGAAGAACTTTCAACGCAGCTTCCAAATTACCGTCGTTGAAATATATAGTGGCAGCTCCAAGTACGATGTTATGGTTGCTCAGGTCCAACGAGCCTGCCACTTGCTGATCTAGTTTGGTTACAATAGATTCCCTAGAGATAAAGGATAAGTTTAAATGCTTGAAAGCTTAACTTTGTATTTGTATGACACCTTTTACTAGGGGTAGCGAGGTATTCTGCTAAGGTCTTCAAAATCTGAAGCTCAGGTGGAGAAGCACCGTGAATTTCATCAAGGGCTACTCCATACTTTCGCTGAGCAATATAGGCTCGATAAAGATAAATATCCCTTTCCAATTTCAATTCAGGGGAGGCAACCTATAAAATATTAATGAAAATTATTAATATTATAGCGAAATTCAAATCATCTTCCATATTTCCAATTTGTGAAAATTTTACCTTTACTTTCTGAGCTTCGTTAATAGCATGCTGATAATTTCCAACATAATAATTCAATTTTACGTCGAATAATTCGTCAGTCTCTGTAGTGTGAGGCGCCATTTTTAAGGAAAAACAATACGCTGACTTCTCCTTTCAATGATCCGCCATGACACGGTGCCAAGCTGGCAGAAACGGTAACCATGACAACTGAAACTTTCTAAATGGTAAACGACGGAATAAAAATGACGGAGATTAGAAGAAAAGAATTCGGTCTGATTGATGCGGAGTGGCTGAATACTCTGGAAGGTATGTCTCACATAAAACAACTCCATAATCATACAACAATGAAACGCAAGCTTTTCGGAATCCTGGAACATCCCAGCTTAATCCCCGGTATTCAACAAGTCACATTTAAAATTTCCCTGACCGGAAGATCTGGCGTGGGCAAAACCACTGCGGTGGCACTTTTAGCGGATCAACTGGATTTCAGCAGTATGGTGTACTCCTCGGAAACCTTAGGTATTAAGGCTACTGATGTGTATTGGCCAGTTAAGCTTCCCGATAAAATTGTTGTTTGCAAACTACAGTTCTGGGATGCAGGGGAAAGTAGCAGCAAGAAATACAGCCATATCGTACCCGTACGTCTGTCATGTAATTTGTCCAAGTATGACTTATTTTCCTTTTTTAAGGCATGTCAAGAAAATTTGGATTGCATCTTAGCTACGTTTTCTTTTAACGACAAGCAAAGCTTTTTGGATGCAGCGTCCGAATTTGAAAGCCATAAGATTAGTAAAAACCCAGAGAACATCACAATGTTTATGTTGGGAATAAGGTATGATTAAACTTCATAGATTTTCGTCGCTAATGTTTGTATTTCTTACAAAACTAGTTGGTCAGAAACTAGCGAAGTTAGAGAGGCAGAAGTTAGAGATTTCGAAAAACGGCACAAGACTATTATTCTTCGTATGAAACTTGAACTGCCAGCCGAAAAGAATCGTACTCGTGAAATCTCTCATATTTTAAATGTACTTTGTGATACACTTTTAATAAAAACCCACGTTTAAAAACCTAGCAATTGACATTCTTACTGTTCTTTATTATAATTTGAAAGCCCATTTGCTGCTGCGCAATGTTGTATTACGGCGGTAAACAGAACTAATAGCAGGTGTGAGAGCTGAAGCAAACAAATTAACAAACAACGCAAACTAACACTTTGTTTAATTGCTGATAAATCTTGCCTTGTTTACTCAGTTGTTAAATAATGGCTGACAGATTTCTCGGATCTACCATATCGGTCGATTGTGGAAAAACCTTGGGTGTTTACCAGGGTTTGGTCACATCTGTTGATGCCATTCAACAAACTATTTCACTAAAACAAGTCTTTCGGAATGGCTTGCGCTGTCAGGTTGACGAAATTACTTTAAGGTAAATTAGTTACCGTGTAACAAATGTTTAATTGCAATTTTTATTTGGTAAAGCGCGTGTGACATTTTGGGCCTGAACATTATCACCCAAGCTAATGTTAAATCCCAAGTGGCAGCAGATCAGCAACCCATTCGCATTCTCCAGAGGCAAGACGTTCAACCAGATATAAGCCTAAAAAAATTAGGACATACCGGAAGCGAGGGTGGCGCGTTCCAACGGTTTCAGCCAAAAGAATCTCCTAGGAAAGTACCCACAGAAGAACGCCAGCAATATGTAGTAGGTAAAGACCACCTTCAGGTAGCCCCTAACATAACAAGCAGTAATAAACCAGTATTATCTGACAGGCAGTGACGGCCACCGTACTCCTTTGAAGAGAGATCGTCTCAAAACCCGCGTAGAGAGAGACGACGCTTGCTTTGGGCAAGAGATTAACTTTAACGACGACTTTGATTTCGAGAAAAACCTGGCTCTTTTTAATAAACGAGTACACTTCAGCTCATTAGTTTCCTTGTCACTAAGCTTTTCTCTTATGCAATAGGCAGTAATGGATGAAATAACTGCGGCTCAAAGGCCAGATGTAATAAGATTAGCCGAGCCCAATAGTGCAAAACAGAACTACAAGTATGATGAAAACGTTCTCAGCTCTGCTCCTCCAACATATCGCCAAATCGAGTTTCCTGAACCGTCTCTGAAGGAATATCTCACAGGTACCTAATAGAAGAATTACCAGGCACAATACAACCAAAAAAATTTTCATTGAACCTTGGATTAGATACCGGTTTAATTATCCCTAGCGTTAGTCTGACCCTGAGAAGCAAGCTGTTATCGCAAGCAGAGTTTTACGGCTTAAATAGCGAGCGTCGGGCAGAGCTAACTGCTAGAGCTGCAACCGATATGGCTATTCAACTTGTAGGAGGCGTGCACAGATTAATTCCCAAGAACGCCCACCAGAAGCCATATGTTTGTGTTATGGTTGGAGTGCATGCTGAAGCAAGTGGTGCCATTTGCACAGCTCGGCACTTGGCTTCCCAGGGCGTGCAAACCATCATCTTGATTGACCCCAATCCCCAGTGTTGTCCTACGGTAGCCCAGGAGCTGGTATTGTACCGCGCAACAGGACAAGCGTTAGTTACTTCTATAAAATCCTTGCCAGAAGCGCGTATAGACCTAGTCATAGTCGCTCTGGAAGACCCAATGCTAGCCAACAACTCCGGACCCAGTCAAGCCTTCAAGACGGTGGCGATAAACTGGGCGAACTCCCAATCTGGCCCTATAATTGCCCTAGATCCCCCACTGTCATCCCCTTTACCCAGTTTAAAAATCAAGTGCACATTAATGCCAGGTCTGCCACTCGCTCATGGCGAAGATCGTGGAAAACTGTACCTTTATAATCTCGCAATCCCACAACAGGTGTTTCAGGACGTTGGAATTCGGTACTCGTCTCCTTTTGGAGCCAAGCACGTTATCCCGCTTCATGTCAATTAAGATACTTCAGACGTATGAATAAAACTCGAATAGCTTTTGTCTTTACTTAACAAGTAGGAATTTGTATGTTGAAAAAGACTCTAAATCTGAAAGGAAACAACCTTTTAAACCTGCTAGTACGCGATATCGTATTTAACATATAGATTCACTTGCAGTTTTTATCGTTCATCAAAGCTGAGATGAATTTGTTATTTTTACAAGGCTTAATACAAGTTAAACTGGACAATCCGATTTGTTCATCACTTTTTGCGTGTTCGAGCTGTTTTAACACGTTTCTGCGGGGACGGTTTTTTCACGATACCACTCGTTGAAGACGGTCGAGGCGCATTAGCTGACTTCACGGATTTAGGGTTGTGGACAGAAGCTTTCCCTTCCATAAACTAAACAAAGAATTACTACACATTATACGCATCAGCACCGGAAAATCTGATACAAGAAATAGTACTACCTTCTGTATACATTGAAGACAATGGGCCTGACGAAGTTTTGCTTCCAATTGTGTTTCATGACAATTACACCGACATTTGTCCGTTCCGTATAGATCTTCGCTATCGGGTAAAGTAACGGTCTCAAAATCACTGCCTCCTGACTTGTCAGAGTCAGGAATTTCAATCTCTTCAAAGTCTTGACTCTCCAACAAACTTAAACCACAGACTCGTCTATTATACACACTCTTTATAAACAAACACTGCTGGTTACTTCATAGGCGGTGTCTCTTTAGGAAATAACTGTAAAAACGTATCGATAAGATATGGATAGCCCTTGAGCAGAGGCAAAATGGCCGCCTTGACTTGACCCACAGTAACTCCTGGCTGAGACTGTACTTCACTTAGCGTCTTCACGACTTTCTTCAACCGATTCTTATTATCCATAAACTGCACCTTTAATAAATTCGTTAAGTAAAATTCTTTAAGTTAAGTAAATAAGTCTTCAAAGACTTATTTTCCAGAATTCAGTACCTGTAACTTGACGAAGAAATCTCTCATTTTGGTGATCATAAAGTGCTCAAACTGCTTCCCAATTTGTACGGCTTCCAACGGTGTTAAAAACCCAACAAACTCCTCAAGTAGCAGTGGATGGTTCTTGAGTACCTCTTTCAGTTCTTCATAAACTTTGACTGCATCGAACCCAGTATGTTGCACTTGAGCTAGTGTCAATACAAAACGCCGGTAATTATCTGTCTCGGCTGTTTCCAAAGCTTCTCGAACGTCACGGAAGTATTTTTCCGCAAAGGCTCCTTTATCCGCTTCGGCACGAACAGGGGACTGTGCTTCAAAAGTTGAAATAACACCCCGCGTCATCTTTTGTTCCTTTAGTTGCTTCCGCTGCTGTTTTGTACCCCGACTCCTGCGTTTGGGCTTAATGGTCACCGATGCCTGCATGAACGCATCCAAATCGGCTTGGTTGTCCATTTTGTCGTCCTCGCGTTCACCTTTATCTGTCTCTTCGCCGTCAGTTTTGTCATCTGGAATTGTATTACGACGCGGATGATCTCCCTCTTCATTTCCGCCTGAACCGCTACCACCACCGCCTCCCGAGTTGGTGGAGGCGGAGCCAACAGTTCCACTGTTAACTCCGCCCCCACTTGGAACGGAGCTAGCTTCGGCAGATGACGACGACACTGGAGGGGAAGTATGGCTTTCCTTGTTCCCGTTGGCAGCTTGTTTTCCTTTGTCAGTATTGGTAACTAAGACACCATCTACTTCTGTCAAATCTATCAAAACAGGAGGTGCTTCATCATCTGAACTCTCTTCGTTTGAATAACGACTGCTATCAGGTACTTTCATAGGAGATTTGACATAACTGTGAAATGATTCGGTGATACAAAGACTACGAGGGGTTTCTTCCTCGGACACATCCGAATCGCCTTCTGCTTCGTCACGATTCGTTATGTCTTGCTTGAACGGTCGGGGCACAGCCATCTTGAACGGTGTTGAAGTGACGGGCTCTACAGAGAGTTTTGCTTCCAGTTCTTCAACAGATCTAATGCAAGACGATTCGTGTTCAGGTAGTACCCACACATTCCCTGTTATGGCAGTCTTTTGACCTGTCAACTTCAACATTACATAGCGTTTGGCGGGCTTAGGGGCGGTCTCAGGACTGGTACAAATCCTCAGTTCCTCGTCTTCCGTTCGAAGCTTCGTTGGGGATCGAGCTCTCTTCCTAGGGGAAGTGCTTTTCTTTTTGGGTGATTTTTTAATTGGCGAGTTGATCAGCTTCAATGGGCTTTTCAAGGGCGTGTCAGGGGCCTTTTGGGGTGTAAATAGCGCCGGCATGCTTAATATAATGTTACCAATATTGGTGTGTGTAACTTGTGGCAACTGTTGCAAAGGACTTCTATCATGTTCGTAGCTTCTTGAACTCTTATCGGGAGTGGAGTTACTACCGCTGACGTTGTTCCGTTCTGAGATCACTGGCTCTGGCGTAACATCATTTTTGTTCGTTTCACATGACTGTTGTATAGCAACTTCGTCGTACTTTTGGTAAGGTTGGTTTGATAATACGACAATGATATTTTCGTTCGTTGCTGTTCTAATAGGCGAAAATTTAGGGTTTGCTGTTTTGGCGACGCCTTTCACTTTGCTACGTTTTTTTCCCTTTTGGATTGGGAGACGATTCGGCGCAATCCTGGTGTGTGAAATCGGAGGATCTACAGCTGGAACTGGGTTAAAAGTTGGACCCAGCAAACCTTGCCAGCGTGCAGGCAAAAGTTCGCCTGGTACATCTTCTAGCTTTCGTGTGGGATCAAACGGATGCAGGGTTCGATCCACGTCAGGAGCTTTACCGTACATAAAGTAGTACTGTACAGGGTTCCCTTGTTTGATTTTGGGTCTTCGTAGTCTGTCAATTCTGGCCTCCAATTTCTTAATCCCAGTCCAAGGCATGCAATTTACTTGAATAGCCTTAACTAATTCGTGCTTAACAACAGCTACGCCCCAGTGTCGGTACGTTTTTTCGATTTCAGCATGGAACCTCTCCAAGCCCATCGCTAAAAGCTGGTCTTCCACTGGAGAACCAATCGAAGCATCTGGAAGGTTTTCGGGTAACCGGAAATACGGAGATAAAGGCAACAGTTCAGGATACAAAAAGACTCGGCTTTGGCGCATCATAGTTACTAAATCCTTCCGGAACTCCAAACCCATCCGCAACGGCGTACGTGCATTCCTGTACAATCGAGGCATGAGCTTCTCTGGGAGTTTCGTTATAATAAGCAACTCACATCTTTTTGCCTTCCAGTTGTTTCCGATACTTGTAGTCGGGATGGAACTTGACATGTTTTTCCCATGTTTCAGTCAAGACAATCGCTTCAGGAAGGTTGCATACCTGCAGTGGTTCCGGTTTAGCCTGAGTCTTCAGAACGACATCCAAATTACCCTACAGAAGAAAAATAATCCATAATTTGCAAGTAAATACAAGCAAGTACTCATCTTACCAGCATATCTTTGTATTGCCTTGTGGAATCAGCCAATTCGGGTTGTTGAACACTAATCATGTGTATTTGGGTGAGCAACTGCACATGCTTCCGCATCTGCTCTTCTAAGCGTAACCGAAATATTCGCTCCTCTTCCTCTTGTTCAATATTGCGGCCTATCATGTGTTCTTCTATAATAACCGTTACAGGAAAAGGAGACGGAACGTTTTGCGTTGCTTCCTTTTCAGACACTACAGGCACTGGAGACGTTACATGCTCAAGAACTACGGGACTAAGGGCAGCAGGAACACACTTTGCAGGAGAGAATTTGAGAGAATCCGCTGGAGGAATTTCTTGTAAAAAAGTAGGAAGAGTTGGTGGAATGCTGTGCTCTCCTTCATCGTCACTGGATTCCATATCTTGGACTAGTTCCGATATTAACTGCTGTACCTCTGTCTTAGAAATCTGAACAGCACGATCTTTTCTTAACTCCTCGTGATCTAAGGAAGAAAGTAACGCAAAGTGCGTAAGTAAACATCAGTCAATCAAGTTTTACTGATCGACAACAAAGGTTTGATTAGCGAACACGGGTTAGAATTAAATGAAAAATTAAATTAAAATTAAATCAAATTAAAACGGAAAAACGGAATACAACAAATGCAAACACGAGAAATATGTGTCAACTTACCTGGCTCTTCTTCGTCCTCCAGTATATTATACTCTGGATCCGCTTCTTCATCGTCAACTGCCTCGTTTGTTTCAAATCCTGGAATAATATCTTACAATAACTACGAAGAATAATAAAGAAGTTTTTCCTACCTGAAGGTAGGGCGAACTCTCGTAAGAAATTCTTCCAGTCTTCATCATCACACTCCATGTCGTACATATCCAACGTAATGTCGGGTGGCACAAAAGAGGCTTCTATTTGCTCAAGAGGTGTATCTTTCAGATGTAACCTGGAACGGGTCCTCAACCCAATTTTGTCCACTGCTTCCTCATCAAAGTTCAAAGCTTTCTTGTGCAAAGACTGAGGCCGTTTGAATGTACCAGATTGAGGTGAGCATGGCGTACCTTCGCGATCATCTCTCGAAGCATTTGCACTTGGAGTTCCAGACGTGCTTGGAGTTGAAGGCGAACCTATGCCGCTTACAACCTGTGGTGACATTACACTGTCATCGTCACTCTATTAAGAAACAGTTGTTAGAAATAATCCAAACCAAAAGTATAGATTTACATCTTCATGGCTATCTTCTCCCGGCTGATACTCTTCTCCGCTGGAATCTTCTGATAGGTCTAGGGCCATTAGGCAAGCAGTTGACGACGGTGAACTTGGAGGAAGTGTTGACTGAGCTCGTGAACTAGTGCAACTAAACAAACGATACTAAAATCTAAACAAATTCATCGGCCCACTTAATTCTCTACCTAGTTTTGGTTTTTGATCTTGTTAGCCTATGCGCATATTCCAGCAAGTCTTCTTCACCTGTCGATTTGCCCTCCATAGCATTTTTAACCAAACGAACAACGCTTTCATGCGTTAAAATATTCTATAATAATTAATAAAAGGCGTATACAGACGAATAAGGACCCAAACATAGTTATATGAACTTACTTTAATCAGGTTTTTTACGTTAACGGTGTTCAGGCCTTTCTTAGTTGCCTTTTCGTCCAAGGCTGCGTCAATGTCAGTTTCTCGGCATTGGCGGGCGACGTCTTCCGAGATGGGTGAAACGACACGCATCTTTCGGGGCATTTTCTTTGGCAACATAGAATCCGCACGCTTTCGCTTACTAGGAGAAATAGATTCTAAAGCCTTCATGCCCTTCCTAGATTTTTCGGGTGTACGATAGCTGGACGCACTAACAGACGGTTTCGAAACTTCATTTTTCCTGGATTTCTGCCGCTGTAAAAGGGAACGTTGTGAAATTTCTTTCTTACTACATTAATTTCATTAACTTAACCAGTACCTTGTCTAAAGTTCTAGTTTTGTTTGGTTTCACGGGTGAACTGGGACAGGGCAGTGCATTTGAACTTTTTGCAATCATATTCAAGGTTTCATTTTGGTCCAAGCTCCGTAATGTTGTGGAAGATTCTGCGCCATTAAGCAGTTCTATTGTTTCATGTAGTTCATCTAACTGTAAACGTTCGCTGTAGTTGTTACAAACTTCTTGTTCTTCAGTTGCCATTGTTTTGGAATTTAGTATAAGCAATTCGTGGCTAAAACGCGAACGGCGAAACGGACATAACGCGAATTGCATACAACCATGCTTATATTACGAGATTACAGTGTAAAACGGAAAACCAATACAACAATAACAAATACAATAGCTTATATTGACTTCGATGTCATACGAAACGTACTGCAAACTACACTGAAAGATTTCCTTCAACCACTGACCTTCGACCGACCCCCCGAACTTTCCAAGCATTTGCTTGGAAAGTTCGAGAACAGAGAAAGGCAAAATTCAGGAAGGGCTGGTTCTTCAACATCTTGCTAAAAGTCCGCAACGTACGTGATTATTACATAACAATAGAAAATGTGTCTGCCGCTTTTCTAAGGAAGTTGCACACGACAAAAACCTTTGCAAGAAAGTTGGCATTTTAATAATTACTAAGTTCTGACACAAATGCTCCGGTATACACGAATGTAGTCGCGGGCAAATGATTAGAACATAGTTGGAGCTTACCAATTAGAAATAAAATTGGCAAGCAGAGAAGGATACAGGGCGAAGCTTCAAGATTGGTCGCTTGCCATAACCCGATGTTACAAAGGCCCAATTTGCATTGGTTGGTTAGGTTAGGGAAACTCTCTTATGGAGAATGGTATGCCTTCTGACCTAAAAACGGTGGATACCTCATGTTTTTAGCTTCTCTGCTGGAGAGAATTTTCCGGCAGAAGTGGCTACTCCCATGACTACTCCCATCGTCCCATGGCTACTCCTACTCCCAAGAAACACTAACGCTACACTCGGTTGGCTATTAAACTAAATCGGAAGAAAGCAGAAAGGCAGTTTGGAGTTTCACTAATTATAATACATACCCTGCGCTAAAATGTAAATGATAAAGCTGCATAGTAATATAACTGACAATCCAATATTGCGAACCACTGAAGATAAATATCTAAAATTATAAATCGGTAAAAAAAACGATGTCAATTTCAATCTCGCTACTTGTCGGTTATTTAAATAGCTTAGTACGTTTTCTATAAAACCCAATTACTTATAGAATTAGATCTCGTGATTCTTCCCGGTTAAGTTCAAGTTTCGCAACTAAACTTAGTACTGGAAGTCGCCACATGCAAAAAGCGAACCGTGTTCTAATTGTGCAATGCCTGCGAATCGGCGCTTATAAGGTGCACTACCGATAAAAGGCTAAGTACGGATGACTGCCAGTCGGCGTTCCGTTACTTGGAAAGTTTATCAAAATAAAAATGGCAGAAGGAATTGTTGTTGAACCTCCACTATCTGCTAGATTTTATTGTCATCAGTGCAATGAAGAAATTGGCCGTGTCTCAGCTGTAAGTATATTATCCGTAGCCTAAGCCTAGTTTAGCTAGATTTTTCGTTATTTTTTGGTTGTCATAGGATTACAAATGCCCGACGTGTCAGAGTGGATTCATTGAAGAATTGGAGAATACTGGCAGCAACAATGTAGAAAGTTCAAGTGACGATTCCGTGGATGGTGACGTGGATATGGATTTACCATTTAGTGAAGTAAGCTAAACCTCCGATTCTGCTGTTCTTTGTTAATTGTAATCCGTTTTTATAAGCAGCTAGCTCATAATATATGGGATGGGGTGATGAGAAATGCCAACGCGGGACAATTGTCGTCCCAGCGCGGTGGTGACAGCTCAAGCGGACCGTCTCGCCAAGCTAGTACTGATGAAAACGACGGAAGACCTGTCTTGGGAGACAGCATAAGACGTCGGAGATCTGTGGGTGCACCTGGAGTCCTAAACGCTCGCGGCTACCGCAGGCGGTGAAAAGCATTAATCTGTTTAATTAAGAACCGTCTCAAATTTAAATCTTTATACAGAAGAGATGACCGACAAATGGCTCCCCTGGAAAACATGATTCATGAGTTTATCGTAAACCTGACGGGAATGGATTGGGAGTCATTGGGAGGTCCTATGAATGCTCAACCTATGTTTATGTACGGTAACCCAGGGGATTATGCTTGGGGAAGGGGTGGTTTGGATGCCATTATCACCCAATTACTAAACCAAATGGATGGAACCGGTCCGCCACCTATGCAAAAAGACCAGATCTCGGCCATTCCTGTTGTCCACGTTACGGAAGAACATATTGGTTCGTATCCAGCAAAAGTTGTAAATTTTCACTAATTCATTGTCTTAGACAAAAATTTACAGTGTTCAGTTTGCTGGGAAGATTTTAAAGTATCAGAACCCGTACGAAAATTGTCTTGTGAACATCTTTACCATAGTGACTGCATTGTGCCTTGGCTGGAGTTGGTAAGTTTGTTTATATAGAAACTTGCTATCGAACACCGTAATTGGCTTCCTTTACTCTTTTTTTAAAGCACGGCACATGTCCTGTGTGCAGAAAAACATTGAGCGAAGATTTACCAAACGGCTCCATGCCTAGTTCTTCCAGCTCGTCTGCTCAACAGCCAAATCAATCGCAGAATTCTGGTCTTGGCTTTGGAAGGTTGTTTTCGTTATTTGGGTAATTTCAATTTCTGAATATAAATGTATTAAAGTTTTTATGTTTGAGCATAGCATGAATTCGCCGTCGTCAGCCTCTAGTTCATCCTCCACGAGTGATCAGTCTCGTCCTCCTCGTGAACGTCAGCGGGAAGACGACAGCGAAGATATCAGGCCTCTTCGAAATCTACGGCGCCCCAGACCAGATGATAGCGAACTAGATTAGTTGGGAAGAATTTAGAACAGTTTACAGACGAAGAGTTTTTCCGGGGGTTGTTGTAAGAATAAAAGTTTCAGTTGATGTGGGTGGTCAAGAATATAGCCTGGAATTATTGAGTTGTTTGTGAATAGTGCTTTTTCTTTAGCTTACGGGAGGCGAAGTTAATGAAGTAAAATTTTATCCTGCCTCGGTTTGTATTCGTGATAAAATTCATAAGCTAAACATGTGTACGTGCAACTGTTGCAGTATATGCTCCATCCCAGCCTCTTCGAAGAAAACTGGTTCATACAGTTTATGTCTCCTAGTATACATACAAGCAGGCATTTCTCCCTCACCCTGAAATGGAATACAGCCGTAAAATGATCTTGTCGTTTTCCACCCAAGAGATTGGACAGGTGACATGGTAACCGAGACCGTATCGATCCAACAACGCATTCAGCAAAAGTATACTCATTATCTTTCAATATGACCATGGTCAAAGTTGAAGTGACCGTTATTCGGAGTGAATTTTATAACAATTTAGTTATCAATTTAACGACTTTCTTAAATAGCATTCCTAGTATTGTGGATGTCCAACTACAAGATAGGGTTCCCCAAGACAAAATGAACCTTGCACTATGGCAGCAGCAGCACGATGTTCGCTTGCCGCCTGACGTAACTAACTTTTACTTGGCTACGGACGGGTTTCGGCTTTCTTGGAGTTACAAATTAAACGGTATTTTATTTCGTATAACCAGTAATTCCAATGAATTTAGACTGATCGAATTCTGGGTTAGGAATAACACACCCAGTAGGCTTGATGAATATTTTCCGCTTAGACGAACTAATTTGCGTAACAGATACCCAGCTTTTGTTCGCTAATAAGGCAGAAGGTTCAAATGGTATAACCTTTACATCAATGGAAGTTACGAATCAACAAATAGCATATCCCACAAATAGCAAAATTATTGCTCTAGCAACATTCAAAGAAGGTAATTGTAATTTTCTCCGTAAAGTGAATCGGAGGTATAGATGTCACAGGGTCTTAGGGTGTGTCTGCCTGGTTATGAAGGGCAGTGAAAGTCATGGGATTTGGTTTACCGAAGAAACAGGAAATTGTCATATGCTAGCTTCCAACTTCACGACTTACTTCCGG
This sequence comes from Lepidurus packardi, assembly GCA_023053545.1. Lineage (NCBI taxonomy): Eukaryota > Metazoa > Arthropoda > Branchiopoda > Notostraca > Triopsidae > Lepidurus > Lepidurus packardi. The sequence continues at coordinate 5,677,285 of JAKZAN010000007.1, forward strand.
CTTTTACTCTTATATCAAGGACTCCCTCAATGGCCATATCTTTGCATAAAAAAGTCGTTAAGTTCTTGGCCAAAGGTAAATTTTAATTGCGTCTCTTATAGTGGTACACAAATCTATTAAAATTCATTTATTAGCAACTTTTCTTGAACTTCGCGCCACATTTGTTGAAACCTTGGAAAATGCCTCCTAGTCCTGATTCGGGATCTATTCCTTATAATGAACTGGATATAAGCTCCTTCCGAATAAAGAAAAAATAAATGCTGTATCGAAAATGTTTAATAAGATCCTTAAAATTAAAAAAGTATCAGTCATATGTCAGTGATTTTTTTCTAGCATTACGTGAAATATCAGACATTCCAGTAGACCCGCCAGACTGACTCATATTACGCGCCTTCTCTTATTATCGATTATTAAAGCGTCTCAGTAATTGTCCAGGAGAACGGGAATCGAAAGGGGCAGTCCTTTACTGTTTTGTTGTTTACTTTCCTTTCTGAAAGCAGTGTCGAGGAAATGTGAGAATTAACACAACGCCATTTTTTCCTCATAATTGTTATCTTACGAACCTTGGCACAGAAAAGTTTGCATAATTTTAGAACAATCAAAACCAATGACAAACTAGCTCTGTCTCTATTCAAGAGACTGCCCAGACAGTTTAGAAAAGTCGCAGGGCAAAAAAGCTATCGAATTACGAATACCATTCTCTGTTTTCGTTCATCTATTGACTTTTATTGTGTTTGTTTTATTTTTTCACGGGGAGAATTTCGTTTTATTTTTCTACGAAAAGGAATTTCGTTCCTTTGCAGTTCGTAGTCGAATTAAAATGCCTGGTGAGCGAATGGTTATTGGTATGCCCCCCGACAAAGTTACAGAGTTGCCTCCAGAGTTGGATAGCCTGGGAATTCTGGGAAGAGGTCGCTGTGAAGATTTCAAAGGGAGATGGATTTCTGTGGGAGAATACTACACACCAGGGCCGGATTCGTGCACAGTTTGCGTCTGCGACAAAGGCAAGCCTAAATGGTGCCAAGCCGTACTCTGTGCACCTCCAAACGTAAGCTTTTGTAGTTAAACAATATATTCCAAGTCACATATAGTCAAACCCTGTATATTACTGATGTTTTCTATTCTAGGATTGCAAATCATTCCGAGTAGGGAATAACTGCTGCGAGTTTGTTTGCTTGGATGACCTGGCAGGTAAAGGTGGCGGTTTTTGGGATGTTTTGAGTGGCGACATGGGTTTACGTCTTGTAGCGTCGGCTATAACAGCAATCCTGTCTCTAGCTTTGTTGCTTTTCTTGGTGCATAGGCTGAGGAAAAAACGACGTCGTACGGCAGGTATAAGCATATAACCTTACTAACGTGTCTGGTGTATGCTAAAAGTTTGTTTATGATTTCTAGCTACCCGTCAAGAAGCTCGTGAGCCAAACTTAGGTTCCTTAGATCACATGTCTGGCAGCAACGCATTTTTAAACCGGCAAGATCAAGTGGACTTCTTAGGGGAACAACCGCCACCACATTATGTCTTCTGGAAACCTCCGACCTACATGCCACCGGTTGGGGAAGCTCCACCCCCTTATTCCGAAGCTGGAACACCGATATCATTCTTCCCTCCAGAACCATCCGCCCCGTCTGTGCAGACGAGTGCAGTTTCGGCCACGCTACCTGCAGTGCTACCACCTGAAATTTGCATTGTTGATCAGGCAGAACAAAAAATTCCGACAGAGAATACTCGTTTGTTAGGTGAGGAAGAGACTGTAAACCAGGTTAACGAACCGCCAATCCATACTCTGGTCCAAACTTCATCTCCATTATTAGCAAGTCGGGCAACAATAGACTTGGAAGAAGCCACTCCCCCTCCCAGCTATGCGGACATTATAGCTGCTAGTAGCAGCAGCGACAACTTGAGCACGCAGGAAAGGATTCAAACCACGGTACGAATTAGGCCACGGAGTGACGGAATACGCTTGAGCAATACGGTACCCCGTGACCACAGAGCAGGACGCAACACGTTAACTGAGATTGAACGCGACGCTGCCATGCAGCGTTTTAGTTTGCAATTAGCCTTGGATTTGTCTGCTTCTAGTAGTTCGTCTCTGTCTTTAAGTCCAGCGAACCCTCTCATTTCGCCTACATCTTCCTCTTCAGCTTCGTCCGGTGAGATACGGCAAAATAGCCAGCGGAACGCTTCATAATGCTCTTACAAATACTATGGTGGCGTTGGGCCAAGTACCGTGTTCATATACCGTATTGGGATCTCAAAAGAACTGACTGTCGGCATTTTCGTAGAATTTCTTAGTTTTCTTGCTATTTTATCCAAACTCGTTGTTTTTATCTTGACCTCATCTTAACCATTCCACATTTTCGCATTTTAATTCTCTTAACCTTCATTTTACTTGCCAGTGTAGCATTTACGTAGATTTTCTTTTACTTCACTCGTGTATGCTACTCGTATTGGCGTGGTATTGGCCATTCAATGATTTCAATTATCATGAAATAGCTCCAATTGTCTGGCTTGTGCCTTTATGTTAGATGAGCCTATTATATAAGTGAAAAAACAAAAACAAAAAATTTCGTAGGTAAAGCTAATACCTAGATTGTCTGTACAAAATCAAAAGCAGAAATAAAAATTAAATGTACCTTTCAAACATAGGCTTCCGCATTCTCGTCTGGGGGGTTCTAGTTAGCCAGTGGATATTGATTTCATTTATCGAACTGTTTCGCATGGGTGGGCACGTCTCCTAAGTGTATTTTTTTTTTAAATACAGTAGGTCTAGGTGCCACTTATTGTGATCAGTGGTTATTAGAATCAGCCGCATTAAAGAATCAAACTTTAAAAGACTAATTCAAAATGATAAAATTCATAGCATTTTAATCAATTATCAGAATCACACTTTCGGATATTAGAATCAATTTCCAAAGAATCTTCACATGTAAAGCAATGAAACTACAGTAGTGACCGCTAAAAGGACTTTGCGTTTTGACCAATGATAGTGCTTTTACGTCGTTTTAACCAATTCTATCATTCTTAGCGTACTACTACGCTTAGGGAGAAATTCCTTCTAACCTCCTCAGTCAGTTATGAGAATGTTATTCAATTGAATGACCAGCTCCTTTATTAATTGACCGGGGAATTTAGAAGGGATATGGGTTGAGAACCCTACCTTTAATTAGAAAGCTTAAACTTTCGAACCAGCTTTCACTTTATTAAGCCATATCATGTGCCATTCCTATAAGCGCAGTGCATTTCTTGACGTAGTCACGTATAGGTAAACAATTCTTGCCGAAATTTTCAAACGAATTGTACATTCATTGCACAGGGCATCTAAGAAGTGCTATAAGCATGGTCGTATTGACTCTACATGGGAAAATCAGAAATGCAATTTCCTATTACGAATATCAAGAATATTTGACTACAATTTGTTTTGCTATACTATAACGAAAAGCAATGCTATGCATAAACAACAGAAGATAAGTAATATCGCCATTATAACGACATTTTCATAAACCCACCATTGCTAAATTACCCCATGGTCCTAAACCAGTTTAGAAAAGAAAATTCAGGGATTGGTTCATGGTTCAAACATTAGATCTGCCCGTTTTACGGCAATCGGATGAACCATTTAATAAACAACAAACATGGCTGCTTTAGCAAGTTTTCGGGCATCCTTTCCTGCAATTCGTTCAACATTTATTAACAGGTAATTCTGCCGTACTTTTTATTATAATGTAAATTTCTCTAGTACAGTAAAGTCGATTTCAATTTGGGTCCAAATTTGTTTTTGTAGACGTTGGATATCTGTAGCATCTGCACTGTACACGGATGATCCCAGCCAGGTTTTTAAAGTACGCGAAGCACCTCTAAAAAATGCCAACGAAGTTTTGGGAGGCGAAGATCACCACCATCAGAATCTTATCACCGTGCCTGAGAAGGTTAGCTATTTTTTAAAATATACGTGATCCCTAGGTACAAAATGATTACCTAGCCAATGATGTACAGGTTAATATTGCGCCCATAACGGGAGTTCCCGAGGAACATATCGTAACAAGGCGCGTTCGCATTTATTCACCGGTTAAACATGCCATGCAATCTGGTACTAATAATACGCATGGTTGGAAGATGGAGTTTGATACCCGTGAGAGGTGGGAAAACCCTTTGATGGGGTGGATCTCGAGGTAAGATCAAAGCTACATACGTACTTTCGTGTTTGGGCTTAATTTATTAAATTGCATCTCGGGTCAGTGGTGATCCTATTTCCAATGTCCATGTCAACTTCTCTAACAAAGAAGAGGCTATTTCATACTGTGAAAAACACGGGTATGATTGGTATGTAGTTGAAAAAACGGAGAAAAAACCTAAGGTGAAGAACTACGGAGCCAATTTTGCATGGAGCAAGAACACTCGGGTTTCCACCAAATAATGGGGATCTTTGAAAATACTTGTTTCCGCATTGGTATAGGCAATATACAGAAAAGCATGATTTGCATGTTTGTAAATCACATGCACTGCCCTGTCCCCAAACGTAATTTTGAAGTCTAAGAAAATATAGTACATTTATGACTGCCTGTAACTCTGGGCTTACTTATTATCCTTTTGGTTCAAAGCATGCCGATGTTAAAGACTATACTTCAGATTTACAATTTCGTTTAGTTCTGATCCCCTTTCGTACACTCAATTGGACTTCTCCTCGCTGGAAGCAGCAAAGGAATTTTGTGAAAAGCATGGCTGGGAGTATTATGTTACTACCAAAGTTGTTCGTCAAAGGAAGGACAGACCTTACGGGAACAATTTCTCTTGGAATAAGAAGACACGGGTGTCTACGAAATAGGATTTGATCGACTGGAGATTGAAACTTTGCGTACATTTTTCCTATTTGTGTAGGTGATTTTTTCATGTATTAGCGGAAAAGTTTTTTTTTTCATAGAGAAAATTAGTTTTCTAACTCACAAATACAGGTTATTCCAGTTTAGGCTCGTCGTATAGTTTGCGTATATACGAGTGTAATTCTTCTTTCCACTTCCGAAATGAATTTTGTAGGCTGTTGTCATCTCCAAGCACGCGATGCAGACATATTTTATAAGTGGGCATACTTTTCAAAGTGGCTATTTTTGTAGTTCCGGCAGTTGGAACTTTAGCGGCCACACACGCTGTAGGAAATTTGGCTATTGAGGCTGTAGCCAAACAGGCGTAAACTTCGTTAACTTCACGTGTTGCCCTATGTACCGCAGTTAATTGTATTTCCAGCAAATTTAGGAGTTTACTTTCGGTAATAATAATAAGCCACTGCTGTAGCTGTATGAGGGCAAATATAGTACTTGTCTTCCTTCCAGCAATGAGCGATGGTTTCAGCGATTTTCTTGTCGTTGAAAGAATAAGCTCCTATAAAAACCCGTTACACATGCCGGTCGAAATCACAAGGTACGTAAGTTACAAACCAGCCACGAATTGTTGTATCTGTTCTTTAATCTTTCTGGGCAAAAGGACTAGCTTCTTTTCTTCCAACTGACGCATGTAATATGCCACAGTTTCAGGATCAGAAGTCGCGAAATAGAGCAAGCGTTCCACATTATATGGTACCTATTCAGGTATAAAAATAAAGCATAATTAAGAAGTAGAACTTCAGTAGTTACTTGGATATCCATAGCAGAAGCATGCGTTGCCACGGCTTTTTCCTTAAAGCTAAGAATGCCATCGTCTATTAAATGGCGCAATGTTTCGTTCTCGTTTAGAGACGCAGTAAGGTTAATAGGGATACCCATACGTTTGGCCAGTACTCCAGCTAAATCATCGATTTTATTTTAGCATAGCTTCTTTGCTTGTTTCACATACCTGCTAAATTACCCGCCGCCCCCGACGGTACGATTATGTTTACTGTCTTAGTGTAGTGTTTGGAACATTGCAAGTAAATATAGATAAAATGGGCCACTTGAACCAAAATTCGTCCCCAGTTAATGCTGTTGATCGAAGTCAATTGGAATTCTTTTCTGAAATTCTCGTCGAGCAGCAAATATTTTATAGGCACGTCGAGATCGTCCGAAGAGCCTTCCACATTAAAAACATGGATATTTGGGCGTAGAACGGTGGTCATTTGGAGTTCCTGCATTTCACTGCAACGTTTGTCTGGATATAATACTAGAAGTTGTATTTCGGGAATATCCTTCAAGGCGTGAATAGCAGCCCCGCCAGTATCGCCGCTGGTTCCCACCAAAATCGTAAGTCTTTGCTGTTTCAGTTTTAGGAAATACTGCAGCAGACGAGAGACGACGGACATGGCAAAATCTTTGAAAGCCAAAGTGGGACCATGGAATAACTCCGCAACGGACAAGCCATTTTTAAGTTGCGCTATTGGGATAACACTGTCGGGATTCTCAAAATTTTGAAAAGCTACTTTGACAATGTCAGTAATGTCTCGGTCCGGAATTTCTTCGGGATCAATGTAAAGGCGTAAAACACGCGTTAAAAGCTGGGGATACGACCAACTTCGCCATTCTTCAAGCGTTTCCATGCATATGTGAGGGATATAATTGGGAACGTACAACCCTCCATCCGAAGCGTAACCTAAAATAAATTCCTTCAACTTAGCCGTTAGCGACATTACTGCATGCTAAGTCACGAAAAAGCAGACCTGCGAACAACACTTGCTGAAATGAAAGGTCATTTTCTCCTGCTCCTCCACGCGTACTGCAATATTTCATAGTGAAATACGCATGAAATAATACTGTAAAATTCAGTAAAATCCCGTTAGTTTACGGATAGTCAGTCTACAGTGGAACGTCGAACTGCAATGCGTAACTTTAACGAGAATCGTAAGAGGCAGAAATCTACGAAGAACGATTAGGAGAAAACTTCTGGCGTAAAAACTACCATAACGGTTCTTCTTGTACTTCACCGTCTCGACTAGCTATGGCAGGCTGTAAGATAAGAAAAGATAAGATGAGATTGGGAAAAGCTAACTCGGAATAATAACTAATACCGTCGGACAGAATTGTTTACATAAAAAACACCAGATGGCAAATTCACGCAAAGAAATTCTGTAGGCGTGGTCAATTAAAATGTCAGCGGCAACACGTGGTTTACCAAACATTTTGGTTACGGGTAAAATGACTGAAATAATTAGAGAGCTATAATGAAATAGTTATCAAATATATTTCCTTAGGTACGCCTGGAGTGGGTAAATCTACTTTGTGCCAGCAGCTCGCTGAGCAAAGCGGTTTGGAATGGCTTGAAGTATCAAAAATTGCCCAGGAGAACCAATGTTTAGAAAGCTATGACGAAACCTACAAAACCCACGTGATAGATGAAGACAAGGTACGGTACGTTTCTCTACGTAGCGTAGCCTTTCATGCGAACAGTCTGTTCTGTAGATACTAGACGTTCTGGAAGAAATGGTAGCTCCCGGTGGAAAAGTAGTCGATTATCATGGCTGTGACTTTTTTCCTGAACGCTGGTTTGACATTGTGTTCGTACTAAGAACGGAAAATTCACACTTGCATGATCGTCTCACCAAACGGTAAAGAACTATTATTATTTTTGGCATGCGTGACTTGATTCGCTTTTTAATAGAGGTTACTTGGGCAAAAAACTTGAAGATAATATTCAATGCGAAATCTTTGGAACTTTACACGAAGAAGCAGCTGATGCATATAAACCGGAAATCGTGCATCAATTACCTTCCAATTCACCTGACGATATGGACGACAATGTGGAGAAGATACTTCATTGGATAGAGCAGTGGAAAAAAGATAATCAATAGCCGTTTATTCACCAATAAATCTCTTTAAAATGTAAAAATTTTTTACTAAGAACAAAGTAACCATGGTTAGTTCCCGAACTAGTTAACCCGTCCCAGGCTACGCTTTATTTCTTTGATTTTGTCCGCAATGTTAGCGTAGTATTTAATTTTGGCTAGAATCGTTCGAGCGTCTTCCGTTCGTCCGTCCTTGAATGCACGAGACATCTCGTTGAGCAGTTTTTCAATAACTTTTTGATTTTCCGAATCCAACTGGTCTACACTGTGTTCTTCCGCTTCTACTAGATTTTCATTGATATCCATAATCTCCATCAGGAAATCGGGATCTACGTGCATTTCTCCCTCTTGAAGAGGAATTCCGTGCAACTGAAGGAGATAATGACCGCGTTCAATCGGGTCAAGCAGGGTCTTGTATGCACGATTAACTAATGAGGAATATTCTGCCGAAACGTCTTGTTCTGCCTGTGTTAGTTACGAGCAAACTTGTATAAGTAGAGTACAAGATCAATGCGAAAGCGACGCCAAAAAAGCCTTACCTGGCCCTTACGGGAAAACCTATCAGGATGAAGCTGCATCTGCAACTTTCGAAACCGCGTTCTAAGATCTTTGGGGTCTATATGATATGTGGGAGGAAAGGAAAACACACCGAAGTAGTTGGCTTCACGGTCGGGCTTTTGGATAGTGCTGCATTCCTTACACAACACTTGGCCTCGTATATCAGCTCCACACTTCCAGCAACTGACATCTGTTTCACCATGGGCGTCGCTCGCAATAGAATTTCTTCTTACTAGTACAGAAGATGACGTGACTAACCTAGATTTATAGGTACTACACAAGATTATTGGTGTTGCGAATTTGGTATATAATGACGGTAAATACAACACACGTGACACAATTCCGCGCCACGCCATACTTGTTTATTAGTAAATATTAGGGCACCATCTAGTTAGCTATAAGAAAACGACAAATCGCGGTAATTTTACACTGTAAAAGAAATATTTATCGCTTCTCGGCCTTTTGGCTAAGATCAAAGTGTGTTGTAAAAGAAATATTCTTAAAAAATACATCTTCATAAAACATACAATGCAGCACAGCTGAAAACTCATGATATACAGAATGTGCAAAAGGAGATATTTTCCCTTTAAATCGTACACTGTACACGCTTATAGCAAAACTAGAAAATAATTCAAATAAGCGCACCAAAGCAAACGCAGCAAAGGCTAATCCAAAGAAATTATATCTGGTGACTCCGACCTTCCCTGCATTGACTTTTGGGATCCCGTAGAATACCCACAAACTGCGAAAAAAATAAAAATAATTAAACATTACATAACTGGCACATATTATACTTCATCCGTAAATAACTAAGTCTACGTCGGTTTTTTATAACATAAACAATGAGTTCTGGTAATAAAATCACCATGCTCACCTAAGTCCATTTCGACTAGAAACTCGGACTGGTAATGGAAAATTAGTGTACTTACCAGAAGCTGAGTTATTTGTAGAGGATCCAACTGCACTAGATGGGTACGAAGTTGGGTACGACATCATGCTTGATCCAGTGAAGTATGATTTCCTAAACAATACAAAATAGAAGAAATATACTTGAAAAACTGAGGAATACCAATTCACTGTGTATGTATTGCAATATGACACTTGGAAACTTAGAACCTTAGACTTAGAATTGTGGAACTATGAAAATAAACCTAAATGGACAAGAAACTGAAGGAGCCCGAAATTCAATATAATTTTTTCCACTAACTTATAACTTATAGGACAATTGGAAGCAATTTGTTTGTTTTTGATTAATTGGCAGGACGCTAGTATGGCCAGTTGTAACCGGTGTACCCATTGGCAAACGGGTACACGCTGTAGGTCTCATTACTATTACTGTATTCATAGCTAGGGTAGTAACCCTGAGCAGAGTTGTGTCCGACATACTGACGAGGGGTGTTCGCATAGCTAGAAAACTGCTCAGCCGGTGCATCAAAACGTCGATTTCGGTTGGTCCAGTAATCTTGCATTGAATTTGAATCCTGAAATCGGCCATTGTAAAAATCTGGATATTGTTGCCAGGGTTGGTTAGCAATGTCATAAGGTACTGATGGAGATTGAACGGAATATGGCTGAAATGCAGAATTTCCAGATTTAAATGGCTGGCATTCGGAATGGGGCGCAGAATACGCCACTTTGCTCTCGGGAGCTATATCACAAGGCTTCAATTGAGCATTTACAGAACCCTCGCTTAAGGCACTTTTTTTACATTGACGAGAATGCACAGGCGCATTAGGGATTCCGTGACTCAAAGGTGTTGGAATTGGACTACTTGGTTGCTTGGCTAGAAGCTCAGGTACCGTATCATTGTGCCGAGGTTGCACATTTGTATCAACAAGAGAACCGCGGGTCAAAGATGATGACTTACTCCCTTGCTGCACGCTAGTGACAGGAAGTTTCATCGGGAGCTGTTTAGTTACCCCAGCTGAGTCAGATTTTTGGGGTTTTAGCTCGGAAGTCTGTAAACAGGTTTTGTTTCTGGAACTGGTTTCTGGAATGCTGACTGAGATTAATTTCAGAGATTTCGAGACAGTTGGGGTACATGCCAAAACTGAAGGTCGTAGATCAATTGCGGTATCTAGCCGTCTTGGCGTTGGTTTAGGACTACGAGAAATTCGACGCCTACTTGCAGATTCACTCTGATTGCGTTCGTTTTTGTCGTTTAACTGCGTAGCTACATGAGATTCCTTAGCCTGTTTAGCAGACACATCATCTTGCCCTGAGCGGGCAATACTCGACTTGGAAGATTTGACTGCTTTGCCCACTTTGGAATCTTTGGAATGGGAACTGGTACAAGACTTCGCGGACGTTGATAGGGTACTAACGTTAGAAACAGACGCAAGTTCAGTTACGGATGATTTTTGCGACGATCGGTGTTTCTTTTTTGAAGACTTGTCTTCGTTTCCAGACTTTCTTAAGGATTTCCGATAATCCAATGCGCTAGTATGATCCCGAACTTTAACGGCAACATCTGATCGCATATTTATCTTTAAACGTTTTGGGGAGGATACCTTGAGTACAGGAATTTTTACAGACGTAGAGGACCTTATATTTTCTTGAACGGAGGCTAATCCAGCAGCTTCTGAGATCGAATGTAAAGGGGGTGAGTCAATTCTGGTTCGTTTAGATGAAGTTGAAGCAGCTGGCGAGTTCCTCGAATCAGGAATATCGTCTAACTCAACCTGCGAACGCTTCTTCCTAAGCTGGTAAGTAGCAGCACATGACCTCGGGGGTTTTACGGGTCCATGTCTGGCTTCCTTAGAACTTGGAGAAAGTATAGAGTTATACTAGAAAAGAACCCTTCAGATATAATGCCACCAAGCTTGACTCAGGATATCGCTAATGTTATAAAGACACATAAGACGCGATGAGAAGAAAATAGTGAGACATAGTAAAGGACAGGGAATAACAAGGGCAAATAAAATAACTTACTCATAGTTAGTTCCAGAGCTGACATTGGTTTGAGAAGCATTGGATAACGACGAACCTTGGTACGAATCTAACCAAGAACGTTATTCTCAATCTACGTCTAATTATGAAAATATGGTCTACCTGAACGTTTGATTTCCTTAGGAGACTTCATAGCAGGCATCTTTGGGGCTTCATCCTCCGAATCACTGAGAGTTATGATAGTAACTGGTGGCTTTTTCTTTGCAGGTGGGGTATCCAATAAATCCAATTCTTCAACAGCTACTGTCTCTACAGAAACTGGCTTGGATACCTATAAACAAATGGGAATTAACCAAGTTCTTCCTCGGAGAAAAAAGCGATATTACCTGTGCCATAGACTGCGATTTCTTAATTATAGCCAAAGGGCTCCACGAACCGTCCCCGAGTAGTTGAACTTCCGCACTGTCTTTCGGAAGTAGGGAGGAAGATAGCACATCGGAAAAATAGCTACAAGATTTTCGAATAATGTTATTTTTTTAAGTGCATTCTTCGTATAAGATTCATACGCATCTATGCAGAGGTTATCATAGGATACAGGCTTGTCGCAAACAGGACAAACCCAAGTAGGTTTGCGTTCATTCATCTGCAGGAAAAGTGAGGCATCGAAACATTGGAGATGCTGGCACAGCGAAGAGCGACAAGGCAAAACCATACGCATTTTACCCAGGGGGCACATCAAGGATACCTGTAAGGACGTGGTTGCGATTTCCATATCGTTATCCTCAGCAAGTTTGTCCTTAACTAATTGGAAGATGGATGAACATTACGTAGGAAACGTTATAAATGAACTTACTTAAGCCTTTGGTGTAGTCAGAAGCTCTCTTCCCTTTATTCTTCAGCCTCTGGAGCAGATCATCGGAGGACAACTTCCTCACTAGGCTGATGGCCACACAAAACCCACGTCCAACTTCCGAGCTCCATGTTACAACAATCTCATTGGCCAGTAAAGGACTGAGGCGGCACAAGGATGTGATATTGACAGGTCGAGGAGGACGTTTGGGTTCCATGCCCGGTTTGTTCGTAGGGATAGGGTTCTAAATAGAAAAGACTTAATTCGTAAGTTCAACTAACAAAAATCTAGTCAAATAAACTTACAGGCAAGGTGGCAACTTTGCCATTAACCTTGACAATAACGTTGGATGGGAAACAATCGTCCTGTTCACATGAGGTCTCTAATAGACAAAAACGCATTTGAATTTGGTTAATGTAATCATTCTTGGATGTTGGACGCATATCCCGGGAAGAGGCAATATCCGTGGCTTGTTGCGGGGTTAAATGGAATACAAACTTGGCGTCATGGCAGCGACCAGCACCTTGCGGAACTGTCCCAAAATATCAGTATGTACCGTAGTAATTAAGGAGTGTTAGCTTACCCAAACTAGACGGCCTAAGTAATTCGCCAAGAATGTCATAGAATGCTAACTTCTTTAAACGCACATCAGGAAGAACAGGTACAGAAGCTGAAGCACTAGCTTGCATACCAGCTCCTTTGCTAGATGACGTAGAGTATGTTGGATAAGGCACTCCGGTATAGCTTGAGCGAGTCTACAGAAAAAAACAATCGAGTTTGATTACATGGCTCAAAAGTTTACAACAAATTTGGAGTTACGGAGCTCTGCAAACAATCTTACCTTCTCTACCCCAGTTAAATAAATATTTTTGGAATACATGTCTTTAGTAATAACATTTGATCAACACTTAAAATGTTCGATTCTAGTCGCTGCGATTAAAATGGCAAACACAACATAACCTAGCTCTTGCTTGAATGACGCATTTAGTAGAGTTGGGCATGCTGTCTAAACCTGTTTTATGGCGTGTTTCAGTCCCTAAAGGAGGTTTCGACCCAACATGCCCCCGTTGACCTCGCAATGCTTCGCTAGGCCATAAAAAAAAACTAGCGAAAACCTCTTTCTTCTACGTTAAGTACCTCCCCCAGAAAAGATATACACATCAAAAGCTTACGTGCAATCCGGAGGACCGTTCCGTTTCTAAAGTATAATGCGATGAACTCCGCGGAGAAGAACTTGGGACAGTAGATGCTGTAGTATAACCTTGACCAGCAGCTTGCTGCCCGAGTGCAGCATTTTGTTGCCTAGGAACATAACAAATCAGCCGAAAATACCAAAGACAAATCAATCATATAAGCTAAATAATAGTAAAAACGAAGTTAACCGAAAAAAATAAACGTTGCATTACTGTTCATACTGGATGGACTTGTATAATTCCTTTATTTTCATTATGATATTCGTATTCCTTGTTTTCACCAGCTCCAGGGCTCTTTGCTGCAGCTCTGTTTTGCGTCCTGACTTGTTCCGACCAGCAAAATTCAGAAGCATCGTCAATTCGGAGACCCGAAAGGCCATTATCATGTTCTAATAACCAGAAAACACAATTAAAAATTCAATTTCTACGATGAGAGAGTCAAAAGCCACCTTTAAGACGTCAGTTTCCGTCATGGTTGTGATCTCTTTAGTATCACGAGTTTCCTATAATGAAAACATCAAAAACACGTCGTGGCACGCTTAAACCGCCATTCCCATCTATGGCCACTACATGCTCGTTCGTCCTTACTACTAGAAACGCCTTTAGTGTTAACTTATATACTTCAGGCCTGACTGCATGGACGGCCATGCGCATGCTCAGCCGTCTTCTTTGTGGCCAAATCAAGGCGCGCTTTTTAAATCTTTGCTAGGGAGTCCTGCGTGCCGCACAATTCGGAAGAATTCGGAACAGATTAACCAAAGCCATACTATTTAAACGTCAGTAAAAATATAAAGTTCCAATCCTTTTTTGAAATAGGTTTATACTACGAATTAGCTTATAACATAAAAGGAATTGTGTGCCATGCAAGTTTTCCGAGCAAAGATTCAAAAAACGTGCTTAGATTTGTCCACAACAATGGCGGCTGAGTTTCAGTTAAGTCGCGCATAGCCAGGGCCTATCCGTAGTGTAATATGATCAAAGGATTGAGCAATTGACTTTTTAAAAGAAATGAGGGGTGGCGCTGCAGTCGTCCAGAGTCGGAAGTGAGAAAAGGTAAATAATGTCTTTCCAAATAAATTAGCATTTAACAGTTTTGTTTTTCTGGCTAGAACAAAATGTTGGCGTTAAAATCTACATCATTTTTAGGGAGGTTTCCAAAAGTCTCTTGCATTGCTAATGGCTCGAGACAGCAAAGCACCCAACAAAAAGAGCTGCAACCTGAAAAGCCTTATATGAGCCCGAGTCCTGGATCAGAAGCTGTGCAATCCCAAGAAAGTATAACACTATTAGCTTCTGATCAACTCTAACTGTATTAATATGTCTGCTTGTAGATGCTTTGATCAAAAAGCGCAAGTATTCCCCATTTCAGAGTACAGCTAACATGGCCGAGTTTGCCGTAGCTCGTCTGGATGATTTACTAAATTGGGGAAGAAAGGGCTCAATATGGCCACTTACCTTCGGTCTAGCTTGCTGTGCTGTTGAAATGATGCACATCGCTGCTCCTCGTTACGATATGGATCGTTACGGTGTAGTTTTCCGAGCATCTCCGCGTCAAGCTGATGTTATTATCGTTGCTGGTACTCTTACCAACAAAATGGCACCGGCCCTAAGAAAAATTTACGACCAGGTAGATCTTGTTCTTAAGATAAACCATCCTAATCTCTCGGATTTTTCTTAAAGATGCCTGAGCCTCGCTGGGTCATTTCAATGGGAAGCTGTGCTAACGGAGGTGGATATTACCACTATTCGTATTCCGTTGTACGAGGTTGCGATAGGATTATACCAGTGGATATTTATGTGCCAGGTAACTAACTTTCTTATTCTTGAGTTCCGGCATACACTAAGAAACTCTTCGCTAGGCTGTCCACCTACCGCGGAAGCCCTGCTCTACGGAATTTTACAACTACAGAAGAAAGTGAAGAGGATGAAGACCCTACAAATGTGGTATAGAAAGTAAAATAACGGCGCGTATAAAGAACTACGCTTTTGGTGGTTCTGTTGTAAAAATCTGCTTGGCCCGTGTTGTAGAAAAAATACATGTATTGGCTTTTACTTGCCAAAAGAGGCAATGATGCAAAAACCCTTATAGGAATATCAGCAAATTAGAATACCAACCGCTTAGCCAATGTCCCTAAGAAAAAACAATTATATAGGTTTCATTAATTCAAATAGTACAAAATTACCTATATCACGTTCACCCTTTCGTTTAAGTGATTTGGACTGCTCGGATTCATCCTTTTCTCTGAGACTGGCTGGCAATGGTAATTGAGGTCCAGGTGTTGGTCCGGGCTTGTTACTAATTAACGATATTATTTAAAAAGGCTATGATGGTGTTGGGAAACTTCAATACCCAAAATAAGGCATTTTTAATATATCTGAAATTCTGCCCCGCTTATTAGGGTCCATGGCCAGAAGCTTTCCAAGTACGTCCAAAAGATCGTCGGCTGCGGCAGTGAAGATGTGCTTCAATGGCGTGCCTGGGAATGTCTTGAACTGAACATAATCGGGCAAAGACGTCATACCCTAAATGCATAAGCCTGTACGATACTTGTAATAAGAAAAATAATCGCTTACTGCCCAAATGTCATCTGTCGGGGTGCCAAGGGCTTGGAATATTCGTGTTAATTGATCCAAGTCAGAATCGCCTGGCAAAAACGGTACGCGAAGAAGCAACTCTGCTAAAATACAACCTACTGCCCAAAGGTCGATACCAGGCCCATACATGCGA
Organism: Lepidurus packardi; assembly: GCA_023053545.1. Lineage (NCBI taxonomy): Eukaryota > Metazoa > Arthropoda > Branchiopoda > Notostraca > Triopsidae > Lepidurus > Lepidurus packardi. Next base: position 5,693,245 of record JAKZAN010000007.1, read on the forward strand.
CTGCCAAACAGCAATTCTGGCGCTCTAAATGTTGTAGTAATATCATTGTAGACATAAAGAACGATTGATTTTGAAACTTACCTGTACCAACGGGTGACGACTTGGTGAGTATAAACCCGATTTGGTGAACCGTAATATTTGGCTAAGCCAAAATCGCCTATCTTCAATATGCCGTTTCTGTCTACCAGCAAGTTATTTGGTTTTAAATCCTAACGGCACTTTATAAATATTTGGACCACAGAAACGAAATGTACCGTACTCTGTGAAGCACCCAGTTTACGTGCAGGTAATCTAGTCCTTGCAGAGTCATGACAATGTAAGCTTTGATATTAGCAGGCGTCAACACTATCGTATTGTCCTTAATTATAACTTCCAAGTCCGTATCCATGAAATCAAAAACCAACGAAACGTTTGATCTATGGCCAAACACGTCTGAAAGGGTACATTATTTAACTTAAGTACTCTTTAACTCTTTACTAGCTGAAAATTAAACTACCAGATAATCCAATGATGTTAGGGTGCTTTAATTCCTGTAAAAGCTTGATTTCTCTTAACGCCGTACGGTTGATTCCGTCTCTAGCCTCCTCTCTGCTACCCAATTTAATCTTAATAAAAATAAAAGGTTATACAAAGAAAGGGCCCATAAATTAAACAGATAACTTACCTTTTTAACAGCTACAATTTTACCGTCCTCATCTTTAGTATCTCTGGCTTTATACACAGTAGCAAACTACAGGGTTCAGGAGGAAAAATGCAGGAATCGAAGTTCTGTAATCACAATAAATAAACGTAAACGTAGGCAGCTTTTACCTGTCCCTCTCCGAGAAATTCGATTTTCTCATAACGCTTTAGCTTTTCTTCAAGCGGCACTTGAATTCTGCCCGCCATTTGAGTAAGAATTCACTTCGATAAATAAAAATCAAAACATCGTACGAAAACAAGTGTTATACACGTGCGCTAAGCAGTACAGATCGACTACTGTTACTAAACCTTTGTAGATGGCTCTGGAGGATCTATTCCTTTGTGAAAAAACTTTCGAGAAAGCTTTTGTGACATGCTCCAGTGTTAGGGACTGGAAATACGGGTTGTGATATTTTTGTGTAGTCTCTGCAATTTTACTCCATATACCATGATTGCTCTAGCAGAAATGGTTTTCTGTAGTAAGTAGACAAACTCATATATTTGTCCAATTTTCGAAAATATGATTTAAAAGTTTTGCTCCTTAGGAATTGTATCGTAAATCTTTTTTTTTTTAAAAAGTAAATTGTATCGTAAATCATTTTTGGGTCTTTTTTTTATAAAAAAAACTACGATCAAACCTTGCCCAATCACACTAATTAATCATAACTAAGTCGTATTTCTTATATTAAAGCCAGTTTAGTACATTACAATAAATGGCGATCACTTTCATGAGTAACGATTTGCTCGTAAGCTTGATTCCATTCATTGCACTTATATGCTAACTATACACTCTTAAAATCCAGGATGCAAACGGTCAGTTAAGGATGACAGTATTGGATGATGTATTCGACATAGTAAAACAAACATTGACGGTGATCGCATGTTAAATAAATATACGCGCTTCCTTTAAGCTACCACTAATACGAATAAAGAAAGCATGCTTGCAGCGAGGAGACTTGTTTTACGTACACAATCCACATCGCCACCTGGAAAAGACAAATGCAAAGTTATGAATAAGAAAGGAGCCATGAATATCATTTTGCCAATTACTGGAATTCACTCCTTTTGGCAGCCACGAGAAGGTCCAATCACTCTTCGACCGATTCCTATTTAAGTTATTCATCTCGCCTTTTGCAAACTCTTCCGGAATTACGTTTTCTGCAGCGAAGTTCCTGCCTAGATACAAAATTGCCTTCTACTTATTTCATAATCATTGCTAGTGGTGTAATTACTAACCGCTTCCAGTAGCCGAAAATTGGGGAGTCCTTGTTTGACTAAACAAAGCTTCACCTCCGCGATTTCCTGATCCTAAGAAAACAGCACAACAGGTTGAAAGGGTTGATTAAGTAATAAGATTTCGTATTTATTATTGTAGTGGTATTTATACTACCTAACGTTGGTAAAGGTCCCGTGGGCGAAGACGAGGTTCCCGAACCGGTAGCTAAAACCACATTCAAGACTTAAAAGTTCGTTGTTACTTTTGTTCGAACATTGCAAAAGTTGGCAGAGGTTTGGAAAGAACTGATAGGAGGAAGGTGTGGGCGGGGCGACGTCGGGGATAGTAAAGAAAGCTGCTCTCAATGAGTAAGGGTCCGATAATTGCCTTGTGGCAAGAGACAAGGAAGCTGCAACGTTGGCTCCATGCCCAATATAGGCAATCAAAATAACCGTGCAAGGATATTGCCCGAGGGAAAATACATGCGATGCCTATTCAGTTGTCTGCGTAAGACTGACGATTATAGTGTAAGAAAACCTAATAGCGCCAGCAATAAGAATGCTTGCAAGAAAGCGCATGTAAGGTGCAGCTCTAGTTTTACTTGCATTTGACCAGTAAGAAAGCTAACTCGGTTTAGTTGCTTCATTTAACAAGTTTATGAGGTGATTTTATCTGGCTTTTATAAGACAACAACCCATCGCTGGCTCGGAGAATCTCAATATTGATAACAAAGCTTATACGAATTAGAAAAGCAAACGAAGTTCCCATTGTTTTCTCCAGGATATCTCTTTTTCAACTTATTTTTCATTCTTGTCCTCTCCCTCAAGTTTTTCTACTTTTCATAAAATGGAGTAACAAAGGTCACATACGAGTCTATCAGAGATGCTCTCTCTTCTATCCAGCACGCACACGAGACAGCAAAAGGAAGAAGAGAAAGAGAGAGAGAGAAAACTCTTCAATCCATTTTCCTCAGCTTGGTGTTTCCTGGTGGCTGATTCCGGTATCCGGTAGCCACCGATGCCGGGCGTCGTTTCACGCTTGTCCAGACTGACCAGTCATCGGATTCTCGGCATCACAGAAATCAGCCTCCCCAACGTCCTATTCCTAAGTAGTATTTTTGGGCTGCCCACGGTCTCAAGCTACTGGACCCCCGTTGCAAAAGCAGCAGCAGAAGAAAGTCAGTAACCATACGAGGAAGTGAGAGATAGTAGGAGGCTTTCCCTTCCAATCGATACGGTGGGGGGCAGGTCATTTCGCGGCTCAGCAGATCCAAGGGTCTGCCGTCTGTCAGCGTAAAGGAGGGGAGCGATTCCCGATTCTGATTAGGGCCTCAACGATGTATGCTGAACATCATGCATGGGTTTTATATACGCAGCGCAACTGACCCTTTGCTTGATTTCAGCTTCTTTCCATATCTTAACCGGAGCCAAATCTCTCCAATATACTTTATTCCTTTTGTGGCTTCTACCGTTCTACCATTACTAGTGTAGGATATATACTTTCTGGTCAAACAAGTATCCCCCAGCCATCGAGTCTATATTGGGTAGATCACTTTTCTATGCTTTGCTTTTAGTTTGATGAATGAGTCGAGGAAAGCTCATGATTCTGAGAACCATCCAAGTGAAGACGAAGCTTTAAAACTGCCAAAGGAGCCAAGCTAGTTTTAAAATCAAACCGCAGGGTTTCTGCGGTCAACCCAGGGGCTTAACTTTGAGATTGAACTGCCGGAATCCCCAACCGCCCAAATGCAGCATGCCAAAAAGCTAGCAATCCAAAGGAGGAGGGGGGAGAAAATAGCTCCTATGGGACAAACTTCTTGGCACACTACATGCACCAAAAGGTAGAGGTAAAACTTTCGGACATCATTATGATCTCCTAGGGCACACAGAAGACAGCAAAATCGACAACTTGATAAAAGCACGAGCTTCCAGCAAGGCTGCCAACTTCCTTCACTTCGCAAGGCACTTATTCTACCAGATTCCGGGCAAAGATGAAGTAGACGCGGCTCTTAACTTCATACAGCAGAACCTCGAGTGCAAAGGGAACCAACTGAATTGGAATAAAACGTAAGCTTTCATCGAGTTTCCTTGCACGGTGACTAAACAAGAACGTGGAAGGAAGAAAGTATCGTGTGCTCTATATAACCCCATATATAGTGATATAGCCCCAATATTCCTTGCTACATATGACTTACCGATGATAGATTACGGCAAACTGGATGGAAGAGCCAACCAAACTTGGACAACAATAGGCATAGCGAAGAGCAGCTTCAACTTTGGCTCCATTTTGGAGCCCCAACTTGGAAAACGAGGAAGCCTGGCCCTGCATAGCAAACCCCTTTGCCACACGCCAATCTCGACCAACAACCTACTTCCCCTTCTTCCTGCTGTGTATGTAAGCCAGCAAAGTTGGGAGTCACATGTCCCCCCGAACACAATTCCTTCCTTCCTATTTATGCTGATCTCATCAAACACGAAACTCGTTTCCCGATCTTGCTATTTGTACCCGCTTGGACCATTTCAGTGCGGGCCACTAAATGACCCCCACTACATGCCAGATAACTTTCACAGCAAAACGGGGAAAATCGTGACAGAAATACACCTGCTTGAAACTTCCCTTCCCTACTACACTTGATTCCTTTTATTAATTAACTAACAAAGACAAAAGACCTACAAGCACTTGTGTTTCGCGAATCCGCGTGAGTTTCATAACGGGGAAAACACATGCTTGTCCCTCGCAAAGCTCCCTCCACGAAAGCTGTTGATGCCCCTGTTCGGAACGGCTTGACGAGACATTTTCTCTGATTTCTGTGGGAGCGCGTGGTATGTGGAGAATAGAGGAAGAAAATCGAAGTTAGTAGGAATCCCAGCGGGAAACGTGCCGAATGTTATTATGACGCTACTCGGGTCTTGTCTTATACCACAGGCATAGGGGAATGACGCTTTTAAGCGAACAGAACAGCACAGATACACCGGGATGCGGCTTGAAGGAGTCGATGCATATGTGCGAGGCTCGGTTGAATGTTGAAGACCTGCTATTGTGTGACAGCCCATCAGATTGACAGCAGGGGATCTTCCCGCGGGAATTCGGAAAGATACAGAGCAAGCAAAGGTGAAAGTAAGGGAATAAGCTATAAAAACAATCTCATTCGTTTTAAACGCCCCGTAAGTACGAGTATGACGAATAAGGAAAAATCGACATTTAATAACATGCTTTAGCGTCTCAATTCCATGTCGGATTTTTCCAGATGTTTTCCTTCTTTGGTCCACGAAACTGGCAGACCCCTCGGCTTTTAACGTGCGACCAGAATCGGTGTTCAGAATCACTTTTTTCCTTTCATTTTTAAGACGAGATATTTGTGTATGGATTTTGGACTAGCGGGAATCCACTTTATTAAGAGTTCAATAGATTAGGGGCTGTTAACGTTGCATGAATGTACCAGGGGAAGTGACGTACATTGCCGGTGCGAAAAGGAAATAATATGGGGCGATCATGTCGCTCAATAAACCAGCCACCCTGCCCGCCACGTCCCGAAGAGAACCTTAATACCCCCCCCCCCCTGTATTATAGGCGCTTCATTTTTAATCATCATTTTAGAAGAGGAAGAGCTCTTAAATAGCACAGGAAAGACAACACGTTTGAAACGTAGCTTGTAAGAATAGGATTCGGATGCGTCATTAAAACACTTGCATTTCTCGCAGTTCTGTCAGGTTTTTCCATGTTAGCGATGGCGTGTCTTCTATTACAAAAGTACGAAATAAACGTTCTTTCGTTTTTCCCCTCTTTCTTTTAGCAGACATGGTAAATACGAAAACTAAGAAAAATTGTAGTTCGTTCATTAAGCTAACAACGAAGATCTTTCCTCGAGACAACTATTCTCACTTTGCTTTCATTAAAACGTAGCCTTAAGAGGGCAATGGCAGCACTCATTTGTCTGCCAGTCAACGTATTTTTCTTGTGGCCATACACCAGCGAGTTGAGCTCTGACGCTGCAAAGATAAGACGATGCGCCCCCAACAAACTCCATGTTCGACATTAATAGCGGTTTCGATCAAGAGTCTCTCTTCTCGGTAAAGTCAAGCCCAAGGAAGCTTGACTAACGACCTGCCCAACTGCAGAAAAAATACTCTTCTGTGGCTAAGAAGGGGGAAAGTCGAGCTTACGGGGCAACGGGAAGATGCTTTTGTATATACAGCCGCAATGAAAGAAAAGTAGTAGCGATCTGCTCTGAAAAAAGCGAAAAGTTTGCTGAGAGTAACAGGAGACTGCCACAGCAACTTTTTCGCTCCTTGTCCAAAAAAGAAAAAAAAGAATGCTGTCTTACGGTAAAGTTTGATGACGCCGTCAGCTTCGCCAAAGGGGTTCTTGGCCAAACATTTGTAAGAGCCATAATCCTTGGTCGACACCTAAATAAAAATGAGAAATAGATTGTTCATAGTTCAGGTATAGTTCCAATAAAGACCGCAGTATAGCACAGCCGTTTCCGAGTAGAAACATGCACCGTTTAGGACGATTTACGAATCATAAACGATTTTTTACTTGAAGGACCGTCAGTCGGAGATGCGTTTTATAGGATGGAGCGGCAGCGCTAGAGACCACGGCAGCTGGACTCCAGGTTTGCACGGGATTTACCAGGCCTGCTGTCGGAATAAACCCGGGTCCCGTGGTGCCACTAATCGACTCCACTTTATACTTCGCAGGGTCATGTAGAACCGTACCATCCGACTTGCTCCAGTAATGTAGCGCGGCCGGGTAAGATTCGAGGAAGCATTCCAGGGTAACTGAACTGCCCAACGGAGCTCCTACAAGTTGATGGGGGACCCAAACCACCGGGGCAACTGCAGGGTAAAACGTAGGAATTGCATTAATAAAGGGAATAATTTGGTAAGAAGTCGTAAATCATGTACGGAAAGTCGGAAGCTGCATGTATGCGTTGAGGGTAATAACACGTTTGCCAACGATATTGTTTCATTTATGAGACACAGTACGCTGTGTATACAACGTCTCCCCTTAAGGCAGCTAATACGGTTGGCTATTGACCATACGGTACCCCACACCACAACATTTGTGATTTAAATGGAATATAAACAGTAGTACTAGAGGGCAGAGCAAATGGAGTTGATGTCCGCACATAATATATAATGAAACATTACTCGCTGAAGGTTTTTAGCAATCAGCAAAAGGGACCGTTTTCGTCACAACATGCACAAAAAGGAAGCCTGCGACACACGCTGTTTATTTAAGCAAGGAATATGAAACAAAATCGAAACCCGTAATCGCACTTCGCAAATAATGGTGTTTCCCCTCTGAGTTGCCCTTTTATCTGTTGTCCCTCAATTACATCCCAGAAAGGCATTATCGCTGGCATTTGCGACACTTAACGAATCCAATTTAACGTTTTAACATGTTTTCCTATACGTACTTACACTCAACTGACAGGGCAATGCGTTTGCTGACGGCTGGCGGGACGCCATTCGATGCGATGCATAAGACCTATACGGTAAACACAAAGCAGAGAAGCGCTTTAAATTCGATTCATAATTAGCTCTAGATTCGTTATACAAGCCCGAGTTTAATTTGCTAGATAGTAATTTTGAAGAAGGAAGACAGGCAGTGCATTTCTCCCCTAAAAGTTCTTAAGGCTCTCGTATACCTTAGCTCGGTATAGGCCGTTAACATGGGGAATATTTTAACAACTTTTTGAGAATACCAGTACATTTCATGAAACATTCTTTGACAGTAAACACGACCGTACTAATAGCTAGTGCACAACCAATCCACCTTTTGTAATGAATAAGTTAGTAACATGCAAATTAATTTTGCATCTATTGAAATACGTTTACTAAAAATATGTCCTTTGGTTTTGCACAACACGTTCTCCGGATTTAGTGAAAAACAGGTGTAATGTATCCAGCTGTCAAAATGACACTAGTGTGTCAGTTTCTAACAATGAATTTTGTTTTTTTCAAAGTGAAAGAAAGTACAAGTTTTAATGATTCCCATCAACAAAAATTGATTATAATCGTTAACCTAATCTGACTTATCCTAAACTAATCTAACCTAACCTGATGTATTTCCTGATGTATAACCTGATGTATTTCCAATCCAACTACCAACTTTCAACTCGAGTGACACCTGTTTGTCATTCTTTTTTCCGGAGAACGCTTGGAAACAGAAAACAAATACACAACAAACCAAAACATTGACCGTTTTTGTACTCCCGTTTAGAAGAACTTAGCCGGAATGCAGGAAAAGCTTTTTTGAACATCTCAGACAGTATAACACTATTGCGAAAACAGGATTTGAAAAAAAAAATAGCAAAAAGCAAAATAACCTACCGAGCCCATGTCCAATCTGCTCACGCGAGGTAATTCCAAAGTTCGACTCTCCCATTCCGGCACTTTAATGTAAAAACAAGAAACAATACCCCCCGGCAGAATGTAAAGTGGGGTTCAGAGAAGGTTAGTAAATTGCTCTTTCCATCTTACCAACGAGGGTTCGGTTAATATTAATGGCCCTTCCGTCTTCTCTTCGCCATCTCACACTTAAGGGTGGTGAACCTGTAGCATAGCAGGACAAAACAACTGAAGAGCCTTCTCGCACCGTAATATCCGAACTGCTCAGTGCATCGTCAATATTAGGAGGAACTAGTAATAGCAAAAACGAAGGAAACATTGAATCAATTTCTCTTTGTCAGATTAAATACTAGTGTTAACTAGAGCTGTAAACTCAGTACATCCGCATTTAACATGTAGTGCGCTAAACTTTGTTGAAGTTTATTGCAAATTAGAGAAGACACTCTCAGTCGTAAATTTACCCGAGTTTATTCTCTGGCGCAAGGCGTAGTAATTTTTACGCCTTCCAGAGCAGACTCCGGGATTTGAATCTGCGTGAACTTTCTAAAGATCTCTGTGGCTGAGCAGCAAAAGTTTGGGTCTTTTTTATAGGTCATGTAAAAGCAAAATATTCAAATGCTGGTACCTTTCCCCTTTACTTTGCAGGTATTAGCCTAGTTTTTCCCTACCCTGCACCAAACTCTTTGCAAGTCTAACTTGCTGTTTAGTCTGCTGACCCAAAACAAAATAGCCAGACCCCAAACAAAATAAAAAGTGTACAAGCAAAAAGAAAAAAAAAGCAGGACACAATGGAATATAAAGTTCTCAAGTATTTTGTATAGCCGCCCCATTGCATTTCTTCTCTTAAAAGACGTTATCATCGATTGAAAAATTTCCATATACCATGTCTCCTGTGTCTCTTTTTTTATTTTTTTATTTTGGCCTCATGTAGTCCTCTGCTTTTCGAGCTTCAGGTTATTCTTTTATTCTTTCTTGGCCTTTTCGGTATCAGCACAGAGATTGTGTTCAGTTGACCGTTCAGCTGCAGTGGACACGTAAAGAAATAATCACCTACAGTTTTGTCACACGCGATGTTCTTAACTGAACTCCATATTTCTCTTTTGTTTCCCCCCCCCCCCCCCACTGCTGCTTTTATTAACCCAAGACTGACATATACCGGAACAAGTAAACAATTTACCGAACGGCTTCTTCTAGTGTGGAAAATAGCTTTCAGAATTGTTACTTTTAGAAAACCAAAACACTACTAGATCATTGATTGTAGCGACACCGGTTTGTCTACAGTTTTTGTCATATACCTTACAAGAGTTGTCGTTTAAATTCCCCGAGCTATTACATAGTTGGGAATGAAAGAAAAACGCAGGTTTCAATTTTTAAAAAAATAAAAAATCTCGGAGTGAAAAAGACAGCTCCCTTATTTGCATGGTAAAAGGGTCTTAACGACAAGGTATGAAAAGTGAAGATCAAGATCCTCCAACGTTTACGTAGGTAGAGGAAGTAAGAATGGGGTGAGAGGAAGGGGGGAGGGTGGTTCCATGAAGTTGGCCTCCTTGAGCAGCTTTCATCACCGTCAATTCTGCTTGGCTGATTCTCCGGCAAAAGGCCGAACAATGGTAAGATACATTTCTGACTCCAAAACGTATCAGACCAAAAACCACTGCAGTAATACCCTCATTTGACTTATTTTTTTTCCTTTTCCCCTCCCTTTTTCTGTATACGTCATCCATCTTTTGGGCTTCGTCGTTGCTCTCCTCTTTGTACATCCCCTATACTCGTCTTTGCTTTTGTCCGAGAATACCGAGTATACCGAGCAACCTATCTCATCACATTCCGCACGGGGTCATCACGGTATTATAGTCGGCCGAACCCAGAGAAATACGCTTTCAATAGTCCCAGTCCTTTACCAGAATCAAATCTGGTCTCGTCTAACAAATTATTGAGCAGTAATCAGACCAGGAAGACTAGCAAGAAAACGACCGGAAAAGAGAACGCTATCCATGTCCGTTTTAGCAAAATACTGGCACAAAAAAGACTAAAAAGTAATAAGAAATGTAACCTTCCGAAAACTTGACCTCTTTTATCTCTCCTCATTTCTCGTTCCCCTTCTTGTAAAATGAACTTCTTGACACTAACATTATTGGATCAGAAGATGAACGCATCCAAGGTTTAAAAACCACGTTCTCAGTAGCCAAAAAATGTCTATTATAACTTCGCGTCCCAGCTGCAGCAGAGGTACTCCCACCGTTACGCGCGGAGCCGTAGGAATGAGAAAGAAGATTTCTTCTCTCGTGTAGTTTTGTCTCCGCGGCGTTCTAATCTCGTTTTCGGCCAATCTTGTCGAATAAAAAAGACCGGGTCATTTCTCAAGGATTCCCTATCTTCCCAGCATACGGTCCATGACAGGCAGGCTAAAGGAGGAATCTTAAAACTAAATATATATGTGCATGTATGCGCTCTGGTCCCCCGGTTGCAACCGCCGCAGCCCCAACGGCAAACAGCATATAGGGTTCATGTCTTTCGAGTAAACTCCACGTACGGTGCATTCAACGGCGACTCGACTCGATATTTTTTGCCTTTGCATTCTTTAACATAATTCTTCACTCGTTTTACTGAAACTGTTTGGTTTGCAAACATCAAAGTAGAAAACGGAAAGTGCAGGCCCCGATTTGCAAGGCAAATCGTGGCCTTTCATGCCACCGCATTAGAAAGAAGTTAATGGCGCCGTTGGCGTCTTTCTCTCTGTGTCTTTCCTCCGAAGACGTCGCTTCTGCCTTTCCGGCAAAAGCATTCCGTCTTAGATGTGCACGCGATGGTTACACTTTGTGGGTTTGTAAGTACGGGCTCCCAAAAGAGCTGCCGCAACCCACAACTGAACAACTGTGGACTAACAGGCATTTTGTGGGGGTCACGGTGTCTGCATTTCACGTGTAGTTAAGGGCTTGCAACCCATACAGCAGAAATGCGCTTTGCGTTCTTTCTCACATTGCTCTTGAGCCTGCCAGAGCAATACGAGCGGCGTTAGAAAATAACAGGGTTTCTTATGCCGTTATGGGCAAAACAGTGTCCGCGAATGGCATCACTATACGCTGGCCATGCAAGCCATCTCACAAGGCGTTCCCTGATGGATATCGCTGTCACATAAACTTAGAGGCCTTAGCGTGTAATCAAGGAATCGTCACGACGTTTTAGCAGGGAAACCGAGTCCCATTTGTTTCTCGACCAGTTAAAGAACCCTGATACCGATTTACAACAGAATCCATCCGTCTATTCTTCCCTCCCTGACTTCGGCGGGGAAACCTCCGTAAAGGCGCCAAGAAAAACTCCTCCAAAGCCTGCCACCATTAGGCGATATTAAAAGAAAACTTGAAATAGCGTGCCATTTGCCCGGTTTTCGGGTTTTTCGGGTTTTTCTCCCATTTCTGAAGCTTGTGATAGAACGAGGGTGGAGAAAAGCGAAAAAGTAGCAAATGAGGAGCGCTCTGTCTCCTAAATCGGGATCACTATTCCAACAAAATAACAATATTGGCCCAATTTCTCCTATTCCGCAGCGTGCACCGTAAGATCAGTTTCCGGGAGCAAACATGAAATTAAAATTGGGATAGCATAAAAACGTTAGATCCTTACCTACGACGTTGAGATGTCCGACAACAGAGTTTGCATTAGCTGTGTTTAATTGGCCTGGATGTGGTAGAGAAGGAATAATTAAGAGAAAAACCCATCTCCGGACACTACTATTTGCAAACTTACACATATAACCCCCTTTGTCTGATTCCTGTACGTTGGAAATGTGTAAGGTAAAACTACGATGCTGGTCATTGGAAATGCTGATCCGCGGATTCCTCGTGATAACGTGGTTTTGCATTGTCAGGATCGCCGACCTTTCCAGATGAATCCATGCTACCTATATAAACCAGAGAATTACTAACTAAAGCCATTACATGTTGAATAACGAAACATACGGTTATGGATCCATTAACCTAACCTCATTCGCCTTTATAATTAGTCCTTTAATACTCTAAGAATGTGTGTTCTTACATCGCTATTTCCAGAAAGGGCTTAATAATGAAATATCGTTTTAGTTTTTGTGGTCGTCGAAGCGAAAACGAATCAAACCCCTTCTGTCACGCTACTACCTGCTCTACTTTACGCAGATAGACCGGGTAATGAATAATGAAGGACACATACGTGAAATATTTTACCTTGTAGGTGCCTAAATGTTTGATTCTGCAAGTAAATTTAGCTTCACGGCCTGCAATCACTGTTAGGTTCAACAAAGGTTCCAGAACTGGAGTCGGATCAGGGTCTGTAGTAACTGTAAAAAAAAAAGAAAAGAAAAAAAATCTGAAACCATTAGTATAAGTTCGGCAACGTTTGAACGGGTAAGTGTGCTTTGATTAGGAACGTGGCCGGAGAAATATTTTTAGAATTGTTTTACAAAGCATTTAACTTGAAAATTTGGTACGTTTTAATGTTGGTATTTTCGTATTCTAATAATTTTTTTTTTATTATTTCGAACAGTTGAAATCCTTTCGATACATTTGTCAATGCTTTCGTATACTATTTGAATAGTTTGAAAGGTTAGTTTAAACCAAGCAATTAATTACATACCGTATGAAAAATTTTCACCATATATCACAGTGTACCCGGGTTAAATTTAAGAAATCCCCTAAGTCAAAGAACAGTTTTTCGCGAGCAATAACACGAGAAATCTCACCATCAGTTGACATAGATACAATGCTTCTTCGTTTGCATAAGAATCCATGTGTGTTTTGGTATCAAAATTGCTTTAGAACACACAATATAGCAACATTATTCGAAAAATACTTTTCATGGAAAAGTATTTATATTTTAGATCGGTTATTGATCTTTAGACCATTAAATACTTTGTGTTTTATAAGCTTTGGCCTAATAAGTAATTTTTCTCGGAGAGTTCTTTAAGCTTGTGGCTTATTTCTTGGATATTTAGACCAATTCGCTTTTCTTGGATATTCATTCAGTGCAAGTAAGTGTTGCATAAGTGCTTGTAAAGTTCATTTGGCTGAATGACTCACGTCCGCTTAACTGAGTTACGAGAGATTACGTTAGAGATTACGAGATTAACTGAGTTAACTGAAATCAACAAGCAGGACATAGACCCACCCAAACCACCTCTCAAAAGCTAGAAACCAGCTCAAGAAAATCGTAGCGAACAAGTTAATTCCTTACGTAGTGCACTTTTGTTTTGGACTTAATAAAGTTCCGAGGAAAATTACACTAATACTGTCCTTTCAATTTTCTGAATTTCCAAATGTGTAGACCTAAGTCGACCGAAATTCCGAAAATCCTTACTAAAGACGCCACGAATTCTTAACTGCACGAAGCGGCTCAATATTCAGCACCAGCAACGGAATTAAGGCGATTAAATAAGCCTTTGACAAGGGCTTGCACGAAGAACATCGGCGAATGTGAAAGACTGGGCATAAGCTTTGGAGTATAGACATGACGTGTATACTGTTTTTGAGATGAGACGCTCATTAAAATCCGTAATTTGATATGTCAGCGATCCAGCACTGCGCAAACAAATTTCATCACTTTTTTTTAAAGCAAAATCTTCCGGATCGGAAGATTGGGAACGCTGAGCTTCTTTTCCTTTCAGTTTCGAGCTAAAAGTGCTCCCGTTTCTTGCCAGTATAGTCAAGTCCACTTGCAGGTAAGCAAGTCGAAAAAACCCCGCGGGATATGGAGAGTTGGGTCTTCACTGTCAAAACCAAATGTCGCTTGTCTCCGTAATAGGACAGCTCACAGAAAATGTAGTACTGTATTTTCCCTCTACAAGACTTACTACTGACTATTCGGCAAGGGACAAATGACTTAATCGTCGTAAGCCCCAGCATTTTACCCACACACTATTGCTAGAGATTATTGGTACGAATGGCCTAGTGGCGGAGAACCTCACCTGGCATATGTGGCCTCATTTCCCCAAAGTTAGGTTACCCCTTCCGACAAGTTCTAAGCTTGATTAAGCTAAGCCTTCGGTTGTCTGGAGATTCTGACACCTTCAACAACACTCATTAGCCTTGTTAGTGACTAATTATGCTATCCAATGAAATGCCAAGGTACCCACCCCGTCGTCCCTGCAATAATTCCACATTTAACGTGCGTTCAGCCTAAAACGGCTTAACTTCGTTTCAACGCGTAAACAGAGGATTACCATGGAGCGCAACCTGATACTTATAAACACCCACTACAGGCTTAAACGCTTGAGCCTTTTAATTTTGCTCAGCTCCACCAACTTGGAACCCATGCATTTAAAAATGACTACTAGTACGCTTAAAATAATTCCGTCCATTCCGCATAAAGAACGAATAAAGCTGAAATAGGCAAGAAAATTAATTACATTCATTAACACACACAGTTTTTATTTTTGAAAAATTATTTGATTTGTTTTTTATTTGGGCAAATGTGTACGCATTTTTTTTTATCTTTCACTTGAGCCAAAGCCTGTGCATTTTTTCGTTTTTTTTTTCCCGGAAATTGTAAAGGGTATCTGACAAGCAAAAGGCCTACAATAAGCCACTCCATGCTACACAAGCTAAAACGATGCTGTTTGCGGTGATTGAAAAGAAGCGGAGGCCGTTGTCGAGGAGCCCAACTTTAAATCGAATAAGACGGCGAAAGGGAAAAAAGCTTTGACGACGACGCTGTCGATGTCTATAGCATTGGATGTCAACGTCGAGGACGTCGTCGGTAATGCTCGCTGGTGCTTGCGAGTTTTTCTCCTTGCACCCAGCGCAACAAAAGACGTTATTGCCCTTCCCTGGGTACGGATGCAATCACAGTCTGTCGAGACCCATCTCTGAATCTTCTTTTCTTTCCGTCTTCCCACATTCTTACAACACCCAAATAACCCCCAATGCCTGGCAGGAACCTCCTTAATTCATGCACCCTTCTCGCCTTTTCCTTTCGTCATTTCTTGTGTTTCTCCGTTTGTGCTGATGCCAATTGTAGGAATGAAAGTGGCATATACACCCTCTCATCACCAAGATCGCAATCATTTCTCAGCTAACCAGAAAGACCCACCCTAAAGTTATGTATAGCATCAACACAGAGGGTTGCTCATAAAGCGTCAAGGGAAGCCAACATAACTAGCTAGACGAGCAGCAGCAGGAGCAGTACAGCCATACGCAGGTGGAAAAGAAGACGCAACAAGTGTGTTTGCTTTCGCTCGAGTACGCTTACCTTTACAGGACACGCACACTAAAAAGAGGACCACGACCAAAGGTATTGAGACCCGCAAACAGCAAGTCACGTGACGTCTCCCTGCACTGACACCCTTTGTGCTCATCATGAATAATCACCCTCTTCACAGGTCGTAGCGGGCTTCTCCCCTCCACTCTCTTCACTTTAATTTCAAGCTCCACGTGACAAGCATGGTTTTCTATAGGTCGGCCGCCCCAATTTGCCTTATTTTGCTATGATGATAGTCTCGCCGACCCAAGTCGAGCATAAAAGGACGCCAAGAAAAAGCCAAGAGACGATTTTACAGTGACGGTACCAAGCTTCTTTACTCAAACAACCGATGTTTTAAACGCGTCAAGCAAATTTAGGCTTGATTGGGTTTTCCGGGCGACAGCACAATTTGAAAGCCATGAAAAAACGGGCACACACTTAATGAGAAGAGGGTATATATCGTTCGCTCAGCACCCACCAAGCAAAATGTTCGATTCCACCACGTAGCTTGCGGTCTAAAGGATCGTTGTCACTTGAGTCACAGCCGCCAGCGAAAGCCTGCCTAAATACTTCCGAAGGCTGTATATATACCTAAACGCTACAAACCGTCTCTCCTTGGGCCAGGCCCGATGGCGCAGACGCGGAGTTTCTGCGGGCCAGAGGTTGTTTTGCTTTGCTAGCTACAATACGCGGCTCCATTTGTACGGGTAAATGGTCTCGACGGAGTTCTGCATGGGAGCCAGCAGCGTGCAGCGGTGCTAGAGCTGGACGAACGTGACCTTCCTTTGCGTGGAAGATGACCTTCCGCCGAGTGGATTTTGGGAAAGGCGACAGGTGTAAGGGCGTGAAATTTCATCTGCTTGCTGGCGCAAAAGCCTCTGCTCTCCTTCTTCTCGATTACTTTTTTGCCGTCTCTGTTAGGGCCGCTTTTTTACTATTTTCTTTTTTTTCCTCTTTGATTTCTCATCGTGTAGCCGTGTAAGTTTCTAGCAGAGTTTAGATAAGACATATGAAGGACCCACTAGAGAAGATTCTTTAGAAGATGACTTGTCACTCGACAGTTCCCTGGACACATATTCTCCTGTAAGTTTCTCTACTCCGAATGACTCCGCGTTACCATGGCTACTGATGAAAAGCAGCAGGTTCGAAAGGTTGTCTTGAGGGTCCCGGCGTCAGATCTATAAAGAAATGCAAGGGCGTAGGGTAGTAAAGTCCTGCTTTAAGAACGGCGAACGTTAAACCAGATATGCGACTGAAAGATTTCTTGAGTTCTTTCCCTTTTCTTCTCCCCGTCTTCGCTTTGGAACACCGCATACGGAACACAGCATCCACCGAAGACTACATGTCCACCGAACACCGCATCAACGGAGCACCGTAGATGATCTCGTGAAGAGTCATTTCACCCTAGCAGTAGGGTTGCCGCTGTAGAATGCATACTTACTCATCCCATCTGCTGTGTATCACCCCAACGCTTTCCTTTTGGGTTAGTCCGGATTTCTCTCGTGTCTGTTTTTTTCCCTGGGAAGCTAGGCAGCCGCAACTTATGAAGTTAGTGCAAACATTCAAGTAGGAAGCTTTTCTTTTTGGCAGTCAATAGCTGAATTCCTTGCTACGGCTTATGGTTTTATCTGTATTCTTAGCTGGCAAAATATTTCCAGGGTCTTATTTTTTCTTGATTTTAAGTTTTAAGATAAGAAAGTCATTGACATAGCTCAAAGAACTCTAGCCCGATTTTCCTCTCCCTGGAATTTCTAATATAGAAGGCAGCCTCGCATAACTAACGACAGGTGGATTATTCCTTGGCTTTCGTAGTCATTGCATAACGTCAGTTGAAAATCATTTCGCTTTTGTTTTTGAAACGGCGGATCGTGTAACAATACCGAATACAACAAATACTTACAACCAACCCGAATCATCGATATGGAGAATTAACGACCATCTGCTTACACAAGAATATTTTTTCTGTATAGGGTCAAAGTCAACGTTAAGAAAAAAAGCATATCATTAGTAGCTAGTATAGTTTCCGAAAATATGGAGAAACTGGAAAAAGGAATTTATATACACGGAGTGTTTGCGGCTGGTAGGGTGACGCTCGTTATTTTGAGGTATTGGGGCATTTTTGCCTCAGTTAGACAGCGTGAAACTATAAGTAGCTGTCTCGTTCTCTCATCGTAAAATTCTTTGATGAATTTGAGGGGTAAAGAAGGTGGGAGTGGGAATTTTGGCTTTGATGCATCCACAATCTCAAGATAAATGTGGAAAAAAGTAGTCTGAAAGAAGCAGGGAAAAAGTGAAGTACGAACCTTATATTACAGGAGCACAGATTGGAGCTCGCGGGGTGGCAATTGGGCTCTCAGCGTCTTTCTCTCTCCACCCTTTGCACGCGAGGTCCGGTAACCTGATGCTAATGAAGAGTCAGCACTTGATTAGCTTCGTTTGTCTCCCTTGTGTGAAACCTCACCAATGTTGAGCACCCTTTCTTACCCTTAGCGCAGCCTTTTTTCTCTCTTTTGAATGTCAACCTGCTTATTTAGCCCTGAACATTTATCTCACCTCGCGTTTAAAATGCCAGCCAGCTAAAGTTATCCTTGAGTTCGCGAGGGCCTTCTGAATTGTAATGTGTGCTGGAAGAACAAGGACCGAGAAAAGACGCGGTTATCCATAACGAAACCTTCTTGTTCAAATATAATGAATATGGTTAGTTGGTGAGTATGTTTTTGGCTTTTCCCCCCTCCCTTTTCCTAATTGCAAATTCAGCCAGAAAGGGGGCCACCGATGAGGCAACTGCCGATTGTGACAGAAAATAGGAAATACAAGAGACAAAAGCTAAGCCAACCCTTCGCGTAGCCTTATTTATCGGTAAAGAATAGAAGCTGGTGTATAAAATTATAACAAACGTGATTTCTGTCGCAGGGGTGAGGGTTGGGGATGTTAGAGGAAAACCTCAAACTGGCAAACCAATAGAGAGCCAAGCGTTTTATACCCTTAGTTTACATGATTATATTATTTATATTATAGGCGGCATATAGAGCAGCTGTCACGGAAGAGAGAACTGACAGCCATAATGCATGTCAAGTGTTGATTTTGGCAATACTTCTGGCGTTTGAAAACATGCTTCGGCTTTTAGGAGACTAAACTGAATGTGTGTCTGTGTGTGTGCTATAGTGTGGAAGAAAAACATAATAAAGACAGTTTCGTTACCTGGACGTTGGAGTAAGTGTAGCGTGGGAACTGGCACCTTCATCCATTGTTTGTGCTTAACATACACTCCTTATAGTCCCAGAATGTATTCTACCGTCACTATAGCATTGGCGTATATGGGGAAAAAAGGCCTTTAGGGTTCGGATTGTCACAAGTTTTTGCTCTTATATTTGGGTAACACTTTACGTCCTTGATTACTGTTCCGGTCTAAGCTAAAGCTTATGCCAGCTTTGCAACTGTATGGTCGGTGAAGTGCCAACAATATGTTAGGTTGGCGGTTTGCCTTTCGTGAAGCTTGTTGCCGGGTTTCTGCTGCAAAAACACACTTGACGCTCCCACTCACGTGCTACAGGGGCATAATGTATTTGTTCCCTACACCTTTTCGCAAAGTAATGAGTTCTAATAGGGTTGAGGAGTTTTCAGTTTCACCTTTGAATTAGTTAGCGAAAATCGTTACAGTTAGGAAGACTAGAAATAGTCGAGAGGGAATCAAATGTTCATCCAGCACATCATAAGCCATATTACGTTAGCTGTCATATTTATCACGCTAAATCAAAAGACAACTACAGTTCGCCAAGGGATACCAAAAGTCAGGTTATCCCACGATGTCACTTGGGTCACAGTAGCATCGTGGTTATTTTGGGTAACTTGGATTTGCACAGGAGAACGTGGTAACGTGACACAAGGAAGACGCAATTACAAGGACGACGTGACACAAGGACGACGCGACATAAGGACGACGCGACACAAGGAAGACGCGACAAACAGACGACTCGACAAAAGGACTACGATGCACTCGACTTAATGACTACAAACCCCGACTTACGGACTACAAACCGCGACTTAAGGCTAGGTTAGTTTAGGACTGGGCTGGGTTAGGACTAGGTTAGGTTATAAGTTAAGACTTGTTTAGGTTAGGTTAGGATTAGGTTAGATTTGGACTAGGTTAGCTTAGGGGTTTGTAGTCCTCAAGTCGGGGTTCGTAATTCTTAAGTAGGGGTTTGTAGTCCTTAAGTCGGGTGCACCGTAGTCCTTGCATCGAATCGTCCTTGTGTCTACGTCTCGAGAATGTGGGTGGCCTTTTGGTATACCTACGTCTAATAAGTTGATGTTTCGGGTGTCAGAGGCGCTGCCATATCTCAAAGCAAATTAAGCATAGGTTGGGCAAGTAAACAAACCTGTTACGTATCTGAAATGCTTGTTACTAACAGTGAAATTGGAAGGAAGGTCACATTATCTGTTTATGGCACGTTCTTTATCGTTATCGCACGCCGGAATCGGTCGAATTTGTTGGGACAACATTTTCGCTCTTGTGAGTTAGCTTATTAGGTTTAGGCGTGGCTGAAGGCTCCCCAGCAAGATTTCATTTAGTTATGAGTTTAGCGGCTACTAAAAGCCTCGAGCGACACTTTATTTTCTCCCCCTTGGTTTCAAAGCGAGTAAAGATGGTAAGGGAACCGACTGTTATGTTTGTCTTCGGCTAAGACGCATCAGGCGCGTGAACAAGGGGTAAGAGTAAGGTTATCCCGAGTCTTCCAGACAAAAATAAGAAGGCAAGAGAAACTAAGAAATGGCACGAGAAAAGCCACAGAAAAGGAGCCTGTTTATTGCCCAGGCGGCCAGCCGATAAACGTTTATCATCACGCCAGGACTCTCAACTATCTTCGCACTCAAGTGGCTATCTTTTGACGCCTTTGAGAACGCCCAAGACGCCCACAGCTCAATGCTAGACTTTAACTTTGGCTGTTACGTAGTTGCTGCTTCACTCAACTCTCCCCTTTCACTTCTTCGTATTATTATTATTTCAATATATTTAACGACGTACAATTTGTCCAAATTTTGACCTCGTACAAGTTCTAATGCGGTTTTCCTCTTTCCATCCGTTACAAATAAGAGACAAAGTTTTCTTTACTTGCCGCACTGAATTATCCCATTTATCCAGCAGTCTTCCAGTTATAAGCAAGCAATTGTGTATACTCCTACGACTCACATTGCAAAAAGAAAAAAAAAGTACGCGGAGAGTCACTGGCGAAAGGAATGTCGGAAACAATAGGCTTGGGAGTCTTTTGTGAATCTGGAAAATGCAAAGAGTGGCCTGGGTTTTAAATGTTTCGTGCATGCCTAAAATTTGGTAAATGCAATTAAGGAAAGCATATCACTTAAACGTTTGCTATTCCGGAACCCAAAAGAATCACTCCGGCAATCTTGTTAGGGAATGTTTTCCGTCGCTCACTGTCTCCACCAAACAAACGAAAGCTTTCCGCAGTTAAATTCCGCCATATAAACCGCATCCAACTTTAACTTGCCCCGTGAGATAAATAATCCAAAAGTATCTATTAAACGAACCATTTGAGTAGGAAAAAAGATACCGTGAAACGAGGTACGAAGAAGCCTTATTCTTGTGGATTTTTAGCAAATCTGACCACCACTGAAAAGGCATTTCATTTTGTACTGTACTACGGTACGAGCGCAAAGATTAGTTCTCTGCAGCCCGCGTTTGCGGGATGAAAATAAGCCATGGAAACAAAAAGGAGGAAATGATTTGAGAGCTAACAGTAAACGTTACCCCAAAGTCAGTGAGAAGAAATGTACGGCGATGCTTCTCGTCTTAACCCGTCACACGTTACGATGCTATAAAAGCTCATAAGTGACACTCGCAGTAGAATTTATGAATCTCCCAGCATGACCGGAAAGCTACTTTTCATCCCACTATGAGGTTATGTTCTGTTCTCTCTTCCCCGCCTGCCTTTTTTGCAGAATATACAGTAAGTTCGCTGGATGTTCACGTAAACCGCGAGTTAAAATGTAACAGTTTGGGTGATAACATATGTCGTCAGATTCCAGATTTCATCAATGTTGGGTACGAGTTTGGTGTTAGTAGTAATCAGTAGACATAGTAGAAAGATTCGCTTGCGATAGCAAGTTAACGTCGAAAGGTTTCTAACTTAAATTTTCGTGAGGCAAGATAGTCGAGATGAGCTTTAGAACTAATCTTGACAATACCCTTAATTGTGTCTAAACATTCTCAAAGAAAGGAGACGGAAATTAAAGTTTTGTTGTCAAAGACGTTACACACACAGAGACAGACATTCTTACAGCTCCCGGAAGTCCGATGTATATTTTTTAATCAGTCTTGACAGCAGTGTGGCTTGTAAGACAGTCTTCGTTAGCCTCTGCAGGCAACCAATATTTTCCGTGCGCCTTCTACGTTTTATTTCTGGTTCATATATAAGATTTCACATTCGTCGGATCTTTATAATGGAGGATCATTTTGCGTTGTTTGGAATTAATAAAATAGGAAGGAATCGCAGTACCTTGCCGAGTCTCTCGTTGCAATAACTAATTAAGGCTTTCCTTCTCTTCCTTATAATTAAAATCTAACAATAAGCATATAAATAGCAAAAGGATATATTACGACAGAATCTATTTGACTCAAGGTTTTCTTTTATCCTTCATTTTTTTATACTTGACAAGCTTGAGTCGTTCTTATTATATAACAAGCAAGCCGATAATAATGGAAAATGGGAGGTAACGCTTCGTAACATCTAACAGGATTTTGCCAATATGGCAGTTAGGGAAGGTTTTAAAAAAAAATTAGGAGTCGCTATAGAAATTTTTTTTATTGGCTCTATAACTGTAAGGAGAAAAAATGTCGGAAGATAAAAGTGGCTTGCCATTTATCGACGTAAGGGGACGCCCGAGATATCAAACCTCAGGCACCGCACCGCGTGCGAATCATGACGTGTTTGATGAGTTCTTGTAGCCCAAAACCACGGGAAAAGCTCGTTTCCAAGTTGGTTTTCACTCACACCTGACGCCTTGAACATTACTCGTTCGAGTTAGAGATGAGAAAAGGCAAGTCAAGTCCTCACCATCCTAAAAAAAGAAAAAAATCCCGCGGAATGACATCCGAAATGCTTGTATGCCGCTGCCCCGTACCAAAGTATCCCATAAGGGAAAAAAGCATCAGCCTGTGCGATATTATACGTTCTGTCACCACAATCTGCAGTTGTAAAACGCTGGCGCAGGAAGTATAGTATCATGTTGGTTTAATACGCGTTTCATTTGACTGCCGTTCCTTTTGGAATCTTTCTTTAGAAAGTGACAGGATCGTTGATGCCATGACATAAGGGGGGGGGGGGGGATTTTGGAAAAGCCTTATGGATGTTTTTGTCTGTATCTCGAAGATTCAGTGCTCCCTAAAAATGCTCATGCATCACCATCTTCAGGGCGAAGATTCTCCCCCAGTGGTTCTGTGTACCTTAAGGAAAAGCCAGAAATGTATAAGAAAATTCTTTCTGTGGCATCAAGAAAATTGGAGATTCTTTGCATGTCGATCTGTAAGAAACCCTCTCCCTCCTTCTCAATCGTTGCATCTGCAAGCGAGGCCAAGCCTCCATCCCGATACTGCCTGCACCCGTTGCACGTCTTTCGGTTTTCACCCCGCCCAGGATTTTAATTAACTGGCGTCTCCCAAGCTCTGACTTGATGAAAAGCGGAACTGTGGAAAGAGTGAAGAAGTTTGATCAGTGCTAAGTTTGGATGTTCCTTGGCTTGGGACTCGTGCTCAAAGATGAAGACCAAAGGAAGCCAACGGCAAAAAGAAAAATCCTGCCCATTCTTGTTGGTTCTTCCCTTCTAAAATGCCGAGCCACTTTTTTACGAGTGACTTATCTTTCCAAACCTACGATACGCGGAATGTAAAGAACATGCAATTCATAATGTACCCCACCCAGGAAAGCCTCCAACGCTCCGAAGTTGGCTTGACTTTTAGATACAGAAATAAAGAAGGCTAAATAGTTCAAAGGGGGTATGCATGACATTGAAAAAAATACGTAAAACATCACAATAGTAAACTAAAATAAATACACTAATAACCTAACAAACTAACAAATAAACTGGTAAGCCAATAAAGTAATAATAATAAAATAAAATAAATAAACAAATTAGGTATTTTGCCAAATAAGAGATGTTCCTATTACTACGCTAATACCTTTATGAAAATGATTAGGGCCAAATTGAATTGCAACGGGTTGGCCTGTCAAGATAAGTCATTGATTTAATAAAGGCTTTGACGAAAAGAGATGTCGATGTCCCATGGGTCGTATAGATATCAATAGTTCAGGAGTTCATCAAGAGTTCTGTCTATTCTCAGCCGTAGGAGCCTTTCCAAGATTGTTTTTCTTTGACCTTCCGTTATGCGTGGTTGGTCAATAAGACTTGGGAATCTCCTTTACGTATAATTTTTAACAGAGTAATAATGGAAAGGAGCCATTTGTCTGCAAAACATAAATTATATGTAGGTTCATATCTAGTGAAAGAGCGGTTTCACCTATCTTTCTGTTGAGTGAGTTTTCTGTCAACGTATAAATGAAGACGAACGGTGACGATGTTAAAAGGGCACTGACAAACTCAAGAGTTCCAAGAGCATCTTAACATCTCAGAAGTTGGGAAAGCTAAAGTGAGCCAATCTGAGTCCGATAAGACTGCCTCATTTGCTAGAAGGGTACTCCAGAGACCGGCTACATTAAAACCTTGCACAGCAAGAGCTCTGGCTATGCAAATGAAAAGGGAACGATCGCCCCGGTTCCCCAGCTCCACGGGGCTTCACGAGACTCATGTGTCCTATTGTGAAGTATGACCTCACCCGCGATAAAGGTCTCCAAACTTTGGTGACCGAGGGTATAGGACCTCTGATGTCCACGCAAACTTTGTTAGGCCTCAAAATCGTTGGAGAACGAGGTTACTCTTGCTTTTGTTCTTTGTATTCTCTTACACCAGAAATCCAAAGAGGTTCCTGGTGTCAATCTTTGAAACCCTTTGCAGCAAACTGCTGCGACAATGATGTAACAAGAATAGATTTGTCCGATTTATTGTTGCGTTGCTGGGGTTCCTCGTTTTGTTTTACTTTGTGACGAGGACCGAAAGTTGGATCCATAGACAGTCCAGCCTTTTTCTTTTAGAAAGGACGTGGGCTTAAAAAGGAACGTTAAGGTTAACCAGACAACAACAAAAAAAGGGGGAAAAAGATAAAAATGGTAAAACAAAAAGACAGTTTCTGACAAGATTTCTACGTTGGCGTTCGTTTACGTTCAGGGGTTTCTTCGTTGCGGCCTTCTCTCCGGAGAGCGACATGGCATTAGCTGCCTTGTCGTGGCTCTCTACGGACTCCCAAGTTTCGCGCACCGAAGATTGTCCCCGTGAAGCTTTACCATCTAGGCATGGCCTGGGATTCTCACCATACCTAGCCCCAGATTCCTGACTTACAAAAGAAGCTGATGAGAGAAAAGCCAACCGCTTCTATGTATGCTCTTCTCTCTGTCGTCAATCAGACATTCATTCAAGAGAAAAACGTGCTCAGTTCCATATCCGCATGCCTTCGTACTCCTTACAGAAAAACAACCGGTTTAATGAGTCTGCATATATGTAAGATGAATTTTATTGAGCAAAAATCATTGCCGGATGTCAAACAATAAATTAAAAGTGCCAACAAGACTTGTGAATAATATGGGAAAAACAGGCCAGCTGTTTCACCACTTTAAATATACAGATTTTTTCTATGAATGCTCAGCTCCTGACAACTTTAATCCACAAATAAAGGTACTAAACAAGAGTGTTGCGGATTTTTACTCATGCACTTTGACGCATTTGCCTTTGAAGCAGATTTCGTACATGAGTGACACTTCTGTGGCAGTGGAAACACCTAGGACTTTACTAGGCGTTTTGTCTTTACGGAACTTATCCGCGGCTTTTTTGTCATCCTTGTGCTTTCCGGGTTTTTCTTCTTTCCTTTTCTCGATTGCTTCATCTTCTTGCCGCTCTGGCTCGCCTGCTGCTGAGGGTTTCATTATCGCCGGCATTTCTGTAGACGTTGTGGTAAAGCTGTCTGCAGGTAAAACGCCGATGTTGGCAGTTTCTTCTGCTTGCACTGCTTTTGACTCTTCATTTCCTGCTACATTGCTAGCTTCCAAGTCTGGATACTGCTCTTCACCTTCTTCTATAGTCAACGTTTCTTCTTCAGCACCTTCTTCAGTTTCGCCATTAAACTCTGGAACGGCCGCTTCTTCTGATCCAAATTGGATGTCCTCGTCCTGGATAATTTCCGCAATTTCGCCATCCTGTCGGGGTTCGTCATCCGACGCCGCCAAGACCGAGTCTTCCACAGATGGTACTTCTTGTTCAGATGCAACGTTTCCTCCTTCCTCGTCTTCGCCGTTTGGTAAGTCTTCATAGTCGCTATCATCTGCCTCTTCTTGTGGCGGCCCATTCTCTAATTCCTCAATAGGCGCCGAATCTGATTCGTCTTCCAGCTCTTGTTCTACGACGACGGCAGTCTGCGGCTTGATCCGCACCGACGACGGCAATTTAGGCGAAGCGGTCTGCTTGACATCCTCTAAAACGGGCTTAATCAATGGGATGGATTTGTGACCCTGCTTCACGCCATAGCCGGGGACCAAAGGAGAAAAGCCTTCTTGGAATCTGCCTAAATCTTCTTCCGTGCCCCACGCAGGTCGCCCACGAAATTGATTTGACTCGGTGAAGTGCACGGCCGAGGGAATAGGTCTCGATTGGATCCCTGGACGCTGGACGATGGAAGGTAGTCTGGCTGTCGACGTTTCGACAACTTCCTCTTGCTTTTGCATTTGACGAACGATTTCATAGGGCGAATATCGAGTTGGGAAAACTGGACGACTAAAGTTAAGACTTGGCCTTATAGCTGGGCCACTGCTCTGGTCTGCAGAACTAGTTTCGATTTTCTTGGGTTCTTGAAACCTTTGATCGCCACGCTGAGGAATTGGCTCTGCCGTCGTTCTTCTGGTGGGCAAAGTTTCCGTTGTGGTTGAAAACTTGGTAAAACGACCCGCGTTAAAAGTCGTGGCGGCTACTTCAGTATCATCTTCAGTGGTACTAGAAATAGGGGTCGGAGTTGAAGGAGTGGAACTGGGAAATGGGCGCACTTCTTTTGGGGCTTCTGTGGCTGTCGGTTTAAGGAGACTGACATTAGGTATTTTCGGTGGCCTGCCAAAGGTGTTCTGAGATTCAGACAGCTGGAAGGCTTCACCGGTTTCTAGGACAGGCTCGTCATCTTCCGTAGTGAAGGCAACAACAGCCCCTTTGCTTCCCCCAGCAACTAACTTATCTGATGCCGCAGTTGCACTGCTTAACTGAATCTTCTCCTTAGACTTGAGCTTCTGTCCGTAAGTTAATTGATCTCCTATGCCCGCTTCCGAGCCATCCTTCCTGACAGACGCAGACGAATCGGGCACGTTAAGCCGATTAGGTGCACCAGTTGGCCGCTTTACTTGTTGAAACTGAGGCCATTTCGGAACTGCTAGGGGACTCGCCTCTCCTGTCGGGGTAGTCCTGCTGGGTACGGACGGAGTCGTCATTGTGGTAGTAATCAGTGGACGCTGCACGGGGTACGGACGTCTCGAGGTTGTACCTAAGAATGACGGCCGATCGGCGGCTAATACCAATCGAGCAGTTGTGGATGGAGCTCGCGGCGTCGTCGTTGTGGTGGTTGACGGCTCTGGAACTGATATCGGCTCTTCCACATTCCCCTGTAATTCCTGCTGAGGATGAACCTCGAAAGATTGCCCAGCTTGCGGACGGGTGAAAGGAGCAACTGTCTGTTCGGATTGAGGGTACAGTGGTAATGGTGCGGCAGTTGTAGAAATGAATATGGATCCTTGATGGGCTAACTGAGCTGACTGTTGAGAACCGAAATTTACCCAACGCGTTGGCAAAGGTAAACGATGATAACCTTCAGGCGCACGGTAGTGAACCGGCGCGACGTAGACAGCCGGAGGATTACGATGAATCTCGGCTTCGTTCTCTAGATACGTGGCGTTAAAACGGGTGTGACCTTGAGGGGCATTATAATGAGGAGGCGCAACATAAACATGATGGCCACCGTCCGCAAACGTCGGCACGTTCTTCAACATAGTGAGCAGATTTTCCAGGTTTACAAATTCTTTTTGGTCGTGATCCTGGTCGAAAACAATGGCAACTTGCTCTCCTGATTTGACACGGACTACAGGATTTTGCGGAGTATTGGGATGGACCGGAAAAGGAGCTGGGCGACTAGGCGGTGCCCGCGCTTGCAGAGCCTGCGAATTGGGTCGGGGTAGAGGTTGCCAGTTGTCTTGCCGGCGATTGTTCGGCGACGCCGGTAAAGGAAAGCGCGGGAATCGGTCGAACCCGCCAGAATTCACAACGTACGGTTGAGCTACCTAAAACGGATTTGAGTATTATTATGAGGTCAGATAAGACTCAACTAAGTTTCCATACTTGACTGGAATGACGCATTTTCCAAGTATCTTCTGGCATTCCATGGCTAGTCTGAACTGCCAATACAGCTAGGAGGATGGACCCCCAAATTGGCTTCATTTCACGAATTTTCACGAATCTTAAAAACAAAATAAAAATTTCTTGTTTAATAAACACGCCACAAATACAGATTGTGCATTCTCCGTGTTCCACCTCCTGGGCGCTTTATAAGCTAGGCGTTTAGCCTCTGAACGGAGTTTACAGGTTCAGGTTCCAATACCTGACCACGAAAGGAAGTCGGATGTGGAATGTTTATTTTTATCAAAGGTGTAAAGTCAACTACCGCATTTCCTTCACACCTTAATGTAAATCGTGGATGCTTACAGTACATCTCACACCTGCGGTTAGACGTGCAGGGTCTTCCCAGGTGAGCTTTCATACGGTAAGTTATGGGCAAGAGGCAACCGGTTTGGGTTCTTTTTGTAGGTCAGTGGATTTTGAAGCTCAAAGGCACGAAAGACCTAGATTTTACCATGACCCGGTAGTATAGTTATTTTGTTTGGTTGAATTTTTCCGCAGTTAGGGCATTGCCAAAGAGGCCTACTTTAAATAACTCCTTTTAGTCTATTCCGCGAAAGCGGCCAGGATAAATTAAGGCGAAGCATGCGTATGCGCATTGGCTGGCATATCGTATCCAATTCCACAGCGGAACCATACTTTCCCATACAAAAGCCCACACCTCGTTAATATGTAGAGAACCAAGCCGAACTCGATTTGCCGGATCGGAAGCTAAGATTAATACAACATCAGTTTCTTTTTTACGAGCCATCCCTTGGTGACGTTGGCACCTGTCGCTATCGAGCTGTCATGCGAACTATTTTTGCGACATCCATTTAAACACAAACGATCCAGAACTGGACGTCACTGGTACAGAAAGATTGCAATCTTATTTTTTTACTACGCGGTCAAAGGGATTGTGATCTTTAGTACACGCTCTAAAAATAAGTAAGTAAATAAAAAATGAAATTAAGACAAGCAAGAAGCCACCACATGCACTATTTAAGCCACACACGCAGAAAAGAAATCAAAGTTTTTCGTTGCTTGGCCAACCAAGTACAACCTTAGAACTTTACCATACAGTCTTATTACATACGTTTCGATTGAACCTTAAGTAGAATGAAAGTATTCAATACCGCACCATGCACACGTTAAGTTTTAATGCTATATAGTAATCACATCACGGTTTGTTACCTGTCGTCAGATTTATGAGCTGGTGCTTGGCCAAGCAAATCACGGTGTGGTTAGTCTTCGCTGTCGGATGGAATTCTGTTAATTTTTAGAAAACCTATTTCCACTGCCAAGCCTATATGAAAACGTCTGAACACACTTGGAGATAACCAGGAACTGACTATTGTATGCAGCAACCATCCAACATAAAGGTATCCAATATTTGCTACCTGAACGCGATGTTCCTTTCATGTGGTCGTGCTCGGCAGAGCCTCAGGTAAGGAAGATGCTCCCATTGAAAATATGTACCCCATACGAGGGTATCCTTTCCGGGAATGTCTTGGCTTTGAAATGAAAGTCTAGGAAGCCAAGTGGGACACGTAAAATACATATTATTAATTACAGCTGGTCTAACTGACTCAATTGGCATGGGACGCTCACATATGACGTCCTTAAAACTACATTCATACGCCAAGAAACTTGTTTATTAAGATGCACTATTCGCCTTCACGTGGAAAAGCTAATTGTTTGGCAGGGCAGGAAAGTTGCACTGAATTCCTCTTTTTTTGCTAACTTACCGGGCAAAAATAGGTTATATTAGCGAGAAAGTCTTTTCCTTATGTATGCTAACATATGCATTTAGGCACCTGCCATCCGAAGATGGGTCAATGGCTGAAAAAGGGACGGGATGAAAGTAGTACAAATGCGGTGCTTATCATTACTGGTGCCTATGCAGCTTGCATATCTCGATTCTCATTCTAAACAGCGTGGTCTTTAGGCTTAAACAATCGCTTACAAAACAAACAAAAAAAAAAGTAAAAGAGGTCACCAGGCTATACCGCAGTTTGCTTTTTAAGCGAAACATTCCCCTCAAGAAGGCGCTAAAGATTATCGGTATAGTACCACACACATAAAAATAGTTCTGTTCGCACATTTTTAATCCCTAAAAGGAATTTATTCAAAAATAGGCGTCAGAGAGTAAGAATTTTAGCTTTACATACATGCATTGATTTAATAACAAACTGTCACACGCACTCCCATTCTCGAATTGTCAAACCAGATCACAAAGAAACCATTGAGGCGCGGAAGATTTCTCCAAGGCTGACTATAAGGTTGGAAAGGATACCTTGGGGCTTATCGTTGGCCATGCTGACTGACATCAAACATCGTATCTTCTTCTTCGTCATCATCTCTATCCAATGGAGCTAACTCAAGTCTTTCTTCACGGCCTAACACTCCGTATCGTCGCCCACGATTTCGCTTCCTTCTTAACCTAAGAAGGGGCACACCTCAAAGTCAAAAAAGCGCATTCTTGGGACATACTATACGGTCAATTAAAATTACCTTATCGCGCGAACCAGGAAGTACCCGATAACTAAGGTACTAATACCAGCAACAACCAAAAGTCCTCTGTAAATTGCACCGGAATCAATGTTCGCGAAAGGGTGTCCCACTATGTGTATGTTGTTGTTAGTTTCCATAGAAGAATTTTTGGGAATGTTGGACACGTTTCCACTCATCGTAGCTAACGGGGGGATGTTAATCAATAACGAATACACAGTAAAATATATTACCTATATTTTTTTCTGACGATGACGAGCTGGAAAAATGATTGCTTGTGCTGTTTAAGCTTAGCGTTGAAGAAATTACAGTTTCATTTTCGTTAGCCATTTCTGAAGTCTTATTTAAATTCACTGTACTGATGCTGTCTTTATCTCCCATACATGTGCGAATGATTTCATACAATATAATTGAACACGAAAGGAAAAAATGTTCAACCATGATGATAATTACATTAATTGTTCGTTGTTTTTATTTACGTCGCACATTTTGCCATGTTGGCATTCCATTGTCCGGATTTTGGCACACCAGCGCAATCTAGGAAGGACGCAATAAGCTCAAAGGACTACATCGCGCTTTTTCGTAGCCATCTACAAATAAACGTAGAACACTCTCATCGGTTGTTCATCGGCATCCGTCGTAAACATGGCGACGTACAAGCAAGATATGCCCCCGAAAGGGGGATATAATCCCTTAAATTTCAGTAGAGTCCCTGCGAAATCTTATTTTTCAGGTAAGGGTCTTATTCTTTGTATCGTAGTAATCTTAAAGTTATTATTTTTTCCTAGTTCTAGTTACCCTGTAAATTTGTTCGCAGTTTTGTTTTGCTTTATTTTATTTTATTTTGTTTGTAAGTGCAGGTGTTGCTATGTTCGCTGGATTTGCTGCATTTAACACTTTCACGCTGTGGTATTACTGGAAGACTCATAAAATTCTGAAGCGCGAGGGATTTGAAATGGCAGGAGGACGGATTGCCATTACCCCTATGCTACAAGCAGAACAAGATAGATTGTATGATAACTTATATTCTTTCTAATTTTTTTTTTACAAGTAAATTATTACCTCTTACTAGGTTTCTTAAACAATTACGAAAGCATCGCGACGCGGAAGCGAAGATCATGGGCAATATTGAAGGCTGGGAGGTAGGCACTTTGTATGGAGAACCCGTATACAAAACAATCCCGAAAGAAACCTTGCTGAACCCTGCTATAAATGAGTATTACATATTTGGCAAAGAAGGGGATTATTTGGAGAAACAGTTCTTTAGCCTATACCATTAAATAAGATCCCAAGTGAATCGAGTGTTAGCTCAGCGTATAGTGTACATGAAATAAATAAAGCAGAATTTCCCAGACAATTCTTGCAAATATCTATAAACAAAGATTTAATGTTCAGTTTTCGTCGCGCTTGGTTTCATTAATGCGTCAACTCACGTGAATGAGAATTCATTTATTGCTGTCAACGTTTCTTTTTATTTCCCTGTAAGGAAAACACTTGTGGGTTACATATATTTATAGGACAACATTTTTAACATAATTCGACTATATAGGTTACATTTTCTGCAGTTACTGATTATCATAATGTGCTAGTGGGGCTGAATGGCTTTTACAGTTTCTTTGGCAGGAATGGGAGCTTCCGATGTAATAACTTGACTCTTTTCGCTACTTTGGTGTATAAGCTTCCAGCCTATCCATTTGTTTCTCTTGTAATTCCTTCCTTCAGGTGCGCGGCAAATTGGTACTAGTAACAGGCATAAAGCCATCAGCCCCGCTAAGCATACAAATCCTAAACCACCAAGTTTCAGCCAGTCTAAGTGCTTGTTGAATTCAATTGCCGCCTTATCAACTAGCGTCCAATCATCTTCCGCCGTTACTTGATTTACCGTATCAACAGTAATACGTCGGGGAGGCCAAAAAAATCCGAAAGCCAAAAGACAAATGCCGGTTAACGTACAGATAACCAACACGGCTAACGTGAATCGGAAACAGCAGCTTTGTTCCGGCGGGTTGTATTCTTCGGTGTTGAACCCCTATGAGTCACAAAAAGATGTAATTCGCTAAGTTTAGCAGGTAAATATGGAAAAGTTGAATAAATAAGGAATAAATCTGTGACCGTTAAGTCCTTCACACTTACATCTTCTCCAAGGAGCTTTGCTTGTTGTTCATTGGGAAGTCCGTAAAAGCTATGCAAATAGTGTTTGACGCCGAAAAAAGGTGAGCAGCCTGGAGCCGGTTTC
Source organism: Lepidurus packardi (assembly GCA_023053545.1). Lineage (NCBI taxonomy): Eukaryota > Metazoa > Arthropoda > Branchiopoda > Notostraca > Triopsidae > Lepidurus > Lepidurus packardi. The sequence continues at coordinate 5,725,979 of JAKZAN010000007.1, forward strand.
TCATCTTCTTCGTCATCTTCTTCCCCATCGTCTGAAGATTTGTTTGGCACGAAAATTTTGTCTGATGGGTATTTATTTACGAGAGCGTCAGTGTCTTGAGCGGCGTCCTGCTGAGCTTCACATTCCATGCTCATTCCGGACATCACTACCAAGAGGACCACAAAAGCTGCACCAACCCAAACTCAAGTCATGACCTTATAGCAAACTTAGCACTTAAAGAAAACGCCGTGAAAATGGCGACGATCTGTTAGAGAAAGAGACCGCGCAACGAAGAACACCCACACATTCGTAAGTAATCAATAATCTCAGCGATCGGGGAGGGAACCAGAGCTTACGAAGGCACAATACCAACCACGCTTGGGGAGTTGGGTCATCTTTGTCAGCGCAAGCGCTCGTATTTCGTGTAGATTCGAGCGTAATTGCGCTCGTCGAGGCTCGGTCATTCTCGAACTTAATGAGAAGCCTTTAGCACTTTGTTTTTCACACTTATGTAAGCGATAGCTGGGAAACCTCCCGGATTTTAGAACGTAGCTTGAGGCAAGTGAATCGCAGGCGCGGACAACGCGTCGCCAAGAGCAACGGTATGTTTTAGATGCGAGCCTTCCGAACCATTTGAAAGGGAATTCTGGTACCGTTTTCTGGACTCGTTGTGGGATCATCGACGAAATTTCCATGGCTCAATTTGCAGGAGGTGGAACGCGCTTATTAGATACGCAGAGACCATTTACACCGCGTGAAGATCCGAGGTATGTTATATGCGAGAAAGTTTTTGGGTTTTTTAGCATTTCGTTGCATTAAAGCACTTTTCGCAAGAAAAGGTTTGCATTGTTTGTGACTGGAATCCGTTTGGATCCGTTACCAAGACAACGGCAATCGGAAAGTTATACTCTTCCGCCTTTGGTAGCCGTTCAGGATGTCCGGCGACGAAGAAATACCGTCAGCGATGCTTCAGTATTAGGATTCCGTAAACTACCCTCGATTCGCTCGGCACCGGCTCAAGGAACGAGAACGCCATGCATTGTTGGCAAAGTAGCGAGAGAATGCCTGTCAGCCCAAGCTTCTGCTCGCTTTGTTCCGGCAGAATCCCGAGAATTTCCTCGAGTCAAGAAAGGGGCATGGCTCTCGACTTCATCTACATCGGTATCTTCACTAGAAAGCGGACACGTCACGGATGTTTGCGACAGCAGTGATGGGCTTACAAGTCGGGAACTGCCCAGTCTGGGTTTACAAGAGATTTTAGATAAGCTGGCGCAAAGCAGGATTGAAGATATATCTAGCGTTTTACATATTTTACGTCAGATTCTTAGCGAATTTAATGCATTGCAAAGGAAGCATTATAAGAAGTCGGTAGTCTTGTGTCTGTCAAGTCTTTCAGTCAACGATAGTCAACTGTTAGCTGAAGTTCTCCAGATTCTATTACTGGTATAGTAGCTATACTATTTTGTTGGAGGTCAGTTACTTAATACTTCATAGATCAAATGCTACGCCGGTTTTTTTCGGTGGTACTACAAATGTATTACGTTGGATAAGAATTTTGCTCAGGAAACCGAGGATTTGCTGGGTGAGTGTCAAGTGTCACTTTATGCAAGAGGAAGCTAATGCTAGAGATGGGGTTACATAACAGATCCATTTCTGGAAGCGCTCGGCTCTTTGACACCTATTGAAGACAGTGAAAGTTGTACGTTTGCGTATGAATGTCTTCGTATCATGGCTGAGCGTCATGTGACCCGGTCACAGCTACAAAGCAAGGGAGCGATGGAATTGCTCATCCTTCATCTCCAACTTATAAACGCACAAGTAAGTCCACTTTCTTTTCCCAAACAACTTCTGCAGGATACAATCTTTATTGAACTAAGCTAGAAAAAGGAACGAGGAGCCACCGGATTTACTGCATCAGCCTTAGCGGAATTGTTACGAGCGGTACGTCAGTTATCAATGGAAGACGAGAACAACGATGACTACATTGAACCGAGGCCACTACTTAAACTGAAAGAATCTGTGCTAATTTCCGAAGTAATTAAAACTTTAAAAGGCTTCCTAACCGAAGTTAATATCGTTTTTAACCTTTCGCGGATCATGAGGCAAGGATTATATTTATAAAACGAAAATAATTAAATTATCTTCCTATTATCTAGCTTTACTTCAGCGGAGGAATGTTTATGCTCACAGTACTTAAACCACAACGATATCTTTACATTGCTGGCAACAGTACTGCAAAAGTATCCGGGAAGGAAGAGTATTGTTGTTCGTATTGCTTTTGTGTTGGGCAACTTGGTATCTGTAGACGATAGAAGTCGAGAGCGAGTAAGTTTGAACAGTTTTTTGGCCCACCCATGTAAAAGTTTGTCTTAAAAGTTCGTAGAAATTGATGGGAATATGGCATCACTTATGCACGTATTTGAATACTACAGCGAAAAACTTGACGAAGACTCAAAGGATGTCACCGATTTAATAATAAAGGTATGTGACTTAATAATACCTCTTCACTTGTAAAATATTTGTTTAATTTCCCGAATTTGGTTATGACAGGTATTGCGAATTATTGCAAATTTATCCTTGACTCCTAGTATTGGTTACATGCTTTGTCAAGACGGTGCACTCTTAGAACTGCTTTTTAACTGTCTTCGTAACCAACGAGGAAATAACAATAATACGGTCAACAGCGAGTACCTGAACGCGGTACTCTTAACTCTTAATAATATCACCTTCTACGAAGCCGCTGGTCAGCATTTGGCGTGGAAAAAGGATGATAGGTTGTTTTGTGTTTTGATAACCTTAGTCGCAGATCGTGATGGTTATTCGACGTGCACGGCACTACGGGTATTAGCTAACATTTCAAGATGGGCGCACGCAAGGAAAATTCTACTTCGATTCTGTAAAGATTTGCGTTTTGAGTACGTTTCGCAAGAAATACTTAATTGACTTTTTTACGGTTCAAGTTGAACCAATATTGAATTTGCTCGACGCTGAAAAAGAAGTGGCACAGCTGGCCATGGGAATTTGTGTAAACCTAACTTCAGATCCGGTTTTCCACGATGTTTTGCAGCGCAAAGGGATTATGTTACGGTACATAGATTCGTTTTTTTTTACGAAACAAAATCACAGTAATGCTGTGTTATGCAGTTTGCTTTCTGTTTTAAAAACGATTCAGTCGTCGGCTGATGGCGAAGATGTAAATTGGATGAAAGCTCTCTTGACAGTTCAATGCTTATGGAATGTAATGTCGGGTGGTTCGCAGCTCGTTATTGGTGGATCGCAGATAAATGAGCTAATGGATATTCTCTTGGATCTCATGGGTAAGTGATACAGCATTATCTAATCACGTAGTGTATTGCTAGAGTATACATTTTAAAAATAGATGAAGAATTGCAGTTAGCAAAGGGCGCTTTGAAAGAATTGCCGAAGAAAGATGCGTGCGAAATTAACACAGCGAATGCCATACTGGCAGAAATTTTGGTTTGGGAAGAATTTGCCGTATTAGCTGGAACAGTATATGATGCGTGTGCAAACAGTCGAGTCGACTTATGTTAATACATTCCGTTCCCGTTCCCCCAAATACATTAAGTGAATTAATGCTAAGGTCAGCTAAAAGTTCTATTCGCCTGTGAGAATGGCTCCGCCCCCGTGAAGGCCCTCGTGGGAAACTTCCCGGTTCACTGTTTGTATCTCTGCCACTAGTCGGTTCGCGAGCGAGTGGAAACCTCGTGCTTTTGCTTTCATAGCATAGTGACAACATGCCGCCTAAAAATACATCTAACAAGAAACGCAAAGGTAAAGGACAAGAAAGTAACCAGAACAACACCCCTAATGGCTCAAAAAAAGCTAAAACGCTGGAGACTGTCGAAATCTCAGACGAGTCTGTATCCAGTGATTCTGACCCAAGTTCAAGCAGTGATGAGGACGAACAACTATTTATGAAGCTTCCTTCTGCCCAGGGTACTGGTGATAACAGAAACAGTGTTGCGATTGTCGACGATGAGAACGGCGATGATCCCTGCAACGCTGAAGAAACTCCAAAGGATGAAGACAACTCTGATTGGGAATCAGCTGCTGAAACTACTGACGATGAAGCTGACGCAGTTGAAGCTGGACATATCGCTGGAGAAGATTCTATTTCTACAGAAGAAGAAGAGGAAGAAGAAGACGAGGTCGTACAAGCTATCAGAAGGGCAGTTGAGCCACAGACAAGGACCAAACCTCCTTCGTTAGATGTCAACAACATGGTCGCAGATTTAAGTTTCCATCCAGAAGCTGACATTATTGCTGTAGCTACGATGGATGGACCTATCCATGTGTAAGTTAAGGTTATGTATTACTTACTAAAAGAGCTCAAAGAAAATATCTCTTAGTTACCAGTACACCAATGAAGAGTGTACTTTATCAGCTCGTTTGAAACATCATAAGAAAAGTTGCAGAGCGCTTGAATTCGGTATAGGAGGCATTCACTTGTTTTCTGCATCTAAAGACAAGTCGGTAGCTGTTGTTGATACTACTACCATGAAGATAACCCAACGGTTGAAAAAAGCTCACGAGTAAGTTCAATAAAGAAAAGCGAATTCATTTTAAACTGTGAAATTTCTCTAGTTCAGCTCTGTATTGCGTTCGGCCTATGACAGAGCACGTCTGGGCATCGGGAGACGAGGATGGTTTCGTAAAGGTATGGGACTTGCGAAGATCAACCCCAACTCCAGTGGTCGTGTTTAAAGAAATGGAGGAATTTGTTAGCAATATGATGACAGATGAGGAAAAACGCTTGTTGATTTGCACCTCCGGAGAAGGAAGTCTGACAGCGTTCAACACACGAGCCAGGAAAATGGAAGCACAATCCGAAATGTACGAATCCGAGATGAATTGCTTGGGCTTGATACGGAACGAAACCAAATTAATCACGGGGCTAGCTTCGGGGAATATGTACGTTTTCGATATGGGTTCCTTTGGTTACCACAGCGATAGTTTCGGGGATCATCCAGATGCAGTGAACGCTCTCATACCCATTACAGAAGATGTTGTCGTTACGGCTTGCGAAGATGGAAAAATAAGGTGAGCTAACAAGATTTTCCGCTGTCTAAAAAAAAGTAAAAAAAAAAAAAAAATGTTATTTCTGTTCTAGGGCTGTGCGGTTATTCCCGCATCGGTACTTGGGCATAGTGGGACATCATGATGGATTTCCCATTGAACGTTTAGACATTTCGTCATGTGGACAGTTTCTAGCTTCGTCTTCCCATGATAGCGTGGTCAAGTTCTGGAATCTGTCTTTCATAGAAGATATGGAAGCACCCAAGGAATGCAAATCATTGCGTAATAAGAAGCGATCCCAGCGAAAAGATAAAATAGAACATCAGTTACCATCCTCTAATGTACGAAATACTTCCGAATTTTTTGCTGAAATGGAGAACGAATAGATACTGTTAACTTCAAGGCAAGATTTGGTTTTCCTTTGGGCATCCCGAAGGTCCGTGCCGGAAGGGGAGTATGACCTGGCGAGTGGCGACCGAGGTACCGAAGTCAGGTGATCTTTATCAGCTATTTAAACTTCTTACGTACCTGCCACTGATAACAGTCACAGTTTAAGGCCACGGTATACTGCAAGCAATTGATAATTTTTCGTCAAAAGATTGCAATGATGTTAGATCCCTATTTCTTTAGAATGCACCCTCGTGCACTCGTCGTGCACCCTGACCGGTCAGGATAAACCATTTTGTGCGTATAACCTCATCTATAACTGAACAATTTAAATGAATTTACTGGCACCTTAGTTCACAATCGTCAAAAACGTTTGAAATCGACAAAATTAAAGAACTATCAGAGTTTTAACGAGAAAGGTTTTTGAAGGTTTCAAACTACGGTAACAGTAATGTAGGGGAATTTGTTACTAAAATAGGATTTTTGTAAATAGGCTTTGAAAAAAAATCTACAGGATGCAAAACAAACGCAAAATTTTCAAGTGTCGGCTTCAAACTGTACCGTCTTCCTAAATTTCATATTTATTTTCGTGGGGACGTTTTTGTTTTGTTGAGAAAAGGGTACTTCTCCATGCTGTTCGTCGTTCACGTTTTACCCTGTCCATCTAACAGGGATTCTTAGGTTAGGTTGGGATTCTTAGGGTGATCGAAAAATGTAGGCTTAAAAGCATATTGAAATTAGGTTTCATTTGGCTCGAGTAGGTTTGTTTGGAGACGGGTTTACTTGAAATAATGATGAAATTGTTTCCGTAGTATGGAACCCTAAAACTGATTTCGCAGGTCGCGATTTGCAATTTACTCGCGTTTCACCTTTCCGTCTCGTGCGAGACTCGAAGCAGTGTTTCGGAACTTTAAAAAAGAGCTCCGTTCAGTTCCATTTTATTTGAGCTGAATTGAACTGAACGGCGTTGTATCGAAAGTGCTTTGATCTGAACATTGACCGGATTGGAACTGATTGGACTGATCGGAGCAAGACATATTAAGAGTTAGCTGCATCTATTTGTTGTGTGTGTGGCATCCACTATGGTCGCTTCTTTGTTTTAAGTTCCTCACATGCGTATTACTATGCCGTGATAACTACCATCTTAATATGTGTAAAATTGCGTAACTTCTATATAGCGGACAATCTTAAGTCAAAAGGAATTGATGTTTGGCATCTTGTATTTTACAAAGGATGACAATAAAAGTACCAATCGAGGCGTGGATATTATAACCCTGTTATGTAGCGGTTTGTTGTATTAACACTCTGTATGAGCATCTAGTATGGAGTCGACAGTATAGGAATGTTTGAAGGCAGTTTCGACACTGGCGCCTACGTTTTCGCGTCCAGAACTTTTCATCCCCAAAAATGTAAAATGGAAAGTTTGATAATTGTATTATATGTGTGAGCTTTGAAATTATGTAAAAATAATGTAAAGCAAATTCTTGGCCTTGAAATTATTTTGATTCGAAATACGAACTGAGGATTGTTTATTGCATTTAAAATACATACAAAGAAATAAAAAATAATAATGCAAACTTCTAAATATACAGGTCTATAAGCTGTTCGTCAAACTTCTAGAGAATACGTGGCTTTGAGCGAACCGTCATATTTTTGTAAATCGAACAAAAGATGGATCACACTAGGTATGTGCACGAGCTTCGTCCAAATGTTAGATTTATACATCTTTTAACGATTTATCAGAATAAGCCCATGACTGCGTGGATAACACGCACGACTGGAGACCAGAAGGTCCCCAGTTCGATTCCCGGTCGTGTCACTTTATTTAGTCGAAAAAACGAAATATGAAATGGCTTCCTTACCCTGTACCGTATGCCTTACCGGCAGGGTTCCTATTCCCGCATTCGAAATTGTGATGTTTCGGCACTACGAGCTAGAATAGGGAACCGAGCAGAGGATGGAACAGGGAAAGGGGCGAGGCTATCAATTTTTCAAAATTTTTTAAGGGGACCCCCTTGATACAGCATTATTCCTTATGGAAAAAAGCCCAGAAAATGCTTCTCCGGAGCGAAAAAAGACCACGCCCCCTTTTTGGTCCAAATCACCACTAAGATTCGTCCACTTTCGAGGCCACGCCCCCGTTTTTGGCGCAATTCTTGAAAAATTACCAAAAATATAAAAAATGTCGCTTATATTAAAAAAATTACGAGTTATACTAGAAAACTAAATTTTTTGGAAACTAGATTTTGCGGGTAACGTTTTCGTATAACAAACAAGAAATTCAGAGGGTCATTGAAAGTTACTTAGAGGTCATTTGAAGGTTATCTGAAGCAAGGAAAGGCAGTTGAGGTCATTGAAGGTTACTTAGAGGTCATTTGAAGGTTATCGTGCAGGTTTCTTTATGGAGAAGCCCAGAAAACGCTTTTCCAGATTGAAAAGAGACCACGCCCTTTTTATCCAATTCAACAATAGATTCGTAATTTTTTAGGCTACACCCCCTTTTTAGCGGGAATTTTGAAAAATCAAGCAAATATTTTCTAAATGTTCATTTGATTGCAAAAACAACATCGTACAACAAAAAACGATATTTTCTGGAAACTAGATTTTACAGGAACGTTTTGGCACAAAAAAAATTCCAGTGGGAAGCAAAATATATCATTCGCATAATTTTAAAATCTAATTTTTGGAGCTAAGAAGTCACAGAACAAAAATTCAGACAGATATGGAAAACTGAGCCATAGAGCAATGTTTGGATGGGCAAACTGAAAAGAAAAGCGGAGAAGAAGTCGGAAACAAGGGCTACAATTCGAATCAATTCTGAAAATTAGTACAATAATACACAAAACTGAACCCAAAAGTGAACTCAGTCAGAAGATACATTGGTAGGTGACATCAGCAAGGAATCTTATAGATAGTTTACAGTCTGTCCCTCTTTCTGTATACCCAAACCAGAAAGCCGTTAAACACCTACGGTAAATACATTAGGTCACTAATTCATATAAACGCATGTCAAATATTCTATTACCAAAGGGTTCGGTGCAGTTACGAACTTGGCCCTTCTTTTAAGTTCTTTCAGCGTTAAAATTGCACAATTCAAAACTATAATCTTAACCGCCGCTCAATATTAATAGTACACAAGGACCATTCGACGTAAGAACAAATATATCTACCCCTCTCAGAAGCCAATGGAATATCGACTTGAAGAAGTTTCTGCTCATTTCTAAGCCGTATTAAGACGTAAGTCATAACGACGACAAACCACGACGTATCTATTCTATAAACTATTAAATATATTTTAAACTATCTTTCGTCAATCCCATACATAACTGTCCCACGTGTGACGCCACGTTTTCACTCAGCCTCATTTGCATAACAGGGTGTCTCTCCTAAAAAAAAATAAAAATTGCGAACTGGCGCAGGCAAAACCGAAAAAAGAATAACCGCAGCGGCATTTTGTTTGGACTCGTCCATCCTAAATTTAATAAAATCGTATGTTTTAAACTTAATAAAACTTCTTCATGCACAAACGTTTGAAATGATACACTGAAAACACGCCTAAACTCCACAAACGAAGCCAAAATTTAATGCTTAAGAATCACAAGAATTTTGTGCGTAACTATAAATATAGTAAACTAAAAAATTAAAAAAAATCAAAATATCCTAAAAGTGAATCGTGACAACAAAGTTAATTATTTAGTTACAGCTCATTCGGCTGCGCGAGCTCTACTGAGGAGAGGCGTGACTGTAAGCTGGCTAGAGCGCCTCTTGTGGACATTTCAGTCGCGCGCGCTATTCCAGTGGAAGTCCAGTGGAACTCATTTCTACCGTTTTCATATTCCATTTAATTTCTTTTTCATGTCATTTAATTACTTTCATATTTAATTTCTATCAAGTGTTTGTTCGTACTTTACCGCGTTTCGAGGGATTAACTAACTGAGCACAGCACTGACCGCACTTTGGCAGATTTGGTTACTACAGATTTATAAATCGATAGTAACTAAATCTGCCAAAGTGTAACGCCTGTGTAACGTACGCCGTACGTACGGTACGGTATTTAAAAAATGCTTTTTCACCAAAATACAACTGTTATCGAAATCTGTGTGTCAACTGGAACAATATTTGTACATTAAAAAGCGGGTTTTTTTAAGCAAAATTATTATTTACTTTGTGATCTGGTCGTGGAAAAAACGAATACCCGATGAGATTTAGTTGCCAACGAGATAAAAAAGGGTTTGAGTTCACTAATGGCAATCTCAAACTCGATCCCAGGCACGATTCTATGTCTAGGAATCAGAGCACGCAAGGCGCAGAGTCGCACGTGGAATGTGAAAATAAGGCTTAGCGGAGAACTGATATACTCCCCAGTGGGGGATGTCCCATTTTCTTAGGGACGATATTATCCAGGTAAGCAGCAGAAAAAGCCTTCTGTCACGGGATTCACTTCTCTCTGCAAAAAGGGATTCCCAGAAATCCCTCCAAAGCATCTCTATCTTATCTTTTCCTTCCCCGCATCCTTGACACTGGACACTGGAAAACTCGACGAGGCCATGATAATCTGAACATAATAACGGAAGTTCTGGAGTGGTTGCCCAGCTGCACACTTCTAAGTGAGGTGACAGACACGGATTAAATAATTCAACGGTTATAGCTTAACGCTTCGCTGATAACACTGATAAAAAAGCTTTATCACCTTAAACGGTCGACTTTTTCTTCAAGTGACTTCTGATCCCCGTAATTTATTTGCGGTATGACATTTTCCAACTATATCCTATCTTTCTTCGCCCCTTGTCTGAGAGTAGTACAAACAACATTCAAAAAATAAACATCCGCGCCCTACCAGTAGTAGTGAGCGAAAAGTATGCGCTATTGGGGGTCCTACAGACGAACACACACGTATACACCCTGCAACTCAGAAATGTGCGATAGCTTTCACAGCAGGTATAATGGACTTCTGTACATAAAGCTCGCGGTCAGGCATTGACTTGTGTAGGTGGTAGGCTCTTGACGGATAGAAAGCAGGATTTTGTTTGTAGATGGCCGGAAAGAACGAAAACTCGATGCCGCCGAACAGGCCACGGAAGGGTGGAGTTCGATTAGTTTAACCTGCAAACCCCGGCAGGGTCACCTACATTTCAAACAAATACGACAGAGTAAGTCCATCCGTTCAGTCAGTTCTGTTTAAAGTCAACAAGAAACCCTCCGTGTTGTTGTTGACGGTTTGTGGGGTAACCGAAGCCTTGCGCTTGAAGACAGTTCCATGCATCAACACTTTGCACATCCATATATGCATGGGCATAAACGGCTACATAGCCCTGTGTTAAGGCGCAGGCCTCCGCATGCAGCTGTAGTTATTCCACGTATTATTATAGCCAGCAAACACATCCCATTTCAGGCATGAACTCGTCTACTCCGTCATACCAGAATTTCCGTAAGGAGAGACCGGAGATGACAGCTAAGCATGGTAGGTCCAGATTTCTATCGATTTCAGGACTGTGATGGACGAGCTTCTATTATCGAGTACCGAACTCACTGGATAGCTTCAAACAAACAAAGTAACGAGTAGACGCATGCGAAACTCGTGCCTCGCTTATGCATCACAATATAAATTTATTCAATCGAACGTCTCATCTAATCCGATTCCTATCCAACGCCCGTATACTTACGACGGTTAATTGCTATGTATGCAATAGCTTTTAGCCCTTTTGCCTCCCTCTCATAAAGGTCAAACTTCGTTAGCGAATCCTCGGCAACAGGAGCCTATTCAGATGCTTCATAACAAAGTTTGACACCAATTTGGAGTCTCTATCTTCTTGCGCGACTTCAGTTCCCTCGCTTTTGGAACATAGTGCCTGCTTAAAATTCTCGCTCGAACTTCAGCAAGTAACATTCCGGAAACCCCAAATACTAGGAAAAACTTTCCCTGGCGTAGTCCCTCTGCATCGCAGGCTGACAGTAATTCCGCGGAGGAACAATAATAGACCGGAGAGGGAAATTTGTCTCTCAACCGCTAGCTATTATACAGAGCAAGGGTGCAAAAAGGGGTGTTTTTAATAAGAGCCAGAGCCATTCAGAGGCACGTTTCGTTGATGGTATGGGGGAGTTGATAAGTTTGAGGAACGATTCAGGTATCAAGTGTTCAAGTGCAAGGCGTCATTGTTGTAAAACGGAACGAAGCACGTGGCGGCATATAGGCAAGACGGAAAGGGCAGTTGAGGGGAGAGATCCCAATCCTGCATGAAATCATTATTGATATTGCTTTCTGTGTTCCAATAGTGTTCGTGGCATTGACGGAGTGAGGGGGAGAGAGTATGGCAAAATTCATAATTGAGGGGGTTCCTGGGTAGGGAGTAGAAGGAAGCTTGGTGCTGTTAATAACATCATTAGGCACTCAGGAGGGTAAATAGCATTATCAGCTAAAATTTGAGGAGCAGCTATGTTGTGTTGGTCTTTCCAGGTCAGATGCGCAATTTGGGTGGCATTAAATCCTTCCCTGAGGCAATGCGAAACCTGAGAGCCAGTGACAGTCTGCAATGAACTTGACCACAGGTCATTGAAAGATGACCTTCCTTGTCAGATTGACTTTTTTGTCTCTCCATGCCTTTGGACAAGGTATATGGTATAGGCATATGGTTGGAAAGGGGGGAAAATGCAAAATGAAATCCTCTTTTCTTCAAAAGCAAGTAGTGAAAGGGGAGGGACTGCCCCCGCGTTTGTCCTCTTCTCTTGCTTCTCTGTATATTCTATCTCGTTGTTGTAGTTGTGTGCTTCAGCTTGGGTATTCCGTCCGTGACGTCAGTTAATCGATAGGCAGTAGTCGAAGGAGACGCTGAAAGCTCGAAAGCAAGCAGTAGCACCCCACTGTCCTCACAGTTTTGCCTTGTATTCCGTGAAGGAAGCGTTGCTTTAGCTTATTGCGGGAGCGAGCGTCTCGTGTTCACGGAGCGCAGTAGAAACAGTCGGGCAAACAGCTCTGTGGTTTCTTGGACGTTAGAGAAACCTTGAAAAACAAAAAACAATTTCCTTTAAGTGAAGTGCCAAAACAACGCAAAATTGCGCCAATCGTGGTGTTGCATACTCTTTTACTTTAATGATAGAAGCAGTAAGCAAGGACACGCTAGTGAAGTCTTATTTCTCAAATCTTAAGTGCGAGTTCCATTGAAGACCATTGAGCATTGAAGCATTGAAGAACGGAGCTAACCCACGAAATAGTAGCTCTGCAACCAGGACAGCATCCTACAATGGTCCCGCAGGGTTAATGGGATAAATATAACAACAGGTGAGCTGTTCTAATATGTAAAATTACGGAAGCTGTATACAAGTCATGGACACTGATTTTTTTCTCGTTTTTCTTTTGAATGAAAGTAAATTGCATAAGGGCGTTTGAAAGTTTAATGTTAAAAGAAGAATATCAGGAGCTTTGGATAGCCACTGTTTGTTTTAAGCAAGATAATGGTTTAAGGGTCTTCTTTATGGATAAGCCTAGGAATGTCCCGTGATTTGTAGGTTTATGACTGTAAACATGGTTAAAGCACATTTAACTTAACGCTTGACCTGGGTAAACCCCACGCATAGCATAGCATAGCACAATCAGGAGGTCTGTTTGCTCATTAGTAGCGAATTAGGCAAATTTTACGGACCTCCGGTGGGAAATCTTCCAACGCACGTCGGATTGACAAGTTCATTCTCAGAAGTCAGCCCAAAGCAAAAGTATTAAGAAAGGGTAAGGGATTAAGGTGCATGGCGTTTTCATACCTGTCTGTCTCCTTGTCCATCATACGGATTAGGACGATCGTATTCTATCAAGTCATCCGTGCTGACTTGTTCTCTCTTTTCTGTTTGCATTTGTAGGTGTTCCCCCAGTACAAGGAGTGTTTGACAACAGACATGGCAAGAATTTCACTCCTAAGCTGGATTGCAGCATTTGGATTCTTAATTGTCATGAAGCCCTCAAGCATACGAGTGGCTGCTAGTGAAACAGGCGTGATCTTGGCCCCAGGTGCTGGTTCGTCCTCGTCTTCATCATCGGCCGCGGCCGCAGTTTCCACTTCGGGAATAAGTGGTTCCGTTTCGAGTGGCTCTATTCCATCATCTTCGTCATCGTTAGCAGGCACGGGCAGTGCCCGCTGCGAAGAGATCACAATTCCCATGTGTCGGGGCATTGGCTATAACCACACGTCCATGCCCAATCCACTAAACCATGATACGCAGGAAGAAGCGGGGCTGGAAGTCCATCAGTTCTGGCCGTTAGTAGAAATTCAATGTTCGCCTGACTTGAAATTTTTCTTGTGCTCTCTCTACGCTCCAATTTGCATGGAAGATTACGCCCATCCGTTACCAGCCTGTCGTTCGGTGTGCGAACGTGCCCGAACTGGCTGCGCACCGCTAATGCGTCAGTACGGGTTTGCCTGGCCCGAACGCATGAATTGCGACAAGTTACCCGAGTACGGTCACCCGACGCAACTTTGCATGGACGCCCGGAACGGATCTACCCCACCACCTCCGAGTTCAAGTCTAGATCGACCCTTGCCAACCCTCCCTTCTGGGATCGCCTTCCCTGTCTCAAAAAACTGCCGCGGCCCCAACAAAAAACTCTGCCTGGAAAACGCAGGCGGCAGTAATAACCAGAACAGTCAACATGCATTTCCCGTCCCGCCTTCGTCAACCCACCAAAACCAGGATGGTCTCGGGTCGTGTACGTGCCAATGCAAAGCACCTGCCGTACGAATCGACCGTACCGATGTGCAGTACAACCGCTCCGGTTTGAGTGTCGGAGGGGTCGCCAACTGCGCTTTACCTTGCCGGTCTGCTTACTTCAGTACCGATGAAAGGCGGTTCGCGACGCTTTGGGTCGGTCTGTGGTCCGCCCTGTGTTGCATCTCCACGCTGTTCACACTTCTAACGTTCCTTATCGATCGCCAACGCTTTCGCTATCCCGAACGTCCTATTGTCTTCTTATCGGGATGTTATTTTCTCATCAGCTTGGGCTACTTGCTTCCATTCTTTATCGGCTCAGCCACTTCTGCCACCGCTGGGGGACTGATGGATGAAGGCGGCGTAGCGTGCAACGGACCTACCTTGCGCTACTCGTCAGTCAATGCGGTACCTTGCACAGTAGTTTTTCTGCTGGTGTATTTCTTCGGCATGGCTTCCAGCCTCTGGTGGGTCGTACTGAGTTTAACATGGTTTCTTGCGGCTGGACTCAAATGGGGTAACGAAGCGGTCGCACGATATGCACACTACTTCCACTTGGCCGCCTGGCTCCCCCCGACTTTGAAAACCACCGCCATTCTCGTGCTGGCAGGGGCAGATGGAGATTCGCTAGCCGGAATCTGCTCAGTGGGAAATACCAATGTCGATTTCCTGCGATGGTTCGTTCTCGCGCCACTGACCGTCTACTTTATCTTGGGCGGCTCGTTTTTACTGGCCGGGATCGTTGCCCTCTTCCGCATTCGACGCGTATTGCGGCAGACGACCGGGCGCGCCAAAGCATTGCAATTACAGAAACTCATGATTCGCATCGGCGTTTTCGGTGTCTTGTATACAGTTCCGGCCGCGGTGGTACTAGGGTGCTATTTCTACGAGCAATACTTCTTGGAGGCGTGGCAGAGAGCGTTAGTTTGTACTTGCACGGCTGACTCAGCCAACGTTCCCATGCCTGACTTCTCCATTTTCATGCTCAAGTACTTCATGACCCTCATTGTGGGTATTACCTCCGGCTTCTGGATGTGGTCCGGCAAAACTCTCGACTCCTGGAGGCGGTTTTATAACCGACTGCGAGGCATTCCTACACCTCCGCTGGCAACCGCAGCCGCCATAGGGGCTTCAGCGATGGTCGCAGCACCGGGAACATGCTTACCACCTCAAGTGCCCCCGCCAATTCCGCCTTTACCTATAAGTCACGCCCCTCCTGGCAGTCGTCCGCTCTCCAAGCAGCAATACGTCCAAAGCAGTTTGCACAAACAACCATTGAGTCATGTATAAACTTACAGATCCGCTCATTTACCTCCCGAACTGTTCAACTGCGATTGTAAAAAGTAAGTCGCATTTTCTTTTTCCCTTATTTTTTTTAATGTTTTTATATTTGTATGTGTGACTGTGTTGCTTGGAGTAAAAAGTTGGTAGAAGGGCAACATGCTAGCGATTTAACAGTCCATAAAAGAAAGATCGTCTGTCTAAGAAGCACCGACCGGGTCTTCCATAAGGTAGTAATGGACTTAGAGACAGGGGAAACTTTATAGACCTTTATATACGTTTCTCGTTTCTCTAAAGGGAGGTTTATGCAAATGAGTCTATGTATATATATCTACGTGGTTTGCGTGAGTGCCTTACACCGTTTCCATGTACCTTTTTCCCCTTTTTGCACCCAGCTTATATATTTTCACCCCACCACAAGCCATCTCATTTTCTCTCTCTCTTCGTCTCTGGAGTTTGTCTTCCTCTTTCGTTCTCGCTTCTGCTTTTCTTTTAGGGACCGCAGTAAAGGAAGCACAGACGATTTAAGCGTCGCGTGAGCGTCTCTGCGGCGTCGCCTAATATCGATCGGCCTACAGTTTCAGACTGTTGTTAGTTCTATAGGCCTGTCTTGCTGCCTGCAAAAACTCTCCCCTTCTGTCCCTTGCTTTTCTACCTTATTTCTTCTCGGTGCTTTCCGGTTCCCAGGACCCCGAGCGCTTGTTGCGGAAGGCGACAAAGATCTATGGACATCGTTTTCGTTTTTAGGCTAGACCAAATTCTGGGAACGATGTAGGCTTTTCTTCCCCGTAGCAGCAAATCGGAAAGAAAACTAAAATGAATGACGGGTTTACGTTTCAATTGCTTTCTCAACGGGAGCAGCAATTGTTTCAGGCTGAAACAAATGCGACAGGAAATTGGAGTAATCTACACTGCCTATATTTGTATGCACCTACCAGAAATAAGACATAAAGCTTTCGTTTCCTTTGTTCCGGTTCATGTGTTAGGTTTACTCCCGAATTTTTTTACAATTTTAAGTGTTGTGTTGCAACGGAGACAAAAGGCGTATCGAGTCCGCATTTTTCCCTGTTGCCACTTAATACCTGAAGCTCTTTTTTCTATCCCTACTACGTGCTAAGTAGTGTTAAGTAGTGGCAGAAGGCACAAAGCACACCTGTCCTCACCCTTTCCAACACTTTTCACCCCTTTTGGAAAACATTTACTGCCTTAAATTGTCATTGTGTAGTTCCTTTTTGTTGTGTAGATGGGTTTCTTTAGTGATGATGAAAAGAACATATCCAGACAAGGGAATTAATAATGTATGGTAAAACTTATTTTTGTTATTCCCAGGTAGTCTGCCACTGAAGCCTTGCAAGTTTACTTGATGGGAGCACTCAAGTCGTCTCTCACTCCTGCAACAGGAAGGAAGAAGAGAAAAGGAACACCCATTGTTCACAGTCATTGTCACCTGGGATTGAATTTCTGGGAGATTGGGACCGAGCTCGACAGTCGGAGTAAACACTCATTCGTCCTCCTGGGTAGCGACGACAAGAAGAAAATAAGACTCCAGATAAACGATGCAGTGGTGTCTGGTCATCTGTGCTCTTCGATATTGAACAAAGCTTCCAATTCCAAAGCTCCGTGCTCCGTAGATTTAAATAGTTTCCTGTTTCCAAAAACCATGGCTTTTTTTGGAAAATCAAAAGAAAATTATCTAGTCAATTTTTTATGGCTGTATGTCTAATACGTATGTCTGATAAGTTTCAAAGTATGCGTGGCTAATGTATATATATACTTTTACAAGTCGCTAGAACCATTATGCATGTAGGGGAATATAACCTTTACACATATCAATGTATGAAGACCAGCGAAATCGACATCCTGTGGATGGATTTAGTTGGTCGTTTTGTGATCTTGCCTCTTGTGTTAACGATTGGTTACTACGCTGACTACCCGTATTTAAAAAAATGTCGTGTAGCGTCTGTGGCGATTTTTTTTTTGGTTTAGTAGAAAAAGCAGTAAAAGCAACAGCAAACAACGCCAATGTAAGATAAAAACTGAATAAATTGTGTCTTTCTCTAAGCCGCGTTTTGTGAATATCAGTAATACTAGTTCGTGACTTTTGCCTAACAGACGGAAGACTAGCAGTATCACACGAAGCGCAAAACCAAAATAGACCACAAATAAACGATCAATAAAACACTGGACCTACGGTGAACTCGGTTGATTACCGTTCAAGATCAGGCCTGGATTGTATAGTGTAAAGTACATTTTTCTTTATGCTATTACAATAACAATAGCATAAAGAGAACTACACAAAAACACTGTACATGAAAAGTTTCATGTATTTTTGGCGTTGCGTTGTCTTTGATTCCTTAAGGTTATTTGTCATTTTTGTTGGTTTTTCATTTGATTGTTCAGCACTTATTTTTTTATTTTTTATACTCTGTTACCTGACGTTTTTCGTTGAGTGACATCCGCTTACAAACAGGCACTTAATATAATTTTAACAAATACATTCTTTAAGACCACGCTGTACTGCAAATGTTGATATTTTTTTTTCAAAAGATGGCACTGATGTCATCATTTCTCAGTGAAATTTCATAAACTTTGAACGAGAAATTAAAAGAAACAGATGATTGAAAAATTATTTTTCTGAAAATATCTTAACGAAATCTGCTTTACCTGCTGCTTAAGATTTTAATCAACGATTTATTTAAAATTTTCATAACTTGAACACTAAAAAAATTATACCGATAATGAAGACAAGCAGGTAACGTAGATTTATACATCATATACACTATTGTCACTCTTAAGAATGAAAGAATGTCATTTGCAACGTTTCCCAAGCTCACCTTGTGTTGACTAGTTAGGTAGTTTATTTATGCATCTTTTTTCGTGCTGTTTTTATTTTTTAATTTCGCTAAACTATTTTTGTTATTTCTTCTGCCCTTATTTGTTAATTTTATTATTATTTTCCAAGTTTAGACTGACTTGTTATTTATTCCAACACTATTTGGCGTTATTTTACCCATCCATGTTTAAAATCCGCTCGAACTAGGGTACATTTTTAACTACTTTGAAATACCCTTTTACAACGACTCCAAACTGCAGCAACGCAAGCAATGCTCAGAGGGTGAGTAGACGGCTGGTTCTATGAGACCCTTATGAATTGAGGCCGAGCAAATGATTCGAGTCTTAGTTTTTTTTCATCTGCAAGGCGGTCCCCCAAGCTCTCATAACTAAAGTCAAGCAACCCTCGCCAGACATGTTTAGCAGGCAATTTCTTAAAAGTCAGTCGGTCAGTTCAGCTCCATTTCTATTACAATAAAGTTCGCCCCATGGGCCTCCCATGTATTGCTAGTTCACTTTCCGAAAGAAAGAACAAAAAAAATACTAACGATATTTTCTTTATGGTAGCTCGGCTTCGATTAGAAGTTCTGGAAGAATGAGATTCCAAAGACAAAAAACGGTGGTCACGGCAAGAAGGCCAATGCATAGATGTCAATTGGAGATAATTTCGGTCCGTCTTGACGAAGGAATGAACATAAATTTGACGATTTCTTTCTTCCTGAACAATACAATTTCTTAATAGTTTAACGAATCAGCATCTATGAATAATTAACACAATGCGTTTTCCAGACAGTCTAACTAAAATTTACACTAAAGCAAAAAAAAAAAAACGTTCTATTTGTAGTACTTTCCTAGACAACTGTAACTATACAGTACAAGAATAAAAGGGTTCTTTACGTCTTTGACAAATCCATAAAAAAATAAGGTCATAATTTTTTTTTTGTTTTCACTGCTGATAAGCTGGGGCAGATTGCTGGGCATGTGCATGAGTGACGTGATGGCTGTGATATTGGTAATCCATGGGCAAAGGCAAAGGTAGCGACATGGGCAACGTCCCCACGCCCACACCAATCACAGAGCCCGTAGTTTGTTGCAAACCTGGACTAGGACCGCCTCCGCCACCCAGAATCATCCCACTACTTAAGCTGACTTGTGAGCCGCCTCCACCCGGCAGTGAAGTTACCACGCCTAAAGAGCCCAAAGATACAGGTACAGTTACACCCCGCATGTCTTCTCCTCCCAACGACTGAGGTGTATGTGGCATATTGGGCGTGGACGCTTGAGGCGTGAGACGCTGCTGCTGACCTAGAACTAACGCTTCGTCTTCCATATCTTCATCATAAGCTCCGCCTTCACCTTCGTCACCCTGGCCTTGTCCGTCAAAGCTGTTTTCCCCACCGGCATCTTCCTCAGCTTTGATGCGTTTCACACGATTATACAGAGATGAATATGGCACATTAAAATGAATGGCTGCTTGGTTTATAGACATTTCCCCGGATCGTACAGATTCGATCGCGTCCGCCATACTGGAATCCGACCACGGCCTCTCCCCCGAAAATCCCTGCTTAAAAACCGAAAAGATAAAATTACGCAAGATGAACCGCTGAGTTTTTCCGTTTTTTTTTCTTTATAATAAATAAATTTCATAAAAAAAGAGACGTAAAATAGAAAAGAGACTGGAAAATGTTTCCAAAGAGATGCTAATATCGTTTAAGAAGTCACACGAAGACAGAGCAACAAAAAAGTTTAGTTGAAAAAAAAAAAGCAAAGCTCAAGTTTTGTCTCCAAACACGCCAAGTTCCCCCCCCCGTCTTTTTCTATTAGGGCAGATTCTTGGAACAAGTCCCAGGAACTTGGCCTTAAGCGAGTGATAGTCAACATGCAAACAAGTTTCATGGTCTAAAAACACGCTAAACTTTCCCCACTAACAAAAACTCGAGAACCTCGGAGAACAAAACCTCAGAAAAAGGAAGAGAAAATAAAAGAAACTTTTGTTGAAGGGAAGCCCCAAGTTCAATCCAAAGCTTCTCAATTAAGCACTACGTGCGAATACTTGTTCAAAACTTACCTTATGTACCAGCTCAATGCCTTCCCGCTTACACCTGCCGTACAGAGTGCCTGAAGGAATGCCGAATTGTGTAGCAGCTCGTTGAACGGAAAGGCCTCCACGAATAGCCTCCAAAGCTCGATTAAGGTCGTCATGAGTCCAGGTAGTGGGGGACGCATTGAAAGGCGCAGCCAGCTTAATGCCTTCTTTACGAGCAATCTTGTAGAGTGTGGAGCTTGGAATGCCATATTCTTTGGATGCTCGATTGGCCGAAATGCGACCTGCTCGTAAGGCGTCTAAAGCTTGTCGCATATCTTCTTCCGTCCAGTGACGTTGAGCTGCATCATAAACAAAGTTATAAAACCGCACAGCTTTAGTACATTTCCTTCTGTATATGTTGTGTTCAATTTTTCCTTTGCTTTCTTCCCTTACACCGTACCTGGATCTTTTTTCATGGGTGTGTCAATGCCTAATCGATGTGCTCTTTGCCATAAAGTTGTCGAGGGAATGCCATATGTGGACGCAGCACGAGTTAATGACATGGATTGCGTGCGAAGAGCGTTCAACGCCATCTCCATAGCTTCAGGTGTATACATTTTCTTGGTCGGGGTTTCAGGTTCTGTTTGGAACCAAAAAAAAATAATAAAAACACGAGTGTTAAAAATAAGATTAAAATTACATCAATTCCAGCATAAAGATTAAAAAGAAAAAAGAAGTATATAGTACCTGCAGGCGATTGTGACGAAGGTGGGTGCATTCCACTGGAAGGAATGAGTCCCAATAATTCTGGAGTGACGGTCAAGGTTCCATTATCTTCTGTGCCATTCTGTAAAATCAGAGCGTCATAACTTAATGCCAACATGGCTTAATAAAGTGGAAAAAAAAAAAAAAAAAAAAAAAATTAAGCCACACTTACCCTTTCCGAGTCAGGTCGGTGATCCAAACCATGGAAATCGCCAGGCTCGGTTTTAAAAGATCGATCTGAATGAGCTGAGGGTTGGCCTTGTTGTTGTTGCTGACTTTGTTGTTGTAAATGCTGCTGAAGATGTCCATGATTGTGATTATGATTATGACTGTGATTGATGGTAAGACTTGGATGGGCGTGGGTATGAGCAGGATGGTAGCTCGGAACGCCTCCCAAGCCTAATCCGTCCAGAACAGGTGTGGCGTACGCAGAGTTGGATTCCCGATTATCATACATGGGCGGCTGGTTGTTGTCGTTTCCTACGCGGCCCAAATCATTCCGCTGTGAGTTGTCCAGAACGCCTCCTGTTGGCGCCAGTATGCTCTGCCCACCACTACCTCCGTTCGTGTCCATTTGAAATGAAGGCACAGACTACAAAGACCAACAAATGATAAGCTTGCTCGAAACAAAAAAGCGAAAAGACAGTTCGCATAAGAATAACATAGAAGTAAGATAGTGTACCATCATTTGCTGCAATTGTTGATGTTGATGAGCATGCTGCTGTTGCTGCTGCTGAGCTGCGTTTTGTCCTGCTGCGTTGCCGGCCGTGTTGTCTACATTCTGGTTGTTTTGTGACCCTGTTTTAGAAGGTGACCTCCCACCAGCCCAGCCTCGGTAGCGATACGTTCTTCGATTGGCACTTCCTGAATTTCCTTTTTTGTCCCCGGTCGCTGCTGTACCAGGAAGACCTCCCGCACTACTCCAGCCCCCATAGCGATTTCGAACTAAGCCTCCCATCGATCTTCTTCCCCTTGGTCTTCCCCTATACGAAATAAACGAACCAGATACATCAATAATCCCTTTAAATTACTCTTTCTTATAATAGTATGCAAATTACCGATACGAGGAAAACGGTCTGCCAGCTGGTACAGCATTACCCATATTGGACTGTTGGTCGGGTACAGATTGAGGGACGGCCGGAATCATATTGACGCCTCCCTGGACAGACACGCCCACTAAGGAGAGTGTACTGCCCATGACATTGGACATATCCATGCACGGGGGTGTCGAGAGACCCAAAACATGGCTATTGTTAAGGCTAGAGACTCCTCCCCCACCTCCTCCTGCCGTGGATCCTCCGCCTCCACCTCCAGGTCCATTCCCATTGTTGGGATTTCCCCCATTCCCAGGACCACCTCCTCCTCCATTGAGACTGCCTTGTTGTGCATCGTTTTGTTGTTGGGAAACTTCGCAGAGTCCTTTGATCTTCAAGAGCTCGGCAACACGCACGATGCTGGATAATTGATCCCGTGTAACGTACGTCTCGCCTCGGTAAATGAATTCCACGATGGCTCGAAGATCTGCGTGTCCCACACCGCCGGGTAGAATTAAAACAGGGTGTTTACACGGGTTGTCAAGCAGGACACGCTGAAAGTACGGCGAACAGGCCGACAAAACCACGCGATGGGCTTTGATACGGGCGCCTTCACAAGCCAGTGTGACGTCAACGAAAGCTTCATCATGCAGAAGCTGGTTAATTACTGACGTCATATTGCAATGATAATTGTTCCACCGAAGGCAAAACTGGTCACTAGGTAACGTTGCCATGGTTGTCGTGACCGTTTCCGAATTTGGTATCGATATCGATTCTGGCGAGGCTTCAACTCGGGTTTTACCTAAAATCAAGCAAAAAAAAAAAGGTATTAAAGCAATCCACAAGACCATAAATGCTCTATACTGGGTATGGGAAGGGATTGTCACGCGCTGTTAAACTGAACTTGACCAGCAAGTTATTAAAAACCGGATTAATCGATGCCGTGCAATCGATAATTGTTCTACTTCATTTACAAAATATCCTTCCTTCTCAAGGGTTGTTTTCCATTTCCACACTAATTTCCACTAATGGTTACTAGGAACCAGGGATAAGGGCAAGAACTCGGATTCACATTTACAGCACTAGAGCAAAGCCTATTTCCTGCATAACAACGTGGTGAAAGGAGAATATTAACGAAAAAGAGAGGCCCCCGAACACATTAAATAAAAGCATAATTGGACAATTGTGAAAATGGAAATACAACCGTTTCTAATTTGGACTTGACGGGTCCCACGTGAGATCTTTTTCTATGGGTAAAAGGCTTGATTGGAAAAGTGACAAAATGGCGTCGCCGACCTTCGATGTTTGGTTTTCCATCAAAGCTGTGAAGCCTAAGCTTGGCGTGCTTTGCCAGCTTGGTCTAAATAAACTTGAAGGCTAAAAGGACGCCCCTCACGTCCAATCTACATATCCATACTACAAAAGCATACAACCACTTAGGCATTCTGATTTTACCATACTTTAACGAGATCACGAATAAACCAAAACCTACAAGGGCATTCGTCCTTTGTCCAAACTTGTTCAAACTCCCTAACTTTATTTGTTTCATCGTTGTCCACTAAATAAAACGACACGTTCTTTCACAAATATTTGTGTCACAATCGCCTTTGCTGGGATCTTTCAATTAAAGTTTAATATACCCATTTTGCACTTTCCATAATTGCTCGGAAATAAAGGGAATGGCGTGGAAAAGGGCTCTGAACGAAGGTGTTAATGAATATTTTGAACAGTAAATGGAGTGCATTGCTTAACGTACAGGAGGATCAGTTATTTGTGAGTTCCTCCCGTTCTTTGTTTTGTTTCCCCATCTTTCTACTCACCTGCGTATTATACGTTATGGGTACTTTTTCTGTTTATCTTCCTTCTCCTTTCAGGCTACTTTAGGCAGCGCTTTCTTTGGCTTGGGCTTGCGTGGAAAATCCCCAGATCCGGAGGGAAGGAAGCAGCAAAACTACTATCACTATCGTTCTTAGCTTGTTCTCTCGTATTTTCTATTTCACTCACTCTCGTCCTGAGAAATGGAGCACACAATCACTTCTCTTTCTACTACTCTACTAGCTTCCTCTTCTTGTCTTCTCTCACAAGTTTCCCTCATCGACCGTTTTACGTTGAGCTTTGCACTCTCTCTTTCCCCCTACTCTACCTCCCCTCTTTTCTCGGTTCTTTACCTTACCTGAAACCCACGCCCTTTTTCCTCTGATCTTCCTTTGTTCCACTTCCGCGTCGTTTCCACTTTTGCGTCGTTCACGTTCCCTACTTCTGATGTGGGTGGGGTCTATGGAAGCCCTGAGAGGACAAAACTCGGGAACCGCAGAAAGTGACTCGGGAACAGCAGAAAGTACACTTATGGGAACATATTGACTTTCGGGAACACGGGAACCAGTTTTCGGAACATGGGAACCAGTTTTGCCAAAACTGGTTCCCATGTTCCCAAGTTCCCAAAAGTTTTGGGAACTTGGGAACATGGGAACCAGTTTTGGGAACACTATCGGGAACACGGGAACACTATCGGGAACACGGGAACACTATCGGGAACACGGGAACATTATCGGGAACACGGGAACATTATCGGGAACACGGGAACATATCGCTGTTTTCGGAACATATCGATATCTTCGGATGCAAGGTCGCTTTCACACTGTCATACAACTAGGGCCCACCCCAAGACCATAAAACCAATTTATCTTCTTCCACTAGCTTGCGCCCCATTGTGGAACTTGTAGGAAACACATTGAGAAATGTTTCTCTGATTTACTTATAGCTAGGTATTTGTCTTCTATGCGAAGCTATTAGAATTAAGCCGCTTGGCAAAATCTTCGTTCAAAACTTAAGTAACGGTTCTAAACGGTGTAGTTTATTCATTGATCTTGGGAATGTCGAGTTGATCTTTGCGACCGAGGAGGAATCTACATTTTTGTACTTCTAATACAGCGAACAAGAAAGGGTCACAATAGCCCGCGCTAGCATTTGGGGATTTTTTTTTTAAATAGGGGCGTGGAACGCTGGAACGGTTTCCTGTGCTACACCAAGTGCCGCAGTAGCGCGTCCTCAGCTTGGTTTTACCGTCAGTTGGGTTGCAGCTTCCCGTCGCGTCAATTGTTACTGGCTTTCCAGCTGTGTTCAAAAAGCGCACGGGCAGTTTGTCTGCTTTCAAATGTGAAACATCTGATTTTGTGTGTTAGCCTCAAAGAAATGCCGCGGCTAGGGCGTAGGAATCAAAGACAAAATCAACCTTCGTCTGATTTGGTGCTTGATCGGATAATATCCACCGTAACTCGAGTTGAAGTCGGGTAAGTAAATTATAAATACAATATAGCCTACTCTTTTATATCAACCATGGGAGAAGGCTAAACCAATCCTTCCTTGTACCATTAGGGTACGCAATGGAACACTCTCCAGAGACGAAGCATTTAGAGCCCTCCGACCAGCACGCTTAAATTTTATACGGGTATTTAGCCCAGAAAATCCTGGTTACGCGGAAGTGCTGCAAAGCTTAAGTAACATAAGCCGAATGCTTATGCATTGTATTAAGATATTTCTCATTAACAGACTCCGCATTACAATTCGTAAGTTCATTTGATGACAATGATGAACGGCGAATTGTTCCAGCTCCAACTGTTCGCAACGGGGCCAGAAATAGACCTCGCATCATTGTTGATCTGACGAGATTACAGTTTCTTATCAACGCTGGCTTGCATGCAACACAGATCGCAGAGAGAGAAATTCTTGGTTACCGAGTATCTGCTCGTACCTTGCGCCGAAGACTACAGGAGAACGGTGTTCCAGTAAGCTTACAGGTGTCAAACATTTTCTGGGGTTAATAATGGCCTATTTCTAGGTAAGACGGCAGTTTGATGTTGTTTCGCAAGAGGATTTACAAGACACCGTGCGAACTATCAACACCCGATTCCCGAACTCAGGCTACCGTGAGGTTAGGAGCCTTTTACGTTACGGAGTAGGAGGTCAGCAACCGGTAAACGTCCAACGCTCCCGTGTTGCTCATGCCTTACGGACAGTGGATCCCGAAGGAACGGCGAGGAGATGGGCACTGGCCATTCCGAGACGGTCTTATTTCGTTCCATGTCCCAACCAACTTTGGCACATTGACACGAATCATGCGTTAATCAGGTATAACAAACCAAACCCAAAAGAAGAGCGTGAGTGCGATAGTAAATACGCTTTCTTGCAGATGGCGATTTGTTGTCACCGGAGGGATAGATGGATGTACAAGTTATGCAACCTATTTATCCGTTTCCGACAACAACAGAGCTATGACTACGTTTCGCTCGTTTCTCACTGCTGTAAGCGAATGTGGTCTACCCACCAGGGTACGAGCAGACAACGGTGGGGAGTTGCTGCTCATTCGCCGTTTTATGGAAACGCTGTTTGGCAACACAGGAAACCATTTCTTAGCAGGACGAAGCGTCCATAACGTGCGTATTGAACGTCTCTGGAGGGACGTCCACACCAAAGTTTTATCTAAATATCGCGTGATGTTTGAAGATTTCGAGCGCTCTGGTTTGTTAAACGTAGATTCCATGGCCCACATTCAAGCCCTTCATGTGGCGTACATGGATTCTATCAATGAAGACCTTTTGATATGGAAACACGCTCATAACGACCACCCGATGCGCACGGCTAATGGGCAAACTCCGTTCCAACGGTTTATTAGTGGAATGATGGCCCCGGAAAACGCCCGATATTCGGCTGTCCAGCGATTTCTTGATAGGCGTTCTGATAATTTTTCGCGGGAGGTTCAGGAACTACAAAGGCAGTTGGATGGGTCAGCGCATGAAGATGGAGACCACCGACCTCACGTCATGGTCGACACTCCAGCTTATGGCTTATCGCAAGACCAAGTTGACGAAGTCAGAAGAATCCAAACCGCTGTCAGTATGAATGCGACTACACGGTTTCAAGCAATATTGCAAATTTTGAATGAGGCGAACAACGTCTGAATACACAATTTATTCGTTAGACATGCTTGTGAAGATCTTCGTTTCTTTAAATATGTTCAAGGAATCATATGAAAACACGTAGAATTTGTATTCGGAATTATATATAGTCAATGAAGGGAATGTTTAACGAGGTCGCCATCAATGTCAATGTCTGTCGTGAATGTATGGTATTGCTTGTTAAAAACAAGGCGTTTGCAATTTTTAAAAGTGAAGTAATAATACGGATACTCGTGATTGAGTGATTTTGAAAGTTTTTGAAAATTTATTGAGAATCAGCATATTCCAATTTTCTGATAAGCAAATACATTTCGATTTCCTTCATCACGCTTCGCTCACGTATAAAACTATTTATTATTTAAATCTCGTATACATTATATTTATCTCGTATAAAACTATTTAGTTTTGTAAGTACCTTAACCTAACTTTATTTTAACTTAATTTCCGCAAACTTGCCATTGCCTGTCAGTACGCCTGATACCCGCAACCTGGGAGATTATTCTAGTTCTAGTCGCATCTAGCGTAGGAAAATTTTGTCAATTTCTAAAGAAGTCTATCATAGTGATAGTACGGCAAAGTGAGTCCCACGTGATGATATTATCGTAGGGAAATTAAACACTGTAAAATCCGAAAAGTTATGTGCACGTCCGTCGATGATAGGGAAAATAAGGCCCAGCAAAGCAATGTTAAGTTTGGTTAGGTAAGGTTAGAGTATTTTATAATTCACTCAAATCACTTGAAAATAAAAATTTATTCTTCTCCTTTGCTCTGTTGAATTGTTCAAAGTCATTGTCAAGAGAACCATAAAAGTGGTAGCTTATAGGTTAGCTTAGGGTAAAGTTAGTTATGGTTAAAGTTTTTATTTGAGTAAATTGTATTTACACACGTGGGACCTTAGCATGTACGCTCGTTGAGAAAGGTTGTCAGTAAATATGAAAGAAACCCTCCGGTTTCGTCAACTGAGATTCTGAGGGTGCCCTAAACTCCCCTCCGTCAAACGTCTCGGCAAGTTGCAAAACAACTCCGAAAAGCCGACAAAACCCAAAACTTCGAACGCGTTTTATAGCGCAAAACTCTTTTCGAGTCAGTTGACGAAAAGCTATATGGCCTGTTAGGTCAGCACTTCTCCTTTCCGTGTGCGAGTTCCTTGTGTTACATTATCTTTTCTTTTATCATACCTTATTTGATGATTCAGATGAAAATTCAGTAACTATATTAAACGTATTGGTGAAATACATACAAATTGAACGGAGTGAGTAAAACGCTACCGCTGGAAAGACGGTGAAAGAGCCAGGTAATCGAACTTCATTTTCCACTATAAGAAACAAAGTCATTCGTTGCAAAAGAACATTAACTGGAGCAAAAAGTACTTTCCGATCATAGTAACCCCCCCCCCCCCTTCTCGATTTGCTTGATTCAAAAGCACTTTCATTGGATAAAAAGTACCCATAAGTGCTCATAAACTTTCCCGAACTTGGTCTGTACCCAGGCCCGTATCCAGGGGGGGGGTTCGGGGGGTTTAAACCCCCCCCGAAATGTTTCCGCAAATGAAAAATATACGTTTTTCTAGCATATGGTACTTGAGAAGTTTATTTCGAATGGAGCTTTGGTTTTGTTTGACTGTTTTGAAGCTCGAACAACGCGATAACTTTTCTCCTTTTTCGTATCCCCCTTTGCCCTTTCCTTACCGGAAAGCTGTGCAAAGGAAGGCGAGCTGGAGAAACCTTCATATGTTCTTTTTGCGTTGCGTTCCTTCGGGCCTTCGCTGTTTTTCCCACATAAGTAAGATTTTTGTAACTTTTTCTTTCCCCCGTGTTATCCCCTTCCTGTCTTGCAGAAAGGAGTTTTTAAACGGGAGTTTTTAAACGTGGTCGAAGTCAAGCTAGCTCAGTTTCATATCTGAGACTTCCCAGACAACAAGCTTAGCGTGTTAGGTCGTATTCGCTAGTTTCTCGATTCGTTACCTCAGTTTAGGTACTGTGATCATTTCACAGGTTGAGTTATGAAGCGCAAAGTAGACATCAAATCTTACTTCCTACCTAAGGCAGTAAAGGTGGAAAATTCTGTAACACCTGGACCTGGGTGTTCAACTACTCGAGAGGACTTGGCAGCTACCCAGCAAGAGGCCACAGGCGATTCCAATGGATCGCAACCAGGTACTTCTCTGCTGCCCGCAGAGAATAATATTAGTGTTTCACCTATTTCTTTCGTGTCCATAGAGACTTTGCTAGCAAATACTTCTGAAGAAGTAAAAAAGCAGGATTGCACGTCAGGTAGCTCGTCCACTTCTCGGGTTTCCGCTTTTCCAAGCGACATAGGAAAATTTGTTAGCATGTCCTCTGAGCTAGACTCCACTATGAAACTTAACTTACTTAAATCTCCATGGGTACCTGATTTTTCTTACCGTTTCCCCGTTACGGGACCAAGAAACCTAAAATTTCAAATTGCCTGGCTTAGCCGTTTCTCGTGGCTTTCCTATTCTCCGTCTGAAGACGGAGCATTCTGTAGGCCCTGTGTGTTCTTCGCGGCAGAAACAGGGGGTAAGGGTTCGCATCAGAAACTGTCTCTATTTGTCTCTAAGCCTTTTAATAATTGGAAAGAAGCGCTCGGAGAATTCAAACGCCATAGTGAAGCGCAGTTTCATCGAGATTCTATGGTTTGCGCAGAAAACTTTGTTTATGTTTGCGAAAACCGTCAGGGTAGTATTATCGAGCAGCTGGACACAGCTAGGAGAACACAAGTCCAAGAAAACCGACAAAGGCTAAAATCTATTGTCGAGACGATTATTTTCTGTGGACGGCAACAACTTGCCCTTCGAGGCTCGAACGATTCCGGTCCTATTTTGATTGACGAGCTGGAACCTCTTATTAATTTATTGCCGCTGACGTCGACTCCTCCTAGTGGTGGCGGTGGGAAACACCTCTGTGACACGGGTTAAATACGATGAAACCAACCGGATATTACCTCCGTAAGGCGTAACATGAACCAACGTCACAGTGGCAGGCTAAACGTCGACAAAAAAACTCTCGCTAGTTTGAATGTGAAAATTAACTGTATGTGTATATAGTTATCGTCTAACTCTCTACATTCTATATGGAAAACTTGATAGATTAAGATGGTATACGAAAAAAATAGGATTTCAAGTTCTCTGGTTAAAACCCCCCCGAAAAAAATCCTGGGTACGGGCCTGTCTGTACCTAATCTAACCGTACTTAACTGACCTAACTTTTTTCATGCACTTTGCATGCATGCTTATAGGCTGGGCGAAAAGAGATTTAAGGGGGTGGGTGGGGGGTGGTATATAACACGTATATAACTGAAAAGTATAACGGAGTATAGCAGCGAGAGACAGCAGAGGTGATTCACCCATTTCTTATTTCTCTTATATAGATTCCCTGGAAACTTAGAAAATGGACGCTTCAGACGGCGCAGAACAGGCGAAAAGGTTAGCTGACATATTTTCACAGGCGGCAGCACTTGCGTTTCCAGGTTTGCTCTACACACATAACTTGCTTTTAGACGATTTTTAAATGTCGTTTTGGATTTTCAGCCATTCAACAGATCTTCGGGCAGCCGAATCAGACAACGTCTTCTCATACCGCGTCAACCCCTACGCTGATGTTCGGGCAGTCGAATAGGACAACGTCTTCTCATACCGCGTCAACCCCTACGCTGATGTTCGGGCAGTCGAATAGGACAACGTCTTCTCATACCGCGTCAACCCCTACGCTGATGTTCGGGCAGTCGAATAGGACAACGTCTTCTCATACCGCGTCAACCCCTACGCTGATGTTCGGGCAGTCGAATAGGACAACGTCTTCTCATACCGCGTCAACCCCTACGCTGACTTTAAGTGATGATGATGATTTTGAGCCAACACCGAAGTGTAGCAGACGTGGTAAGGTTATTTGTTTTAGACTACTATATTTATATTTCATTTTTTAGTTAGTTTTGGTTTTACAGACGACCGACGTCGCATTTGCAACGTATCGTCGTCTTAGGCTGTCCAAAATTTATTTTACATTATCTTATTTCAGACTCTGACGAAACACTGGGCGCACTTTCTGGACGACTACACACGTTTAGAAGAGCTATCGATGAGACCAAGACAAGTCGGAAGAAGCCGACATTTTCGGAGCGATCCGTAATTGTTGTACCGAGTGACACGATTAAGACCCCCACACCAACGATACTAAGCCTATTGAAGGCTAA
The DNA here is from genome assembly GCA_023053545.1 of Lepidurus packardi. Classification (NCBI taxonomy): domain Eukaryota; kingdom Metazoa; phylum Arthropoda; class Branchiopoda; order Notostraca; family Triopsidae; genus Lepidurus; species Lepidurus packardi. The sequence continues at coordinate 5,757,178 of JAKZAN010000007.1, forward strand.
GGGGCTAGGTAGACTACAGTACTTACAACTAGCACGAAAAATAACCACTCTATTCACCTTAGGACTTGCACGTGGAAAAGTCGCTTTAGCAAGCGACATGAGTAAGGAAGACCTTATCGCAACGCTTGAATTGCGATTTAAGGATGCAGATTTTACCAATTGCCGTTTCGCTAGAGGTCTTAGAGCCAGGAAGCTCGAGTTTGAGGATGATTTTCCAAGTTTCATAGATGGACTCGGCTATGGCTCAAAGCTGTACGTTGTACTTGCTGCTGAACAAGTAATATATTATATCGAATGCATTGTTTACTTCCGTCAGCAAGCTTAAAATTATCTATTGCCAGCGAACCACACAGGGTAGACGAAATCGGACGCCTACATGCACCATTACATCCGGGGCTCTTCTCCAAATGGACCAAGAACAGGTAGATTTAAGCTTGTGAAGAAAAAAAAATAATTTTTCAGTTCTCGCAGACCCCCTCTGCACGGAACCCAGCCGCGTCTGGCTCTGCGTTTACAAGCGAAGTCTCGCAAGTAACTATTAGAGAGTGCTTCAATAAATGTAAAACTTAATTTGTTCTTCTTTAGAATTCAATAAACGACATGTCAATGCCTTCTACACCATGGGAAACAATTTTCGCAGAAGAATTCGAGCAAACGGTGTCCGACAACGTGATAGTGGTCGGCTCTGACGTTATCAATCCGTTCGTTCAGAATTTTACAAACTACCTGGAAACACTTTCCGCGTAAATGCAACAAAGATATTACTTGAAAAAATACTGATTACCTGCGAATCTTTAGTGGGTATTTCGTAACTGAATTGAGTGAGACCCTTAGGGGATTGAGAGACACTTTCTTCTCGAATCTGACATCAACGTCCAACTGTACTTCTCTCTGTCCGGTGCTTATAAGCAACTATTCATTGCATATGACCCGTTTCTTCTCTGGCCTGTCCAAGACGGAAACAATGATAAAAGTGAGTGACCAGCAAGCTTACTATAGTTCTGAAGAACAACTCTCTCAGTTAGCTCATGTTCAAATAGGTGAAATTCATTGGACAAACAGCATTGGACCTTGGCGGCCCAAGACGCCAGGCGTTGTCTGGATATTTTAAGGAAATAGTGAACCGCTACTTTATAGGGGACGACGGCAGAAAAATTATAGTGCAAGAGCCTACCCGTGTCGCTGATGGCTCGTACGTCGCTTTCGGGAAGGCTATAGGTATGACCGTATGCTAATACATCAATAATTTACTTATTACTGACTTACTCCAGGACACGCACTCCTCCTCGAGAAGATCCGCTTCAACTGTATAGCCATGGCTCAGGTGTGCTTCCTCGTTGGCGGAATGGACGCTACAAGGGCGTTACCTTTTGTTAAGCTTTGCGAGGCTATAGACGACCATTTATTAAAAGACTCTCTCACAAAAGTAGCAAGAAATATAAAGCTAACTTACATTTTGCTGGTCTAAAATATAATTTCAGGTTTACCAAGGCCAAGCTAGCAGCTCAGAGGAAGCTGTTATCATTTCCGAAATGACTAAACGTGACATTTTCGGCCAACCCACCCAAGACCGCTGCAAAGAACTTGCATTGGACTACATAATCACTAGCCGGCTTGGCGCGCTGCTTGGACTTAAACAAGGCTTGGATTTCTACGGATTGACCGAAGTAAGAAGTTCGCAAATACAGTCGCTTACATCTTCCAATTGTCTTATATCCACCACTTGAAACGCGTCTAGACGATGAAAACTCATATGGAAGTGGCTGCCAGTCTAACGTCTGTGGATGTTCCGCTGACAGCAGAAGTCTTTTATGAAATGCTTGAACCCAAGTATTCGGTCGAAGGCTCTAACAGCAGAGCTTTGGAGACGGAAACAGTCTCGGCATTTTACCTTGTGCTGACAAATGCCGCCAGCGGAATTGCCCCATTTTCATTAGAGAATGTATTAATGTTCTCCACTGGTTATGAAAAAATGCCAGCGGAGAACATTTTTATTTCTCTAGAATTTTCCGATCCGGAGAGGCTTCCGGAGGCACGAACATGCGGGCCAACACTAATTTTGCCTACAATAAGGGACGAGGACGAGTTAGAGAAAAAAATTGCTTGCGCTATTACAAATTACGGGGGTGCATTCGGAAATATCTAATTATTATTCCACGAGAACCAATGGCCTTAATATGTGCAAACTGTCATCATTATTACAGTAGAACTCCGATTTTGTTAACCCCGATTATGGAAACTCCCGATTATGTCAACCACCATCGCGCTGCCTTTTTTTTTGCAAACCAAGCCTACGCGCGTCGCTGTTCGTTTCTTAGCTCTCGCGTAGCTATTCTGTTGTGGATGCGTGTCTGTGCGATTCATACGTGTAATTCATACGTGATTCTTATCTTATGTGATTCAACTGCCTTTCTTGATCTCGCAATAATCTTAAAAATAAGTTGTTTGTGCAATTTTAACAGCCTTAATACAACCCGTTTTCAACTTATTGACTACCGTATTTATCTAGATATTTTTTCTGATGTTTTTACTTGAAAAAAAAAGTTTTCCGATTTTGTCAACTATCCGACCTATCAACTACCCAAGCAACTACCCTCCGGTCCCGATCGGTTGACAAAATCGGAGTTCTACTGTATTATGATTGGAAAAAACTCTTTCCAATAACGAGAATGTATTGCAATTGTCATTTCCCCGACCGTAAAACAGTGTCTTTGCAATAAATAAATAAATGCTTCTGTAATGGTGACACGTCTGTTTCTTCTGTTTAAACTACATTTCCGCACGTTTCGTGCATAAGTAAATCAGAGAAACATTTCTCAATGTGTTTCCTACAAGTTCCACAATGGGGCGCAAGCTAGTGGAAGAAGATAAATTGGTTTTATGGTCTTGGGGTGGGCCCTAGTTGTATGACAGTGTGAAAGCGACCTTGCATCCGAAGATATCGATATGTTCCGAAAACAGCGATATGTTCCCGTGTTCCCGATAATGTTCCCGTGTTCCCGATAATGTTCCCGTGTTCCCGATAGTGTTCCCGTGTTCCCGATAGTGTTCCCGTGTTCCCGATAGTGTTCCCAAAACTGGTTCCCATGTTCCCAAGTTCCCAAAACTTTTGGGAACTTGGGAACATGGGAACCAGTTTTGGCAAAACTGGTTCCCATGTTCCGAAAACTGGTTCCCGTGTTCCCGAAAGTCAATATGTTCCCATAAGTGTACTTTCTGCTGTTCCCGAGTCACTTTCTGCGGTTCCCGAGTTTTGTCCTCTCAGGGCTTCCATAGGGGTCGCTGGGAGGGAAGCACAAGCCTAAATCACGTTGGCATAGCTTATTGCACATACATTTACATGTTACAAAGGTTTAATCCTTGTCCTTACACATCAGGTTTCCACAAAGAAAACGTGCTTCCAGATTTTCGCCATTCGCGTCTCCACCCTTTTCCCCAGCTGGCAGGATACTTCGGCCAATCACAGGAGTTCCTTAGCCTACCAAGATGGCGGAGCCGCGCATGACAACCACCTTCCTTTAACCTGTTACTTCTTCTCCCCGTTTTATTGACGGTTTGCTCCTCGCACTTCTAACCGGTTTCCTTACGCCGATTCATGTTTTGCTTTTATGCGGTTTCGGGGGGAAAAAGAAGAAAATAAGGGGTGGAAGATGGAACAGCAGGAATAAGAAAAATAAACGGCACGCGCCGTAATCTTGTCTGTTCCATCCCGAGGACGAATCCGACAAAAACAAAGGGAAAATAATGGTTCTCCTCTTTGACTCCTTCTTTCTCCAAATCTGTGGGACTCGCCCAAGTTTCTTTACGCATCTCCGCTGCGTTCTTTCGCTTTTGGCGCGACAACTGCCTTCGTTTAAAGAAAATAAAAAACTTCACGAACTTCAACATTTAAATTGTTGTACTCTTTTTCGTACCGTAGCTAAATTTCAGAAAAATAAGTACGCGATGCACAAACAAAATCTGACTCTATTTCGGCTAAAAGGCTAGTTTGAGGGGGGGTTAGATGAACCAGACGTGATAAATTTGGCCAATTCCTTCTTGTTGACTTTGCCCATCGCGTTCCGAGGCAATGACTCCAAACAACGGAGCTCCGAAGGAACCATATACGAAGCTACACGGTCTTTCGCCCATACACGCAAGTCTGTTATGCTCAAATTCTTGCCTGGCGCCAAAACCAATATTCCAACCACCTACAACGAAACATGTTACTCTTATCAAATTACTTATTTATTCAGAACAAAACAAAATCTTACCTTCTGTCCCCACGTAGGATCTGGTAAGCCGATCACTGCGCAATCAATTATATCAGGATGAGCCAGTAATTGAGTCTCGATTTGCAACGCGCTTAGCTTGTAACCACCACTCTTTAAAACATCAACTGATGTTCGACCTAACAGCTTATAGCGACCGTCTTCATATTGGGCAGTGTCTCCGGTCCTGAACCATCGATCAGGCAAAAAGGCTTCTTGCGTAGCATCTTCCCTTCGCCAATAATTGCGAAATACACTCGGGCTTTTGACTAGCAATTCTCCAACTAAATTGCCTCCGGGTTGCAAAACTTTGGTGCTTTTCATGTCTCCTTCACACAGAACTGTACACGACTGAGTATTATCCTGCTGTTCAACTTGGGCAATTCTGACGCGGACACCTGGCATAGGCTGTCCTAAATAACCTAGGAAAGGATTTAACATTGCGATGCTTGGCATTTATCAATCCTTACCTAGCTTGCGTTCCCCTTCGAGCGGATTGGATAAAACCATACCCGTTTCCGTCATTCCGTATCGTTCCAACAATGCATGCCCTGTGATTTCTTTCCAGCGTTCTGCCAAAGGCACCGGCAAAGGCGCAGATCCGCTAACCATCAGGCTTAACAAAGTAACTTTAAATCCAGAACGAACTAATCGAAGGCTGACTACCGTATCTGTTTTGAGCACACCGCTTTGACATACTCTCGCATGCGACTCTTTTTGGCAAACTTTTCGTCATATTCCTCCAAGAGTTTGGCATAGATGGTAGGCACCGCCATGAAACATGAAACCCTTTCGGAAGAAGGAGTATCAATGGCTAACAGATGCAACCAAACTTTTGCCGCGTCGAATTTCGGCAACATCACACACCTACGTGTAAGAATAAAAAACAAGAATAGTCAAGTCAAGTGGAAGGAGAATAGGCGAGTTATTTTAACCTTGCGCCTACGCTTAGAGGGCAGAGTAGACAGTTGACTAAACCGTGAGTGTGGTATAATGGCAGCGTATGTAAAATAACGTCCGCAGCTGACCAGCCCCAAGCATTGACTTGCGAACGCACTTGGGCTTGTAAGTTTGAGTGGCTTAATAACACACCTAGTTCAATTTCAGACACAATTTTTCGATGAAGTATTCTTCGTCTTAATCTCAGAATTGCCTTTAGGTGGGCCAGTCGATCCACTGGTATAAAGAATCAAGGCATTCGCTGTCTCAAAGAAAGAATCTTCCGGAAAAAAACCTTTATACTGATCTGGTACAGTAATCAAAGCCTCTTCTCTTTGTACGCGAACGGCATCACAGGAATTATCCCTACACGAGTGAAACGTATGAAAGATCTACGTAACTTCAATTCCTATTCGTTTACCCTTTTAAATCGGTGCGAGAAGACTGGCGCGCTCCTTGTCTCCAATCGTCATTGAGAACTAACAAGTCGGGCTTTGTCGGCAGAGCTATGCTGTTCAATTTTTTGGCTAAATCTTCCGTGGCGATGACCAGACGTGAATCACAATCTTTCACAAAATATTCTAACAAAGGTGGCGGATGAATTGGGCTTAAAGGAACGGCTAAGACAATAAAGACGTTTATAAAAAATTTAAATTAATATTTGGTGTCGATTTACCGATATGACCAGTCATCCAAGTAGCCCACGAAGCAATAACATAGGTCACGTCATTAGGGCATAAGAAAGCAATCCGCTCTTGCCGCGGTTGAGTACCCAATGTTTTCTGGATCGTTGTGGCTAGCTGCCAAGATTTTGCAGCAAATCTTCATAAAAATACACACCATTTTGATCGCATAATGCAGCGCGGCCACGATAACGTAAGGCGTGGTAAAATATTGGAGTTACTACAGCAGGTTCGGAACAGACATGACGCGAACATTGGCAAGGCAAACAGAGGCGAAGTAGCTTGAAAGTAGGACACTTATTTAACACCAGAACCATGGTGAACTATAAACAAACGTATATTAGGCTGGATTTAAAGAATTGTATGTAATAACCGCCGCTTACTTAATAGTCGTCGAAGATGCAAGAACTTTTGAGTTCACACATCCAACACTACAGGTGGAGAAATGAATACTGCCAGAAGACGATCGCGTCTTATATAAAGACAAGTTACCTAAACCATGGAAATTGTTAAAGTGGTTTGAAGGAGTCGCAGAAGCTGTATCGAAAGAAAATGTGAACCTGTGAAGGCAGAATCTGTCTTTACAAATTAAATGCTTGAGAGGATCTTATGATGCCAGGTATAAGATATACCAAAAGCCTGAGACGCAAAAGGCTAAAATAAAAGATTCTCAGACTGGCGCCAGCAACCAAGCAAAATCATGGATTTATGCCAAGCTTGTTACGTTAACCCAACCTCAAGGTCACTTTTCATCACCACTAGTATTATCACTTACACTTACCTTTTATTCTATACCTATGGAATTTAAATAACCTTGATTTCGTTGACATGACGTTTAATCTTCATCTAGAAATATTAAGATAGTGAGACCAATTTTTGGCTTTCACGTGATCAAAGTACCACGCCCCTTTGTTTACAGATTGGTGGCCAATTGTTAAGACCACGCCCCAATTTTTGGAAGCATTCCTAATTGCTGACGACCTTCACAATACACAAGGCCTTTCAATTACTTTCCTTTTTTACCTCACTATATTTTCTTATCACCAAGAAAATAGTCCCCATACGATTCGAAATCGAATTAGATGTGATGGACTTTTTAATTTCCCGGGAACGTATCATAGTTCATCCGATAATCGGATAATAGGGAAAACGTAATATAAATGTTAATGGATTTTGAGTCTACGATAAGCGGATTCAATGATTCTATGATAAGCCACACCAGAAAATATAGGAGGAGCAGGTGGTTAGGAGTCGAAGCAGTCCGAGTCTAATTAGCTTTTTGAATGTGCCCATAGATGCAATTAAAGAATGCTTGCTCTGTTTTTGCGATGTTATCACGATTTGTGGAATAGGCCGTAAACGTAATGCAAACGCTCTAAAAGAAGCGAGTTTATAGAAACCCGTTTGGTTGCTTTTCGCCGAAATCAGTCGCGACTTTGCATTTGGAATGGTTACCTGCGCTTCTAATGCTGACAGGTGTGTCGTAGTCCCAAACTGTAAAGCCTTTGAAGCAATGGGTACTAATTAGACGTCGTTGACCACCTGATGCCCATAATGCAAAACTATCGCACTAAGTAGCTCCCAAAGGTCTATCTTGTCTTAAAATAGAGCAATGACTGCGTCTTTCAGCTGTTATGCTTGTCATAATGCAGCCTATTCCACTTTCTTTCTTTGACTGTATCTTTTCTATAGACTTTTAGACGGTCACTAATTAAAGAAGCTCCTTACAACCAAACAAACAAATGTGTGCTAAAATAAGATATATTGTCCTCGAACAAAATGTAAAATAAAATAGTAACACTAATAATAAAAGATACATAGAATTTGCATTACGAATTTTGCAACAGGAATGTCCACGAAGTTCTATTGGTGCAGTCTGCCGGCTACGAAAAAAAAATGCCCAAATCCGACGACATGTAAGCGAAATTGACTTTACGCAATTTTTTTTTAACAAATAAAGAACATAAACGACTTGCTTGATGTAAAGAACACTAAGTAACTAATGAGTAAAATGTGTAGAAAGTTCTGTACATGACTACTTAAATAAATAAAATAACTAAAGAAAAAAAAGTAAATTCGCTATAAGAAATTTCCCTACATGGCTAAAATTTCTGCACATAGCATATTAGCGCACATCTATAGAGTACATGTACAAGTTTTCGAAGACTGTTTTATAGCATATAGGAACCCAACCAACAAACTCTTTTAAGTAGCTTGTTTGCCTCTGTACTACCATGCATTCAGCTGACGTAGCTTTTAAAGACCCCTATACATTTTGCATTCATATGTACCTTGGAACGGCAGCTGCACTTTGAACTGTCTACACAAACAGGCAGCACATGAGGAATGGGCCTGGCCATGTACCGTGAAACTCGTTCGTTAGAACGGCCTCACACCTGTGCTTTTCCTTTCGGTTCGGGGTTTAAAAGCGAAGACTAAAGGCTTCGGTATGGAGAGACGACCACTGGAAACCATCTGCAGCTTAAAGCTGTCGCGTGCCATGAACCACGACCACGACCTGTCTCGCGTGCCGTCAGCTGCAACACGGAGGAACACATGGCGCGCACCACCTACCTTTGAAAGAACCAGGGTATAAGGCCAGCTGCCATTCTTTGCCCTGGTCCCCGAGTTAAATTGCCATGTAGAGCATTCGAGGAGTAGAAACAAGATGTGTGCCATTTACATGAACCTACTGTCATGCAGTGGCAGACGATTCACTAAAGGAACCACGAATGATTCCTGTGCCATACGTAGGGTTATGGGAGGTTCTAGAAGTTGGCACACACCTTGTACCCAATCCTCATAGGCTCGCGAGGACCACAACTAGCATGGTAGCTGATCAGAACACGCTTCAAAGCATTACCATTTGTTAGAAAGAAAGAATTACCATCACCCCCCATCACCCCTATTCGGACCTTTGGGATATATGGTTAGACAACTCAAACTTCTGACCGAGGTCTCAGTTCTTCCTCGACGTTCACCTCGCTTGGATTAGGAAGTGCAATACAAACGGACTAATGGAATATCCAACTTACGGAGTACCGTGGAACGTTATTTGTCAACGGACTAGGTAATAATACCAAATAATTTGTTTCTGTATTCATATATAACATGTGTGACATCCATCTATTTTGTTTGAATATGCTTTGCCGTTTTCGAACTTTAGCCGATACATTACAAATGTGCCCGTAAAATTGTAAAACACGGAGAAAGGCAAGAAAGCCGGATTTGCCTATGCTTATAGCAACAATTACACCATACTTGTGCGTCACTTGTCAAAGTTTTTTGTGTGGTTGACATTCTGTATTTACGCAATACTCATTATCAACCTAATTTAGACGCGATTCCGAATTTGCGGAATGGGGCAGTACCGGTACTGCCAGTCCACCACCATCTCCGATGACCCCTACATCCCCTTGCTATCCAGGTAATAAGAAGTTTTAATTTCCTATTCGTTAATTGAACGTGACCTTTTCGTGTCAACTTTCCACTGTGTTGCCAAGGAAAAGAACGTTTCACTCGACTTCTAAGAAAGCGTTACCACCAGCTAGAATTTATAGAGTCAAGGCTGAGACCAAGAAAAAACGAAAGTTAACCTTTGACCTCTCTGCTTCCAGACCTCTCTCCACATAGGAGATCAAGCTAAAAGATCCATAATTTTAGGGCACAAGCCCGAAGATAGCAGCTAGTAAACCACATTCTCTCTGTGTATCCCAAGGCTCAACATTTTCCCAAATTCCCTAAACTCAACTTCCTCTAAAGTATTGATTGGGCAAAGCCGTTGTCTGTCAAACCATTCGGGTTATTTTGGGATGACACTGTTACCTTTTTGTTGAAAACTTGGACACTTACCCAGTTTACAAAATAGTAATCATGTCCCTTGCCTCAACCTCTGTACCTCTCAACCTAGTCGCAGTTTTCCCAAAGCATTTCTGTCGTTCACAAGGCATTATTCCTAGCTTTTGCATAAATCACTTGCTGCACTGTAAGCTCACTAGAAGCAATATTTCCGTCTAAAGCATGACGCGACCTTTAGCCAGCATACATAAGAATGAATTATTATGGAGGGTAGATTTTTCCTTGGCGACCTACTTTCTGTGCTATATGGGGTGGTTGCAACTCAACCTAAGATAGGAAATTCCCCGCACTCGCTATAGTAGGACTTTACAGCTAAACCAGCATCGTAAAGTACGTTTGACACCTTCCGGATTATGTACGGGCGATAAGTTGAAGTGTGGTTTCACCATCACTTGTTGACGTCCGTACGAACAGAAGCCGAAAAAACCGCCTCTTTCTGACGTCAATTCATTCTACACCAAAACAAACTTTTTTGAAAACCAGTTACCGAGGTAACAATGCAATTACGGTTTTCTTTTATACAGCAAATCTGCTCACTGCCATTGAGCTCAAAGCTTCTAACCACAACGCAGATTTTGTACGTCGTAAATATTTCAATTCTCAAGTCTGATCCGCTATGAGGAAAGGCTCAGACACCGAGAAAAGCGTTACACAGGATGCATTTTCAAGTAGAGTAAAGCAGTTCGGGACGCTGTGATTCTCTGTTGCTGTTTCACTAAACAGCTACAAGATAGTAAAGAAATGCATTGCAAAGCGCCCGAATGACGTAAGTGGACTCGTCGTAGAGTGATTCTGGAAGATTGCTTCTTGGCGTAGTTGACTGGCGTTTTACCGACGTCAACAGGTTGTGCAGTGCCATTAGATGCTATCCACGGCGAGGAAACGTGCGTCATGGACCGTCCTGGGTTCCGCTAAGCAAGTCTTGAATGTTGCATAGGTAGCGTAGCGAGACAACACATAAGCTCCAAGACCAGGAAGAAATAAATAAAGTAAAAAAAAGAACGTGCTAGGCTCATCATGCCACGGAGTTTGCGCCTACCTTGTCTGCTCCAAGACCGGCACAGCAGTGTCCACAGCAGGCATAAAGCACGATGTCGAGCCGCACGGAATCTTGAGTTGTGCTACAGTCGTCTGACTAGTCATTTGCCGAAAATTCCTAGACTTTTCAACGTTTTCAGCATTGTGTTTCCTTGTCTATTTCCAGAATACACAGGGCTGTGGGAAGAAATGGACATGTTGTCGACAGAGTCGAACAATAGTGTGGCAAACACAGTTCCTTTCTTACTGGGTCTGCCAGACTCCAGCTCTGCCCCCCTGGCAGGTGCTAGCAGCAATACAGCTTTGAAATCCGGCAACCAGCACCGTCATCATCAGCAGCAGGTCAATCCCAATGGCGGCTTTTACAAGCGGCTGTACGAATGGCTTCAACGAAAAAAGAAAACTCGCCGTCGACACTCCGATACAGCTGCATCTACCTGTTCTCAGAACTCCTCGACCATAATTTCCTCCGCTGTGGCTGGATCGGCGGGATTGCTAGGTGTTCAAGTTGCGAGTGGGCGTTTTGGAAATCGCAAATCCGCACCGATGATCTTCACCTGCAATACAACTAATGATAAGCCTAGCCCCGACTTGACTAAGAAACCGACCACTTCTACCTCCCAGACGACACCGATAATCACCAGCGTAGTAGACATGGACGCAAAACCGAGTTTCGCAACGGAAAATCGAATCAACAGTTTGGGTGGTCTGGCTACCTGGCCGAGTCAAGAAAGTACCAGCGACGAGTTGGTACCTCACTGTTGCCATAGCTTTTCCCCTACCTCGCCGGTTGAAGCTGGCAAGTTGCCGGAAGGAACGGACGAATGGGGTATAACTTGGCAGGACATGGAATTTGGTGAGCATTTGATTCACGGACGTCACTGTCGGATTAGTCGGTAAGTTCAGCAAAAAGAGCAGCGTCTTTTTTTTCGAAGGAAATAGCCCAAGCAAGTATTTTTCTTTTCAACTTGGGTTGTTATTCGGTTACAGGGGCCGTTGGCATGGCGATGTCACGATTCATACGTTTCGATTAGAAGAAGACGGTGAAGTTGACACTTTTTGGCGGCAAGTAGGATCCTTGTCGCTATTACGCCATGACAACCTTATGCTCTTCATGGCTGCTTCCAGCGCAGCACCTCATTACTACGCTATAGTGCATTCTGCGCCACGAGGAGTGTCCTTGCATCAGTATCGAGTGACCAAACCGTAAGTTGCGCTTTTATCCCTCTTTTTTCTTTTCGTGGAACTGCTAATTAAGATGAATGTCTTCTTCTCTCCTTCTTCCTTAACCTAGTGACAGTCTGAGTACGGGGATGGCCATTAGTATATCAAGACAAGTCGGAAACGCAATGGGCTACTTGCACGCGCGGAAGATCATTCACGGGAAGCTGCATCCCGACAATATCTTTCTCGAAGGCGAGAACTGTCGCGTCAAAATTTCCTTAGTGGATTATGGCATCTCTGACGTCACTCAACACAAGTAAGCTTTCCATTATACTTATTGTATTTAAAAAGCAAGCATGTACAACGTAAATACATTTCTAACGCATCAACGTTGCTTCGAAAACACTGTCCGTTATATGTTGTCGTTCTCCATAAGCCAATGTTTAGTTTGGCGTAAATTTGGAATAAGCCAAATTTGGCGTAAATTGCTGGCAATTGTGGCGCAAATTGGAAGATTTTGACTACTAGTTTTGCGAACGGATTGACAAATAAGGTACTCATCTAAATTTTTTCTTCGCAGGCCTGGATACGGTTGTCTTCCGAAACGCCAAATAGGGTACTGGAGTCCTCAACTCCTTCGTGGTCTAGTGGCCATACCTCCGGAAGTAAGGGCTAGTGTTGGGCCGTCCAAACTTTGTGACGTTTACGCATTCGGGTAAGTTTGTCCAGATGCGAGATATAAATGGCACTTACTAAGACACATTCTGAACAGGTCGTTGCTTTATGACCTCATACAAGGCTCACCTCCGGTACATACTGATGTCGAAACTTTCATATGGCGAACCTGCAAAGGCCTGTTACCCTCCCTTCAGCCTTTGCAATGCACTCCTCGACTGAAGGTAAAACTGAATAGGTCACAATGAACAGTCTTTTAACCGTTCTATTATCGTTACTGTAGAGCGTGATTGTGGCTTGCTGGGAATTTGACCCTGACAAACGTCCCACATTTATAGACTTGGTACGCCGTTTGCAGCCAGCCGTTTCCTTGTGTCGCTCGCATTCAACTTCGGAACCAGAGCGCCTCAATCGTTTTGGTACTTGTCGACTAGCATGCTAGTTGTTAGGAAAGTCATTCCGAAAGGCATTTAAGCAACAGATCATATCAAACTACTATAGTCCCAAGAGTCTAGCGTATCTTTCCTGTAATACAAAATAATTATGTATAAATACTCATTATGATTTACACAAGTTACGCTCTGTGAAAAAAACCATAGACTTAATAGAAAAACGTTAGTTTTTGTACAAAACTGGAGACTTTTACATAGATTTTAATTTCACGTGCTTTTTAAGCTCAACCTGGTCATCAACTGCTCAATTGGCATAGATGAACTCACGTCACTAATCATCCGTCTCTCTTCTGCGTCACGAATCAACTCTGTCCACCCTGAAGTCCCCTAAACGGAAGATAAAAAATATAATCTACAGCAGTACTAATAATAAAAGATGATAAAATAGATAGAAATAACAACAATAATATAGCACTAGTAATCATAAAAACCATAAAGGAAAAGATAATTATCAAAAATAATAGGTAATAATATAATATAAAAAGAAACTAGTCCTTTTACCCGTGGCAAACCCATCTGCTTCCAAAGAAAGTTATAATCAGATACTTACAGCCAAAGTTTCCTTGTGACCCAAAACATAAAGCACGTATCTGGCACGTGTAAGAGCCACATTTAAGCGCTGTTCATGTGCTAAGAAACCAACGCTCCGATTGGCTCCCCTCGCGCGAACACAGCTAAAAATTATTACGTCTTTCTCCCTGCCTTGAAATCCGTCGACGGTATTAATCTCCAGGGCTTCTAAGACACTCTTAGGATACCTAAGAACGAAGTATTAACTATACCGATTCACTCGACTTTACGAAATATTTTACTTGTCGTATAGCGCTTGCTCGACTAAACGTCGCTGTTTCCTATAGGGCGTTATAACACCAACAGTGAGACTTTGAGTCTCTGGATTAAGCATGATCCGCGCAGCTAAGGCAGCAGCTAATTGAGCCTCCACAAAATTACCCACATCGGTGTGAGAACAATGCTCTTGACTATCCACAACGTTGAGAAATGCATAAGGCACTAAAGCACAGTTTCGCACCAGCGTCGACGATGTGACGAGTCTATTGCCATAGAAATACAAGGACGGCCACTTCGCTATTTCGGGATGCATCCGATACTGCGTGTCCAGCATAATAGCGGGGAAATCCTGCTCCAGGTCTCGCAGATGAGTAAACAACCGAGTGAACAGTGACTGGCCAAAGCTCTTCTCCATCGCCAACTATCGGCAACAAAAAGAAACGATCAAAACTTGTTGAAATAAAATACGGTTAAAAATACGCTTACTGATGATAAAACGGTAGCTGGAAGTTGCTCAGGGTCACCAATGAGCACAAGCTTTTTCATTCCAAAAACTAAAGGCAAGATGGACTCGGGTTCTGTGCACTGGGAAGCTTCGTCAATGATGCAACAGGTAAACGGACGATTCGTGCCAAGCCCACTAGAAAGTGATGCAATATTAAGTAATAGTAATGCAAGTCACACAGTAATGCACGTATTAGGGACGTATGAATACTTAATAGAGGAACTAGCTGGCATTACCCTTTCAAGAAAACTTGCTCCATGATTGAAACAGTACACGAATTCAAGGTCGTGGCAATGACATCAGCGCCAGCTAGAATCTTCTTTTTATTAACTTGCTCTTTCCTACGCCAATCCGAAGGAGCATTGTCTGCAGACGTAAATTCCTTAAGATCATTCTGCGCTCTGGCCAAATGCTCAGTCAATGCATCAATTTTGCGCTGTTTGAGACGGGCATCATTGTCATTAACACACAGTGTTAACTGGGATCGCTGGACTTTCAACTTATCTTCCAAACCTTGTATCTAGGGATGAAGGAAATGCAAGACGTTGTAATTCCTGATCAGCTCAAAGTAAAAATTTTTTTAAAAAATAATAATAAAAAATAATAATAAAAAATAATAATAAAAAATACTGAAAAAATAAAAAAAAGGGAAAAAGAGAATATAAAAAATATTGGAAAAAAATGACCATTACTTCTAGCCGTAGATTGTCACACGCTGCTACGTCCCTAGCCGAATGCGCCAAACGTTGGGCTAAACCGTCTAGAGATACGTCGCGAACCTCTGGTCTTATGTGCTCCTTAACTCCAATCCGGACCAATCGAAACCGCTTTTCTTGAGGAACTCGATTGCGTTCCTCTTTAAGACGCAAAACAATCTCGTCCACAGCAGCATTGGAAGGGGCGCAAAGCAAAATTCGCGGAGCTAGTGTTTTCGGATGTTTTGAAGTCCAGGATTCATAATGGGAAGCAGAGTACAGAGTTTGCAAAATCAAAGATACGATAGTGTGGGTTTTCCCCGTTCCGGGAGGGCCTTGGATCAAAGAAACGTTGGGCGACAACGGATCTTTGAGAATAATGTCAGCGATGCTGTTCACGGCATGACCCTGTGATCGATTGAGTCTATTTCTTAACGCAGGCAATAACGAGTACTTCGGTTTCATGGACGTGGCAAAGTACGCAGGTTTCAGCGTAGTTATCGCATCGAGTAAAGGAGAATGATTCAAGGACGCTATAGCTCTGAACTGTCTCAACTCAGACTTGACATAACTAACAACGCGGATACGATGCCCAGCGTCGAACTGTACCACGTAAGGCTTGTACCGGATCCGGATTTCCAAATTAATGAAACAGGCCGGAGGTCTGCCTTTGCAGACCTCCGTGACACTCGCCGGAAGAGTGACGCCAGAATTGTAGGGTCGACGCATCATGTTGTCCACTGTTCCAAAAACTGCAGCCCGATTTGTCAATGTCGAGTTTTCCCTTCTATCGCCAGTCCCCGTTTGGGGTGAACGGGAGTCGATTACCAAATCCAACACAATGAGCTGGCCAGGGGAAGGGTACTGGTTAAGCTTTTCCTTGTTTTCAGGTACAACTCCTACGAAAGAAGAGATAGAACACATTTCTTGATGTTATCTAAGTACTTAATCGTTATAACTGCTCAAACGAAACAGTTTCTTACCGTAACACTTAATGATAAGGAAACTAGGGTGCGCTTCCGCTCCGCCGTCCGGTTTGACATCCGAGATCACTACCATCAAATCGCTATGTCGTAATCTCATCTCTTCCCAATCGCGACTAATCCGGGCCCACAGTTCGTAGAGCATCAATGGCTGGAACGTATTTAGATAGGCTTCAAACGACGCATATTTGCTCATGACAGAAAGGGTAACTTTTTTCCTCGTGGAAGCCACGGGTGGAGGTTCCGCTGTCTTCTTTTGCTCCTAATGTTCAAATAAATAAGTTTATCAATTGATAAAAAACAATGCAACTGTATATTCTTATAAATTAATTATAAATTATCTATAAAGTGAAACGCGTACGAAATCCAAAATCATTTGTTCATCCCTAAATAAACCAAGACCAGAGTCGTGAGTAATTAGGAAGTAGCTACTCCCAGAAAAAAATAAATTAAAAAAATGTCGAGAGTTGCGAAAAAAAGGAACGATTTTGCTCCAAGAACTTACTTCAAGCCATCGAACGTTCCAATGAAATATTCGCATCCAAACGGAATCCACGCCACAGTCCACATTCTCTGTTACAGATGAGCTTGTAACCACGGCGTTTTTGTGTTTATGACTTGCGTCCGTAGACTGTGGCGACACTGAAGGTACCCTTGCTAAACGTTTGGTGACAGCAGGGCTAACCTGCAAGTCTGCAAACGACACGCGTTTCGGGATTTGAAGTTGCTCCGGCAATACACCCAGATGGTCGTCGGAAGGACGTTTGGGAGGTTGGTCTTTGGGTACCGGATGCGGAACGACTTTCTTTTCCTTCGCGCCAAGTCTGTTTTGAGGCTCGCAAAGGAAAATAGCGCTGCGGTTGCTTGTCGTAACTTTAGCTTTGACTGAAGCAGGCTTCTTAGACTTAGAAGCAGCTTCAACTGGGGTAGCAGCAGCAACAGCAATGGGATTTGCAACCGAATCTGCATTCTTGGTAGCAGGATTGGAGGCCGAACTAGAAGAACGTCCCTTTACCTCCTTTTGACCCAAGATGGCTAACTCCGGAGTCTTCAGATTCTTAACACTATTACTGTAACCTTCCAAGCCATACTGCTTCTTCAAACGATCTTTGACGGAATCCACCTTTTTGCCTTTATTCGTCGTACTTGAACTAGATGTAGATTTGCCTTTTTTGGGACTCGATGTTGCCTTTTTACCATAGAAGCTGGATGAAGTTAAGGCTGACATGCCTCTGACGTGCACAGGCTTGGGTTCACAGAACTTGGCTTTAAGAGAAGAAAGTTTGAAGCGTTTCTTGGGGGGAGAATCTTTGTCTGCCTCCGATTTGATGACACGTTTAGAGGTGGAAGATTTGTGCGTTTCTTTATCATCGTCGTAGAATGCTTGGGAAAGTTCAGGAAACCAGTTGTCTTTTTCTAGCTCAGCTGCGGATAGCTTTGGAGACACGATAGCCCTGTCCGTACTTGTCGGTGGTAATGGAGAAGCTCGGGAAACTTCTGACGCCCTTTCGACAGGGTTAGGGATAGGAGATGACAACGAAACCTCTTGAGCGTCTTGAGCTATTTTAGGCTTGGGAAATATAAAGTTGTCGTCTAGTTCGCTTTCATTATCGTCGGAATTGTGGAAAGGTTCGGGATCAGGCTCCACCTTAATGTTTTTCACTGGAAGAACGTTGATGTCTTCGTAAAGGATAAGTACGTCGTCGTATTGGCTGTACACAAAATTTTCCTCTTCGTCCACGTCTTCTTCCATACGTTCAGTTTTAATGTCAAGAGCGGGAATAAGTATTGGACTCTTTTCTACTGCATGGGCTGGAGCCATCTCTGCAGCTATAACAGAGGAATTTCCAATAACAAGAGCGGGAAGTGACAATGAACGCTTTACGGATTCTAAGTTAACCTTAACTTCCGGAGAGGTACACGGCCGATTTTGATACGACTCATGGCTGGGACTAGAAAAAACAAAAGTATTCAAGGGTATGGCTTCAGCTGTTTTTGCAACATGGCTTGGGCTCGGCAAACTCAACGGTGGCACAACAGAAACTGCAGCAGGACTCGACGGCCCCGGTAAGAAGTCCGAAGTTGAACTGACTAAGACGGGGCTGGAGTCGGTCTCCTGTTTGGGGATCAAAAGCAATTTCTGGCATTGCTCAGGAATCGGTTTTGGATGTAGGTTGGATATGGTTTCTTCCAAAGGTTTTTGTGCATCGGTTTCGCAAGAACTGTGAGGTTTTATTGTGCTGTAAGAAGGAACTGGGATAGCTTCTCTTTCAACCTTTACTGTCGGTTGACGGAGTTCAGGAGCATTCTCTCCGTTCTCTATGATCATACAGTCGTCGTCTTGTACACTACCATGCTTTTTGTCAACCACTAGGAAAACAACATGGCTTTCATCCTCGGGCTTCACGGTAGAGGTGCCTATACCAAGTCTATCCCCGTGTACGATGCGCTTTACAGCTCCTTCTGGTATTCTTTTCCCATTGACGAACACGTAATTCATACTCTATAATAACAAATGTTTATAAAAATATCTCAATTAACGATAGAAAAGCGCTATAATCACCCCCAAATCCTTTGCAGTCCAGTAGTTGCCCTGGAATCTTAATTCGCAATGTTTCCTGGATACCATTGTACTTTTGCAGGAAATAAAGCAATCTTGAGATCGCCCGATTATTAGTACCTATGGAAAATACCACAGACTGTACGCAACAGAATTATAATTAATGTAAACAATACATAAGTCGATACCACGACGTAGCACGTCCAAGTGCTAATAAGAATCCGCATAGAAACAAACATGCATCACAGATTTATACATACCTGATCTTTTGGGAGGTCTATACTCTTCTTCTGTGGATCCAAACCTTTCAAATAATATGAGGCCATGTTTGACTTGTCACATCCACGAATATAATATACACGTCTCCAAGCTTTGTAAAAGATATGCCTTTTCCACTAGCCCTCACAATCGAAGGATTTGCTTCTTGGAGAGACGAGTCACGCATACATCCAGCATGTGCTACTGGCGCGCAAGTGCCTTGTGAATAGCACAGCTGATTGAGACAACAGGGTAGGAAGAACACGGGATCCCCAGGGATTTCACCTAACCCCATGAGATCCACGAGTAACAACTGAACTACGAATCAGTAGAACAGTTAACGTTTCATTGGTTACACGATTAAATGGTATTAAATGGTAATATATTGGTTCTGATCTGAGACCCTTTCAAGCCTGTTAAAGATAGAAGGAATGCTTTCTAAATTACTTACTTTCACTACCCAAAGCGTGTCAAGTTTCTCCAAATAACTGTTACCCAGGGAATTATAATTATCCACTTCCCAGAAAAACATTAACATTAAACTGAGCTAGTCACCAATTATTTCACTGTAGCATATTTTATCAATTCAAACAACTGAAAAATGTTCACGAAACCCTTGAATTAACAGAGCCACGAAGATTATTCGCGGAAGTTTTGTTTTGAGAGCTAGTTTACGTTTCTTTACCGTGTCTTTTTGCAAGGCTATTTTGTAGTAGCTATATGCACATTATGGGTCAGTTTCTTGCCCAGTTTTACAACTTCACAAGACACTCCAACTCAAGTTACCGAAATGGAAGCAGCTAACATTAGCTTTTGATATTGGACATATTGAATATTTAATTCGAAAGTTGCGGTGCAATAAAATTAAATTGGCAAGGATTATGAGAGCACCAGAGATTTTTGCCTACTATTACAAAATAATATGTCCGGGATATTACTTAGCAAAATCCACTTTCCTTTTGAATGACCTTAGTTTCTCCAAGGTGAAAGGTCTCTATTGTCGTTCATTGGAGAATGTGGGGTGATGTTTGTCAGGCTCAGGACCTTGTACGTACATTTTGGGATATAAATAGGGAGGCGACTGTTCGAAAGGGCACTCCGGCTTTGGACAGGAACAGAAGCTTCAGAAAAAAGGCCACTCCTGAAATTTTTGGTGTCAGGAGTGAAAGAAACGTAGGAGTCCGTTGTTCGGAATTTGAAGTCGGAAAAAGCAGATGGGGTGACTTTCATGGGGCAGACAGATTCTACTAACAGTTTAAGATGGGAACGTCCGAATTTTCTCGCAGAGAAAATTTTCTCGCATTCACGAAAGTTTGATGGTACTGTTAAAACGCTGTACTTACGTTTTAGGCTTCTGATGAGCATTAGTAACTACGACAACGCAAGAGACTTTGAAGCTCATTCCTCAACTCAATTCTCACGGACTCAGCTCGTTACACTTGTTACATTCGCACGGACTCAGCTCGTTACACTTGTTACATTCGCACGGACTCAGCTCGTTACACTCTGGTATCACACTGGCCACCCGAATCACTTCCCTGCTGTCCTTTATATCTTCCGTTAACTGAACAACAGGGTTGTAAAAAGTGATGGCTCTGTTGTCACTAGAAGAAAGGTCTTCTTCTTCCGTCACAACAAAGCCATAAACACTAAAGCGTTTCTAGGTCGCTTAAAGTGTCATTACATTACTCCCCCTCTTCCGAAAAGTGACGCGTCCTCGCGTAAACCGGCGTCTAGTCTACGCGGTTAAGGAGGTTCGCCATTTTTTTTTTAATATTGTAGGAAACTGTTTTGGGCGATTAAATTGTTTTGAGCGGTTGGGCGGAAGGCTGTGAGTTCTTTTTTCGCTCAACGGTAAAATACCGTACAACTTTATTCACTATTTTCGTCGGTACAATGTTTGTTCGTCAAGTTTGGTGGGCTGGGGCTGTGCTAGCAGGAGATCCTGCTAGCCCCCCCCTGAACAATGTGGAGAACAAGCGTTTATATACATGTTTGGCGTGGAATCTGCTGAATGGGCTAAATTATAAACAGAGGGAATGTTCGGGTAAAATAAGACAGATGGACCGGATGCGTGAGAAGGAAATTAGCTAGTGATCTGACGCTCGGCATCCTGGATATGAGCTGAGAATTATAAGTCGGCGAAATATCGTCAAAATGTGGTCAGCGAAATATGGTCTTGCTTAGTCATCGGAATTAAGTTTAAAATGATCGTTCTCCACAATATGGTTGAAATCGGGAGGTTTTTTTTTTATTGTTCGTCTATCTCGTAGAGAATAGGTTGGAGGGGGTCTTGTTTCCTGGCTATGCGACACTGTTGGGGTGACAAAATGCGGGTTAGGGTCGTTATCAACTGGTATTGGGGTGTGGTGATCTGAAGGACTGCGAAGTATGTCCGCATATGTGGCGCTGTTGGAGGAATTGTGCGAGAGACTGTGTTGGAGAGACTGTGCGATTGTCCATGCAGTATGGAGGTGAGATGTTAGTTTTTCTTTGTAGTCGGGGTATGAGCGTACCTGTGCTGATTTAGGTGACAATATGGAATCTATCGGAAGGGCTGGGTCCCTACCATAAAGCAGGTAGAATGGTGACTCTAATGTGGAGGACTGCATTGAGGTTCGGTACGCGAGGAGAAGGTACGGTAGGTGTTCGTCCCAGTCCGTGTGGGTATCATTTACACAGTGTGAGATCATGTCAGCTAAAGTTTTATTGAACCGTTCTGTGAGGCCGTCGCATTGAGGATGGTATGGTGTGGTCCTTTGCTTGGTGGTATTTAGGATGGCTCAGATATTTTTTATTAATTCGGCCATAAAATTAGGGCCTTGATCAGATAGGAGGTCTTTCGCACTGCTGTTCGGAGAACGTATAGTTTTGCGTGGACGGGGCTTCAGCCATTCTGTTATAGAAATAACTACTGCTTGCCGCGTATCGGGGCTTCTGGTTCTGTTCCGCTGCCACCAATGTGATGTTACTGTTAAAACGCTGTACTTACGTTTTAGGCTTCTGATGAGCACTAGAAACTACGACAACACAAGAGACTTTGAAGCTCATTCCTCAACTGTATTCTCACTGACTCAATTCGTTACACTTGTTACATTCGCACGGACTCAGCTCGTTACACTCTGGTATCACACTGGCCACCCGAATCACTTCCCTGCTGTCCTTTATACCTTCCGGTAACTGAACAACAGGGTTGTAAAAAGTGATGGCTCTGTTGTCACTAGAAGAAAGGTCTTCTTCTTCCGTCACAACAAAGCCATAAACACTAAAGCGTTTCTAGGTCGCTTAAAGTGTCATTACAAAAGCCCGTATCCGTTCTCAGCGAGAAAATCTGTGCTTCCGTGAATGTCAATTACCGAAGCTATATTTGATCGTCGTCCATTGGAAAAGGAATTTGAAACTCCTTTTGAATGTTTTGAATTGTAACTTTTGAACTACCTTTTGAATTGTAACTTTGATTCCCGTACGAAACTGCGTCTTTTCACTGCATTTGAAAAGCTGGCATGATGTTCTAAACGAATTTCGATGGACTAATCCGACTGCGTAATTCACTGTTCATATTCTAGTCGTACTCACACAACAAGAATAATGTTTTGAGTGCTATATAACTTCGCGAACCCGAAATATCACCATGTTTTCGGAAAATACACCTAGTTCTCGCTCAAAAAGCGAAGCAGAGAGGCAAACTATTATCAAAAGACCTTCAGACTTGAACAGTGAATACAACAACCCATGCTTGAGAGTAAGGTCAAGTTATCCTTTAGTTTTATTCGGTCTATGTAAGGTCTTTTTCTTCTAGGAACATCAGATGTCCGGCAAATGCCTTTCCGATAATAATTTTGATCGCGAAAAATGTAATGCGCATTTTGTGAATTACAACACCTGCAAGGACTTTTGGGTAATTAGTCCCGATATTTTCAAGTCATCATGTATGGTTCTTAAAACATTTCGTTTTTGCTAATTTTAGGGTAAAATTCGAGCCGACCGACGTGCCAAAGGCATCAAACCTGCTCTTCCCTTGCCTGAAGACAGGGAAGCTATTAAGAGGGAACATATGGAGAAATTGCGCAAGAAATAAAAGTGTCAATAGGATAAATTATTAGCGTTTACTTTGTGCGCCTTTCTCTGAAAGCAGTCAATGTGAATAGTAACCAAATACAATATTTTGTACATAACTTTTAACCGTGTTTAGCGCTAAAAAATTTTACACCATTTTCAGTGGAAGCGCGGGCATACTTAGTCAAAATGGCCTTAACGTCTTGCGTCGCTGTAGCTAACGGCCTACAAATATAATATTTAGCAAAATTTCTTAACTAACTTGTAGTTTACTGAATATACGGCGTAAGATCTTTGAGGCTCCATTTCTTACGAGTTAGAAACAAGAATGCAAGCCTCTCACTAATATCTTCAGGTAAATTATATTCCGGGAAGAATTTTATGAACGAGCCAATAGCGGCTGGTTCAATTAACGCCAAACCGGCAAGCTGATCAAGTCGAGTCTGTAAACCTTCAATGCAAGTTAGCTTATGTTAATAAACGGTTTCCAATACCAATACCTGCTGGAACCGCTGTTTGCCACACAGTGCAGAATTCCGACAACGCAAAACGTGAAGTCGATATAAGTAAGCCTTCAGCAAAGAGTTGACAAACCTCCCCTTCCTTGAGTACTAACATGTCTTCTTCTTCGTGAAAGTATATTTTGAAGAAATGTTCCACGACTTCCCTTCGTTCTTCCTCGACAAGTTTTTCAAGTAGACTAGTACGCTGTACACTGTTCAACGAATTGGCACTTTCCATGAAGGTCATGGTCTGTCCAATGAGTTTCAATTTCAGTTCCAAGCTGAAGAGACGATAGTGTCCTATAACAAATGACGGTTCTCAGTGAATTCTCAATTTTTTCAAGTTACAACCTCGAATTTTGAGCGCTTGCAGGGAAGTTAAAGCGTCCAAAATCTGGCTGTCACTACACTGCACTGCTTCACTTAAAGCGGCAAAAGTAAGGTTCAACTGCTCGTCCAAAGATTCAAAGGCTTTTCCTTTGTAAGGATGCTCCGAAAGTAATGTACGTAGGCGTCTAAGACGCGGGAGCGTAGGACGCAACTCGTAGTATGTATGGTATACTCCTAAAATCTTCAAGCTACGCTTATATAACATATCTAAACACTTCCTTTCTTACATTGAGTTGTTTCACCGTTCTGGTTTCATCCTCGTTAAGTGTGGGAGCGGTACTGGGAGAAGGTAGCACCAGCAGAGAATTGGAAGTTCCTGCCTCCTTAATTTCAAAAGTCTGGTCATACGTGCAAACTACGGCATCATCGGACTCGAACCCTTTAATAACCAAGCTAGAACGTACAACATTCCATATTAATTTATTTCATTTTTTCATTAGAGGTATACCTTTCCCCCTGCTCAAGAGAAGCAAGTATTTCTTTACTAACTTCCATGAGTTTAACATCTTTATCAATCAAAGTGTGCGAGAAAAATAACGCAGTGGATTCGGACTTGAGATCAGCTTCGTCAAGTTTTGCATGGGTTATAACAAATCTGACGTCTTCAACTGAGCGAACAAGTTTCCTGTGTCAAAGCTATTTATAAAAAGCTGTACGACAATATATTATACCTTTCACTGGAGTTCATTTTTTCCGTAATTATATGACACTGGCTGAAGCTGTGATTATAATTAAAAATGTATTAAGAAGAAGCCTACAACTTCTCTGCTAATGAGAGACGTTCGCGCCATCCATGTATCGAACTTTACAACATTGCCGTGACTTATTCGAAATATTAATTATCTTAAGATAGATACAAATTTAGTAAATAACAGTTTTATAATAAAGAATTGTATATCTTACATTATTTTTACATTTTTGGTAGCTAAATTACATATCTCCACTTTATTAAAGCTTATAATGAATTGTACAAGCGAGATGTAAATTTATTTGATTATTGACATCGCAACCTTGCAAAGAAGCCATCTTGAACTTGAGGTTGCAAGAGTTATCAGTGTTTGTTTCTATCCTTGCCAAATTTACGCAGTTTTAAAGGTAATGTGTTAGAAGCTTTATTCAGTCTATTAACCTCTATATCACTTATAAATTTTAAATACATACATTTGCTGTGGAATAGTGTATGTAAAGTTCAAATAAAATGAGCCTAGTTGGACGGAGTTTTGGCTTGGAAAGACAAAATCCACCTTCTGTTTGATTAAATGGCGGGAAGTTTTATTTTTAGGTTATTTATTTTATCCCATTAAGTATATAGTGGTTGTGATTAGTCCTACTGTTGTCTCTGCTGAGAATGATATTTGTTACATGTTAGCATTCTTGGCTTGCTTTCTCAAGCTCAAGTCATATCGCTTTCGTTATGGAATTTAAAAGCATCATGATACAAATGTATATAAATGGGTCGTGGGATAGTAGACTGACGTGTCCTGTATTTCTAGGTAAATTCCGTCTAGTTTTTGCGGCAAGGATTTCACTCCTACAGTCATAATTTGAAATGGAAAGTCGCCGGGGAAGGGGCCGAGGTGGCATATTACGTGAGGATCCAAATGACAGTCCAATCATCAAGCGCCGAATTGTAAGTAAATTAAATTATGATTACAAATACTACGTTCCCATGAAGCAATATTCAGCAAACGAAGATGAAACCTGGTCGCCCTACAATGCCAACAAGAAACGGAAAGTCGCTCCAGCCTCCGCCTCTCGCATCAGACAGAACCACGTCAACGTTGGAGCTAGTACCAGTACCAGCCAGACCATCTATGTTGACGAAATCCCCTTCATCTTGACGGAAACAATTGAGGATATGTCAATGGGCGAGCCAAACAATCCCAACTTTGATGAAATTATAGTCTTACCCACACCGAAAAGAGGCCGAGGCCGACCTCCACGGAGTAGAGCACGAGGTTGGGGTTTGGGTGCTGGGCGTGGTGCTGTGCTTCCTAAACAGATACCTGCTCATCTAGCGGCCGTCTCAGATGCTTTGGAAGAAGCTGTGCAGGCCATCAAAAGTGATGATGAGAGTATGAGAGCCGTTGAAACTACGGAAGAAGATAAAGCGCCTTCTCCAGTAGATATCCAAATTCTAGAAGGTAGCGAGTTTCACATCCCTGAAAATTCCATAATTTCGACCATTACCACAAATTCGATTCTCGCTTCAAACGCTCTGAAGAGCGAAGACGCAACTTCGAACGCTAATGAAGAACTAGTCTGGCATTTCGAAGTCACGACTGAGCCTGTTTCTGAAGTTGCTCAAGATGATTCGCAAACCGGCAATGGCAGCGATGAAACCATCTCTGCCCATGGTGACACCGATGTCGAAACGGAGGAGCAATTGGCGAGCAATATCACCGTCAAATGCCCAACTTGCAATCGCTATTTCAAGGCTTCCTATTTCAAGCAACATCTCAAAACCCATCCGGAAAAGACTTTCAAATGCCATTTATGCACAACGGGCAGCACTGTTTTCCTCCAGCGAAGCGAATTAAGTGATCATTGGAAGCTCGAGCATGGCTATGAAGATCCTCTACCTTTCCGCTGTCCGCGTTGTGAGGAACGTTTTGCCGATTACGTCACCATGAACGAGCACCTCGAAAAGCACGATAAACGAGTTTTCCATACGTGTGACGTCTGCGGCTTCAAATTTGGCAAGAAAGAGTATTGGGAAAACCACGTACGCTACATCCATCCTGTCCCAGGCCTAAGTCTTCCAACGCCTCCCAAACCTGCTACCAGTAAAGGCTCCAAACCTCCTATATTGAAAAGCACCAACCGCCGTAATGCCGGCAACAAAAAGTTAAACAACATTAGCAAAGTTTTCGACTTTGTAAGTTTTGGCTTCGACAAGGAAAACTCGCCTGAACCCGAGCCAGAGCCTATCACCTGGGATCCCTATATCAACCGTAACTTGATCTTGCATTTCAGACCCGCTATTGAGCGTTATAATCGTAACGGCAAACTCCAACGGCCCGTTCCGGACACCATAGTAGAAATTCGTGCCTTAGATCGCCGTGATGACGAGGGCTTCACATTATCTGCGGACGAAACCCATCCTCAATCCATAGCGAACTCAACCGACACCAAAGAGGGTGATGCAAGTGGCACAGATTTACCCTTAGATTCTAAAACTGGAGTCAAAACTGAAGAATGCACTCCGTCGTTCGTCCTAGACGACCAATCAGGCGCATTGTCACTAGCATCGGGAGAATTCTTAGGATTCCCCGAAGATATTTACAAATTGGAACCCGAGGAAGAAGAAGCCGCCTTGGCCCTAGCCGCTAAAGAGGAGGAAGAAGAAGAGGAAGCTGCCTTGGCTGCTCAAGCTGCGACAGTGACTACTACTTCAAGGACGATTACCATAGGAGGACCAAATAACCTTGATGGTTTCGCTGAAGACGAAGAAACGGATGGGGTGGCGACGATTCTGCTCAAGCCTGATGACCACGGGGAAGATGGAGGGGGTATTGTTATGGACGATGACGGTGCTCCTCAAGCCTTTTTGGATTCGGGAGGCCAAGTGTTTTTCCTAAACCCAGATGGGACGGCTGTCTTAGCGCCAGCGTGTGGCCAGTTGGTTCGGACAGCAGACGGACAATTAATCATCATTCAAACTACAGAAGACGGTACGACACAAATGATTTACACAGACGATACCGCCTTGGAAGAGAATGGTATTATGGTGAAAGACGAACCGGAAGTGGCGGACTCGCAAGACGCAGTGCAAACTTTGATCGATGCGGTTCAAGAACTGGTCGATGCTGATAAAACACAACACGCCAGTTAGGTTGCCCACTTTTTAGTCTCAAGACATTTTTTTCTTTTTTTAGTTTGATTGCCAAAGTTTTTGAGTTGGTTTTTGAAATATCGTGTACGGGAAGGAAAGAAATGAAAAGCTTTCGTGTAAGTCGATAAAACTTGTAATATGGAAGATCGGTCTAAAAAGTTACCAAATACTGCTTTTCTATGCAATAAGGTCAATCAAAAAATTTGCACTGGGATATAAATAGCTTTGCATAATTGCGTTTGCTTTGGGTTTTGCATGATTTGGTTGTTTCGGTTTTTCTCCAGTTGTTCCAGCAGCGTAGGAACAGCTAGAGGCGAGTTCCTGCAGGCATTCGCACGAAGTAAGCGACTTCTTCTAAATTAACTTTGTGGTTGTGGATCCAGCGACCTCCTTTCCGTAAACTGCCATCGATACCGTCCTTCCAGACTCCTTTAGGCAAGTAGATTTCGCGTTCGGTCGCGTTGGCGTGGACGATAGGTGCGACCAAAATTTCGTCCCCGACGCAGAATTCGTCGTCGAGCGTCAAAGCATTGCGATCGGTAGGATCCAACATCCATAACGGACGGATGATGGGTAAACCGCTCAGAACGGATGCCTCGCCCACGTGTTTCAAGATTGGGTAGATGAGATCTTTGCGCAATCGTGCAAGTTTGGCAGCAATTTGTTCTACCTAGAGAATATTGTAAATACATTTTGCTTTTTAATGAATGATTTTGATGGGTGCAGTACGTACTTCGTCGTCGTAGTCAGTCGGCAGTGTAGTGAATTGAAGAACTGTTAGGAACGTATTAAGTTGGAGCCAACGGATATAGAGTTCTCTGGGAGGTAGAGAAGTTAACGCGTCGTCTGAAAACGAAGTTGTCGATCCACCAACTGGAGGCGGTAATATAAACGGGTATCCGATAACACCCAACGTTAGTACGAACGGGATCAAGTTTTGGATGCCTGTCCATGAGATTGGCAACGGCGGGACGCTCACGAAAGTAGGTAATTGAGGCATAGAAGTTGCGCTATTGAGACCAATGACAGTTACCGATTTGCGGATAGCATTGATAAGTAGCTGACTATAGAGACTGGGGTCATGCAACGGTTGCCATGCCTATACTATAACACTTCAATAATCATTCTGTTAGTGTAAACTTTTACCTGAAAGTAATGGGGTAGGTCATAGGAAGTACCGGAATCCAAATAGAATGCCTTGAGCTCGTGTTGCGTAGCTAGCAGACGTAGCTTGTTGCTGAACCATTCCAAACCAACCGGGGAAGTTACGTCCAGCATGGCCATACTGTACTCATGCCCGTAACTCGTTAAGGAGGGCGTGGATGGATTGCCTGGTTGAGCTAGCCATAGTGGCTGTTTTTCCCGAAATTCTTCGCCTAAGCCTTCACCGTAGTTATCGGTAGATGTGCTAAAGAACGGTCTAACTGCAACGGCTACTTTGAAACCTTTCCGGCTAATGATTTCGATAGATTCGTTCAGGTTTTGAAATCGCTTTTCATCGAACTTCAGGTCACCTGATTCTGCTTCCCAGGGTGTGTTTATCAACAAGTAGCCAGGGGAAGTCCACTCAATAGCCATGATACCGTTAGTGTAATTCATTAAAGATTCCACTGCATTGGTATCGTTAAGGGGTGCTTGAAAAATCCAGACTGGATCTTCTAACAATTCTCGAATTACCTTTTAGTAAAACTTTAATTAGTCAACTTTCAAAGATTTAGAAAAAGAAAAGCTGTATACCTCCATTTCTTGCTTGCGAATACCATCCCACATACTTTTGTCAGCCAAGGCAACCGCCAATGTGGCCATGTCAGATGCAGTACAAACTGTGTAATTAAGAATTGCGGATTGTTGAGGCACTCTCGCATCTCTGAAAGGATAGTCTAGTCCTGGCCGAGCTTGTAAACATAGTTGCTGGCTTTGATTGACATTTATGGAGATCCATAAAGGGACGTTCTCGTCTATCGAAATTGCTGCGCCTCGTGCGTTAATGAAGTAGCGCTTTAGAAGCGCGTTCCAAGTGCCGTTTATGCCAGTACTGGTTACAAAAGGGGACATGGGAACTGACGTGCGGTTTACTGGCCAACTCATCCCATTCGTGCCGAAGATGCCGCCTCCAAACCAAGGCGTGGTAGACATGTCAAAACAATCCGTCGGATATATATCGGGATTTAGGCTTTGCCAAGTAATGCGGTAGCAACGAGCGTGATCGTTATTGTGCTCAAAAGAGAGGGAGAGGCGAGCTCGTTTCATCCATTCTAAGCACAACACGGAATGATCTGGGGTGTCTTTCTTCAAACACGAGAAACTGGGTTCGCTAAATGGGAAACTGACTCCCAAAGTGGCTCTGGTCTTTTCATTACCGATTTCGTCGAAAATCCGCATGAGCCTTTCTTCTGGTATAAACCGTATCCTTTCCATATACGCTTTCTGTGATTATTTTTGTAAGTAATTAATCCTTCAAGGGGAATTATCGTTAGTTCTCACTTGCGACAGCTTTTGGTGGTAAAACACATAGGAAAACCCTATTAAGAACACAATGGTGAGAAATAAAAAAGCAACGAAAGCCTTTAGTTTATATTCTCGGGGCGGAGGCTTCAACATTTGAGGGGCTGACTGTGGATAAAAGGGTCGTGGACTTAATTGTTTCTTCTTTAATTATAAAAACAAATATGTCGAGGTTAAGAAATAAAAACGGGCTTACAATTTTTTGTCGCAGTAAAAGACCCAAGCTACTTATACTGGAACCCCGCGAAGCCGTCGATCCGGATGGGGAAGGGGTGCGTGATCGAGGTAATGGTGAATCGCCCCAAGTTAATGAAGTCGGTCTTGAATGATGATAGTTGTTGTGATGGACAAGACTGTCCTTTTCTCCGCTTTTTAAAGCATCCGAATCTGGCAAAACTAAGCAAGGCTTTTTCCTTAGAGGTGTTCTAAAAGTAAAAACGAAGGTTCACATTAGCATTCAAACGGCCTCTTTGGAATGCCATTTCAAGAAAAGGTTGTAGAGGACAGCAATTGTTAGGTACAGGCGGCGACACGGTTTGCCAAGGGGTTCATTTTTCGTTTACACTTTGGCGAACCATTGAATCCCGTGCTGAATTTCTCCGTAAAGCTGAATTATTAATAGAACTCCTTAACTCTGAATTATTAATAGAATGCCTTCAATGTTTCTATACTGTAATGCGTGTATAGTATGGTGCTTGAAAAATTATGGAATTAGACACAATCCAATGGCCCTAAATGCTTCCCAGGGGACTAATTAAATTCTTAACAGCCCCAAGCTGTGAGAAGAGTCGACAACTAGCAAGACTTGGACCGTTGAGGTGCCTTTGGTTTTCTATATGGGCCTTAATTTTTCTAGCACCATTACCAAAAGGAGTCATTTACCGTGAATGAATGTTAAGGGTAGCATCTCCGTCCGAATCTTCCGCAAAGGAAATGTTTTTGTGTTTGTCTGGTGGAGTGACAATACGACGTGTCTGAAACGAAAAAATGGGAAATTTGAATACAATCCTGTTATGAAAACAACCAAAAAAGTCCATAGGAAAGTAAAGAGGAAAAACCTCTTCATCTTTTTTGTTAGTAACAAAGGCTGCTACACGCTGCCTGTGGGTTATAGCGTGAGTTTGCATGGGATCTTCGTTAAATGAGTACTTCACGGACAAAAATTTCACGAAGCATTTCTAGACTTAAAAGCACAGACAATATTCTGATAAGGAGATAAGAACTTTCTGTTAAAGCGGGACGCTTCTCCCTAGAATTTCAGTAGATACTTGATAACGAGGCTAGATTTTCTTATCAGTTGCTTCCAATTTAGCGTTTAGAAATGATAGACAAATTTCATTTGATATGTACAAACCACTACGTTTTAGCGCAACCTGTAAAAAGTCACCTGTGTGGACCCCAACTTTTCCCAAACTGGTTGGTATAGACACTGTAAAGTGACAATTTGGGATCATTTCGAGACCACTAATGACGTGACGGCGCTTTAATGAAACCCATTAAGCGGAAAATTTTGTGACGAAGTAGAAACTTCCTTTTTAACGGAGAAACACATAAAGCTCGTTAGTAAAACTTTTTCTGAGGTGTACCTCGTTTTCCGTTTCGGAAGTGGTAACTAATAAGGAAGTAGCCATTTGGATCCGTAAGTGTAACTGGGACGTCACACATTCAAAAACGAGTTGTCGTCCGCGACTGACGTTTCCTTAGCTAACCAAAGCAAGCGTACCTATGAAATGCTATAGCGTTGCTCTGTCTGTGTATATTATTATTTAATCATATCGTATGACGTATCGGACTTGACTGGCAGCAGAAAGGGGCCCGTTCAAATTTTGTATACTTGCACGAGTTTCCATTGTCTAATCCTTGGTGTCAAAAATGACGTCGGCACGTCACACTTGACGACGCCGTGAAATTGTATGTATAGTTGCTAACTGATAGAAGGTTGATTTACTTTCGTTGTGGAAACGGGGGTCTGCTGCAATTCCTTGACACTCGATGGTAATAGTTTTCCCGCATTGGAAACAATTTTAGCGCCATTTTCAACCCAAGAAGAACGACGTTTCCACACCACGAGATCTGGACTAATTGAAGCAGGATTGACATTTGTTTCGGACATTTCCACGATCGAACTACCATCGTCCTTGGTTAAACTAGTCATCACCGGTAAAGGCACAGCAACTGTTTTAAGTTTCGTTTTCAGTGTCTCAAGAGACTAGATTACGGGATACCCCCGAGAAAACCGGTCCTCAACCTCTTGCAGACTTTTCGTCTTCTTGCAACCTGACGAAGGATGCCCAGGGACCTGGGAACACTGGAAGCTTTCAAGCTCAAGCTTATTCTTATCCCACCTGTTGAAGTGAATAGAAAACAGTGAAAGTATCGCAAGCGAAGCCAAATTCCAACGACAATATAATGCGGGCGAAACATTTAGGTCATTCGCTATCTCTAGTTTATTTGGTAATCGCTATACGGTACTAGGCATTGCTTTCCTGTCAGATGTCCATTACGTTTCTAAACGAGAAGTTCTGTCTTGTTCGCTGCCTTAGGTGTGTAAAAAAAAAAAATCTCATTTTCTTTAACTTAAGAACAGTATTCATACCACACAATATAGGAAATATTCATATTAAGTGTTTTAATACTATGAAAGAGTATGACTTTTCGAAAGAACGACAGTCTAAAACGAGAAAACATCAATAGATGTAGTTTGCCCTAAAATTCGATTCAAGGACGTTTCGACAACCGATCTCCATATTTTAGGGGCTTTTCTCTGGCGAGACATTTCAAATGGAAGAATTGTTATTTTCTATGAATATAAATAAATGTATTCTGCTTAGTGTCGATGTTTTATGATGTAATGGTATATAGTTCTTTTGTCAGAGATGAATGATTACATAATAGTCCAGCGAATCAGAGTTACGTAATTTGTGGGCCTTCCTGATAAGTGCTGCCATCTAGTAGTTCACAACATGCATTACAATTAAGAGCATTGAAAGTCACACTGTCTTTAGTGCTGGATTGTTTTGGTCGAGATAGCCAAGCTATCGCATTTAGTAAAAGTTAAAGTGTCACACACTGGAATGGAGATACTAAGATTATACAAGCAAATACTTAGGGAGGGTAAGAAATTTCCAGCGTACAACTTCAGGTATGTGGAACAGTTTCGAGAGGCCAATTCAAGTAATCTATTATATAATATTTTTATCTTGCAGAGAATATGCAGTGAGGCGGACAAGAGATGCGTTTAGAGCTAATAAAAATCTTAGTAACTCAGAAGCTATTACCAAACAGTATAACTACGGTTTAGAACAGTTGGATATCATTAAACGACAGGTTCTTCTCTTTTATAAAGCAAACCCTTATGAGAAAACCAGATGTGAATTTTATTTGCTTAATTTATGCAGGTTATTATTGGTCGGTCGTATCAAGCGTCCAATCTGGTTATAGAAGTGAAACCTGCAAAGCTACCGTGACAGTTTTACTGACTTCACACCGATATTTGATAGTCTATCAAGCCATGAACAATAAAGTATATCATCCTATGGATTGATGAAACCCTATAACCATATACTTTCTCGTACGGCTTTGTTTATTTTGATGAGCATACTCTTACCATCTGTTAAGAGCGGAATTAGAGAAGCAAAGTACCGATAAAGGGAAAGAAGCTTGTAGTGTCGCTTTTTACTTTTTAACTTAGTTAGTAAAGCCTGTTCAAGGGGGATAATGCACTGATAACACGGTAACTAGTTCATCGAACAAAGTAATCGATAAGCTGGTTAATGCATTTTCGGCGTAATGGACAGTCTGTGTGCTTTTTTCTCGAGTATCCTTGGTTGAAGGCCGCATCTAGCGAAATGGCGTCGCAGGTGTAGGGAGAGTATGGATAGTAGACTGCGTATTATGACGACAGCACAGGTGTTCTGAGGATTTGAAAGACAGCAGTATGTCTGGTTCTTGTTCGTTTGCGTGGCTCTCATCCTTGTATACACAAGCCGTGCAGCTTTTGTACTTTGAAAATATAGCAGCATCACTGCCAAGGCCAGTTTACAGGGACATAGTCGCAATTATAGCACCTTTCCAGGAAATTTGGCAGTTTGCGTGCCGAGTGTGAAGCGTAGTTTAGGTGAAACATCCTGTGATGTCAAGTGTAATTTGGGTGATCGGAATAACATGGCTGATGACGTTCATGTCAAAGTTCGCTTGTGGTGTCGTGGAATCGACTTCGTCTAATTTGGTAGATCACGGTCATGCAGGATTTGCTGATGCGCCTCATTTCACCAACGAATGGGTAGTCGAAATTACTGGAGGTCCTGTTCAAGCTTTAGAGTTGGCGCATGAAATGGGCTATGAAATTATAGGACAAGTAAGAGAAACTTCACACCGCTTACAGTACAATCGACCTGAGTGGATTTAGAACGAAGTTAAATTAGGTACCAGGATACAAGAATTTGTATCGGCTAGAAAAGTTGGATCACCCCGAAACGCACCCGAGTCATAGTCCTCACTTAACGCGAAGATTATCTGGAGATGTTCGCGTACGTCGACGATTTTTTTTCATGTTTTCATTTTGGTTTTAATAGTTCGTCTTTTTAGGTGGTTTGGGCTGAGCAGCAGTTTGCAAAATTGAGGTCAAAACGAGGCTATTTGCGAGATCCTTTACCAGAACGCGCCCTGCAACATTCACCGAATGATCCCGACGTAGACGCACCTTTATTGCGCGTGAAACGCGAGGAAATGGAGAGTGAAATGGTTCTAAGCAATAAGGAAACACGTGTTAAACGCCAGGATTTGCTCGAACCACCCAAACAAGAATTTCGGTTTAATGACGAGCTTTGGAACCACCAGTGGTACCTTGTATGTCCAAGATCTTGTCATGAATCTTCTTGTCATAAATCTTGTCATGAATCTTCTTTAATTGTGCAATTGAATGTTATGTTTCGCTAAATTGCACGTAGTCACTCATACCGTTCAAGGATATCATAACTGGCCTTCTAAATTTTGTTCGTGTGTATTGTTAGAAAGATACCCGCTCCCGGTCTGGATTGCCGCGATTAGACCTGGATGTTCTTCCTGTTTTTGATATGGGCTATACTGGGCAAGGAGTCGTAGTTTTGGTCTTGGACGATGGTCTCGAAACCAATCACACAGATTTACGTCGCAATTATGTATGCAGAGGGTTATGTAGGCGTCAAATAAAAATTCGTGCTTTTTTATATTAGGAAGCATCTGTAAGTTTTGACGTGAATGACGATGATGACGACCCATCGCCGCGTTACGACCTGAATACGGTGAACAGCCATGGAACCAGGTGTGCGGGCGAGATTGCTATGGAAGCCAATAACGAAAAGTGTGGCGTGGGCGTGGCTTACAACGCTCGGATCGGAGGTAAAGCTTATTTGGCACATTGATATATTCTGCCTCTAGATAATCTTCTTAGAATTCAGAATTCAGTTTTAAGGTACGGGGCGGATGATGCATTAACGGCAAATCGATGCGGTTTTTTCTTTTTTTTTTTTTTTCTTTGCAGGCATTCGTATGTTGGATGGCACGGTTAGTGACCGTGTAGAAGGAACGTCGCTGGCCTTCGCCAATGATAAAGTCCATGTTTATAGCGCTTCTTGGGGCCCTAACGATGACGGTAAAACCGTGGAAGGGCCTGGACGCTTAGCAAGAGAAGCTTTATATCGAGGCATCACTGAGGTAAAAGCTTTTCGATTTTCATCTATCCAATACTCGTCCTCTTCAGTAAATATGTATACATATTGTGCATCTCCAGGGACGCAACGGGAAAGGAGCCGTTTACGTATGGGCGTCTGGCAACGGTGGCAGTCGCGGAGATAATTGTAACGCGGATGGCTATACTTCATCCATTTACACTTTGTCCGTTGGAAGTGCTTCGGAAAGAGGCCAGTTTCCATGGTATGGAGAGAAGTGTGCCTCCACTATGGGTGTTACGTATTCCAGTGGCGCTTATACGGACCAGAAGATTGTAAGTTGTGCTGTTAAAGCGCATAGTGTTATTTTTTGTTTTTCTTAGCGATTTGCACTCACTTTATCGTGTTTATTAATAGGCCACCACAGATTTGAAGGATAAATGCACGTTGGATCATACAGGAACCTCGGCTGCGGCTCCTTTGGCAGCTGGTATTGTCGCCCTTGCCTTGGAAGCCAAGTAAATAAAAGTTTTTTGCTGCAACTCTCAAAGCCTTGTGGGATTCTCTCATTTTTTCCGAATCCTTTTGAGTTATATTGTTGTTCATGTGGGTTCTACGCTTCGTCGTCTTCTATATTACTTTTTGTACCTCACTCCGGTCGGAGAGTGGGTGGGGACTAATTAATTTTGTTCCGTCTTTCGAATGCAGCCCAGGGCTCACATGGCGAGATGTGCAACATTTGGTCATATGGACTTCAGACTATTATCCTTTGCGAAACAATGAGGGCTGGCAAAAAAATGGAGTAGGGTTAATGTTCAATTTGCGATTTGGCTTTGGTCTCATAAAAGCTGCTGATTTGGTTCGTGCAGCGCGCAATTGGACTTCCGTTGCTCCTAAAACCGTTTGTGTAATATCCCCGGAGGGCACGTAAGGATATTTCTATTTATTTTCTTGTCAACCACAGCTTGAATATGTTAGCGTTTCTTTGGTTTTAGTTCGTTTTCTTGACTGTCGCGTTTATTCTATGTGTAGGACCCAGACTCAAGTACCGTTGGGACCCGAGCTGCCTGCCCAAATCACGTTTACCTCGACTGGCTGTGGCAACTCCGGCAACCGGGTAAACTACGTAGAACACGTAGAGTTTGTAGCGACTGTCTCTTACCCGCATCGGGGATCTCTGCAGATTGACTTAATTTCACCAGAAGGTAAAAGCCAGTTTTTGCTGTAAAGTTTTTCAGTATTTCTCTGCAAGTTTGTCAAACGTCCTAATAGAG
This sequence comes from Lepidurus packardi, assembly GCA_023053545.1. Classification (NCBI taxonomy): domain Eukaryota; kingdom Metazoa; phylum Arthropoda; class Branchiopoda; order Notostraca; family Triopsidae; genus Lepidurus; species Lepidurus packardi. The sequence continues at coordinate 5,794,238 of JAKZAN010000007.1, forward strand.
TGAGTCTATTTTCAAACTATCGAAGATTTTGAAGTACATTGGAACAGTTCCTTTCCGATTTTTTGTCCCTTGAAAGTTTGACAAGTTTCTTAGCAAATATATGCAAATATGCTAATATAGTTCACACAAAATCTGTGTTTAGGAACGCGTACTCAGGTGATGACCCCTCGACCTAAGGATGATTCCACATTGGGGTACTTAAATTGGTCGTTTATGTCCGTTCACACATGGGGTGAACCGGCCTTGGGGGAATGGACCGTTCTAGTGACAGATAAGGTAAGGTAGGAAGGATAGTATACCCCATGCATACCTAATGTTCTTCGAGACCACCGTGAAGTGTCGAGAGGGGGGTTTAATGTCTTTTCTCATCTTTATTCCCCCATTCGTACCCTCCTGTTTTTGCCTATTTAGATGCAAGTAGTGCAAGGAGCCGCGATAGCAGGCTACGTGACCAATGTTTCGTTGTTTCTTCACGGTACAGCCAGCCAACCCGAACACTTGCGCATTCCCAAAATCTATGACGATACTTACAATTCACAGCAGCCTATCCTGGTATATTTCTCTTTTCTATGTGCAACTAACCTGCAATTAAATAATCTTTTTTGTTGTGTTTAGGACGCAGAATTGATAGGTGATCGACCCGTAAACCTGAAGGAATTGCGCCAAACGCAGGCTATGTTAAGTTGGCAAGATTTAGTGGGGAAGAAGCTGTTACGCGATTTGGAACGACTGGTGTTAGAAGAAAATTAGATGTCTCTAGTCTCCGCTAAACTTTAGGGACTTGATGAGGATTGTACTCCGTTAAACGGAGTTCGCACCCTTTTCATGTACAGTGTGCACGACTGCGTCTCTGTATTGCGCCGAATGAATACAATACAAATAAATCATTAAATATCATGTTTATTGCAAATTCTATCGTGAATACCTTACTTTGACTTGGAGCACTGGTATTTTATATGCATGAAGTTTAGTTACGGAGGGAGGATGTTGGCAAACATTTATTCCACCACATGGGAAGGGGTTCTAGGGCAAAAATGTCCCGTTACGCTTTTACATTCACAAAAAAACTTAACCTTATACATGGTAAAGTTTTACAATAATTGTTCTATCACAGGACAACGCAAGTACAGGCAAGTGGCGTCTGGCAAAGGAATGCCAATCTGGGCCCACTGATTGATTAACGACGGAATTGTGGACTGACTGACGTCATTGGACGACTCTACGTGTAGACGGAATTCGCGTCGGTTTGGCAAATGGCTAATTCGAACATGAATAAAACCACGTGAAGTCCTAGAACACGTACCACTCGTAATTTGCTATCATAAGCTAAAGAAATTAAGGTCCTTTATTACTTGGCAGAGAGGTAATACTCCAATTTTGGTGCACTGCGTACTAAGAAGCTGCCCTCGCTGCTATGACGCAAGCGAATTTCAGCTTCGGTACGAGGAATAGCGCCGTGGTACCAGCTGTCGAATTTATTATCCGTTTGTTAGGGTCTTGGCAAGTTAATTCAGCTTTAGAGCAACTTACCCTTGATCTTCTAAAGGCAAGTTTGCATTAACAATCTCTTGCAAAGTTGGGTGTGCTGGTGGAATCAAAGGCGGTCTGAGTGCGAGACGCATGCCTCCAGCTCCAGCTAATTTGTGTTAGATAAATTATGTATGTAAAAGTCCGACAACTGCAGAGAAAAAAGATACTATAAGCTACTTACGAAACGGCTGTTGCTGGTTGTTGCCCCGACTTTTCCGGTGTAGTTTTGGCATGAAGAATGGAAGCGTTTCGTTTTCGGGATCAGTTTGAACTTCTTTAAGTTGCTCTGTGAGACTTGGTCGATTGTTGGAAGACGTAAGATTGATATGTAAATCCTTTGACGGAAGACTATTCAGTGTTGGCAATTTTGGCTTAGACTTGGTGGTATTTAACACTAATGGAAGACTCAAATTGGCGCGACCCATAGATGGCTCCGGAGGTCGGAAGCTATCATTGTTGACGCTTGTGAAGTGAGCACGATTTCGACGTAATTTGGGCATGTAAAAAGGTAAGTCTTCTATTGTAGTATCGTGAGAATGAATAGAAATGCCACTGTCCGATCCTGTATGTTGATCTTCATCCTCTGCTTCCTTGTGACGTAAAATTGTCATTCCTTCGATTGCCAGGGCCATTGCTCCTGTATGGTTACCTGCTGGCGAGGGTAGGTAATCCTTCGGGCTGTTGGTTTCCGCAGATTTGTCTGAGATGGGAGACAGAACTTGGCAGTAATTCTTCGCTAATCCTAGTCCAAATTTCTTCTTGGGAGCACAAGCAAAACCAAAGTCACTGCTTTGAGAAGATAAAGAGCTGCTCAGACTGCGCAAACTTTCGCGACTCGAAACAATACTACTCGTATTTGACGCCTCGACGCTAGAAACGCTTTCTGAACTGGTACCCCATTCGGATGACGGTTCATGGGCCCGGAATTTGCGTGGCGAAGAAGCGAGGTTTTGAATAGGAATAGGAAAATCGACTGTTGATTGCACTTGTCTTTCCACAACTATGTCTTCCTCATCGTCGTCTTCGTCCGATGGATTGAGATCCGAGGAATTCCAAAGCCGTGTCAACGATAAACAAGGAGTTGCTGTTGTTGAGTTAGAAGAACGTTGGCGTGCAGGCGAGCAGCAATAAGCTTCCACCACAGGCGACGTGGGACTGCTAATGAATGGAAGATTTACGGAATGATGATAAGGTGTTCGCCATTTCCGGCAGCGCTTCAATAAAGATATCGAGGACGGTTTCTTCGACAGTTGAGGTGATTCTATGGACGTTTGTTGTAAAAGTGTAGCAAGTTCCGCCATTTCTTCTTCTTTAAGTTTAGTTTTTGAGGATACCGCATCTCCCGGACGATTCTCTGGAGGACCAGGATGACTATCGAACGCGGTTTCGTAAATTCTCCTGCTGCCTTGCAGCGGCAAGGGCAGAGCCATAATAGCGAACTTTGGATCCAACTTTTCAGATCGTAGTAGGAGTAGTATTCACCTGGCTAATGAATGTGGAAGGAAACACATGGTTGCGCACAAACTTGTAGGACGTGACTGAAGCTGCACGAGGAGTTGACTGTCGTAGTGTAGTCGCTCCCGATTCAAGTCTCCCGACTTCCTTGAGCGGAGCAAGAGCGGGACTGGTGGACTAGAGATCAATACTCGATGCGGCGCAGGGAAGCTGAGAACCGTTCTGGGTTTCCTGAAGACGGTCTAATCGCCACGCTTTTAGAATTCACTGGCAAAAAGGAAGGCGAAGAAAAGGGGGTACAATGAACATGTATTCGGGAATTAATTTACAAGTGTGGCTTCGGTATCAAAGCGTTCACCTCGACTTGTGGTAAAAAAAAATCGAACAAAAACTCTTGGGTTACTTATACACTGGTCGAATAGCCATAATTTTCAGGTAGGTCAGCACAGAAAGGATACCTTGCGATCACGTCTTTAAAATTACTCTGTAAGTTTCAAATAAGGCATCGCTTCCGTTTAGAACAAAGAAAAAGGGGGTAGTGCAACGAATGTAATTAAAAAAAGGTTGAAACGGTTAGAAAACGGTGTTAGTTTCAATTGAAAGCTCAATGGCGTAGTCGTTTATCTCTCTGTCTCACTGTCAACTTCAGGAAGATTTACGTTAGAGGATTTCTGTTTCTGGCAGATAGGGGCTGTAAGCGACGAATGAGCAGTGTACCCTGGGTACCCCCCAAGTCATCAACGACTACGTTATCTAGTAGTCGAATATGGTCCCTCAGGTAGATTTGTGCTTGGCGACCAACGTACTGTAGGTGTAAAATGAGGAAGTCTATCTTGACTAGCAAGAATTTTTGAACCAGGTGAAAAAGATGCTCGGCGCCGAGCCAAGTTAGTCTCGGAAGGGTTACTTCTTGCAAAGCGGGCAGTCCAGTTAACATAGATGCTAAGAATAAATGTTCAAGGGACTGACGAGGAGGCGTCGACTGCTTCAGGTAACGTCGCAACGATCCGTAAGAATGTGCTGAGGGTCCCATAGTGTATCCTCCACTACCGATTCTATGAGTGACCTCGTTTAACTCGCAGGATGCGTGCTTTAAATGGAGTGCGCGCAAAGCTGTTAACCTGGAAAGGCATCGTTTAAGTAGGTCAGCCGTCACTTCTGAAGTATTCCAGACAAACACCCAAGAATTTAGGGACAGCACTTGCAAACTGCTACCAAACTGCGTCGACAACGTATTGAAAAACGTGATAGTGTCCTCGTCGTCCAGGCGCACGGCTCCTGGGGAAGTTTGCATAACAGGGGAACTCAAGTCCAGTTCTGTCAAGTTCCTGAACGAGGCCAAGTGCGGCAAGAACTCTGGGGAGCGTAGTACGGTCCCTGTGCGATCCGAAGTGAAGAATCTCGTTTGTGGAGCCGATAAGCGTGTTAAAACTGGGCCTGACACCACATCGCCTCTCTTTTTGTGGAACACACTTCGAACACCAGTAGCCAAGTGTCGCATGACGGAATTGAAGCTTTTACGTCTACGCAAACGGGCTCGGCTTTCTGGTGTTGGCTTTGGACTGTTGCCGGGTGATACACTGACAAGACTCGGGTCCTCGCAGGGAATCAAGCCGCTGCAATAACCGACATTAAGTTCTAACAAATTGGATTTCTGTATACATTCTGCCAGTTGACGCAGCACCTCAACCTAAGCAAAGTAGTGAAAAAGACGCAACGTTATGAGATTTGGTTTCAATTACCTCTATATTGAAAGTCCAGCCGGACATGTCCAAGGATTTTAGGATTCGATTGCCACTTATCGCAGGGATTATATACCTAAGGACATCGTTGTCATTCACGTTCAGTTTTGGGGAATGGACATCAAGTTCTTCTAGAGAAAGGTTGTGTTCCAGAGCGGCAAATATAGGCACGAGCGATTCGAAACTAGTACGCATTTGGTCAGTAAAACTTCAGTATTAAATAAGGAATTACGTTATAACATTGGGTAAGGCCAACGTTTGAAGACTGCGACCATAGCGTATGGTTTGACCGAGGCAATTGAAATCGAGCTGGGTCAATTGCCCGGCGTAAAGGTCTAGATGACGTAAAACACATCGAGGGTCACGTAAGGCCGTAATGAAATTGTGAATGTCGTCGGAATGTTGAGCAGAGTTGCATTCCGGGCTAAGCGAATCTATGTAAGGAATACGACCTCGTAAATGTAGTCAATATCCCAAAAAGGTTTGTTTTTACAATAAGGCGAGGCTGGCCCTTGATTCCATTCTTGAATTGGAGTCAGTGTGGACTGGGAAGGCGAACGTGGGGTAGTGGGTATCGATGTCCTGTCAGGAATCACTGCACACACAAAAGGAGCAAGAACGTAAATAATAATTTTCAAATAGCATAAAAATACAAAAGGATAGCTCATCCGCTACTTTTGTAAAATTTTAATAAACCTGTGAGGTGAGATAGCGTCGTATTATGCGCCAGGAGCTCGGCAAGAACAGTATAACCTCGACGAGTACATTTGAAATGCGTTAGTGAGAGTTGCATTATATCTTTCCGGTTAATGAGCGCCCTGGCCAGGAGGGCAATATCTTCATCCGTGACTAGTGCTTGAAGTTCCAAAGTAGTGATAAGGCAGCGTGGTGCCGGAACTTGCAATTTTTGAGCAAGAGCTTGGGCCAACTCGGAACCAGCTTGATTACCATGTACAGTAAACGTACGTAGATTCGGTTTCTCGAGCAAACGAGCCATATACTGCGACACAAATCGTTTTTGTTCTGGACTAAGTTCCATAGCGTAGCTATACGTGAATTGCAAATTGGCTACGCTTTGGTTTCGCATAAATTTATCAGCAAATTCCAGCAGAAAGTCCGTATTGACAGGCGGCTCATCCCACCTGAACTCCACTTTCCGTATTCCGCAGGTGTGATAGGCGAGTAAATTTCCCCAGCCTTCCACTTCCAAGTTGCGGCTGCTAATGAGTACGTCTGAGGAGCTCAGGATGGCGCCCAGAATACGTAGGTTATTGGGCGTCATGGTGCATTCACGTACAATATCGAACAATGCGTAGTCAGGGTACTCGAACAATCCAAACATCTTGATAACCACGTGTGCACGGTCACTGAGTAAACCGATTAAGAACTTTGCTACTGTGATGAAACTCGTTTCGTTGTCTCGCCGTAAGGTGCACAGCTTTACACGCATGTCCACTTCAGCCACGCTCGCCAAGTAATATGCAGCCAGGTACTCAATAAAAGTCTTGTGCAGGAGCTGGTACTGTTCTTGACGTAGAATGGAGTTACGGGTGCCTAGAGATGGGGTTGCGTTGTAATCTTTGAGCAACAAGCCGGAAGCTAGTAAAGCGTGCAAGTCGTCTCCCATAAATTCTTCCAGCTCTTGGCTCTCAAAAATTAACTGATCTCGGCGAAGTGCATTGTAGCAGAAATGGCCAAACTGGTTCAAAACGCGCATATATAACAAGGGAAATCCATGGGTCCAATCTTCGGTAGTTCCTGTACGCGTAGAAGAACGACGTACGAGACATAGAAGCAAGACACCGTAAATGTCTGTCAACTTTTCGGGCAGCTCTTCCTTATCTTGATACAATACGCAAAACATAAGGCACGCCATGGGACACGTAGCGAGCTGTCGATAATGGGACTGTGCGTTCATAATGCCACGAATCAGGGGTTCGGCGCAGTAATCTTTTTTGACGGCACCAAAGTAGCTTCTTATAAAGACACCAATCTGGTTGTCATTAAAACCCTGAATTATGACTCGACGCTTGCAGAATCGTAACGTTTCATCGCTACTCTTGAGTGGACGCGTTGTCACAACTACGCTCGACTGTAACAAAAAAGTCAAGATTAAAATCATTACAATGTACCGACTATGACGTTCTTACATTTTGGAAGAGTTTGCCTTCTATTAGCTCGTAAATCTGTTGCGACTTGTCCTCCGGAAGTTCGTCCAGTCCATCCAAGATAAAAAGAACTTCATTTTTTTCCTGGCCAATGTAACTCCACACGTCGCTGCAGTGGATCCCATCTTGCCTAGCCATGCAGTGCTCTTCAATATAATTCTTTAAGTCACCCTAACAGAATGTCCTATTTTTAACCATTTTTCTTTTAGTTTGATTGAATACCTTAAAATTACGTAGGACGATCAAAAAGACTAGTTCATATTTGGCAAGGTACTGTTTACTGTTGGCCCAATCGGAGATCAGTTTGAAAGAGAGCGTAGTTTTCCCATAGCCTGGGTTACCTTCCAGTAATACTCGTTGAATGACAAACACGTCATCCTTTTGTGCCTGTTTTTTTTTTTTACCAAGGAAAGAATTAAATTGTGGAATCATATCATTTATTTAAGTTACGTCATCCACGTAAAGGAGTTGGTCTAATTCGATTTTTTTATTGTGTTCGATTTGCCCTCCGAGTCGACTCGCGCATACCAATTCCAAAGTCGTGTACACATCGTTCACGCTTAATTGGAAGTCTTGACACCATGGCAAAGGCGTAGATTCGTTTAGTTGGGTTTGGTAGTGGCGTTTTAAGAAACTCTTTACTCGCGGAATGAAATCTGGTAACTTTGAACAAAAAAAAGAACGTCGTCCACGTTAATACAAAAAACTATATCCATAATAAATCCATGGTATGCGTACTTGAGAATTTGATGGGTAATCTCTTATACGTCGTCTAACTTGTGTTCTGACTAGGTTATGGTTGCCTATGATTACCGTATCTGCACCATGTATTTGCACATCACCAGTAAGAAGGAATCCTTGGGACATTTTGTCTGATATTCCGTCTGTTACCACGGTGAGCCCATGGGCTTCTTCGCCAAGATTGTCAAGAGACGTTTCGGAGGATGAGGAGGTTGAGTTATCAGACTCTAAATTGTCCATATTCACAGCACTGTGCTATATAGACTCGCATGAAAAGAAACCAACGGAAGCTGCACTGGCTGCGGAGCCGGAAGTGTGATGCAAAATGTGATAGAAAGTCGGTTTATTTTGCTACATAAAGCACTTTTTAGTCGCACTTCATTCGCTGACTTGAACCATTCTTAGGCTATGAGTCACACATTTTATCTTCACGATAACGTGGTTGGCGGTATATGGTTTGCTATGTTAGTACATCACAAAAGTACATTGTACTTAATGCACTGACACTAAATTCGGTGTATGTGTATACTCGTTTGTGATTTCAGGATAATTTAAGTGACACCATACCAACTTATTTACGATTAACTCTAAGCGTTTCGTTGTGCACTTGTCTTGTTCAGTTCCACACAGTCAAAGCGAACTTAGTCGTTTGGGCGTGTTGGACAGACCCTTTTCTTTTGCTTTAGGGACCCGATAACGGTAGTCGGGGAACTTTTGATTAGGGAATTCCTGAGAACTGGTTCTTTCAACTTCTAACTTGTCTATAGTTGCCTGTTGTCAGTTATCACTTGCGTACAATCGAAATTTTACAAAAATACATAAATTAAAAATTATGGAACAATAAGTGTGACTCCTTTGTATCGTACGCAACACAGTATCGAAATTCTGGGTTTCAAAGTTGGCGCTTGCAGAGCAACATGGAAAGGAAGCAAAATTCTTGAACCTTCTAAGTCCACTTGGTCTATTTGCGTCAATTCCGGTTGTTAAAAAAAGTGGAGAAAATGACTTTTCGGTAAATCCTCGGTAAATCCTCGAGGAATCTTTTGTTCTTATCCGAATTTGTCAGTCACGAATACTTGTCTTTAGGTAGTGGGCAAAATTTTTGTAAAACTAGAAGTGTGATCCTCTTCGTATATATGTGTGCGCTTCAGCCTTTCGAAATATTTACCTTGAAAGAGGCAGTGTTATATCCATTTATTCCATCAGTGCAGGAAAATACATCAAGAGGTCGATTACACGCGTTGGAATATCGGAATATCAGACACGATAAGGAATAAAGCGATAAAGGATTAGCTACCTGTCCAGTGCGAATTTTCGACCAACTCAGTTTGAGTGGAGGGGTGATACTTTTTTAAAATTTACGGAAACGAAATTTATGGAATTAATGAAAATTTGTGGAAACCGCCCAGTGTTCTCCAGCGAACTGTGAACTTTGCTCGAGCTGTTGCGCTGGCGCTGTGTGTCTATTAATCTTTTGTTTACCGCTGATGGCAGATACGGGTACATAAACTACGACGATGTTGTTGGATTGCACTACTGATACAAATTGAGAGTGCATTAATTTCAAATCTGTGAGACTTTGTAGTTTTTGGAAGATACTGTGATTATTTTGGGACTTAAATTCCTCTTTCGCCACCAAGATCGAAAGTAAAAAAACAGCCAAGATAAGAGGAGAGAGATTCTGCAATTGAATGACGCAGTGTTCCGCTTCGGTCGCCTCTGTATATTATTGCACGAGAAAGAAGCGAATGCTTTACTTTTATGGCTGAGAATACCCCTTCTTTCAAAGAAAATGTATCAAGTTATTTCGTAACCGTCAAAGACTTGCCCCCTAATCAAGAACTACATCGTAGTTGTGTTTGTGCCAAGGTGTTCATAAAAGAATTGGCAGGTTTTAGCCCAGGCAACTTACAAGTTTTGGCGCACGGAAAGGGAAAGCCTGTTGAAAACGTCGAAATTTTGGGCACTGTAGTGGATAAGAAAGTCTCAAGAGAATCGCTAGTTAGCTACACATGTAGGTTTTATTTTACGGTTTGGAAAAACGCCAGTTACTGATTATTTATTGTGACTCATTTTCCTCACGGAAGTGGATGACGGTACTGGCTTAGTACTTTGTAACGTCTTGTATTTCGAAGACGCCCTAGAAGAGCATCAAAGACTTCAAGAAAACATAGCTGTTGAGCTTCAGTCCCAAGTAGGATCTAAGAACTTTTATTTCCCTTTAACTAATTAATTGGTGTACTTGTGTTGTAGGAAATCCCGATCGGCTTAAAAGCTTCTGTGCAAAAACTAAGTGCATTGGTCAAAGACGATTTTAATGGTAGAGGTAATTTCGAGCTAGGAGACCTATTACTCGTCCGTGGCAAACTTCAGCACAACAAACAACAACAGCTCTATATTAAACCTGTCATTATAGGTAATTTATTCAAACCGCATTCGTGTGCTTCTTTTATTTCCATTAACAATTTTTTTGCTACATTTTCAGTCAAGCTCTCTGACTCGAACACGGAAACCTTGCATTGGTTGGAACTTAGTTATTTACGTAATCAGGGCTTTAGTCTACAGTTACAAGATGGATCTGGACAGCCCCGTTGATGAGGGTAACGTTGTTTTTGATCAAGAAGGCATCTTGCTGTCAATCAAGGACATAAGCGATGAGACTAATTTGTGCATTGGCAAAATCCTGATCGTAGAAAAAGTACGTTGGTCCTCTTTCTCTCTGCTGTTTAACCTCAACTCCACTTTAGAATCATGGCAATTTTGTTATATGGGTTCCTGATGGTCCTCGTGATACTTCCTTTGACCCCAAACCCTATTACGCGATAGGTTACAAATCACAGCACGAAGGTTCGCAAAATCCCAACTTGAGTTATGAAAACGGATATAAATTTGTAAAATTTCCTTTAATAGGTGTAGAAATCACAGCTCCATTCCAGAGACCCATCAAGTTTGATGTGGAAGATCTCAAGTCTTGTAAAACATCAGCTATAGAAGAACAGGAAAGCAAACGCCAACGGCGATTACATATAGGTCCAGATACGACCCGTACTTGCAATCTAACATTTGTTCTGCGTGATGGGACGACGTATCCAGCTCTTATTTTCCCTGGAGATTCTTCTGCTAATTTTCTCTCAGCTCTGGAAAAATACTTAGTCCTTAAACGGTAATTATATGGCTAGTCAAGTGTTCTTGCGTTAGAATATATATCTTTGTCTATGTCTTAGAGCGTTACGGAATGATTCGATGATTCTTTGTCAGCCAAAAAAACGAGCATTTCACGGAAACGATGGGCATTCCTCATACGAACGCGCATTAGCAGAGTTAAATCTGTTGCCAGGGCAGTCACATCAGCTAACCCTCGGTCAGATTGGGCAAGGAGCAGATAAAGTCTGGCGGTTTGTCACTGATCTGCGTCGCGATCCTTACTCAGCTACAATGACAGCTTTTTCCAAGCTTTCAGACTATCTTTGTAAGTGAATGCCCTTGCTCCATATGACGTTATATTTTTTTTTTTTTTTTTTTTTTTTTTTTTAGTGGATGGTGGCGTCCCTGAATCATCTCATTCTAGTAGCGAATTGGCAGACTTGCTGCGGCGCAGCTTAAGTGCCAGCACGGAATTAACTACCAGTCGGGACGATGAGCAAACACCGGTATTTGACGAGGAAACGCACGAAGAAGGCTATGAAGTCATTTCGGCACCTTTTCCTGAACTAGCGCCTCGTTTTAACATCACACGGGACTCTCCGTTGAGTGTCGATGAATGGAAATCTTATATTGATGATGAAGGGCGGATTGTGCATGTGGAGAAAGTGAAAGAGAGGGTTTTCCGTGGAGTAAGTCAAGTCGTCTCTTCTCTAATAAATTTTTATATTTTTTTTTTATTATTTTAATTTTTATTAATAAATTTTATTTATTTTTGAATTTTTATTCATACATTTTATTTTTTATTAATTTTTATTAATTTTACTTTTATAGTAAATTTATTTTATTATGTATAAATGTGCCAACAAAGATTCCCTAGTGAATATATTAAATTCTAAATTTTGTTTTCTGTTTCATTTAAGTTTTGCTAATTTAAGTTTTTATAATTAGGGAGTTGATCCTTCGCTGAGGGCAGAAGTGTGGAAGTACTTGTTAGGCTGCTGCAGCTGGTCCTCCACCCACACTGAACGTGTGGAAGAACGTCAACAGAAAGTGGATTACTATTTCCGCATGAAATTGCAATGGAAATCGATCACGGATGACCAGGAAACGAGATTTGCAGCGTTTAAGGCGAGAAAAGATCTCATAGGTAGGTTTTATTGCTAGTATTTCTCACGTGATCTCATCTTTGTGGTTTGTTTGAACAGAAAAAGATGTGAACCGTACAGATCGTACAATGCCGTTCTTCGCGGGAGAAAATAACTCGAATTTACAGATATTGTCAGATATCTTAATGACGTACCTTATGTACAATTTCGACCTGGGTTACGTACAAGGTATGAGTGATCTCCTAGCGCCCATACTCTTTGTCGTGCAAAGCGAAGAAGACGCTTTCTGGTGTTTTGTTGGATTCATGCAACGAACAGTAGCGTTCCCTTAATCCTCACACATTAAACGTATAAACTAATCGCTTATTTTAGTGTCGAAACTTTGATATTGATCAAAACGGAATGAAAGTTCAGTTATCCTTCCTACGTACCTTATTACGGAACGTGGACCCGATCTTACACAATTACCTCGAGTCATGTGAATCCGGCAACATGTTCTTCTGCTTTCGGTGGCTTTTGGTCTGGTTCAAACGCGAGTTCAATTATCCAAATGTCCTCAAATTATGGGAAGTATTATGGACTGACGCCCCGTTTGTTAAGCCTGATGATCGCGAAGAGAAGAAACCGACACGCAATTTCCATCTTCTTGTAGCGCTAAGCATCCTGGATAGTCAGAGGACCACTATTTTGGAAAACCATTTTGGGTTTACCGAAATTCTGAAGGTAAGTCGTCTTTTAGTAGCATTTTTTAACGCGAAATAGCATATTTTTATTTCGTGTGTTTATCAATGGACACATTTTAATCGTTTAATTTTCTTTCGATAGCATGTCAACGATCTGGCTATGTATATTGATTTGGAAGACACGTTGTGCAAATCTGAGGCTATATTTTGGCAACTAGCCAATTCGCCATGCGTCGATTCAGAAGCGTTACGCATTTTGGGTTTACCTGTACCAACCGTTGTGCCCTTGGAGTCGACCCGCTTAGCTGAATGTATCGGAGCCCCTATTTCATCTTCACCTAAGCCGATCAGCCAGAAAGTTTCCTTGTCCGAATCGCTCGGAATAGAAAGCTTTGGTGAATCTTCGAGTTTAGAAGTCGTCTCACCGTTAGAAGAGCACAAGTTCGAAACCGCCTTGAATTTGCATTACGATTAACATTGTGAGCGTTGAAAAACTAATAAGTAAATCTCCTCGCGCAGCTGTACTGTCCTGTATGTTTTATGATGGTGCCTTTCATCTTTGTGTTATATAAGTACGTCTAGTATGGATTTTCCTTTTTTCATGTAAGTGAATTGGGCATGTCTGTTGGGTTCTTTCTTGAAATCACGTCTATTTGAACCGGAGTAAAAATATAAGACAAAGGTTTCCGTTGCGTTGGTTACATTACTGGACGTTGCGAGGAAGCTCTACAGATACTAGTAATTGGCTTAGAAGTAATTTCGGGAAAGATCGGTGCGAACGTGGAAGTGCTCTGTATCAGCCAAGATTGAACGCAGTTTGGTCTTCTAAGCTGTTCGTTGTGGATATTCATTCCGCCGTCGCTCCCCAGTTTTGGGGAAGATTTGGGCGAAATGGCAGTCTGCTTTGGTAATCTTGTTTGGATCATTAAACTTTCAAGTGACAGAACTCATTTCAGTTTCAGCTTTGTGGGTTCCAATAATCATCGCGTTTGCTGGTATATGGTATCAGCAAGCATACAAGTATAAGTCGTTTGTTGACCAGCCATTACCGGAGTATGATTTCATTATTGGTAAACGTTTATTTTGTTGACATTATACTTAGGCTTGCGTGGACAATTTTTGGTTTACAATTTTCATTTCCTTTCACATATGTTATTGTAACATAATCCGCTGATCCCGTAGTGGGAGGCGGTACAGCTGGGTGTGTATTGGCAGACAAGTTAACCCGAAATGGTCAACACCGCGTATTGCTGCTAGAAGCTGGAAGTACCCCACCCTACATTTCGAACGTTCCAGTAGCTGCAGCTCTTGTGCAAGGTGGCCAGCATGATTGGGCTTATCGTACCACGTCTCAAACTAATGCCAGCAAAGGCCTACATGATCAAGTACGCAACAGATACGCCCCCGTACCCCAAAATTGGTAGGAGGTAATTAACAGCAATATCTTTAAGGTATCATTTTGGCCCAGGGGCAAAATGTTGGGTGGTACAGGGCAAATGCACTTCCTAATTCACATGTTTGGTCATCCCATGGATTTTGAATCGTGGCCTACAGGCTGGCGGTATACGGATCTCGAGCCGTACTTCAAAAAGCTCCAGTGTTTACGAGAGTCAGAGTCGGAGACTTGCTCTTGGGACCGGGGTAGGTTTTGCCTTTTTGTTGTGCGTTACTTGGATATCAAATAAAGATTTATTCTAGTGTGCACTGACGTAAAGCAGTGCCCTAAAGCTAAGATTCGATTCCAGTCAACTGTGACTCTTCTCTCGGAACTGTTTGTTCAGGCAGGAATAAAACAAGGCTTTGAAACGGGGAATTTGAATACGGAATTTCTTGCTCCGTCCGGTATAATGCCGTCTCAAAGCTCTGTCTCGCAAGGGAGACGGTACAGCACGTATCATAGTCACTTGGAAACCGCCCTACATCGAAGCAATCTTCACGTCCTCTTAAATACCCACGTTGCCAAGGTAGCGGCCAGGGACTTTTGACTGGGCTCATGGACGAGTATTTGTATGAGCTTTGTTTGTCATTTTAGATTGATTTGGTAGGTACACAGACGCGCGGAGTCACTTTCTATCGCGACGGGAAGATTTCGCAAGTCCATGTTCGTAAAGAAGTCATTTTATGTGCGGGAGCTATCGATTCCCCGAAATTACTGCTTCTTTCCGGAATAGGACCTAAACAACATTTACGAGATATGAAAGTAATCAGAAATCTGCTTGTGTTTGCATAGGTTATTATACTTGGACATTTTTTCACGTGACAGATACCAGTAATCTCGGATTTGCCCGTAGGATTAAACCTGCAGGATCATTTAAACGTCCCGGTCTACGTCAAGATTGACAAGCCTTTAACTAACAACGTAGCCAAGCTTTTGCGGCTATCCACTATATCGGACTTTCTGATTTTTAATAAAGGTAAGAGATTTCAAACATTTTTTGATAATGTCAAATGTACGCGTGTCGTAGGTATGGCGGTCAAAAGCGGGATCGAAGGGATCGCGACTGTCGCATTCGAGAATAATGCGACCAGACCGGAGGGCTTAATTATCTTATTCAATATGGGGACTGTCGATGCCAAGATTTATACTCAAGTTTCAAACCTTCAAAAGCAGGTATTCATGTAAAATTTTCCGTATAATTAAAACATTTTCGTATAATTTTATTTAATTTTTTCATAGACTTTCGAGAAAATGTTCCCTCTGAACAGAAATTCATCTCAAGAAGGATTTATACTCTTGAACATCTGTTTGCATCCCAAGTCACAGGGACAAATTCAGCTGAAAAGCCGAAACCATCGCGATCCACCTATAATTGATCCCAAATACCTCTCACACCCTTACGACAGTGACTGCCTCGCCCAAAGTATGTTTTTGTTAATTTCATTTCGGGCTTTTCATTCTTTCCGTGTGTAATAGCCATACAGGCTTCCCATCGGCTGATTCAAAGCGAAGTTTTTCAGGAAGTTGGAGCAAAAATGCTTCTACCCCATTTCGACCACTGCCCGGAACCTGATGTACATGATTCGAAGTACATGGACTGCTTTGTGAGGCAGGCAGCGCTGACTACGTATCACCCATCGGGTACCAGTCAAATGGGTTCCGTATTAGATCAGTCTTTAAAGTAAGTTCCTCTCAGGAAAGCTTCACAATGTAAATGTATGTTTTAGGGTGAAAGGGGTCAGCAACTTACGAGTAGTCGACGCTAGCTCCATTCCGGAACCTGTTTCGGCAACTCCAAACTCCCTCATTACTGC
The DNA here is from genome assembly GCA_023053545.1 of Lepidurus packardi. Lineage (NCBI taxonomy): Eukaryota > Metazoa > Arthropoda > Branchiopoda > Notostraca > Triopsidae > Lepidurus > Lepidurus packardi. Next base: position 5,810,059 of record JAKZAN010000007.1, read on the forward strand.
AATGGCTGAAAAAGCTGGAGACTTGATTACGAAAGAGTGGCAAGCCGAACAACTAGACTGGCATACAGAAGGAGAGCATGTATTATCCGCATTGAAAAACAGTTTGGTCATGGAATCGTAGCTGGATCCGTACATTCGACAAATGGGTCTTCAGGGGTTGGTTGAACATAACGATAAGCTTTGAAATTTCCCACTTTTGAGCCGTTTTGGTAATTAAATTTGGTAAAACAGGCATCGCAGTAGAGCATAACAGAGTGTGGTGTCCGTTCGTTATCCTCAGTTACCCATCTGTAGCCGAATATAGTTATAAACTTTATTAAAAATCTACAAATAACGTTACTTTGCTCCGTGTAACCTGCACGCCATGCAATACCGAAAGTCGTTTTCCAATGTGTCTTTAATTAATGGATATAAAGTAGGATCTTCGATATCTTCAACGTTCTTCAACCTAAGATTGCATAAAGCAAAACATGGATAATTTTTTTTTCTTTAAAAGATACCTTATGTCTGTTATTGTTATCAAATGCTCGCATTCGCCCAAGTGTAAATAGAGGTACGGATGGCCTAGGCGTAAAGTTAGTTCTCGGAACGTAATTGTTTCCATTGCTTTCCTATCAAATGGTCCAACTCGACGTTTTGGATCTTCAGCTGCCCAACGGGCAATTTCTTCTCCGTAATCGGCGTTCACGGCATCCCGAAAGTCCGAGTACAATGTCCCTTCAATGTAAAACATACCAGAACGAACCAATTCCTAGAGTTGCGAGTCCTCAAATATTCGGCTTAGACCAAGAAAAAAAAGTACTTTTGCAACAGTGGTACTTCGTTCCTGCGGATTTTCACTGACTTCGCCAACTAACGCCATATCGTTAGGGCAATATATTTGATCCCGTAACCTATCCAGAGTTTGGGAACCAAGCACTAACATCTCTTGGCTTCTTGCCGGAATCCTTAAAAAAATAAAGGAAAACTCAATACGTATACGTATAGTCGTTCACTTGGCTTATATGAAACTTACAATCTCCTATTATGTTCCGGCTTTGTGGGTGCGTGAATACGTACTACAAATACCACTTCGCCAAGGTTAGCAAAGTTAGAAACAATTTCGCCTTCCACCTGCCGGGGCTAATAAAGGAAGAAAACAGATCCTACAATAATACACTTTTTGGAAGCTCCAAAATAACGTACAAATGGAACTGGCGCCTGTCTCTTCAAGTCTATGTGACGGTAACTCATTGTTTTTGCCGAATTTGTGAACACGGCCTTTAACATTCGTTCCTGCATAGCCAAGGTATTCAGCATAGGAATGACATCCTTTGGAATTTGAGACTGTGAATGTAATGACGTCGTTTGTTCATCAAATTTGGGCAAGCACTCTTCCCACTTGCAAGTCAACTGGTCCAAACTGAGTATAAACAGAATGAATTAGTTTACTGTTTGGTCACGTAATTAAACTATTATAAATTAAATAATGAAACAGACGTACCGGCATGCCGTTTCCAGCTCAGTAACTCGTTCAACGTTTACATCAAGCAAATTTGCTATCTTCTGATTGGCATCGTTAGTGGCAACTGTAGACCAAGCTTTCAGTTCATTCTGTATGTCTGTAGCCCAATTTGACACATTAATTG